>OY856410.1:49379598-50012098 GCA_963693085.1 Alisma plantago-aquatica
TTAGGTCAACTCACAAATGTATTTTACAATATACTTCTGTATGAAACCATATTTGATCTGGATGTAATATTCTAAGAATAAAACTTATTTACTCATATATGCTAAAGTAGTATTGTGTCAAAATAAGGTATTTGGTCAAATGCATGGTTAGATAGCTCCGACATCTTGACATATGTGTCACTAATATTCAATCACATACAGGTCGGATGAAAATATCCAAAAAAATATATATGGTAAAATTTGTCTATAAGATTTCACTATGGCAACTATAAAAAATAATTAATTTCATTGATGCTTGCATTTTAAAAACATGTGGTCATTTAAGAGATACTTTATGATTTCCAGTGGTGCTTAAACTTGCCTCACTAATGGTTGTGAAAGAAACTTTATCTTAACTATGCTAGAGATGGAAACTTTTGAATTCAAGTGCATTTGTTTTTCTGCTCATACTACTTTTTTCCATCCTATCTAGTGTAGTTACTTGCTTGTGGATATGAGATAGGAGATCAAGGCTTGATCAATGTTCATTCTCAATCGAGGTGTGTGCCTTGAGTATGATAACATCTATCCTAGGAAGAAGACACTAAAACCTTCACACACTTTTAGGATGGAGTTATCTTTTTTTGGAATGTCCCAAAGCGTGACTCACTAGATAAGTTATTTAACTTATTTATCTTTTTTAATATTCTACTATTTGAAGATTGAAACTTTATTTTAGATTTCCATTTCAGACCATAAAATATTAACTATCTTCATCACATTTACCTTATTAATTCATGTCATATAAAAAAGTTCAAAGTCACAAGTTATTTCTCCTTAATTATGGGTATTAGATCACACATATCTATAGTCACTCATATTTATGATCTCTTGCACATATATACTTTAGTCTTATTAAATTTTTACATGTTTTCCCTCTTTTGCATCTATATATTATAATGATAGAAAAATGAAGTAAGCATGCCCAAAGCAGGAAGTAGAATTCTCTAACGTCCACAAAATTAAAATTAAAGATTGATTATATGAGAATGATCCTATTCACTTCATATTATTATGTTTGATATAATCATTCCAAGGTCTTTACGACCTATAGCTGATCGAATAGTAGGAAAACTGATCGAGTCAAGCATAACATAGTAGTATATTGGACTGAGGATAGTCCAATTGATCTACTGGCCAATCCATCTGTCAATTAGATATGGTTTGGAGGCTCTTTTGAGGAAAATAGACTATTTAATTGCCATTCAACTTATTATAAACCAATAGGAAGACTTAGAGGATCTCAATGGGTTTGATATATCTTGGATCATCCTCTTGGAACCACGTCATAGTGCTTCATTGATGAAGTTTACCACTTCATTAACACACACTCCATTCAATTGAATAAAGAACATCAAGAGAATATAACTTAAATTATGTTGATTGGTACTACACTGATTCTATCAAATATAGAAATTGTAGAAGTGATCTAACATTATTAAATCAATCAATTGTATAGTCACTTAAGCAACCCATGTCTCTTTAAAGCATTCAAATGATTAGCCAATTGACCAAATATCCCTGCATCGATCGACTGAGATATTATCTAAAGAACCCTTAGTTAGGTTGTATCTAGTGACATGTATCTTGACTCCAAAATTTCTATTACTATAAACATACACTATATGGAGGGAAGACATATGTCATTGTAGAAATTGTGGGAAGTACATGGGAGAAGAGCCAACTGGAGCGGAAGTGATGAAGCTAAAAGAGGAGATATTGGGCATAGTTTGATTTTTCACTGGATACAAAGTGAATAGTTGATTTGTTACTCATATTTGCATTATGGACTTTACTTCTTATTTTTTCATGCACTATCCAAATTTCTGCATTGTCCTTTAATATCATTGGGTACTCCTTATATTACGATTGGGACATTGTGTCACCATCAATTTTATACTAGTTTTCTAGTTATGCCCTTGCGAGAGAAAATATGGACTAATTTTGTAAGGCATCTTAATTTCTTAATTTATAAACAAGAGTGTTTGGATTAACTAAATGTTTTAGTTTAGAAATCAAACCATACCTCTTTTGAGGGTTTAAACATAATTTAAACACTTGCTTGAGTTGCTTCATAATGTTTTAAATAATCCTACAATTTTCTCTATCGTTTGGACATTTTTAATTTTTTCATGAAATTTATACTTGTATAGTTTGTTTGATAGTAAGAGTGTAGCATTTTCTTTGGTTGATAGAAGCTAGATTGATCGTTGGGACTATGGATCCTCGATTCTCCATGAGCCTTGTGGTCAACAAAGAGCCTGCCAGAACACTAGTAGATAGGTCTTCGGTGCTCGATGAGATTTTTGGCTAGCCAACTAAGGGATTTCATCGATCGACAAAGCTTTGTGTGGGTGTCTATCTAACTGATGACATGGATTTGATTGACTAGTTTTGGTCAATGAATTCCCTTACCTAATGACCCCACTATACCACACCTCCTTATACTCATATATAGATACCCCTTTCTCCCCCTCTCCTCTCATCATTTATGAGCTTGGTAGTGTGATTTAGAGGCTGATTAGAACCCATCAGTGTCCACGATCATGGGATTTTTAGGATGCATGCTTGAGTTTGACAGATCTAAATCCAAAAATCTTGTTTCTTGCTCTGTTCATGTATGATCCTTACCTATTAATCTATTTCCTTGCCTTTCTTCACCACATTTATCTGACAACCAATTTTCGTGGTGTTTATTACTGGAAACCTACTCATAGCATTTAAGATCTCTCTTTTCTACCTTTCTTGTTATAGTATCACCCTATTTATTGAAGTAGGAGGCATTCTTGGAGCTTTGGTGGACCAAGATTGGTGCCTTATCGCTGATTTTGGATATTTTCATGTTTCATTTCAAGTTACTTCTCTATCATGGTTAGTGATATAACCTTTAGTTTTCTTTCTACACGTATGACGTTAAATCTTGCTCTAGAATCTCTTATAATGCTTACATATGGTCTTTTTAAGTATTGTTTTGCATAACAAGATCATGATCCTAGTTCATATGCTTTACTTCAGATTTTTATGAACATTACATATTGTATATGGAACTCTTCTTTGAGTATGAAAGGCCTAAAATTCAGAGTATATGTTCTTGGACTCCTAAAATGCCATATATGTGATGGTTTTAGAACCCAAAGAGTAGGGAAAATTTGACCTATATGCTATGAATTATAGTTTGTTTAGCATCTTATGTAACTTTAGGAATTGAAATTAGCACATGATGATATAATAATGGTTAAACAAAACCCTAGTATTGAAAGCAACAAATCTATTATAAGTTTTAAATGTGTGGACACCTATGCCTGGAGTGACATGAAACTGTTCTATACATTTTATATTTCTTGAGGTTTCAAACCGCAATTTATTTGTACAAACTTTTATGGTGTTTTCATGTAACTTGATTTATGTAGTCAAAAATATTTAACTGACTTAAGTAATCAAGTTTAACCTTAATCATATAGTGTGATGTGATCATAAAACTATTCCAATGTTAGAACTTGTTGGATAGTGAAACAAGTAATCTGAAAGGAGTACAAAGTCGTATACTATTGAGTATATGTGGGTGCAGGAAGGGTATGTCCCTACCACCCCGATTTCAGGGTTGTAGAGAGAGGTTGAGGACATGTTTCTGATGTTGATGTAATTGTGAGGGACTACTGTCTAACTCAGATTTGAGGGTTTATGCCATAGTTTTGGTATCGTCACATGTGTTCACAGGATGAACTAGGCTCTTTTTAGTAGTTAAGTTGATATGCCAGTACGATAGTTACTTGTATTGAGTGAGGGAAACAAATGTCTAGGATTTTGATCATCCTTGATCTTATAAAGAGTGGATTTTGACTTCACAATAGTCAACTAGTAGTTTGACTAGTATGCCACAAACTATCCATGTCTTAATAAAATATTTAATTCATATGTGTAGTATAATTGTTAGGTTTATTTGGTGACACATTTGTTGATGATCCTAGATATTCTTATTTTTTTATATTTAGGTGATTTATAATATGATAAGAGAAATCAATTGTACTCATGACACTAGCTATGGATGATCTTTTGTAGAAGTTACATAGTCTTTCAACTCTCTAATACTATTTGCTTTAACTACTCAATGTACTTAACCCTAGTATGATATAAATGTTATTAGAGGTTATGTCATATCACGGGGACATGGGTCTCACCTCGTGGGTCTCCACACCCTTCTTAGGTAATTAGTAGTGTGGTTAGATGCACAGTGGTGAGCAGGCATAGTTTGAAGATCGATAGAGATAGATAGGTTGGTTGGGTTTTGTAGAATCTAAAACTTGTCTTTGTACTCTTATGTCCAGACAGAGAATTGTGTATATGTAACATACCAAAATTTCACTTATTTGATTTAGATTTCTTGATGAGGTTTTGATATGAAAGTTAAATAATAGAATTAATGTAATAGACACAATTTATGAAAACTTAAATAATTAATGAGAAATAATATACAGCATTCCTTTATGCATTAAAGAACTCACCATTATCTTTATATAAAAAGAAATTGGATATGATTATTTTATTCTCTTTCTTATGATAATCCATCAAATATACATAAAAGATAATGAGTTGGACCTATATTGGATAATCACTCTCAATTTCATGATTTGATTCAACTAATTCACTAAGGAAATGATAACTCACTTAATATCACCTTCTAATAATATATATATTAGGATAATGACCTATATGTGTTTAATGAATAAAAGGTAATCAAAAGCAGAATATAACCATATATGAAGAATATAAACTCCTTTATGAACATACATTTGAAACTTGATGTCATTTTGACTTTGTTTGACCCATTAAAATTAATTGGAAAGGATTCTATATAGTAACTAATTGAATTAATCGTGATAATAATTTATAACCTAAAGACTAGATGTCACACAACCCCTACAACCCAGTCTGGTCCAGACTCTTAGTCTTAGATCAATCCACCATGTGCGGCACTTTCTTGTTTGTTTGAGTCCTAGATACGTAGGGCTCTACAACTGCGGTATCCTTTCCCTTCTTTGATCTCTCGCTCAGATTAGTTTTGAGCAAAAAATGCACTCCAGTAGCTTCACCTTATCTTACAGATGCATCTAGTCCCAAATTTTACATGACTTCGTGCCCTAGTTCTTATAAATTTGTAGGGCCATCAACACATACCTTTATTTTAAACTTTGTTACCGACCCAAACTTCTTCGTATCTTCACCACCTATTATCATACCACAATGTTTTCACAATTAATTAAAGCTTTATAATGTGGTTTTCTTAAATAAAGGAAGTGTAGAGATTTAATACAAAACACCCTTAAATGATATTTCCTATAAGATAATGAAGTAACAAAAATAAAATAAAATAAAATGAGACACAATTTGTTTTTGTTTATGTATATGAATTATTTGTTCCATTTACTCAAATTAATGGATATTAGTTTTCCTTTTCTTTTCTTTTTTACCTTTTATCCTTCAAACTGTTTAAAAAGAATTAAAATATGAAGATAAAGGAATAAAATTTAAAAATATGCATTAAGTTAACTTGGGCACAAAGTTTCCCTTTTATAGTATACAACATAAAAAGAAAGTATCATTAAAATTTTTCTTTTTCCGTTCAGAATGTTTTCCAAGAAGGTATAAAGATATATAAGTATGACATTTTGAGGGGATAGTTAATTACTATCTAGGAATTTGACTAAAGTCTCACATAAAAAAGTATCATCTACTTATCTCTATATGCACGAAAATCAAGAAAATAACAAATAGTAAATAGAAGATGTGAAAAGCTCAAATTTAACTGACTAGGAATGATCTAGACTATATAATTAGTCTATAGTCAAAATTTGGCATCATTTTCGCTGTCATTGACCCCCTAAATGCATATGGGAAGTTTCCATAAAGTTTGATTAAGATTTGACTACGAATTCAACAAATGTAATGTATCTAGGATTCCAAATTTTATTTTGTCCCACCCACCTTTCACTTTTTTTTCTTTCTACGCTCGTATCAAGCAATAATTCATCCCTGGTCTAACATCCATGGAATCATCATTTACCTTTTTGTTAGTCACAAGTCTTAGCACATAGTTATTGGCTTACTTTCTCGACCATACTCTCTCTCGTATCTCATCCTTTTTGAGAGATTTTCCCTCCACCAGTGTTGCCTTTGTCTCCTGTTTATAACAAGCCATTAGTTGCCTTCCCTTATGGGATGTGGATGAAAAACCCATTTAAGGCTCTAACCACCCTCGCCACCATGGTTCACAATCACCCTTTTAGTCTATCCCTTTCCTATTTCAGGACCGATAAATATTTGCCACCTGACACACGTTCCTCATCCTCTATCAATTATATCTCCATAAGTTTGACTTATCCCAACCTAGTGGATCTTCACCATCGATAACCATCAACATTCCTCATCATCCTCTGTATGCTTCTCTACAATTGATTCCCTTGTAAGAAGCCTTGGACACCCCTTCGACGTTTCTTGATCATGTTTTTCCCTAAGTTTGCCCTATTTGATATATCCTGTAGGTGCAAGTGAGGCCTTTGCTAATGCTCGTCATCATGGTTCCTCAAAGGTCCTCCAACCCCAAAAGTTCCCATTTTTATTTCCCCCTAGATCATTTTCTCATCCCGAAGTGGTTCCTTTACATCTTGTCATGACCACATCATCTCGACTATCTTTCCCTATAGCTCGCTTCCTGCGTTGGTTTTCCTTTGACATAGAGGTCCTTGCCCCATCTTGTTTGATCTCTTAGATTCACCAGACCCTGATGAGGTGTTTGCATGCTCTGTACTTGCCTGGTTTTTTCTCATTTATTCCCCCCCTTCTAGAAAGCATATGGCTATTGTAGTACCATGAAACTAGGATCTCCTTCTCGCGCCTGGGGCCAAGCCCTGGCTCATTGACTCTGTCTCAATGCTAGGAAGCTACTGTAGATCTCAACTATCACAAAGGACTGTGTCTTTCCTAGTTTTAATCATATCTTACACCTCCAAAAGAGGCGCCTCGCGTCATGGACTAGGAGGAACAAAGTATGTCTTGTAAGGACCTTTCTACCCCCATAACTTTAATTTAATAACTAATTGTGAAAGGGGAATTTTGGGTTTTGTGTGCTACCGCTCGCTTGCTTGGTTGTTGAGTGGAATACCAAGATGGTAGTCCCTAATTGGGCAATGATAGCATGGCTCGGGTCCAGTTATCCACTAAGTTGGATAATAGTGTTTGCATGGCTTTTTGGTGATTTTTGAATGAAAGACTACATGGAAATTCATATAAAATCACTGGTTAATCACATAAATAGGCAAAAATATGCCTTGCAAAGGATTTTTTATTTTCTATCTATTGGTTTTGTTTCCAGACATTTCTTTCCACTTTCAAATCATTTAGTAATTTAATGAATGAAATTAGTGTTAACGATTATGAAATCATGTACATATTATGATTTTAATAATACTATGGGTCCTTAAAGACTCAATTAGGTCAGAGGACATAACATAAGCTGGTTTGCTATACGTAAGCGGACTATGCATATTTGTCACATGTAAATTTTGGGTTTATTTAACGATTATTTTATTGTTATGTACATTATTATGTTTCATGAAATTATGAATGCTCTTCAGGATAACATCATGTATAGATATCGTTGGGCGATTGATTTCTTATGTTCTATTGTATAAACCCTATCTATGACTATGTTTTATGAATAATGAATCATGTTTAAAAGAAGGGACAAATCTTATTATCACATTATAAGGGAGAAATCTTTTTAAGAAATTATGAGGGATAAATCCCACTAAGATATTACGAGAGAGAAATCCCATTATGGCGCTAAGAGGGAGCACTCTCATTATGATCAAGATTTAAAATAAGGACATTTAATGATAAGTAAAGATCTGAGATGTTGACTTAAGTTAAGGAATTGACTAAGTGTTTATATGCACCTCGATCATGGACTGTTGGGTCATTATGGTCTTTCCTATAATTATGGGCCTCCTAGAAACTATAGACTCCTACGGTGCATTAAGAGAGGTGGCATATATTCACTCATTCAATTCATCATCTTGAACTGATTAAAATAATACTTCAGATAACCCATGGTCAAGCTTATGTAATTTTTTTTTCAAGTATTGTCAAGTTATATACATATTATTTTTGGTCAAGTTTACATCATGTTAAGTTATATTTACTTTGTGTTATATGAAGTTCCAAATATCGGTTACTGATGTGATGTTTGTTTGGCATGGTTGGGGAGGTGATGTCTGCATGACTTGGAGCAATTGGACAATAGAAAGGCCAATCAAGAACTAGAATATTTATAAGCCTTGCTTCCTGGGGTGCCATTTACTAAGCATATCCAGACTCTTGTATATCACTTACTTTATTCTTATGCATGTTATTTCAATCCTAACTTAATAGAATTAGACTTCAAGATGAACCAATTGTAGTTTCTATGTCCAGGTACTATGTATGAATATGTTTCCAATTAATGCATGGTGTTTCATTTACTTTAATTGCAAAGATTAGCATATTGTGATACCCCCTTCAGTAAAATGCATCCCCTAAGTGATATAATAATATACATACATATACATATATATACATACATACCTACATATATATATATATGTGTGTGTGTGTATGTATATATGTGTACATATATATATATATATATATATATATATATATATATATAAATATATATATATATATATATATGTGTGTGTGTGTGTGTGTGTGTTTGAAAATTGGGATGTTACACCTATATAGGTGAAGCATCAAAATTGTTCACTGGACATCCACGAAGCAAACCCTTCCACCATCTTTCCCTTTAGCACCCTCAAATCAGCTTCCCCTACTGTGATGGTAAATGCCCCTCATGTTTGGCTTCCACCAATTTCTCTAACCTTCACCACCCATCGTAGAAGTGTAAAGGTGTCATCCAGACCCATGGGAAGCTTCATCTACCATCATTTTTCCAAGATTTTAGGTATCTCCGATTCATCTATTTTTCCTATTCTGAGATCATTCACCAATCGTGAGATATAGGTGATTGTCTCTTCCATTTTCATCACCCTTAGCTTTCCAAGGTGTGCTGAATCAGCTTAGAGTGCTAGATTAGATTTTCTCACGTTTTAGCTGTTTCATGTTTACCCTACTCGGCAGCACCTACTTCCATGGAAGGAGGTGCTTCTCAGCCACCTAGATGTTGTAGCACCTGATTCTAGCGTCTTTGAGACCATATTGACTGCGGTAAACCTTTACTAAGGTTGGAACTGGGTTATATATATAGCAAGATCACGATTGAAGTTGAGTTGTGTGTTTTGTCCCTTGTTCTTTGCTTCCCATCTGGGAATAAAGTTCTCTAGTGGTTGTTTACTAGTTTATGTCACACCTACTGGGATATTATTCATGACCCAAGATTGTTGACAAATTTACCCTTTCTTAATCGATTTCATGTAACACATGATATGGTTTTTTGGTTTGTTCATTTGTTATTTACATTGATTGCATTATTCATCTAATTGAACATCATGCCTATGGTTTCTTGTGTTTTGCTTGGATGATGTATCCGAATTCATATCTTTTGGTCGGTATGTCCAATGACAGTGAAATATGAATTTTGATGGATTCTTCAACATCTATATGATGGGATAAATTTCAAAGCCTGATTTGATCCAAAGATTTGTTGTTTTACTCAAGAACAATAAAGCCCTAGAAATAAAGTTATGTATTATTCATTAATGGATGTTAATTGATTTAATAAGATAAATAGGGTTTCCCAACCCAAATAATGTGATTTGGGTTTCATCAAACTAAGAAGAATAACTAAGATCTTCTCTAACAGAGAGGTAAGAGGGTCCATGTACTTTGAGTGTTTATTATTGGTTTTCATATCCGTATGATTATTATGATGATCAAGATTAATTATATTCATAGTTATGCATTTAAAATAAAACTTTAACTAGCATTAAAGATCCCTTAAAGCTATTAGTTAATTTTTCTTTTTCAATGTTTTTTAAAAAATAATGTCATGCTCTTGTGGAAATATTTCAATTTTAATTATTTAAAATTATTGATAAATCTTGTAATGGGTTGCATAATATTGTCCTCATCATGTTAATGTTGAGCCCTTTGTCATTATCAACATAAATGGAACATAACGACACTTATGTGCAAATCTAGAGCTCAATTGGAGCATTAATGATGGCACTCAAGTGCAAATCATGAGTTCAAGTGGAACATCAGTTGAGCCTACATGCCTTATGAACATAACTGGTGCATGAGTGGAGGACACTATAATCAATCACTGAGATCATAATATGTTAATCTAAATTTATTATTCAATTAGCTTCATGTTTTTCCTTATTTCCAAGTAATTATTTTGTTATAGAAATACTCAATTTTCTTACTCTAGCTAGGTTTTTATTGCATGCATGGCTAGGGGCATGAGGGCCACATGTACAAGATAAACTTCAAGGTTAGAGCCATATGAAAACTACCTAAAATAATAGATCAAGGTTTTTAAAAGGTATTTATGGTGGGATGCCATCTACTTAAATGATCCAATCATTTCAATTAATGTTTTGTTCCTATTCTAAATCATCTTTATATGTTAGATGATTTATTCAAGAACTTAATTGTACTATATTTCCTTTAGACAATGTATGAATCAATATCAATATTAATGCATTGTTATTAACCTTATATGCACAGTTTATTTTTCTTCTTACATCTCTTTGATTTAAAGTTCCTTGTGTTATGGAAACATAGGAGTTGCTTCTAATGATACATGTATGCTTATAGGGGGTGTTATAGTGTATCATGTATATCAACTAGAATTTTTGGTTGTATAATCTTGAGCAGTGAAAAGGTTCTAAATATGTGGTCAACATCTTTTGTAAAGGTTGTGGCTGAGTCCACTGAACTCATATAATGTGACCCATAATAGGAATATATATATACATATATATATATATATATATTTGTGTGTGTGTGCATGAAGTTAAACCTTTGTATAAATTTTTCTAGGTATGTTTGAAAATTTTCTTCAATTTTCATTAAGAGCCATTTTGGTAACATGGTTAATTAATATTAAATCCCAATTTTTAGTTTTGAGTAAATGTCGATTAGTGTGGTAGGTTGCCACAAGTCTTGGAATTATGAGTATTTATTTCAATTATGAAAGTAAAAGAGAGAATCATTCATACAATTTCATGTGTAATTGACTAGAATTCAATAGTTTGATGGTCGTGATACAAAATAGGTAATATTCTACTTTGATTGAACTAAAACAAAAATAAAAAAAAATATTTCCAACTTGTAAAATAGTTCATAATTCATTCAAAAAATGAAACTAGTTCACAGTTCATTCTAAAAAAGGTACTAGATGATTCAATGAAGAAGATATATGTTTTTCCTGATCCCTATGGGTTGTGATCTCAAAACTCTACATTTATATGTTTCTCTAGTGGAATATAAAGGCCAAATTGATATCTTTACATTATATTTTTGTATTTAAGTATACACTAGTGAAGACTCGCTGGCTCTATTATGAAGCAGAATTGAATATGAAAGTAACCCAAATTGGGATGTAATAGGAAATCAATACAATTCACCTTGTTCTAATTAGTTGTTATGCTATTCTACAATTTTTTCTCTTTCTTACATTTATGATTTTTTGTGTATTATTTTATGATTTTTAAAATTGTTCTAATATACATTACTAATTTTTAGGTTTCCTTCTAAAAGATAATATTTTCTAGTGAAGGTAACCACTTTCTTTTCAATCTAGAGACTGAACTAACCCTTTGAAAGATATATTACAAGATAACACAAATTCCCATTAAAATGATACCAAGAATATTTCAACAAGACATGTATTCAAATATAATGATTGAAAAAATGAGGAGTAAATTGTCAAACCAATCATTAAAGCAAACCGTTTTGTGAAAAAAATGAATCTAGTTTAAATAATCTAATAGAACTATTACAGAGGGACGACCATGAAGACTCATATAAATTAATATATGTCTCGATTGACCTATGCAATACATGCATGATAAATTATGTATTAGTGATGTATCCTTGGATTTATAATGCTCCACTTTTTTTTGAGAGACCGAGTATGTCATTGGTATACAATCATCTCCACAAACAGTATAGAGATATTAGAGGTGATAGTCAAATACTTCCTCAAAAAACATTTCTCCCTAAAGCCTAACAAATTATCTCTAAGGGAACATCAAAATTGAATTCAAAAGGAGAGTGAATATGTTTTTGATGCATGTGAGTGCTTTAGGGATATGCAACATATGTGTCCCCACTAGAAACTCGATAATTTGATTCATATTCCACACATTCTAGTATAGGATGGATCACCCAAAAATTGAAAACTTTGATGCTTTAGAAGGAGATGTACTACTAAATAAGATTCACACTTATGAGACTACAATTATTGAATTGATGTTGAGAACCAAGTTAATGCGGAGGCAAGATGAAGTCTACTCCTATTGTTAAATCAGTTGCAAGGGTAAACACAACTCTAATTGATGTCATTCACATGAAGATTATTGGTCAAGTTAAGATCACAACTATGTGATGGTATAGGTAGAAGTCTTATATGAAGATGAAGAACCATCTCAACAAGCCATATCGTCATGCCAACCAAGCAAATGAGACTTTGCACATTACCACAACATGCACCTTTCATACAAAAACTGGACTTATGTAAAGGTTAAGAAGACAAAATTACATACTCTTCCACTCATAATTTGAATTACATCAACGAATCCCAAAATCAAGGAAGCAGCAAATACCCCATATTGTGAGAAATCACCCATACTAGTCTTAATAGAATCCACATGGCACAGAAAATTGGCATTAGATTAGGGCCTTAAATAATGCCATTTAATATTTATTAGATCACCATGTTATAGGTGGAGAAACGAGACACAAACCTATTACGAGAATGTCAATGGCTTTCAATTTATATCATAAATACCGAGCAAGTGTAGAAATGCCAAAGTAATCATGGTCTTGAATAAATCATCATCAATGAAAGTACAAAGCATCTTTTGAACGATTCCATTGATATGGAAAATAGAAAAAATTACTAGATGTAATCATGATTGTTGGAGCTGATTATACATGTTATACCACATATTCTCTAGATTCTAGTCCACTGAAGGACATTATGAATAATACATCTCTAGTTGTGAGTAATCATTTTTAGCACCCTTCCCAAGATCTAGACCTAAGCACAACTGGAGAATCACTTATTTATGTTGATTGATGTCCTAAAGAAGATACAATAGAAAATTACATTAATTGATGTGATTGTTGGACACCTACCTACTTGAATTTCTTGAAGGACTTATACACAATGAATAACACAACAATTGATAAACAATCATTATGCATGCATGTAAAGATAAATAGTGAAAAAAAAGATTTCAAAGACACTAAATGATATGTGATCATTGGTTTATCTTGACTTCTAAATAACAACCCTTGGAAATAAAGGTTTGTAAATAATGTGGCATGCATTATCCTCATTCAATTAAGATTATGTAAGAGAATTAACTTCATTGAAATGAAGTCAATTATAATAACTACTTATCTCATGCTCTAGTCACTGAGGAAACCTTTGGGATTTGTGGAAGACCATCTGATCAAGATGGGGAAGTATCTATTGATTCCAACTTTTTTGTAATTGGCATGAATGAAGGATCTAGATACCCACTTGTATTTGTACATTTAATCCTTGATGCACACTGGAAGCTTATTTAAGTAAAATTAGGTATCCTCATACTCCAAGTTGGCGATCAGAAGCTAAACTTCAAGGCTTTTATAATCACAAAGAGATTATCTATGCATGAGGAGGACTACTTTCTTTATCGTGTAATCTTTTAGAGCATATGGTTTTAAAGTGTATTTTATAATATCTTGATGCATTGTTTGCTACATTATAGAAAAAACACAGACATATTGAAGACTGTCGGTACCATTAAATTCAATGTTGGTATCACCAAAATTGAACAAAGAGAGTCCTATTCATAGAGCCATCTTGGTACCACTATGATAGGACTCGATGCCACTATGCCGCCAAGTCTATACCACCGATGAACAACTATGTGGTCCCTAGATAAAATATAATAGTGGCTCACTAGACTTTTAGTATCGCTAACTCTTAACTCAATGTCACTAAGACATCCCTTCTTGGTTCAAGAAAAGAGCCAAGTCGGTGGCACCGACACACAAGTCTGTATCACTGAGATTTCCCTAATGACCATGATTACATGAAGAAGTATGTAATAGTTTGTGTCATAGACAATACATGAAGAAGTTGTTATAATTTTAGAAACCAGAAGTTAGTACACTCACTTCCAAGTTGGTGGCACCAACTCATGCTTTTGTAAGACCATATTTTTGATGATGTTACTATGATTTTTATTGGCATGAATATAATCATTGATACCGATAAGAATCTTACCAGTTACTTTGAACATATTGGGTGATGTTTTTAGAGATTTTGTGGTAATAGCTATAAAGTAAATGACACTGACCTAGCAAGAGAAATTTAGTGAATTGCTAAAGGAAACTTTTGGTGTCACCAAATGCCCAGTTGGTACCACCAACTTTAGTTTATATGTCTATGGATCCTTCATGCCAGACTTTATATGGGAATATTAGTGGCAGTGACTCCCCAATCAATGCTAAAAATATGGGGCTTCACTTAAATAATTTCTACAAGTGAATCTCGATGAAACCAACCCTTGAGATAGTACCATTGATATTATTTAATTTCTTATTTATGGATCATGGAAGAGACTTCACATTGGGTACAAAATCTACTGAATTTCTTGTTAAATACATGGGAATCCCCTTATTTATTTACATACTCATCTCAAGTCATTGAGTGCCCGAGATTGATAGAAAGTCAAACTTCTCTCCATGGTGGGAAAATTGGAACTAAATATTTCATCCCTATTTTGTATCTCTTACTCTGGACTAGTATGTTCCCACTTTGAAATCAACCATTGATGAAATTGAAACACTATGCATGAATTACTTATGGGGTGATGAGGGAGAAAAACATATTCACCCAATTACTTGGGATACCATTTTTAGGACCAAAGTAGAGGGTGTTCTTGGCATTAGGAGAGTGGAGAACTGAATAAAATATGGAATAGATCGAACATTGCAAATGGAACAGACTCACTACGGATGTGATGGATCCACAACAAATACCTTAAAAACGTATCCATATAAAATTTCCCCATGAAGACACAACAAATTTGAATCTTGGAGAATATCCTAATGCATAGAGATGCAGATCTACATCATATTTGATATGGCATTAGAAATGGGCATAATATATTGTTGTGGCATGACTCTTGGGTCAATGGACACTTCCTGAAAGAGATGATAGGTTCAAGACAAAAGATGAACAATGAACTGGATAAATAAAAAAAACTGAGCACTATCATTGATAACAAAGGCTGGAAATTGGCCTAATTTCATGACATTGAGAGTCTTGAAAAAACCTAAAAGTAGTATCAAGCACTAAAATCTAACTTGCTCTACTTTGTAAACCTCAACAACTTCTATCTTCGTGGATCTTAGGACATCTGCAGAGAACACAACCAAGAGTTGGACTGGGCAAAGTAGCTATGGAAGGTCAGAGATCCAAGAAGGTTTGTGGTTCATGCGTGGAAGTTGTTCAATGGGAGAATCATAAGTGAAAAGCTAATGCAAAGAATTGACTTCGTCATTCCATCCAAATACACTTCTCTAAACATAATATATTATAAAGCCTTCTCTAAAGTTAGTTGTATACCGACTAATATGACAACCTTGTAAACATGAAGAATAAAAATATTAAATCATGGTTATTATTATCTTATATCATATTTGGGAATTAAGAAATCAAGTTGTTTCTAAAGAAAGGAAAGAAAGTCCATATCTGACCTGGTAACAAATTTGCAAAGAACTCAATACTTTTATGTGTAGATAGGGCCTTTCATAATTTTGTTCTTCACACTTATGTAAATTTTTCTAGATATTAGCAATAAAAACTCCCATGCTTAATGTTAACAAATACAATGATATTGATACTCTATAAAAAATTTCTATATTATTCTCTTATAATATTGTGTACTCCATCTCCTTTCCATCCACCATATTTTCACAAGTTTCTCTTATTTTTTGTTTTCATGGTACTTCATTTGTTGTGGAATTCTTTAAGTTCCATTGGCATTAAAATGATATCTTGGACTCATACCTTTTTCTTCGACAACATTTTTTACTCCAGATGTGGTGTCTTCTCTCTTCCTTCTAAATTTATTTCTTTAGATGTAGAGACCTACCCTCTTTGAACATTTGTCTCCCATTGGTTGTTTTTGAGTTTAAAAGTGGGCATGATGATGATGAAAATGTCTCCAATGTTAATCTCATTCCTCTTCCCCTTCCTATCAAACACTAAAGGAGATGATGCAAAGGGATTTTGGGACAATAACCTGAGCTGATTTGTGTATTCCATCTCTACTTCTGAATACTAGGTCTATTAAATGATTAATTGCACTTCAATTTGATTTTTCTTTTTAAGTTTTAGTAATATATGCCATGTTATATAATTCATGGTAATTTATTTATAAAAATATTGATCTAGGATGGTGAAAGACATCAAAGGTAGATGTTCTATGATGTTCTGAAACTGCAACAAATCTAAATACTAAAATCCCAAGAGTGATGCATTGATATTGGGAAAACATTATTTAAATGAAAATGAATTTAATGGGGGTATGAGAAAATTTATTTTTATCTAAAACTATTGTAATATAGGTATGCATATTTTTCATTAAATTTACTCGACATATATTCTTTCTATTTAATTTTCTACAATGACATGGGTGATATTTTCACCATTTTAACATGTTCTGTACTTATATATAATTTTCAAACATCACTAATAATTTTTACTTGGTTTTAAAGTTCTTTTGAGAACCCACAAGATTAGCATCTACTTTGCCTATGTGACATACAAGCCCTTAATTTTCTAATAACATCGCATGACGTCAGTCCACCTTGACCTTATTTTCGTCAATTAATGAAATCTTCTTAGTTGACACTGCTTTTTGTTTTAATGATATCATACAATATTAGAACTTATGTTTATCAATGTCATGGATTGGTGATAACATTTTGATATCGCTCTTACGAACTTGATTGGATGTTATTTAAACTTGTAATTCTAATATTTTATTTGTTTTAAATTTTACTACTGCTATAAATTTCATAGTTATTGTGTATATCCCATTGTGATGATTTTTTTGGAAAATTTAACAAATTTAACAAGTTCTATTCATTTTATCCTTTGGCCATTCAGTGTGGATTCTAAATTGTTCTAATTAGTTTCAACACCTAGAGTTGGGAAATGTTTCTTCTGGACTTATTGTATACAATCTACGTTGGTTTCATGGTTTCTCCACCTTGAATAAGACTATTTTTTTATATTGGAATTTTCAAATTTGTTATGTCTGACTTTTTCTTCTATAATTCACATTGCTATCATGTGAAATTTAAATTCAACATTTGATTTGGCATAATGTCATGTTACGGTGAAATGTAGTATTTTCTTTTGAATATAATAATTTAAATTGGTTTTATGTTCCTATGATTGCCTCATTTTTTAAGAATTGGGGAATCTATTCATCATGTCCCCATTGATATTTGAACTAATTTGACTCTAAGATTGCCTCAATAATATTCATTTGATTGTATATATAGTAATATTTTATTTCTTTACATATCTTATTCTTATTGAACTTCTTTTATTTAAATTTTGAATATTTAGGATGAGATGTTCTGAATTATAAATATATTTTTGATTCCCAAATAAATTATGTATAAAAGGAACTGATAGACTCTCTCTAGTCCCGCTCTGATCCCTCTCTAACACTAGGGCATCATCGCGAGGGGAGGGACGACGACCGTAGTTCCTCCAGAGCAGGCAACAGGTGAGGTAGCTAACGAGAAGTGGAGTAATTTGGGCACTGATGTCATGGTGGCTAGGGATTGGGAAAAGGCAGATGAAGGACCTACAACGCACATTTAAGGAAGTGACTCTGCTGATTTGAAGAAGTCACTCAACAAAGAGGGCGATAAATAGAAATGGACTAGGTTTGATCAGTCGATCATGAACAAGATGGATGATTATCACAAGTTCTCCATAACTGTTCATATCGTGGGTACCTCCATGAATGTGCTACAACTCAAAGGCTGGATGATCCATACATGGCAGCCTAGGGGCGAGCTTGAGCTTTTCAATTTGACTAATGGGCTCATTCTCGCCAGATTCGCCAATGGGAAGGACATCTAAGACACTATGAACAAGGGCCCTTGGTTCTTCGATGACCAATTGGTGCTGGTCAGGCCCTGGACCCCTGAGGCAGATATCCGATGGACGGCCCTAAAGACTTCCCCTATTTGGGTGTCATTGTCGGACATGGGGAAACATTGGTCGGTGTGTGCTATCAATATCATTGCACATGCCATTGGTGAGCCGCGGGCCATCGAGAGGCAGGTGGATGGCTCGTTGCTCGGATGCGCCCGTTTCTATGTTGATATCTCTGTTGACGGGAGCCGCCACCTGAAATTATGTTCAGGCTACCTGATGGCGGGGAGTGGGAGGTCAAGGTTATATGTGAGGCTCTGCCAAACTGTTGTGACACTTGCAAGGTCTTCGAGCACAACAATGGGGGTTGCCCGGGGCAGAGGAGTGCCACTCATCTTCTTTCACTACCTACTGTCACCCCTGAGACAAGGCAGCCACAAAATAGGAGACTACAACCTTCAAAGAGGCATCTTAGTCAAAGCACCATCAACCAGAGGGAACAAGGAAACCTCGAGAGGCGAATTGAGAAATTGTTTGCTTCCAACAAGAACAAAGAAGTACCCATGGTCATTGAGGATGGTGAAATCCCGACTGACAAGGCAGAACCTAGTGGATCAAAAGACATTGTTGTGGATGCAGGTGACGGAATTGTTGATGGCACACCATCTACTAAATAGGCTACAAGGGCTAATGAATTTTCTAGGACGACTAGTGTTGTGGTAAGCGCAAAGATCAGGTGTTAAAAACCAGTTTGATGTCCTCAACTAGGAACAAGAGGTTGAAATGGAGGCTGATACAAGGGGTACCCACAACTGTATCCGTAGGAGCACCAGAAGCTCCATAGCCAAGAGCAAGGACAGACCCAAATCCAAAGTATGAGGAGGAGGGTCATCCAACCAAGTCAGTTAATATGTCCATTCTTGTTTGGAATATGAGAGGTGCTTCGTTGCCCAGGAGTCAGAACTGACTAAGGAAAATTCTCAACAACATTGAAGAAGAAATCATGTGTTGTTTCGAAACTAGAATAAAAAGTAAGATGATGGAAAGAGTTTGTTCCATTTTCCCAACTTAATGGAACCATGTGTCAAATCTAGACAAAGTGGATGACAGAAGGATAGTTATATGTTGAAATCCTAACATATGGCAAATAGATCGGATGAATGCAACATGTCAAATCATCACGGTATTATTCTTCAATAATGGAGGGTTCTCTTGTATACTGTCTATAGTATATGTAGAAAACCTGGAGTCTGATCGTGATAGGCTTTGGTCGGTAATTGAGGTCACAACACAAGAAGAAGTCCCCTGGTTGGTTCTGGGTGATTTCAACAATATGAGACATGTTAAAGAGATGATGAGAGGCAAAAGGGTACCCGTCAGAATCCTAAGAAAATTCAACTACACGATGGACAAGGCGGGACTCCACCAACTCAACACTATTGGGGAGTTAACAACCTGGTCAAATAAGCAAGGACCTCGAGGATGAATATCAAGCATGCTGGACAGAGGGCTTGTGAACACAGCCTGGTTGGATATGCTTCCTAATGTTGCCATCAAACTCGGCTCGCACCACTTCATCAATCACCATCCACAATCCACTTCAGCCTACTCCTCTGCCAGAGGAGTAGCTCTATGTCAACAAGAACAAGGTGAGAAGAAGCTTTGCCAATCTCTGTGTCACTGGTTCTAGTTACCACATGTGGTATGAGAGGAACAACAAAATCCATGAACGAAAGGAGAGCAACCCAAAAGCTTTGCTTGATCTTTTGGCTAAAAAAATCAAATGGTGCATCTTTTGTAGATCTGAGATTTTACATAATCTTGATGCTAACACACACACTTACTGGGGTTTTTGTAGTTATTCCCCATGTATAGTCTCTTTTAGGGCCCATCCCAGGGTGCCTTGTTATGGTGTATAGCTCACTATACACCCTCTTTTGGTCTAATACATTTACCTTATTCCAAAAAAAATATGAATAGCAACATGATAACACTTTTTATGTACTTTTATTTTTTGATCTCTTACCTTCTATGTATATTTTCAAACATTAAATGTGGACGCAATTTGTCTTAAGGAAGGAAGAACTATAAGGATGATTTCGAATATATATAATGCAACTCCCAAACACATTGAGGAGTTTTACATTTGATTTTAATTTTAACCATGTACATTTTAATTTGAGATTATAAATGATATTATTGTGATGATTCTCTATGATGGATTACTCTTTGTATATTTCATTGTGGAAATAATTTTATTAAATTAATTGGGAAATAGATTCATAAAATCATTTCTATTAATTAATAATAAGTTTTCAACTAATGTTCTAAACGGATTACAAAAAATATATAAAAAGTGGAAAACCAAAACCATTCAGTCACATATCACTATTAGCAACATTGAAGTCACACATTAGAATGTATATAAGGGAAACTCTTGTTTTTCCACATGTATATTGTGACTGCATGTGTATTATCAACCTTTTTGAGAATAATTAAGAGACAATTATCATATATTCTTATTTTATCACTAAGCTTGATGTCATGAATTGCACTTTTCAAACCATAACTATAAATCAAATTAATTTAACCATTTTTAGCTAAAAAATGAATGTATCATGATTTTTAATTTTTAAATATTTACATGTTTTAGAAAGAATTTAAGTGTTATGCAAAAAAAAAAAGATAGCAGTGATACTAACATCATAAAGATTCAATACCTTTATTCCTATGTGTTATTACATATAGAAAGAAATATTTTTTGCAATATTAATATTTTCAAACTATATAATTATTATTAAAATGATTGTATTTTCAAAAATATTTTTATAGCAAGAGCATGATTTGATAGATCCAAAGATTTAAAAGTTTTTACTGTGTGATAACATGATGAATAATGGTGCAGGAGAGCTCATATAGTAGTTATCACTTGACTAACCTTCCACTCCATCTCCGTATTATCACCTTGGATGATTTATAGAAAGAAATCCTTATCAAGGGTTGAAGTGTTATAACACCTTGAGTATAAGCATTTAGTCCCAAGTTCTATTTACATAATTTATTACGTTTAGATTTGTATAAATTAATATATAATAATGAACAAACAAGCCAAGAAAAACAGAAAATTATTCTTAATAAATATCAAAGTTATTCACAAAATTTCAACTAAACCTATTCTAATCTTATTATCAGCATCAAAAATAAATTACTGGTGAGACACATATGTTTTTATTAAATTACAATGTGAATGGAGTAGGACACTATACATGTTTTAGACTTAATACTAATTTAGTTTTCAGACAAAAAGTAATGTTATACTATTCTTCCTAATGTGCAATTCACTAGAATGGCTATGTATTAAAAATGATGATAGTAATGGACTAGGATTTCACCTTCCAGTTAAGTATCAATATTGGATCATTATAAGCAAATTTCAAATTAAATTAATCAGGAATACATTTTCTTATGATTAATATGCACACTTACTATTTTGTTCCAACTCAATTTCAAACAATATTACAAGAATCATTAATTTTTCAACTAAGAGCAAGTAAATTTATGGTCTAGTTCAAATTTCCAAAACAACGGTATTTTCTTAATGAGAAAAACTAATATAGAAAGCAAATGCCATGAGTTTTATAAATTTATAATTTTCTTTTTATAATCCCAGGTTCCTAACACGTCTAATTTAGTCATTTTCTAATCTCGTTGCTCATTTACCATTTGAACTTGGTTTTTTCATTTTAAATACACAATTACATAGTCTCGTGGCTTGAACCATTGCTACATGAGGAAATACCATCATCAACCTCCTTTTTCATATCGTGTGACGAGTGTACAACGATCTCATTATCTTTTTATATGTATCTCTTGTCTATCCAAAATTGTAAAGATTATCACTCTTCATTGTTCCACATTTAATCTCAAAGCTACTAAGTGATAGTAAATTTCATACTCCGTTCTAATAAAATCCCTAATCTACACTTCCTATGTTTCCATAAAGAACATGTTTTTATATTTCTCTATGATCAATATTATAAACATAGATCTTTGCAAGGAACATATTTGAACCTCTATTTTTTATTGTGTTTTCTTTAGCCCAAATCTTATTGAAGTTAATGACACTACATAATTCTTACCTCACCAAATTATTGAATATACATATTTAGTTAGCCAGATTCATTGGCAATAAGTAATCTTTGGTGTAACAACCCACAATGTATTTTTAGGTGTTCTTTTCCTAGTTACCTTTCTGTAAAGTACTCTAACACCCTTTTAGATACTTTGGTAAAAAAGTAAAATATAAGTTATCCAGACTCAATTACATTATTCTTTGAAAAATCTAGAGTAGAAGAAGAGATGGGATGTTTGTGCATATTTTAAACCCATGGAATATCTTAGAATCACACTTCCATCAAGGTAAATAAAATAGAAACCACAAACTTTTGTTGGTCAAATTTCAATTGTAATACTTAGTAGTTGTCTACGTATAAATTTGAGTAGTGACCCATAATTTTGTAATAATTGGATCTTATTTGAATCTTGAATTAATATAGAAATTGAAAGCCCCTAGACTTCTCTTACATACTCTTATTTGTTCAACCAAGAATTTGTCATTCACCCTATGTATTCCCCCTTCTTTTATAAACAATTGTATCCCTTATTATTTAACTTCCTCACACCATTCCTATGTGATCAACGTAACAATAGTTTCTCTTCATCAAGTCACACAACTCCCTCCCTAGTCAACAAAACTAGTTTATTCCTTCTTCTTGCATTTGGTTCCACAACTACGATCAATCACAAATACCTGTCAAATCACCTTGTTATTCAAGTAATAGAGGAAACCCACTAAGACATTCTGTTGTAAACCTAACCCCTTATAAACCTTTTCTAATGCCCAAAAAGTCTCGATTGAGTTGTAATTTCCTTAAGAGTGCTTAGATTGTGTGAACCTACTCTAACTTCAACCTTCACTCCACTACATACACCCTTGCATCAATCTGGTGACCTTTAACCATCCTCAATCCACCTCAAAAAATTCCCCACCTTTTAATAGTTTTTTGCATTTGCAACATCCTCTTTTATATTTAACCAACTTTGTTGAGGAGAAACTACTCCTTGAGGATCCATCCATGGGGATCTCTTGTCTCCAAAATTGCTATCACAAGCCCTGTGTATCACGGTAAAGGAACCCTAACCACGAGATCATCACCAAAATGTGTGATTCCATGCTTCTAAACTTACTTTCCTGATGCATATCTTTATCTTCAAATTTTCCATAGGAAAACAAATAGACTCCAAGTGGGTTCGTTGACCTCCAAACGACCCTAGTCTTGAGGTTCTAACCATGATTTAGTGCAATGATCACACTTACCTTCTTACAATAGTGTTTTCCCATCCTATTTAAGATTTGTATTTGTACATTAATCATTGATCAATCTTGGTAGCATAATACTTACTTTTATCCTCAATAAACTAAATTACTTTGTGTTAGAATCATAATATTTTGGTTTTTAGTTATTTTCTCTATCAATAGAATGCCACCTTAGGAAATATTGCAAACTAGTATAATTGATAAGATCCACATAGTTGTCAATATGTCATGGAAATTGCTAATTTTCCATATTTCTTAAAGATTTTGTTATTTATTAGTGATGATCAGAACACTAATCGATCATAAATAATTATCCTTTTATCATAAAAGTGTCTGTGGGGGAAATATCAAATATTAGACATAACCTATGGTTAAAGCTTAAAGTAAGATAAGGATTAGAAATACTAGATTATGTAAAAGACTCTATGTAGAAGAAGGGATATGATCAAATAAATTATATATCATCAAAAGAAAGTGTTGATAAATCCTAGTTAGGTGTTAATGGACTATTATGTGTATCCCTAACTTTTACTAAATATATTATGTTGTCAAAACTAGGAGATTATATGCATGTATAAATACTTAGGATTATATTTAGGGTATAAAGATAATCATTTCATGTTCCAGTGATGATACTAGATTCTGACAACATCCAATTTTATGGATATTTTGTGCCTATTTTACCCTTCTCTTATCATTTAGGAACATAGTTTATCTTCATACTTTTGAAATATGTTTGTAATCATACTTCTAGGTCAATGATCCATCACTTTCAGGACATTGTCTACCATTTTGGTGCATTTTTAGGGTTTAGAGACTGAGGAAACAATGTGCATTCGGGCTCTGATCCCCCACACCAGGCCTGAAGGCCCTGATGTCACCACATCGGACTCCCAAGAACATCAAGTCTCTCACATCGGGTTAGTATCACCCAGCCCAATATGTCCAGACAGATTGGAAGCCTTTAGTCAATCAAGCTATGGGCCCTAGACATCACCAGCCATATCGGGCTCCTAAAAATCTTAATGCCCCTACATCGAGCCAACAAGGTTATCTACGAACTTACATCATACCATGATCATCACTTTTGCCCACATTAGGCAGGTTGAGTCCTAAGAGATCCTACATTGGGTAAATGTTGTTTTGCCCAATGCTCGCAGCTAGATAACTATCTCACATTGGCCACCCACAAGAGAAGCCAATTTGGGAAGGCCACCATGTCCGATCAACCAAGACAAAGCCAACATGTTTGATGCACACTGGAGACCTATGCAAGGCCCAATGTGCTCTGTTGCCACTAGTGATTACAGGCATGTGTTACATAGCTTGGGGAGCAAGACAAGGCATTCTACTAAAGACAATATGTTGGTTGTGGCCTCAAAACCTGAATCCAAGCCTGTAAATGGGAAGCCTTCATTTAAAGGCATCTCATTCTTTGTCTTGATATGGAATCCTTGCCTCTTCTGCACTCAAGTCTAGGAGGATAGAGTCAACTCCACTACGTATCCTTGCTTTACTACGACCATCATTAAGCCTCAAAATCGTAACCTTAAGAGAGGGACAAGGTAGTGAGGGTTCCCTTGCAACCCCATCTTCACTTTACATCCCAACTAGAAAGGCCAGAGGCTTGTCAGCGACCTACTGCTCTTCTCCGCCATCGACGTCACTCGAATGAGAGTAAAGCAAACCCGATCCAACAACAATGTTTTGATCCTTCACTGAGAGGACCTACCACTTCTTGTCTCCCTTCCTCCTTTCACTCTAATTTATCATGTTTTGCCCTATTTTCTCATTGTACTTGCCTTCTGGCCATTATGTACCATGAATACTTATTGTTCACTATTAATACGAGTGTCTCATCAACGAAACTCATATTTGGGAGTAGCCACCATGCCCTCTTAAAAATGTAAATACTTCAGATTCATTTGAAGAAGTATATGCTTGAAAAAGTCTACAAGAATAATAAACATTAGCTACACTTAGTTTAGTAATTCAAGTAATATGTAGTTAAAACTATGAATCTTTACATTTTAGAAAAGTGTAATGGATGCTTTTTAATTAAAACGAAATCAGATAGACATATCATTGTTTTCGGATTTAATCTAATTTTTATTTGTTAGAAGCCAATTCAGATATATGGCTTTCAAATCGAGACGGGAAAAAAGAATTCAGTTGTGCTGAAGATACCCGGACTACGTCCAAATATATGTTTCATTTTCAGCTTTCCATCCCATTGACCAACCTAGCACAAAATTCCTAGTTTCCATCACGCTTATGCTCCTGCCGCCCTATCTGAAAAGGTGAGCTAAAACGCCTCTGGTTCCCAAGTGATGGACGGGTCACAGCGTGTCAGTAGTCGGACGAGGTAGGGGTATCCAGCGCAGCACTCCGGCAGGCGGTGTTATCTGGTTATTTCGTGATAACGCTCTATGCACAATCACCAAGCTGGGCCGATTTTGGAGGCGAGCACTCCGGCTGGTTGTATATCAACCACGCGTGGAACAAAAAGTTGGTCGGTTTCTTCGTATTCATGTTGACAGGTTGGCCAATTTACATTAGAAAGAAGCCATCATCGTCAAGTTGACCACAGCATTCCGTGATTTCCAATAAGTGACAAACTTCATTATGTTATTGCAGTTTCATCTTCATAGATCTTGTATCTCTTGTTTACTTATTCCATATGCGATTATAAAGTGTAGCTTGTCATGACTGATTGATTACGTGCTTGATTGTCCATGAAACTATTAAGAGTATTCAAGGTTGGCTTTCACTTTGTGAACTCGACGCTTATCAAGTAAAATAGTGCAAATCTTGAACTATCACGATCCTTTTTGCACATTAACGTGCCTAAGTCCAAATCTTATACTTACTGTTGCAGTTTTTCTACTAGTTTGGTATATAATAAATGACTAATTTTAGTTATTTTTCAAACATTAGATTGCCTAATGACAGTTCCTTTTTCGGTAAATATTACTAAAAGGATAGTGCTAGACTGTTGCCTCGGATCAATAGGAGATATTTTTGTCACAGTTTAACCATTGCGCCTTTTTGTCTTTTTGTTCATATTGAATCGAGCTTCAGTTTTATGTGTTCTTTTCCCCTTGCATGATACATGTTGGGATTTTGTTTGAACAGAAATGTTACATTTTAGTTATGGAGTAGGGAGCACCGATGCAAATTTAGGATGGCCAGCGGGTGGAGGTTGTTGTCCTCTGTACCTCATTCATGTTAATGGGAACTGATGATCACTATAACATGGTTGTGAGAACATATCACCATGACATTGCTGTGAGCACAAAGTATGTGAAAGCGATCTACGTGGGTGATATTAACTTTGTCAGCCTATACATTAATTACAATTTGGTTGTCATCAGTCACATCTAGTAAAAAAAATTGGAATGCATAATACATGGTATATATTTCCTTTCTTTGTTGAATGAATGCTAGAAAATGAGGTTTCATTACTGGCACTGCTCTATAGGAATGCAACCACTGATGGTGCATGCTTATGGATAATCATAAAATCTTAAAGATGTTTCATCAATAGTCTCTCCATGAGAACAATGTTATTGATGATCACGCTGCTGGTTGAAGAGTGTGTGGAAGCATATCATCTTTTCAGTCTATTAACGTTTCACATGCACAAAACTGAGCTAGGAGGAAGATTTAGATTTTTTGCTTCACACCTATGCTCTTGTCTGAAATCTGAAGATATTTTCTGATCATCATCAAAACTGCCTTATTCTGGCATTAACTATAACTTGTTTTTGGCATGCTATACCCTGATGCTTTATATAATAAACATAATGCGATTTTTTTGAAACATGAACTTTTATAGGGGCATTTTAAATCGTTTAGAGGAATAAATAGCCCTATTTACCGGATGACATTAATGGTGTTGAGTGGTTGTGTTAAACTTGTTAATTGGTGCTTGTTGTGGCTGTGCAATTTCCCATTAAATAACTCCCGCTCTCAATTGTGAGGTATTTAACTGATAGATATACCCCCTCTCTTCAATGTGTTTGTATGTGAGGATACTGACCCTAGTTATAGAGTCACATGTAGCAGCAAATCGGTTAACAACATATGGGTTCACGTGGTGTCATAAGTTGATTCCAATGTAATTGCAGAAACTGTACCTATACTTTTACTCTGAACAATGCTAGATACTTAAACATATATCGATATAGTTTTTATTATATAAAGTAACATACTTTTGATAGATGGTTTCTGGTGGTGGGAAGTAGAATGTAACGGAATATGTATGTTGAAGAGTGTCATGACCATCGTCCAGTTATTGCAGCAGGCAACGGATTGAAATGTGTGGAAAACAAGCGCCATCAATGAGAAACTGAGGTATGCATTACTGTTTACATTTTTCTTTTCTTGTCATAATTTTGCACACTAACAATTCTCTATATCCAAGATTAGTTGATTTTAGCTCATAAGCGTATTTGGGATACTAAAGATGTTGTGCACAAATGAACAATTTGCATATCATGTTCAAGAACTATATGCACAGTTTACGAAAAATATAGACCCAGATCATAGGAGGAACTTGAATTCAGGCTCTGCCTACATGTTCATTAGATAATTTATGCTTCATTGACACACACAAGGAGTCCCACATCAGTTTAAAATTGGTGTAGGCATGAGTTTTGCACCATCGCCAATAATATAAAATTGTACAACCTATATAAGTTTTGGGCATAATAGTTGTTTGATTATAAGAATTAAAAGCCATTTCAAAATTAGACTGGTATCAATGCTGATCTAGTAATCTTGAGATCCAATGTAAAAATATACTTCTTTCATGTTAAAAAATGCATCATATTACCCATTGATCAGGTTGTAAAAATAACATTTAAATATCACTATAGAAGAGGAATAGATATCATAAACCCCTAACCCATCCTTTTCCCCATATCCTCCCTTTCTCTAATGCTAATGCTAACTCTTTTGTAGATCCATTTCTTGCTGATGTTTGCAATAATGTATGTGATCTCCATGAAATTTTGACCCATTGGTGTAGTTATAATGGTGTCCAGAAGTGTCCAAATCAAATCTCTATTACAAATAGGCATGAGATAAAGGTACTTTATTACCATATACTTCCCTTAATCTTCATGAATGACCCTACGAACCATCGTTGTTTTCTACCTTGAGGGAATGTTCATTATTTGAGATGGTTGTAGATACAAGTACTTGATATTTTCTTGAACTTGGCTACCTTACTTCTACCTAACGAGAGAGTCGTTCCTGCATATTGATTGTATTTCCACTTTAACAAGCAATATGGTTAATATCAATGACTTGTCCAACTTTTATAAAGTTAATATGATATTTACCTATGAACAATTTATACACCTTCCATTTATTATGATAAAAAATTTACAGTATGTCTTACTCCATTGCATGTATCCATTATTTCCAGTGATATCTCTGTCATCTCATCCCAACACCCCTCATCAATGGATGCCACCACCCTTGATCTTGGACAATCCAAAAATTTGTGCACAACTCCATCCTCTAGATAGATATGGACCATCTTCAAAGCCATGTGAAATAGTAAAAAGGTAATTATTGAAAGGTGAATAAAATTGTGGAGAGGGTGGTGAAGGTAGTCAAGAAAGGGTGGAGATTAATAAATTGGTGGAATAGGTGGAGATGGAAGCTAAGATAGGGGGGGAGGTGAAAGGTGTAGAAGAGGAAGGTGCATGACTTATCGATTGTACCTATTTTTACTGTATATTTGCAAATAGAAATAACAAGATGTACTTATTTCTATTCTTTTTATTATTATTATGAGTATTACATAACTTCAACGTACTTTTTCTTTATCCTCCTTCAACATGATTTGCATGATCTTTGGATAGTTGCATATGACAAAATTTCCCTCAAGAATATTCAAGTACCACTTTGCCATTTTTCAACAAGATGATTTACTTTTCTACTAATCTTCATAATGTTTATGATTGAACTATTGTTTCAAGGAGTTGATTCTTTGAACCAGTGAGAAATATTTCTATGGGAATTTCTTGATATCCCCAGTAAAGTCATTTGAGAGTTGTGAATCTAATAACACATCGTAGTGATAGAGGTTTCTTTCTATGGCTTCAAACATCCCCCTCCATGTGGCAGTAAGCTCACAGTCTAGTGGGTCATTCCCTTTTACTTACTCAACCCACCTTTGATCCAGTCACCAGTAGAATTTTGGATGACATAGCTTGTACTCAAACCCTTATCTTTACATACAATTGAATCAATACATATTTAAAAACAACCATGTCTCTATGGTATCCATCTGGCATCCTTTAAGTTAGAGATGAGTGTATGTACCGTAGACCTCAAGTGTATGGTCCTCAATTCATAAGATCTGATCTCATCTATCAAATCTCTGAGTAACTTGAAAGAACTATTGAAGATTTTAGCTTTCCTATCCTTCCATGGTTTCCAATATGTTATTGCGATAATACATTTCCAATTAGCTGGTTTTTGACCTTTTGAGGATTTACTTTTAGCCATTCCTTGATGTTTTAGGTGTTAACAATAAAATCAATGAGATCCATATTAAGATAAGTCGATACTCGTTTGTTCCATGGAGAATCCATGATAGCATGCAAACTCATTTCAGGAAGTAACTTGCAAATTTTGCATACATCATTATTTGTCATGTGTTTGTACTTCCTTGACACATTAGGAGGACATCGTAAATATACTAAAGGATATAGGAATTTGTTTCTATTTTGTATTTATGAAGTTTGGAGTATTTATTGATATTTGATTATAGCTTTCTTAAAAAAATGTAGTAATCTATTTGTGTCACTGCACATGTTATGTTAAATCAGTAAAACTTCTCTTTTTGTGTCAGTGTGAAGGTCATGACAAACATAGGAAGATAAGGTCTTATAGAAGGATGTGAACCTATTTAATAATAGCACCGCTAATCATTGTAAGGAGAATATCCATTAATATGCTCATATACAGTGCTAATCTGAAGTGTTATATTCATGAAATTATACATATTTTAATATAGATTCACATATGTTTTGCCTCTTAGGTATCAAATTTTCCAAGATAATATTAATGAAATTACATTCATAGTTTCCTTCCTAATGTTATAAGAAAGGTGTCACATTCCTATTGATGACCATTCACATATGAGTAGGATGTGACTTATATTTCAATTGTACACCTCATTCTCCTTATACTTGGTTATTTTTTCTGATACAAATGATTTTCATTTAGATATTTTTATGTCTAACTGGAGATGTTGGTATTCCTTTATAAGGTACACATGTTTGAATGGTTTCCAATTATAAGAAAAGATGAGATAGAAATGTTTTTGATATCTATGGTAATGATGGGAACATATTTTTAGTACCTGAGAGTTTATTTTTTTTTCTTCACTAATACATGAATATAAACATAATAAATAGGTTTTAAATGATCAAATATATGTTGGAAACTATGGTTTACTCCAATGACATGATTATCGTGTTGTTGAAAATTGTTTACATCACATCTGTAGGACCTGGAATAAGCTACATAGGGTACCCTTGTGTTCAGATCTGCATTGTTCCTCCTTAGTTCAGGTGTAAGAGACTACCTTTTATATTTAATGGTTTAATTTTCCTTGTAGGTTGGTGGTGTCACCACCATGCTTCTTCTACTTATTGGTCAAGAGTATATGGTACACTATCCCAACCATATATGAATGCAATTTTTTGAATGATCATATGTTTTGTCAAAATATACAAGTGTTAAACAATCTTGTACGATAGATGTTATTTAATCAATTTAATAAGGATAATGATCTGGATATTCTCTACTATCTAATACTAAAATATTTTACTAAGTGATAACAACATGACAATTGATAGTGCATACTCTATGTAGCAAGCTGCATGAATTAGTTAATTGCAAAAACCAAAAAGAATGGATCTTGAACATTGGCCAACTACATAATGCAATGTTTTTTGCATCTTTAATCTGAACAAAAACAACCAAACTTATTCATGAAGTGAAATGGTGTGCTACTAAATAGGTGTCATTCTTTAGTTTTCCTATAAGTAATGCAATCATGAACAAGTGATCACAAAACCTCTTATTGATTTTGTACATTAACTTACTGGTCTCGATTCATGTTACAAACATGAGATTATAAGTGATACATATTGGTGTCTCAAATGGTTTATAGATTTATAGCTGGGCCTTTCATATGTACTCTATAATTTGTAGGCTTGGCAAATTGGTTTGATTTTGACAGGACAAGAATCTACATGTTCACCACATAATCAATTGGATAGGCTATGCAATTTATTTCTCACAACACTAGAGGTGTCAATGGGCTATAAATGATCATAATTTCCAAACTTGTCAATAAGCATAAGTTGCCCAACCGTCCCACGTTCCATGATTTTTATTACAAAGATATTGTTGGGTGCAATCAAAACTTTACTTTATTGTTGTCTTTGGATGTTGACTTGTGACATATTAATGCAAAACAGAAAATTATAGAGGCCATGAATGCAAGATATTAAATCCAATGTGTCTTTGAATTTCTATTGAGGGGATCCAAAACTCTATTATTGAGAGAGACAACCAACAAATGATTGTAGAACAATATGAATGTGATGGAAATTTTTCTCAATGGTTCATTATGTGTATTCTTTACACCCACATTTTATAATAGGGGCAAGGTATAATGTTCTCCCCATGTATTCATTGCTTCACAATAATAATTGTGGTTATTGACTTATAAACACAACTTGATCTAGATGATTATTGAAACTTCCTAAAAAAAGATTTTGTAATGCAATATTTGTTGGATACCTAATTTGACTATACAAATATGTGTAGCATATGTTAATTTTTTTCCTACACATAAGCTATAAATACAATTATAGTAAATTCATTTCTCCCTACACGTTAACTAAATATAAAACTACAATATTATATTTAAACACATTTATAACTATGTTTATACGTGTAAAGACATATTTTTTCTACATTTTGAGTTATATGTGGATTTTTAGTGAAATTATTATTTAACTAAATATAAAAAAATTGTAGACAAAAAATAAGCCACACAAACATTAGGTACATATTCTATTATAAGAATCAATGTAGGCACAATTTATAACTGTGAGATATGGGATTTTTGCTACATTTATCTTTTAGTTAAAGACAAGGTTTTTAGACGCTTGCTCTTATTTATTATGCATTTTTTGTATAGTTAGATACTATCTTTTGATTTTTTATTTCGGGCATCCCAAAGAGAGTGTTTGTTTGGCTTAGACTTTGGATCATGGAATAGTGTGCATTTATGAGAATGATGTATATTTAGAGCTATGGTCATATGTTCAGTGGTTGTTTCATTGTTCGATTGCTATATTGAGAGGGAGGGTAGCTTCTAACCTTAGATCTAATCCAATTTCAAGAGAGGAAGGGAATATACACTAATGATGACTACTCGCAAACTAAGCTAAGTGTATAATGGGTCTATGAATGTTTTCATGCGTCAAAGTGTGTTTGGTATGTGAACGTGATCTGATTTTACCCTTATCATATCAAATCACATCATGTACCACCCTCTTTTTCTATGTTGGATAACTTAGGTTTTATTTTACTTTTGCTGGAGTTATTACTTTGTTATGTATATGGGTACACATATTATTATTTCATTAGGATTAAGTTCTTTTTCTTTTACTCGCCTTGTCTCTTGTATATAGAGAGGGTTTATCATCTATAAATAAGAACTATCTCATTAGCCTCCTTATTATTATCCAAAACTTTAAGTACAAGTTTTGCATATTTTAAAACATATTTTTACCTTACCATTTGGTTTCTCTAGGCCAAGGATGAGGTCCCAATAGACTTTTACAATTGTCCTTGTGTCCAAACCTTTTTCTACAACATACCTCATATCATTAATGGAGTGCTTTGGAGTTAGGTTATAAGTTTGAAAGTGTGACCCTAAGGATCAAGTCTCTTGTTTTCTACTTTAGACCAGCATATATTTTTTAAGGGAACTTAAGAAATATTATAATGCATTTTGGTCTAATATGAGATATTAGATAAGATGAATTAAGTCATTCATTATTCACAATTTTGGTGATGAAAGTAAAATGTGGGTTATGAGTGTGTATGATTTACCTACTAATTCTAGAAACTCTAATACTTAGCATTACACTAACCCACCACTAATGTGGAAACCCAAGAAATAAGTAGAGTACTAATAGAAATGTTGATCATTTTACTAGATGTGTAGAGTTGGATCATGGGTTTCAGATAAATAGGCAATTACAATTGATCTTAGGATTAAAATATTTCTTTTCTAGAATGAAAATTATCTCAATACAATTGAATAATTCACAATATATGACATGTATGACTATAATGTGAAATGAAACTCAAATAATAGATGCATATATTATTTTCTTTGAATAATCTAAGCCTAATGTCATGTTTTCTCTTAGTAGAAATTCATTATATAGAAATCTACACAAAAATATCACGCTTATATATTAAAAATGTCCTTGATATTGACACCGGGGATGATCATGAGTGTGTAATGCATAACAATTGAATGACTATGCTAGCATGTGTCTAGTCTGGGGCCAATCATGCACAAATAGAGACTATCAGAAGTAAATATGTGTACCAATCATGGTGTTAATTAGAATTGAGACACCACAATCGAGACATGATACATGTACATTACTTTCTCCAAAGTTCTATAAATCAATTCAATACATGAACACTATGAAAATGTTTGTTTCTTTATTTATGCTACTATATTAACACTCAAGTCTATAGACTTCAGCCTATTTTCTTGTACCAAAATTAATTTGTTCTCAAGCATAGGAGATTCAATGGGGAACAAAATTAAAACAAACTTTACCACTCCAAACAGACACCATCACGAATTTGCAAAATCAATCATAGAAGTTGAAACAACTAAGCCCCTCCTCCCGAGAATATATCTTATTAATGATCCATACAAGATGAAATGAAAAAATATCTATATGTTATGCATGTGATGTGATAGAGTTGGCCATGCAAACACAAAGTGCATCTTTGTCACTCATTTCACTCCTATAGACTTGTCATCTTCATTCGGCCCTATCCTTGCTAATTCATCTAGTTATACCATGCAAATCCATTCCAAGAAACCTAAATGTCGGCCAATGCTGAAAAAGAAGGGCAAACCTACTCAAGAAGAGAAAGGTCATGATCAACATATTGTAGGAAATGGTAATCAAACATCAGTTGTTGATGAAAATCCCAAGGACTCCTCAAACTAGGAAGGAAAAATGTGGAAGCACATGCATGACCAAAGGTAGAAAAAGAAGACCCAACACCACCAAAAAAATGGGATGCAGATAAGCATAAGAAGAAAGTGTAACAGGACAAACCCCATAATGATAGAAATGAAGTTACAACATGTGACACAGAAGTGCCTCTTGTGGATGATTAAACCAATGTGGATAGGAAACTATATAGGGTCCAAATCCCTCCTTCTAGTTTGTGGCCAGAGAAGTGTCAATCATCTCCAATATGCATAAACCTCCCTTCAAGTGGGGTGATTGAGGCAGTGATAGTGCAGTCGTCCTCCACAATAGAATTGTTATCTAACAAATAGCTAGCCCATGTAGAGAGAGGCAAAAAAATCAAGTTATACCAATTATTTTTGAACCTCAATCAAACTCCATATGAAAAAAGAGCCTTGGAATTCCAAGGTGAAACTATCAAACTTGTTGTTGATGAAGTATGCGGTAAATATTTGTCATTTGATCTATGTGCCGCCATCACTTGATACACAACCACCACTTTACCCTCCTTAGTTTCCCAATGATTAAGTTCATTTCATAGAACATAAAGGGGCCTACCTCAAAAAGAAAAATTGTCTTCTGAAGGTCTATAAGTGTCGATTCATGTTACACATTCTTCTACTTAATCTATATGTCAGGGTCTTTAAGGTTATCAAGCATCTTGTCTACTACTCATCTCATTGAGTCAAATATCCAAATTCCTCTGAAGGCATTTGGCTTCTCTCGGATGAGGCCCACTATAGGATTTACATTATTCATAACCACTACTAGTTAATCCATTATAAAGTGAACGGTGCATGGAATCTCACAATTCTCTATAGAAGTCTAAATATTTATATAAGGGACTTACTATGTATACATCTTTCTGAGATCTCTTCCACCATCTCTGGCATGTAGGAAATTATCAGGGACTTTATGTTAGACATATCAAATAAATAGGGTGCATGCCACTTGGACTGATGATCTAATCAAAAATTCAAATCTTTTCTCCTCTCTATAGGGCTAGCCAACATGAGAGTAGAGGGCCACTTATTCACTTTCTAGCCCCTGCAACTTTTTGAAAACATGGATGCATGATTGAAACTGAGTCAGTGGTTATCCATTGATAACATTTTCTCAAACTCTTCTCTACCACACTTATATAGGTGACCACAATCCTATTCTGATCTCCAATAATGGTGAACAAGAAAACCGCTCCAACTTCTTAAAAAAAAGCTTGCTGGAAGAAGATTCTACAAGTCTAGAGGAGCTACTACCAGCATGGGACCCTAACAAATGATTTCTTGAGGCCTCACTAATATTTCAATCCATAGCCAACTAGTGGGATGACAATCATATGAGGAAGAAAATGTTGGTATGTATGCCCTGAGAGCCAATCATGTGATGATTGGTGGGATACATTAAGATTGATTTGATAAACATCAAAGGTAAGCTTCCAATTCATTCTGGTTCAGTCATATGAGATAGTGATAGAACAGATTGAATGTCTAGAGAATGACAGTACTCAATGACGTATGCCTTCAGGTTCATGACCTGAACGATAAGATCATACGGATGCTAAGAGTTTGTACATTCTTGTTATGTCCCTAGTCGGATGTCATTGTGGAAGGTAGATAGACAACAATGACACACAAGACTAGATTGTGGTGTGGGTTGATGACAGAATCTCATTAGTCATGATATAGAGATATCAAACCAAACACATAGGTACTTATTAGAGAACAAGGTACTGGACAGACCCACCGTGAGTTTGACACATGGAACCATAAGATGGTAGTCACAGTCAGTACTCACAGTGATGGTGGCGAGTGTGATTCTTAGACCTAAAATCACTGCACTCAACACATGTCGTTGGGCACACTTTGACATCATCAAACGCAATCCTGAAACATGGGTTGTTATAAAGGTGATGATTGGGTAGCTTTGACACATGGGGCTTTTGAGGGGTGAGTGATAGATATGGGATTTGTCCCTCCTGAGGGAGTTTGATATCCATGGCCACTTGATGAGTAGGATTGAGAAAGGCGTGCACACATGTGTGAATCAGTATGTGATACTGATGTCATACATATCTCTCCCAGTCTACTCTGAGATCAAGAAAGTGAATGAACGTTGACAGGATGACTGTTCCATGCCTCGAGTTCATTTGGGATATCAGTGACAAAGGAATTATACATTCGCTGTAACACCATTCACGGATTGTAGGATGAAAGTTGTTCTCCAACTTTCTACTTTCACTTGGGTAGCACTGATGAGTGACTAGGCACAGCTCTTTTCTTGTGAAGTCATAAGTGTTATGGACTTTCACTGCCAACGTGAAATGGACCTGCAGGGTCACACACATAGGATTTAACCTGGAAGAGAATTTTGTCCACAAGCAATGTTTAGATTGATTACTAAAGGGGTTTAGTAGTTCAATTAAACACTCAATTAGTCGATGACTCAATATCATATGGTTCAAGGTGTTGGACGCATTGATTGGAGTATCAGATTGATTGAAATCGCATTTGATTGATTCTGCACAACCTGCACTCCCAACCGATCGGTTCATGTGATGAACCGGTCGGCTGAGGTTGTTGAACCGGTCGGCTCAATTGTTGAACCGATCGGCTCATGCACAGAGTGAAACGACCAGTTCAAGTGTTGAACTGATCGATTCAACTGGTGCAATCGAGCAACTTGGGAAAGTAGGATTGGTGAGAATTTTCCTTTCGTTTCAAATTGCCCAATTCGATTGGGAATAATATTGGTATTCGATACCAATTGGGAAAGAAACAAGGAAAGTCAATCGGGAACCAACCTGGAACCCCAACCGACCGGTTCATGAGTGAACCGATCGGTTCAAGGGTCCCAAATGATCGGTTCAGTGGTGAACCGATCGGTTCATGTCCCCAACCGACCGGTTCACTTGTGAATCGATCGGTTCAGGTTGCGAGATGGTTGCTTTTTGTGAAAATCCCGAACCCTTCTACTCCTACTTTTAGTCCCACATTGCCCGGGATGGAGAACCCTGTCCCATGACTCTCCTATATATAGGGGTATTTGGGGGCTTCTCACAGTACAGCTCAGTGCAACCAGTTGCTCTGCAAGTTGTCGTTCTCTCTGGTTTTGGTAACCGTGAGAGAGCCCGAGCAAGAGCTTCCCGCAAAAGGGAGGTGCAGCAAGGGAATGACAACTGCAGTTTCAACAGGAGGTAGGAGAGAGTGTTGGCGACTAGTACGTCAACAGGAGGGTGCGACTCCTTCCACTTCCTTGTGGGATAAGGAGTGTGGAGTTCCAGGTGGTCCGTGTGGACTACTACATAGGCGGGAGGACACTGTCGCTTAGGAGGACAACTGTCATCCGACAGTCCGGTTCGAGTAGGAGTTGTCAGTCCCGGTGCGACCAGGAGCTGCACAGACGTCGTCGAAGTCCGGAGTTGAAGACCGCGCATTGCGTGAGGTATTGTCGTCGAGCAAGCCTCGGGACAAGGTATGATTCCACAAACCATCCTTTCCTATTATATAGACGTTGACGCGTTTCCTCGGTATGGGTTGGGGAGAAATTTTTTTGTTTCCGCTGCCTTCTCTGTCTCCCCTAAAACCCAACAGTGGTATCAGAGCCACGTCAACTGCTCTATATTTTAGGAATATCGATATGATCGATTTTGGTTTGTCGCCTTTATTTATTGCATGCGATGTGAATAATATCGGCTTTATGCATGTCCAATCCTAAATCCACAAATCCCTAATTACATATATGATATGTATTATTAATGCACTCGATACGCGTCGCCCTTAAATGAGTTTTGTGGTGGATGTATGTAGCATGATTATGGCCTATAAACCACTATCTGTGATTGGTTGTGTTTGGTTGCTTGCATCTCGGTCTGCGCACCGATCTTCCTTCTCTTATTCCTGATGTAACTCGAAATAATTCAAGATTCTTACCTACCTTTGCTCCCCCCGAATGTAACTCGAGGTTTCCTTTTAAAGCAATGTAATAAATAGAATAGGATTTTATTTCCTGTTATGTCGAAGACCGGCGGACATCAAGACGACTGCTGAGACGGTCGGTTCAAGGAGTGAACCGATCGGTTGACCTTCCAGATGGTCGGTTCAAGGAGTGAACCGATCGGTTGATGACCGGTTCGAGGAGCGAGATGAGCGGGTGGCGGACATGACGAGATGCACGATGACCAGGCGAACCGATCGGTTGAAGGAGCCAACTGATCGGCTGGTGGCACCCAGACGACCGGCTGGAGAGTACAGATCAGTCATGTGATGAGTTGATCAACTCGGATGGCAAGGCACATATGTTCATCTTGTACAGTTTGCATGTGATGTTGACCTAGATGACCGTGATTCCTCTTGGCTCGAGGAATCACATTAGGATGGCCATAATCATCGCTTTTTATCGTTTGTGCTTGTAATCTGTGGGATATAGCGTGTATATGATACATACTATGTATTGTGGTGTTTGGATATGTATATGTATATAAAACCAAATCCCTCATTAAAATATTAAGTTTTATATGCCTTCTAAATGCGACACACGTGAAAAGCTTGATCGACCAAGTGTGGGCACGCCCAAGCGTGGTGCACCGTCTATCTCGTGGAAGCGTGAAGGATGAATGTGTGGGTCTGCCCTAGCAGGGTGCATATTCATCGTGTTTGCTTTGGGTCGGACTTAACAAGGTGACCTAGATAGGATCTAGCACCTTGAGGCATGGAGATGATCATTGCAAGGAGTTGTAGATGACATCTTATCAAGAGTTGCATGTGATGCAATTGGCAAAAGTTGCCTACCTGAAAGATCTATGTTGTGGGTGACAGCCCTAGCTGGTCCATGGCTTAGAGGATTTCAGGATCTTGCCCACTAGAAGGTTGTACGCTGCAATCTTCCAAATTGATGGTGAGGGCTATCAATTTGAAGTAAAATAGTGGGAGCGATAATTATTTAAAGGCCTAATTATATCGTCAAAATTTTCAAATTAATCAAATAAGTCAAAAATGAGTTTTTGGACTAAAATTGCATATTTTCTTTTTGTAGTTCAAATGGAAACAAACAACAACAACTTTTCTTTGCGATCGGTCCTTGACATGGACAAGCTAAATGGGATGAACTTCCATGACTGGTATCAGACATTGAGAATTGTTCTCACTCAAGAGAGTAAGCTCTATGTCCTGGATTCTCCAATTCCAGAGGAACCCGCTCCTAATGCACCAAAGACAGAAAGGGATGCTTACAAGAAGCATTCTGATGATGCCATTAATGCAAAGTGCTTGATGCTATGTTCAATGAACCATGAGTTGCAGAGGCAACATGAGAACATGGGTGTCATAGAGATGATTCTGCATCTCAGGAACATGTATGAAGATCAGGCACGACAAGAGAGGTACAATGTTTCTAGGGCGTTGTTCAAGTGCGTCATGATAGAAGGAGATCCAGTTGGTCCTCACACACTCAAGATGATTGGGTATGTGGAGAACCTGCAGAGACTGGGATTTCCACTGAGCCAAGAGTTGGCTACTGACGTGATACTGCAATCGTTTCCAGAATCTTACAGTCAGTTTGTGATGAACTACAACATGAACAACTTTGATAGGCCACTGTCAGAGTTGTTGGGCATGTTGAGGACAGCCGAGTTACAGATGAAGAAGGACAAGCCTAAGTCCGTGATGGTGATCACGAGCAAGAAAGGCAAGTCCAAGCGCAAGGGCAAGGGCAAAGCTAAGAAAGGTTCTGAAGCTAGCCAGGAGTCCAAGCCATCTTCAGCTCTCAAGGCCAAGGGAGGCGTGACCAAGAAAGGAAATTGCCACCATTGTCAAAAGCCAGGACATTGGAAAAGGAATTGTCCTCTCTACCTGGAAGAACAAAAGAAGAAGGAGGCGACTGAAGCCTCTACTTAAAGGTGTCATGAAAGTAAACTTGTAACACTTTTGAGATATATGATATCAAGATGTAAAGTGTAAAGCATTCTTATTTGGGGCAAGTGTTGCCTTCATAGATAGGAGTACTTTAGTTTATTTTCAGCCAATAAGGCATGTAATACAGTTATGAACTGCTATTTCATATTTGCCAATAGATAGAAACACTTTATTTTGCTTATTATATGACAATGATGGCAATTAATAAAGAGATGTTTCAATTTATAAAGATGTGATCTTTGTGGCAATGCCTTATTTATCTTGTGATATTTGATATGCATAAGATAAGACGATACCTAAAAGTTATAGATAACTCAAACAATTTAATTAGCATCAATCATGAGAAATTCATTTCTAGTTTCCATATGATGGATAAATCTAGACTCTTTTGGTTAGAGAACCAGTAAGAGACATGAATATCTTGGACATGATTAAATCAATCTTCTCTAATGTAGTGGGAGAGTGATTATCCTATTAGGTATAATACATGTGATGTATTTACATACCTATTGGAACAAATGCTAATAGTTCAAATGGTGTTTAGAGAAATACCAATGTGAATATCTTGAAGTGTTCAAGATTATCATAAATGAAGTACAAACTTGGTAAAGTATTAGTTCTTGATGAGATCAAGGAATAGAATACTTGGACCAAATGTTTGATATCCTTATGAGTGTTTATGATAATGTATCATAGTGAACTCATGATTAAGGCATGGTGATGTCTGAATCAAGAAGGAATCATACTCTAAGGAGTTGGAGAATGATTATCAAATAACTGAATTCTTCTTAATAAATGAGTACCCCACACTAATAAAAGAAATTAATAATCACAAGGGTTGTGAGTTCTTATATCTTTAACAGATACACCTCAATTATCTATGTGATTAGTTGTTCATGTGATGAGTCAACTATCAAGATGAATATGAGGAACCAAATCTTGAGTTATGGTTTATGACCATTACATACAAATGACATCCATGTGAACCATAAGGTATGACCTTGATGGTAGCACTCATTGAATCATATCCATAAGTGCAAATGAGTCTTAAGTGTTAAGGCACATGGATAATATTTTGAGAAGGATGATTCTTGTTGATTGCAACTTAATGACTAAGACATTTGGCATATGGATACTAAAACCGCATTCCTGTGAGGAATAAAACCAGGATGTGTACGTGACACAGCCTATAAGGTTTATGAATCCACTAATGCAAATGAAGTATATAAGTTACAATGGACTAATCAATGTGATTGATTACAAGCAGCTCAAAATTGGATCTTTACTTTGATGATATAGTCAAAGGGTTTGACTGATATGTTAAAGATAAAGAAGGGATCTGTGATTTAGTGGGAGCATATTCACATTCCACATATTGATGTGAAATGGAAATGTTCTAGATTGGAAATCCAAAAGTGGAAATTATCTTTAAGGAAGATAGAGATGTTTCCTATATGATAGGAATAGAGACCTATAGAGACAGTTCTCAAAAATCTCTTGACCTGGAAAGAGAAAGCATACATTGGCAATCTGTACTGAAGTGTTCAGTATGCACAGATTTAGTGGGAGAAAACTTGTCCATGTTACATGGATATTAGTATCCCAAGGCCAAGTGTCCAATTCTTATGAAGAATGGGAACACTAAGAATAGATGTGGATCTATCGTGTACGTAATCATCCCATTATCTTGCATGTATGACATAGCAAGAATGAAATGCATTCATCATCTTGTATGAGGGACATGGCAATAGGATGTGCTCATCCTGATAACTCGTATGTGGGACATGACGAGTGGGTGTCTGTCTGTTTCCAGTAAGGGTTACTGGAATACCATGAGAACTTGATAAGTGCTTGTGAAGTACTAGTTCTATGGAGATAAGGAAGAGTTCGATGTAAAGAGTTACATTGATGCGAACTTCCGAAAAGACAGAAAATTAATCGCAAAATATACATAAGATGTATAAAAGTGAAAGTTTGTTGATAATTGGAAGTGTTCCAATAAAACCATTTAAAGGGAAATGCCGAGTATCTACGTGTTAGTGAACAGCAGTAGATACTATATGGATCTGGAAGTTCATGAGATGAACTCATATTCCACTCATTGATGACAAGTCTAGAATCCTTGATCATGCAATGTGGCTAAAGGTTAGCAAAGGAATACTAGATCGCATATTACGGCAACTCCATCTCTTACGTGTGACGTACAGCGAAGAGATGTGAGGCATGCAATTTGTACAAACTTTGGCAAGGTGTTGCCATTACTCACTATGTTGGCACTAGAGAACAGTAACATGTGGGACATGTTTGAAGATCACTATGAATATGATTCAAGGGTGATTGGCTCGCAGTGCAAGAGGGAGTCTATTGGTATGTATGCCCTGAGAGCCAATCATGTGATGATTGGTGGGATACATTAAGATTGATTTGATAAACATCAAAGGCAAGCTTCCAATTCATTCTGGTTCAGTCATATGAGATAGTGATAGAACAGATTGAATGTCTAGAGAATGACAGTACTCAATGACGTATGCCTTCAGGTTCATGAGATAAACGATGAGATCATACGGATGCTAAGAGTTTGTACATTATTGTTATGTCCCTAGTCGGATGTCATTGTGGAAGGTAGATAGACAACAATGACACACAAGACTAGATTGTAGTGTTGGTTGATGACAGAATCTCATTAGTCATGATATAGAGATATCAAACCAAACACATAGGTACTTATTAGAGAACAAGGTACCAGACAGACCCACTGTGAGTTTGACACATGGAACCATAAGATGGTAGTCACAGTCAGTACTCACAGTGATGGTGGTGAGTGTGATTCTTAGACCTGAAATCACTACATTCAACACATGTCGTTGGGCACACTTTGACATCTTCAAACGCAATCCTGAAACATGGGTTGTTATAAAGGTGATGATTGGGTGGCTTTGACACATGGGGCTTTTGAGGGGTGAGTGATAGATATGGGATTTGTCCCTCCTGAGGGAGTTTGATATCCATGGCCACTTGATGAGTAGGATTGAGAAAGGCGTGCACACATGTGTGAATCAGTATGTGATACTGATGTCATACATATCTCTTCCGGTCTACTCTGAGATCAAGAAAGTGAATGAACGTTGACAGAATGACTGTTCCATGCCTCGAGTTCATTCGGGATATCAGTGACAAAGGAATTATACATTCGCTGTAACACCATTCACGGATTGTAGGATGAAAGTTGTTCTCCAACTTTCTACTTTCACTTGGGTAGCACTGATGTGTGACTAGGCACCACTCTTTGCTTGTGAAGTCATAAGTGTTATGGACTTTCACTGCCAACGTGAAATGGACCTGCAGGGTCACACACATAGGATTTAACCTCGAAGAGGAGTTTTGTCCACAAGCAATGTTTAGATTGATTACTAAAGGGGTTTAGTAGTTCAATTAAACACTCAATCAGTCGATGACTCAATATCATATGGTTCAAGGTGTTGGACGCATTGATTGGAGTATCAGATTGATTGAAATCGCATTTGACTGATTATGCACAACCTGCATTCCCAACCGATCGGTTCATGTGATGAACCGGTCGGCTGAGGTTGCTGAACCGGTCGGCTCAATTATTGAACCGATCGGCTCATGCACAGAGTGAAACGACCGGTTCAAGTGTTGAACCGATTGGTTCAACTGGTGCAATCAAGCAACTTGGGAAAGTAGGATTGGTGAGAATTTTCCTTTCGTTTCAAATTGCCCAATTCGATTGGGAATAATATTGGTATTCGATACCAATTGGGAAAGAAACAAGGAAAGTCAATCGGGAACCAACCTGGAACCCCAACCGACCAGTTCATGAGTGAACTGATCGGTTCAAGGGTCCCAAACGATCGGTTCAGTGGTGAACCGATCGGTTCACGTCCCCAACCGACTGGTTCACTTGTGAACCGATCGGTTCAGGTTGCGAGATGGTTGCTTTTTGTGAAAATCCCGAACCCTTCTACTCCTGCTTTTAGTCCCGCATTGCCCGGGATGGAGAACCCTGTCCCATGACTCTCCTATATATAGGGGTATTTGGGGGCTTCTCACAGTACAGCTCAGTGCAAACAGTTGCTCTGCAAGTTGTCGTTCTCTCTGGTTTTGGTAACCGTGAGAGAGCCCGAGCAAGTGCTTCCCGCAAAAGGGAGGTGCAGCAAGGGAAGGACAACTGCAGTTGCAACAGGAGGCAGGAGAGTGTGTTGGTGACTAGTACGTCAACAGGAGGGTGCGACTCCTTCCACTTCCTTGTGGGACAAGGAGTGTGGAGTTTCAGGTGGTCCGTGTGGACTACTACAGAGGCGGGAGGACACTGCCACTTAGGAGGACAACTGTCATCTGACAGTCCGGTTCGAGTAGGAGTTTTCAGTCCCGGTGCGACCAGGAGCTGCACAGACGTCGTCGAAGTCCGGAGTTGAAGACCGCACATTGTGCGAGGTATTGTTGCCGAGCAAGCCTCGGGACAAGGAATGATTCCACAAACCATCCTTTCCTATTATATAGACGTTGACGCGTTTCCTCGGTATGGGTTGGGGAGAAATTTTTTTGTTTCCGCTGCCTTCTCTGTCTCCCCTAAAACCCAACAGAAAAATCTTGTAAAGACTAAGATCATGCACTGCTCGACAAATGCATGGTACATTCTAACCCTACCAACAACTTATTTAGTGAACTTTCATCCATCAAACTGTAAGAACACTACAACACCATCCTCCTGCATAAGGAAGAGGATTGGCAACGACAAGCCAATATCAACTGGTTGCAATTAGGCACTAAGAACATCAAATACTTCCATTCCTTCATGAAGGACCGATAAAAATACAACAAAATCACCTATCTAAGGGACAATTGTGGTGCTTCGATTTCTTCCCCAGGAGAACTGAAGGCCTTAATATGAGACTTTTTATAGAATATGATGACGACTTCCCCAACCAAGAGTAGATGCTCATTGATGTTGCATAACCTTGTTGGATCCTCTTCCAATCCATATGAGACCACTTGCAATGAACTCCTTCAGACGCCTAGAAAAGACAAGATCCCGAACGTCATGTTCATGATGGCTCCAGAAAAAGCACCAGACCGAGATAGTATTCGCAATTCATTCTACAATCCAACTGGTACTGTGTTGGTCCATTGAGAAGCAACATAGTTCAAGATTCCTTCATCATGGGTACCATTGACCAACACCTCATAGATTCACATATGGTCTTCATCCCGAAGATGAGACAACCCCAATGATGTAGTGAGTTTTGTCTAATTTACTTGAATAACTCCTTCTTTAAACTCATCTCAAAGATTCTTTTTGAGAGAACCAAACCTCTTCTTCATACATGGATTTCCAAAACTCAATTGATGTTCATCCCTAGAAGGCATATTCTAGACAACATCCTACTAGTACATGAAGCCAATAATTTAAAAAGCAAGACCTCTGGGAAGAGGGTGGTATGCATCAAACTTGATCTCACAATATCTTTGACCACATGCGATAGTACTTTGTTTGGACACCCTTTCAAGAGGCATCATCTCTTTCACCATGCATATCATCACGGGTGGACACACCTCTATCCTAAGGGAAGGTATGCAAATGGAGCCCTTCAAATCCACCAACGATGTCTACCAAGGAGAGCCCATCAATCCATACATATTCATCCACTGCATGGACCTATTGAGCCAGGCTATCTAATAGTCCATTCTAAAGGAGACTCGAACCCTATCCACCTTTTACAATTGTGCACCATTATCCCATTTCATGTTTGTAGACGACATTCTTCTCACAGTAAAAGTATCTAACAAGCAAGCAATTCACATCAACAAGATTCAGAAGAATTCTACTAGTTCCTTAGGATAAACATTAAACAGAAAAAGGTCCAACTTCTTCTTCTCTTTTAACACATCTTGTTCCAATATATCATCCATTTAAAGAAATTTAGGCATCCCAAGAACCAGGAACCTAGGTCATTATCTTGGCATTTGGGTATTACACTGCCAGGTAAACATATCCCTGCATCAATCCATGATACACTCTATCAAAAATGGCATGCCCATCTAGTTTGCTTGACACCTTTCTCTGGATGGACACATCACTCTTGATAAGTCCATACTTCAAAATCTATCATCATACACCACACAATCCATCCAAATATCACGTTTTCTTTGTGGCAAGATCAATATGGAAGTGAAGGACTTCATCTTGTTTAGTGATCCTGAACACACGAGACTATTCATCCAAGAAGAAGGTTACAATGTGTAGAGATTGCAACAAACTTTTAATCAAAGACACCAATGATCAAAATATCCCCTCATGCCAAAAATGTTTGACAATTCCTTAAAAACATGTCTTCCCTATGGGTTTGTGTCTTGCATCGAAAATACATGTGAAATAGAGTTATAATCTATAAACCCTACTCTTCATCATGGTCCTTTATCGAGAAGCATATGGCCATAATAAAGGAGGCAACTCATAGAACCAATAATTTGGAATAAACCATAATTGTATGAGCTGAAAAATGGTAATAGGGTCCCTCAAACAACAAACCTGAGCCCAATTTTATGACACCTACTAACCTTGAAGAACTTTTTGTATCCTCCATGGTGTAAGACAATGTATAATGGGATTGGCCCATCATCCATGCCTAGGTCCCACTAGCCACATGACCCAATATCCAAAATATTCCTCCTCTATGCCCAATAGTAGCACCTATCCATGGTGCAGACCAGGACGTGCAGGAGTCCGACAAGTCCCAATGCAACTAGAAGATAGTTTTACATCTACAATGATGAGGAGATGTTTTTGAACTTGCTCTAGGACCATGTATATCCTACAAACCATTCTTCTCATCTTATAGTTATTGATGTGATCCACTGGTCTATGGGGAATATGGTAGTCAATTTTTTTTTCGATTGCCTATTTTGTTGCTAAATTTCTCTATAGAGGTATTAGAGCCAAGCCAATATACTATATTTTAGGATAATCTATATGGTCAGATTTCTAGTTTTATTGTTTAATTATTGCATGCACTATAAATAATTTCCAATCTAATCAAATACCACGATAATACTAAACTAATATATATATGATACATACATACATATATATATATATCCATGTATATATATACATATATATACATATATATACATATATATACATATATATAAATATATATATATATATATGTAATTTACATGTGTCACCCTCTATGTATGTTTTTATGGTGGATGTGTAGCATGGTTATGTCCCATAACCCCTATTATCTCTTCTTGGTTGTGTGGTTGGTTAATCATGTTATATATCAGTCTGCATACTGAGCCTCTATCTTATCTTTTGAATGTAAATGTTTAATTCTTTTCAACCCTTTCTCCCCTCGAATGTAACTTGAGGTTTTTCTATTAACATATAATAGTAGGATAGTTTACTTTCCTATTATGATGAAGAAAAAGGATGTTCTGACGATGCCAATCGACCGTCTTGGAGATGATCTGACCGATTGGAGGACTAAAAGGATGAGCCAAACCAATTGGCTGGTGGACCCAACCGATTGGCTAGAGGAGACAATAGATGGTGGATAGACGAACCAAACAAACCCTGAGACAACCAAACACTTGGTTAGAAGGCGAATCCATTGGTTCAAGGGTTGAATCGACCAGCCCAGATTGGCAAGCACAAATCTTCACCAAAAAAATGTTTCTACATGTGCATTGGTCCCTAGGTTCTGGTAATTTCATGTGATTCCAAGGATCACAATAGGCTATCCAAAACCAACATGTTTTGTGTATTGCATGTATTGATTGTGGGATATAACATGTATATGTTACATATAATATATGTGGTGATTGGATAAAGTATATGTATCTATAGATATGAACTGCCTCAAATAAATATCAAGTGTTAGTTGCTTTCCAAAAGAGGCACACTTGAAAAGCTTGATCGACTAAGTGTGGGCATCCCAAGGATGGTATACCGTCTATCTCATGGAAGTGTGATGGTAGTAGTGTGAGCCCTCAAGCGGGGTGTATTATTTTCGTGTTGGATTTTTGGTCAAACTTGACTGTGTGGTCTTAATGAGATTAAGAACTATAATCATGCAAATGATTGTGGCAAGGAGTTGTGCATATCATCTATCTAAGAATTGCATATGATGCAATTAGAAAAGGTTTCCTACATTGATAATTGACTATGGATGTTGCTGTATAAGATGGATGATAGTTGAATTATTTTGGATCTTGTCCCACTAGAATATTGTACATTACAATATTACGAATTGATATGTGAGGGCTATCAATTTGAACAAAATAATGAGAGTGATAATTAATTAAATACCTAATTGATATTGTCAAAATTTTCAAATCAAATCAAATGAAATGGTTTTAAAAAAATTACAAATATTCTCTTGTTGAATCTAATGACAAACAAATCTGTATTGCAATCGGTCCTTAGGAAGGACAACCACGACGAGACAAATTTTGACTAGACAAATTTCCATGAGTGGTTTTGGACATTGAAAAGGATTCTCAATGAAGAGTTCAAGATCTACATCCTTGACAAACTAGTGCCAGAGATATGTGCTCCTGATGCACCTAGGTCAAAGGTCAATCCCACTGGAAGCATGCCAATGATGCCTTCGACACAAAGTACCTTTATGCTAACATTAATGAGCTATGAGTTGCATGAACAGTGCATGGTCATGGGGATTCTTGAGATGGTAACACATCTTAAGAAGGGGAACTACAATCTCACAAAGCATGAAAGGGACAATGTCATAAAAGATCTCTTTGAGTGTATAGAGGGAAACTCAATAGAAGAAAATGTGCTCAATATGATTGGACATGTCTCTCATCTTGAAGAACTAGAATTTTCATTGAGCCAAGAGTTGGCCATGCATATGATTCTAAAATCATTTCCAGAATCATGTACCCACTTTATTGCATGTTATCATGTGAATAATATGGCCATACCAATGTCAAATTTTCTTGGTATGTTGATTCATGATAAAGCAAGGACGAAGAATGACAAATATGTGATGATGAACAGTGAATTTGAGTCCAAGGGTCAAAACAAGGCCGTGAAGAGTTTTGAGGCCAAGCCTAAATCCATATCTTCAACACTCAAGATATGGATAAAGAAAAGAAAAAGAGGAACTCATCCTTTGTATTTGAAGTCATTTAGTAAGAAGAAAATGGGGATGGTGATATCCACTTCAAGTAGGATTTCAGGAATGATGATTGGCCCCACAGACCACCACTAGCCTTAACTGCATGCTTTGTCCTCACTCATGTACAAGCAAGGATCAACTTCCTCACTGGTCACCCATCCTAGTACTACTCCAAGTTGAGCATGCTTAACTATGGATTTCTTTACTGATTGGCCCCCAAAAAAGGGGGTGCACCTTGGTGATATGGGTAGTCCAATCATTCCTTTTAAGATCATTATATTTGAGGCATCAAATCCCAAGATGTTACAATCTCCCTCACTTAGACTTTTGACGTCCTCGTCAAGGCTCAACTTCCCCATTTTAGTGTAGACCCAAATGTCCCATGTACACCCAGCTCCAGATCACGACTACCAACCCAAGGGCAGCTCCATCAGCTGGGATAGCCCTTTCCAACATGCCTGGACACTACCAGTGCATGGGTGGCTCCACCAACTCACATACTCCTTTCCGACATGCATGGACCACACGGATCAAAGACTGGCATGCCACAAGCCCTTGTGGGCCCCACCTACTGGAGAGGAATTGGATATGATACCATTTGTAATGATCGGACCCACTGCCCAAGGTTCTAGTAGGATTTCAAGAATGATGACTGGCCCCATACACCACCACTATCCTTAACTACACACTTTTTCCTCACTCATGTGCAATTCATGATCAACTTCTTGACTGGTCACCCATCCTAGTACTACTCCAAGCTGAGCATGCTTAACTATGGAGTTCTTTAGTGATGGGCTCCCAGAAAAGGAGGTGCACCTTGGTGATATGGGTAGTCCAAACATTACTTTTAAGATCATTATATCGGAGGCCTCAAATCCTGGGATGTTACAGTAGTTTACGCCAAATCATGGTGCACCATCTTTCTCATGGAAGTGTGATGGTACATATGTATTTTCTACCAAAGTAGGGTGCATGTTCTATTATGTTGGCTTTTAGGTCAGGATTAACTTGTGATTCTTAGAGCGTCTATGACCATAGGCATGCAAATGATAATGGCAAAGAGTTGCACATATCATCTTTCCAAGAATTACATATGATGCAATTGACAAATGTTGCCTACCTAAATAATCAAGTTGTGGGTTATCAACACCTAAATAGTCAAATTATGGGTTATCAGCCAAAGATGAGTCATGATTTGATGAAATATAAATATCTACCCCTAGAAGATTGTAAATTGCAATCTTCTTAATTGATACATGAGGGTTATCAATTTGAACAAATTATTGGGAGAGATAATTAACTAAAGGACTAATTAATATCATTTACTTATCAAATTAAACAAATCAAAAATGGTTTGAAAGTTATAATATTTTTTTTTCGAATCAAATGTCAAACACAAACATATTCTAGTTGTAACCAGTTATTAAGAAGGAAAGAACCAAATGAGATTGACTTCCACATTCAGTAACAGACTTTGAGAACTGTTTTCAAACATGAGCGAAAGCTCTATGTCCTTGAAATACCAGTGCTGGAGGAATCCACTGCAAATGCTCCTAAGGGCTAAATGGATGCTTGTTGGAAGCATGCAAATGTTGCCATAGGCATTGAGTGCCTTATGCTTTGGTGTATGAACTATGAGTTGCATGAACAACATGAAAGAATGGATATTCTTGAGATGGTAACACATCTTAAGAATCAAGTAAAGCAATAACAGTAAAATGTCTTCAAAGTGTTGTTTGAGTGCAAACTGCTGGAGGGAGATCCAATATAACCCCATGTGCTCAATATGATTGGGAATGTGGAAAGATTGGGATTTCTATCAAGTCAAGAGTTGAGCATGGTTATGATTCTACAGTTCATTGTATGAATCATATAGTCAGTTGATCAGATGTTTGGCATGATGATGACAAAGCATGAATGAAGAATGACAAATCTGTGATGGTGATCAACAAAAGAGAGTCCTTGGGAAAAAGCAAGGCCAAGACTTGTTTTGAGGCTAAGCTAATGTCCAAGTCTTCAACATTCAATTTATGGAGAAAGGTGAGTGCAAAAGGAATATGTCCTTTTCATATAAAAGGAAGAAGAATGATATAGAGATCTCTACTTCATGACACAACAAGAAATAAGATAGAAATATAAAAGTAGGAGTTTCTACCACCATAGTTGTAATATGTCATTCATGGGCATATAATAGAATTATCAAATTGCTATTATGTACCTCGCATTGATGAAAGCATCATATGTCTTGTATGACAAGAACATTATGTTTTATTTTAAAATATATGATATTTTATGGTAATGCCCCATGTCTCACAAACATGTGTATGACACATATATTGAATGACATGATCACTAAAATATTTAATACCCATAGCATTGTCATCTAGACCACATAAATGAGGAATGCATTTCTAGAATCCATATGATGGTTATCAAGACTCTTTTGGTTATTAAACCAATAGAGACATCCATATCTAATTTATTGTGAAATATGACAAAAGAATCTTCACTAGATGTAGTGGGAGATCGATTGTTCTATTAGGACTCATACATACTGAAGTATATAGACCTTTTAGAACAAATGCTAAAGGCAGCCATTGGTACCTCGTTATATTTACTGATGTTATTAGTAGATATGGAAAATTTTATTTAATGAAACACAAGTATGAATATGTTGAAGTGTTCAAGGATATTGTCAATGAAGTATGTAACTAACTTGGTAAAAGTATTAAGATACTTTGATGTATCGATGTTGAAATATTTTAAACCAAGAGTTTGAGAACCTTATGAGGAGATCATGATAATGAAACATGATGACCTCCACCTGAAACACAATGATAGTGTATCATGACAGTGTATTAGATTGAAGGAATCACATGTAGCTTGTCATGGTGAAAAAATCTAGTTTATGTTCCAATTTCTATTGGGCACATGCTTAACACTAAACAATGTACCATCTTAAATTTGTTCAAGAGACATAATATGATACATGGAATGAGAGGTGTCCCGATGTGTCTTTCATAGTGATTAGGGATGAATACCTATATAAGAAAATTGAATCTTAAAAGTCTTTGTCCACAAATAACTTAAATGTTATTTAGTTAAATACTGCTCTAATCCCAATCCCATAAGAAAGTTGTTTATTGATAAGGATGATTGTATTCCTGAAGAGGAACTTGGTTCCAAAGGAATCAATGGGAGTAAAATTAGAACTCAAAATGTTTGACACAAACAAGAAAACATCAAACCTAAAAGAGGTACAATAGGAACAAAGAGAATCACAAGTTGTTGTGGAATCTCAAGTTCCTTATGTAACATTGAGAAATCATAGTTCTAGTACAATACACCATGAGTTTGAAAGATGATCATATGTTATAACTCAGAATGGTGGTAAGATGATCATAGATGATGAGTTAACAACCTACCTAGAAACTATCAAAACCTGAGAAATTGATTGAAGCCATAAGATTCAAGATGGACTTGGTGTACATCAACAAGGTATGACCTTGCTAGATCCACTTGAAGGGGTAAAACCCATAAGGTGCATTTGGATCTTTGAGAAAAGACCAAAATTGAAGGGTTAATTTGTTGCAAAGAGTTCAAACTAGTTCATGGTGTTAAAAATGATTAAGTCTTTCACCAGTTACCATGGTCAAATCCATCTAGATCATGCTTATTATTGTAGCTAAATGTGACTATGAGATATGGAACATGCATTTTAAAACATCATTCCTTAAATAGAATAATTATAAGGATGTGTACGTGACACAGCCTAAACGTTTTATAAATCTATATTCCAAATAAAGTCTGTAAGATACACAGCTCAATCTGTGGATTGAAGAAAGCATCTCAGAGCTAGAATCTTGTATTTGACAAGATAATGAATGGGTTTGACTTGATTCAAAATGAAGATGAGATCAATGATTACAAAAGATTTAGTGACACATACTTATATTCGACATGATGATGGGGAATAACATCCTTATCATGTAAATGTGGAAACCTGGATGGAAACACCTTCTCTATGATGGGTTTAGGCAAGACATCCAATGTGATAGGATTTGAGTTCTATATAGATGGATTTGGAAAGCTTCTTGTCCAAAGTAAGAGAACATACCTTGGCAAGTTATTGAAGGGTTCATCATGCAAGACCCAATGAGAGAGAACCTATCCATGTTCCATGGAGTTAGTCTCTCAGGAGCCTAGTGTCCTAGTTCTTATGAAGAATGGGAATACATGTAATATATGCCATATGCATTCCCAATTGGATCTATGTTGAATGCAATGTTATATTGTTATCTCGTTATATCATATGTATCCAGTTATCTCATATGTATTGGACAAGAGGAGAGGATATCAAGTCATCTCATATGGATTGGACATGATGAGAGGACATATATATACCTACCTAGAAATCTTGTATGTATTAGACATGATGAGAGGGTATATGTCACACGCCAGTCAGAGTCACTGGACTACCATAAATAACATCCTTGGGTGCTTGTGAAGTACTCACAGAATTGGTTCCTTGGTTATGGTAATAATGAAGAGTTGGGTGTAAATGGTTATGCTCATGAAAACTGACAAATTAATAATGAGAATCTATATTTTTGTTTAATTATAAAATAGGAACTGTAAGATGGAAAGGGTTCTGAGAGAAAGATAGTTGTTTATATCTACAAAAGAAGATGAGTATCACTGTGTTATGAGAACATCAGAGGATCTATGTAGATAATGAAGTTCATATGGGTGAACTTGTGCAAGGTTCCAACCATTGATGACAAAGTAGAAATATTGTGACAATAATGTTGCTACTATATAAGATGGTTATCTCAGATAGCATAGTAAAACACTTCCATCTCATATGAGATGTCTTACAATGAAGAGATGTGAAAATTGCAAAATAATGACATTAAGCAAACATTGCTAAACCTGCTATAAAAGTGCTTGCACATTAGAAACATGATGGACATGTTAGGATCATACAAAATAAGATTTGTGGGTGATTATCTCTAAGTGTAAGTGGAAGTCTATTGGTATGTATTCCCAGAGAGCCAATCATATGATGATTGGGATGTGGCATTAAATACCTTATTTGATAATAATAAAGGTAATTCTATGTATTATGTTTGTCTCATGAGATGATGACACAGACGTAAGTAGATGTCTAAAGAATGATTTTACTTGATGGCTTATGTCTTCCAATATGTGAATTGAACAATGAGATCATACAGATCCTAAGAGTACATATATTCTTATTATGTCCCTAGTCAGATATTATTGTGGAAGCAAAATAGACAACACTAATACGTAAGACTAGAGTGTGTCTTGACTGATGACAGAATCTCACTAGTCACTATATGTCATATCATGTCACTAACACAGATACATGTTAGAGAACAATGTATCAGATAGATCCACCATGAGAGTGATACATGGATACCATGGAATGGTAGTCATAATCATATATCATAATTATAGGTGGTTATTGTGGTTCATAGACCTGAATTCACTACATTAATCACATGTCGTTCAATATACTTTGACATCATCAAACATAATCTTAAAATAAGGGTTGTCGTAACGATGATGATTGGGTAGCTATGACACATGGGATTTGATCGTGAGTATGTAGATGGGATTTGTCCCTCCTACAAGAGTTTGATATCTAGGGCATCTTGATAAAAAAGACTGAGAAATGTACGACCATAATCATGTAGTCCAATATATGATATGTGAACTCAGACACATCTTAGTCATTCTGCTCTAGTTTAAGAACATGGATTGAACATTGAGAGGATGACGATTCCATGCCTTGAGTTCAATTCAGATTTCAGAGACAAATGAACTATACAATTACTATAACATTAACCACGAATTGTAGTTTGAAGTTGGCTCTCCAACTTTTTGAATTACTTGGGTCACAATGAATATTGACTAGGAATGACTCTTTGCTTGTGATTTCATAATTGTTATGGACATTCACTATCAATGTCATTCTGGAACTATAGGGTCACATGCATAGCATACACTTGGATTAAAAGATTTTATTCATGAATGATGTTTAGATTGATTACTAAGGGTGTTTAAGTATCCAATTACACAACTGAGGTTCAAAATTGACTAACTGTACTCTAAACTGACCGGTTCAAATGTTGAGACGATCAGTTAGAGTGTCAACTCAATTGGAGTCAATATTGGTTGAACTTTTCTTGAGTTGTACAAGTCAAACAACCATCTCACTTATGAAACGACTGTCTCACATTGTCAAACAACTGTTTTACTATGTGAGATGACCGATTCATTTCCCAGGTTGCCTTGTTCAGTTTCCAATTTGATTGGAACAAGGATTGTTGTTGATATCATGTTTAGCATTTATTGAGCATTGATTACCAATTTGATTCTTAACATGAAACTTATGAAACGACTATTTTTCTAGATGACAACCATTTCACTCACCAAATGAACATTTCGCAGTGTGAGATGAGTGTTTTGTGCAGTGAAAATTCTAGAACATTAATGATTCCAAACCCTTCTACTCCCACACTGATTGAGAACCCTGGTCATTGCCTCTACTATAAATAGAGGGGTACTAGTTTCTTCACAAGACATATAATTGAGAATCAATTGCTCTGACAATTTTTGTCCTCTCAACTTGTTGTGAACAATAGAGAGCCCAAGAATGTCCTACCCATCAATGGGAGGGATGTCAAGGAAAAGAACAACTGAGATCAGTTGTGGGAGAGCATGTTGGCGACTAGTATATCGACAAGAGGGGATAAATCCTTCATATTGTCTTTGGTAGCACAACATGGTGTTCCTGGTGGTCTGTAAGGACTTCTATGGAGGTGAGGTGGCTTTGCACATTCCTAATGACGACAACATCAACTAGCAGTCCATAGCAAGAGGAGCTACTATAGACGACCAAGTTTGGGTTTATTGTCCATGGAGGAGTTGCAGACGAGTCCTAATGCAACTAGAAGATAGTTGCATATCTACAAACAAGAGGAGCATGTCACTTGATTGGATTCTGGACCCAAGTATATCCTTGAAACTATCCTTTCCATTATATATATGTTGACATGGTCCGTTGATTTATGGGAAATATGTCAATTAAATTTTTGGTTCTACTGCATATTCTAATGGCATATTTCCCTACACCTTCCCCCAATATAGGAGGGGGGCCTCCAAAGAAAAAGCATCTCTTGTATCCCAGATCATAGATTCAACTTTTCATACTATAGCCTATGTTCACTTGGATCATATCTAAGTACTTCCTCCTTATCAGTACATGGGGAGTAGCCCCGTGAGGATCATATGTTGATATAGAAACTTGTAAACCTCCTTTGTAATATGAAAAAGATGTTTATCATTTTTTATACCTTGGAATGTAACCTGCTGCATCATGCTCCATCATAGTCAATCCATGAAGAGGTAATCATGGACTTCAGGACATCAAATGAGACAAATGAGATTTAAGAAGAGACCCATTCTAAGAACACATTAGATGATTAGACAAGAACATACAAATTATCGATGACCAAGGGACCATATATAGTTTAACACATGATCTGATTCCAAAGAGGACAAATTTTCATGGTGCCAACCTATAAATATCTAAAAGGAACTTAAAAATGGCTAAATTAACTACTAAGTTGTTTGGGTGAAATTCAGACTTCTGATAACTCATAAAGTCTGAAATTATCTTAAACGGTTGATTCATTTACTATTTGCAATCTTCATTTACATTCTTCTATTAGCTAGTTTCAATTCTTACAATTTAATTCTAGCACATTAAACTTTTGCAATTTGAATTCAACAACATTCATTTTAGAAACTTTACTTTCTTGTTTAGATTGATCACTCTCTCAATTTTGTTTTAAATATCATTCTTTTCTTTCGATTCAAAATGACTTCAACTCACTATATATGTCGTACATTAGTTCATTTGTTTACAAGTGAATTCATTAGTGATCACAAGTTAAACTCCATAGATGATTTTCCTATGGTGAATATTGTGTATTGGTGATGAAACATCAATGGCCTACTAGTACCACTCCAAGCCAGTAGGGATTGGAATCCACATCATCGATGACACATGAAAGATGATCATGTGACAAGGAATGCCCAACCATTTTACCTCAACATTGGAAGTGAAGGTATACAACATCATTGATGACTAAATCTCTATGAAACTAAATGATGGACATTCCCAACCATCCTATCAAAAGCTAGATCAGCAAGTCCTCACCGAGGTTCCTACGGAAAACACAATGTTTACAATAATTTGCAGACAGTTCAAGATGCTTGTTGATAGTGTAGGCAAACCACATCTCTCCTTCATACCACGTCACGACAATACTATTAGGGTGGCACACTCATCTATTGACAACTCCCAACTTAAGTCAAAGACAACTCCCACTAGCATTTCAAATCAATCTCTTATATCCGTGTCTGTTTTAATTTTTTCCTCTTTTAAACCATCCTAGCTTCAAGTGGGCTTAGACATTATTTCTCTTCTTCTTGACCTATTGTAGAGTGTGTGATGAATAATAACTATACCTTTACGTCTTTCAAAAAAAAAGAAGGATAGTGGCATCACTAATATCCCCACTGTGATGGACTTCTTTGATATTTTCCTTAAGGCCCTTCCAGGATAGCCTCCTAATAGAGATGTGCTCTTTACAGACTTCTGAAACTACCTCATCTCTGAATTCCCATACAGTTGTTTCATGTAGAACTTGAGGAACTTAAGAAGAAGATACATTAGCTTATTGACTTTAATTTCGTAATCAATAGTTCATCATAATGAGTACATTGATCCTTAAATTTCATTGAATAGGTTGGATCACAAAGGATGTGTAATCACTACAAAAATGATTAAAAGCCATCGTTTAGAACTAATACCCTCTTCTATAAATGACAATCACTTCAATTAGATGATAATTGTGGGATTCTTCGTAGAGATCAGCTTGAGGAGTAGATACCACCATCTTGATTAAGCACCATCAATATAGAGGAGAAAACTTTCCAGACATTATTTACGACAATGAACTCATGAATGTCCCAATGATATTTATGATTCTAATGGATATAATCGTACACCCTACAAAAATAGCTTCATTATTCTTTTTATTGACGACATCTTAACTAAATGTGACAATGGTCAACTCCATGAATATAACCTCTACTTCACATTGAAGATACCTAGACAATATCAATCGTATGAAAGACTAAGTGTGAATACTTGTTTCATGAAGTAATGTTTCTCGGAAAAATTATTTGTAATGGGCACATCAATGTGGAACCTACATAATTATAATCTATATAAGTTGGGGCACACTGAAGACCCCATCTGATATAAAGATCATTCTTGGATTAAATAACTACTACTACCACGTAATCATATATATATATATATATATATATATATATATATATATATATATATATATATATATATATATATATATATATATATATATATAGTAAATGCACGTGCTTTGCACGTACTATCATGGAAAATGAAAAAAAAATTAATTTATTTTTAGGAATGGAAGTATGTGCTTATTTTTTGGGTACACAACGTCAACAAAAGTATTTATACCTCTAAGATCTGTAAAAGTACAAACCTATTTTTATTGCTAAAAGTTACTATAGAATAAAACCTTAATCTCTAGATAAAAAAATTCGTAAGAGAATATCTTATACAACAAAGTCTCACTTACGATTTGTCAATATAAAATATAATATGCGGATTTAATTCAAAACATTGGACTTAAGATTTTTTGTTTTATACACACTATTACGATTAAAAAAATTATTGCATGATTTTAGATACAATTTGATATCTAATAGATGTTCATTGTATTGAATTTCTCATAGGTATTGTTTAAATAAAAATGTCATCCTAATGTCCTTTATTTAAGAAAAATGTCATCCTGACGTGCTTTATTTGAATAAATGGATCTATAATAAGTTTTTACTTACCATCGATAATGACCTAATATTAGATTGAATTTTAATGGCATATATCTTTCTCACTTGCTCAACTTCAAATGTTATGACAAGAATAGTCCAACTTCTAGGACGATATTCTACAGATCTCATTAATAGTTATATTTATTTTTGGAGACTATTTCTTTCAATATGGATAGCAATTGCAAAATATTACAGAAATGATTTTCTTAACTGATCAATTTTATCCAACAATCAAACTTATATTACCAATTTTTTAAATGTAAATAAAATATTTTTTGCATTACATAATGTGTAGAAGTATGGACAGGTGAGAACTAATGCATGAAATTTTTCAATATTGCTTTCTTTAGGCACAAATACATAATTACTATTTGTATGATGTTGAGAGAGACAAAATAAATAGATAGAAGTGGTTAATATAACAACATTTCTCAAGTTTATGAATACCATCATTTACATCATCAACTTCATTGCACTATAATTAGAACCAATTCAAGTATTATGCTTATTTTATAATTGCACAGTCTATTTCTTTACAAATGTCACAATTCAAGACGTTTCACCAAATTTTTTGGAAAGAAGTCAATTCGAAGTAACAATTAGCAACTTAAATGGTACAGGTCTTTTGGGTTCATGATTACACCTTACATATGCTAAAAAGGGAGTCATCAATATTTGTATAATTGTTGATTGCATCTTAGTGATGAAACTTGTTGAGAAATAACTACACAAGGAACCCTTTAAGGGTAAAACCACCAAGAATTCATGTAAGGTCCGACATGGATATACAATTCTTAGTGGCCAAAGTCTACATGATTAATTCTTTTTGTGAAAAAAAGATGTGCAAAATGAAAATTTTAAAATGTAGAGGTGAACATTTTATAGTCATCTATATTTATCCTAATAATATCATGGCCTAGCAAAGGAATGAAGGGGACGCGAGTTGATTTCTTGTCAAATCAAAGAAAATGTGCACATTTCTTCAACAATCCTACATAAGGAGAAGGATTATAAAATTAAACAACCCAACAATAGTGGTATCACTCCTTCCCTATAGTTGTTGATCAACAACAACATCAGTAATAACTTGTAGGAAGCTTCCCACTACAGGAAATTAACCCTATCATGAATTACACAATATATATTAACACTATCAGAATGCATATCATATGATTAAATGAAGAGAAAGGAATCCTGGCTCATATGGCTATCACATCTTCGAGTGAAACCCCATGATATAATATGTGTATATTATAATCATGTGACCAGAGAATGTGTTAGCCACACAAATGTGATGATGACATTGACACGTCGAATAATATATCAATTTTTTGTCATTAAATATAATTTGATCTGAGGTTGTTGTCTAGTTCACTGAGGATTCACACTTAAAGTGATAACATAAGATGAGAAGATATATGCAAGGAATGGAGGTATGAGCTCCCATCCCTTGTTTGGATGCAAGCAAGGATAAGATTCATTTTGACAAACAAAAAAATTCAAGTACAATTTTTCTCTAATTCATAACACTAATTAATGCTTCATATACATATGATTATGGAACAATATTTTACAGATTTATGAAATACTTATATATATATATATATTTATATTTATATATAGACACACACACACACATCTATGACTTGAAATAATGCAAAAATCATATTCCATATTTCTGCTGCATATTTTGTTAAGTAAAGTTACTACGTGAACCTCAACTTATATCATAATCACCGTATACATAACTTTTAACATGTTTTTCTAGTTACTAAAACTATATAAGTGTATTTAATATAAAATTATGTTTCATTAATAATTTAGAATGTAGGAATTGAAATCAATTTGGAAATGTAAAGAAAGGTATAATATTCACAACACAGTCAACAAGGTAATTTTGTAACGTTCACTCATATATAGTTGGTATCCTACCTTTAAAAAATTGAAATTCTCACAACCTACACATTTAAAGAAATACAAAGTTAGTAGAAAAATACCTATTAGTATTTAGAAACCATGTCTATCGAAAAAATAAAATTATTTACTCAAATGATTGACACATTTACAATTTATCCCTGATTTTATATATAAATTTTAATAAATAGAATTTGTAAAGTATGTGCATCGACATCAAAGAAGGAACCATTTCACCTAAATAATGTCACCATATACTTAGCTTTTTTGTTGAGTTTTGTCTTTACCTGTCAGTGTCAGTATGAAAAAAAATGTCAGTACAAATATAAAAAGGGGTTTGCTATACAGACCTATTTTGGGAACCAAAACGGAACCCTAAGCATTCTACACCATAAGTTAGAAGGTATAAAAAAATGTATTTTATTTGTTATACCTTCTAATTTGTGGTGGAGAATGCTTGGGGTTTTGTTTTTGGGTTTCAAAATGGTGTCCACCTAGCATATTTCATATAAAAAATTCTTAATCCTTATTATATCTGAGGAGGTGGCTGATGTGTCATTTTGATAGACTGAGATAAGACTAGAGGCACAATCATAGGAACAGCCGACAAAAACATTGCGTAGGGAACAAAGGATCTCCTAAAGACAAAAACAATTAGCATGTTTAAAGTTTCGTTACACAAATAATGTATGAACTAATAATAGATTAGATGCATATTGTTTAAGGTGTCACATGTGGAAAAAGATCGAAGATTATGAGCTTAGGAGTCAGGGAGAAATAATGAACCAAGAGGATCGCGGGGAGGAGACACAATAATTTAATAAGAGGAGAAGAGCAACAAAATGAAATTAGAACAAAAAGAAGGACAAGAGAAGAAGCGGGAGAGAACATGTAATCTAAGAGATCGAGTCATCACCTATTTCTCCTCGAGCCCCATAGTGTTGTTCCTGGAGAAATCGGATGCCACCACACAATACGCCAGGTCCAGAAACAGGATGTAACCCAAATAGTATATGAAGATCATTACCAGGTCCTTTTCAATGTTTGTCAGTGGATGCTTGTTCCCATAGTTCGGATCATTATTAATGAAGGATTGGCCACAGGGAATCCACCAGTTGGAGGACGTGGAGGTAGGTCTCATTACCAGGCTTCAAAACATAGTTGGAGTTCAGGCCCTGTTGACTGTGATGAAGAACTGGTACATCTTTTCTTTATTCATGTTCTCCCTTGGGTAATCCTGTTCCGTTGTTCGTGTTCTGCCTTGGGTAGTTGAGGAGGATGATACTGCCGTACTAGATCTGCTATACGAGCACGCACCGCTGTTGATAGAGAGGCGGAAGAAAACATACGATCATGATATTGATTTCCAGATGGGAAGGGTACTGATTATATCCTAGAAGAGTCCAACAATTACCGAACACATGAAATCGGGAAGGAGTCCAGCGATGTAAAAGGAGATGAGACAGGGACGGAGACGAGTAGTGATGTTTAGATTGATAGAATAGTATATATATATATATATATATATATATATATATATATATATATATATATATATATATATATTGCAATTAATCCCAAGCCCATAAACTCACAAAAGGGAACAAAGTTCAGAAGGGATGAGCGACATAAGAATCACTTCCTCATCCTAAAGAAAAATCTTAAGCATCAATTGGGGTGCTTCCTTCCTATAATTATTGTTTCTTAATATACAATGATACAGCCAAAATTTGTCTAGGATGTGTGCTAGTGTAATATGACCAAGTTCTAAATTATGCTTCATCACTATCAATATTCATTAGGAGAGCTACCATACATATGATTGAAGATCACATGTATCATTCACATCCTGATGACTTGAAGGCACTACCTGTGTGGAATCAAATTTCAAAATTATCCTAACAATTCGAGACTCAAGACCACCAATGTAAATGATATGTGGTAGATTTTTCCTCGAGTAGAAAGGAGTTTATTTGTGCTTTTATTTGGGTGAAAGAGTGGATTATGGAAGATATTACATAATGGAGACCACAATTTTCTTATCAACTAGTGAAATGGGTCACATGGTAATCATACTAGATTTGACTTGTGAAATTATGAAGGCTTAATGTGATAGACCAAACCTCCCCCATATTCTTAACTTGGAATGAATGGTTGGATAGATGTTTGTAATGGGAAAGTATGTAGATATTGGGAGGAATAGTAGATTATGACATCTTAAGATGTTGTTTTGAAGATTAAAATTCTATTTAAGGAACATGATATCCATTATACCATTAAATAAGCTATATAAATATGTACCATAAACTGTAAACGAGATTATGCAAGGGAAGGAATGAAGTAGGATATTGTAAAATACATATTTATCTCTACTTGTGGACAAGTTAAAGTACAACACTAGAGGCCTAGTGGGCTTCTTTGACATCTAGATATTCCTGAATGGAAGTGTGATTTGATAACATTTGACTTCACAATAGGCTATCCAAAGACAAGAAATGGTCATGATGCACCATGGATCATTGTAGACAAACTGACCAGCAATTACCATTTTTTTTGCTACTACGATAGCACGTCTGATTTCCAATATGGCTAAAATCTATATGCAAGAGATTGTTTGCTTCGATGGAGTTCTTATTTATATGAGTTTAGTAGAGTTACCAAACTCACATCAATGTTATGAAAGTAGGTCTAGGAAGAACTAGGGACCTATTTGAACTTCAACTTTACTCACCACCCTAGGCATTATATTAACAAGAAAAGGATTAAACAGACTGTTGGAGTACATTAATATATATTTTATTCTCTATGGGGAGGGCATTGGGCCAATATCTAACCATAAGATTAGTTCACTAAAAATAACAACTATGAAATCATACCTTTTATTGATTGCTATGAGGCGATGGTAAAGCATGGAAGTCACCTTTGTTATGAAAAATAGTTGCTGAGAAGTGTTTCATAAAAAAGTAATGAGGCAAAATATGTGGTGGTCAAAACCCTAATATGAAATCCCAATGATATATACCCAATGGTCAAACTCCAAATCTAAGACCCATAATCTATATTTCCGATTTGACTTGTGACCCAATTTTTTAATAATCGGATCTCATTTGAATAGTGAAAAAATAAAGGAAAAAACCAAATAAATTAATTTATACAAATTTCTAAACACTAATATAATTGAATTATAGTTTTCTTTCCAAATGTGCTGATCTAATGCCTTAGGATATTCTCAATAATCCATAATTCAATTCTAGATTCTTGTTTCTTCTATTATTGTACATGTCTAAGATGTTTGACCTCTTCCTATCTTTTTCGTTGAGTTTTGGACCGCATGGTCATCGTCTTCCTTACGGTATTAATGCAAAACAATCAACATAATAGGCTCTTTTCTTCCATTACCTTAACTTCCTCCATAGTAAATGAAACCATGTTATTCCATCACAATTCTATTCATCTTTCCTTCTAGGTCAATTCTTCCCAAACTTTAACCCCTCACCCATAATCATGAAACACATAAGCCTACCCAACCATCCTTACTTTACACCCATTTTATATGCCTTTAACATAGTCAATCCACCAAAATCCTGACTCGTACACCATAGTGATTTTTCCTCCTCCACCTGTGAACCGACATTGCCGAGGAGATGCTACTTGTGTAGATACCATATATTGTGATGCCTAACTCCTCAAACCACTCATGTGAGTGTTATGTAATGCAATTAAGTTTCCTTTATTGCTAAAACATACCTCAACTACTAATTTCCCTCCTCGAACTCTGCATTTTTTAATTTCTAAAGATTGTCATTTGTGCCTTCTGTCACCTTAAAGTCCCAGTGATGAATCCTTCCCAATTGTTATGACTCCAACTGATGTACTTATTAGGATGATATACTATTTATACGATTAGAATGCATTCCTAATACAAACATCGTTATGTAAATATAGATGGTTTTCAAAAAACCACGACAAGATTTATAATTGTGTCTGTTATGATGTCAAGATCATTTTGAAATGAGGACAGATCTCAAACAAAAAATATACATCTATCCTCTTAGGATGCACTTGGTTTAAGAGATTCACTTATAATTTATTGTATATCCAAATATATCAATGAAAGATTTCTTTTAGTTAATAGTAGTCACAAATTGAAAAAATTGCAATAGGTTCATATATTATGAAATAGTATATTATATTTCTCCCCTACATTGTAGGTCAAAGTCCACTAAAAAAATCGTCCATGAATCTATCATGTATCTATACCCATGTTTGCCAAAACTCTAAGCAAAACTTAAAATTCATTTTTGTACTTTTTAAACCATTGTCCTACTTATATTGTAGTTAAGTGGGAAGAAATGTTTTTTTGCAGTAAAAAATCCCATCAGTACGAATATGGGAAGGCATGGTGTTGTTGTCTATTATTTTTCACAAGGTTTCTTTGATTTGGTTTGTCCTCTTGCATTGAATTGCATCTTGGAAGAAAATTTTATGATTCGTTGAAGCTTTTGTATAGCATGGCTATTCATATGATCTTTTTACAAAATAAAAATATTAGATCATGGCCCCTATTAAATTTGAGTTGAAGACAAAAATCTACTTCTACCGGGTCGAAGGACTAATACAAAACTAACCGTAGGTGTCTCAGTCCAGCAAACTAATAATGAAATTTAGCTTTAGCCAAGAATTTGGAGAACTAGGATTTTAATAATGCATGACTAGTTGCAAGTAGAATTTCTATACAAGCATACTAACAAAGCGTGCCGACAACTTTTGTCATAACAGCGTTTTTATTCTAGAAAATGTTACTGTTTTAATGGAAACACACTGCTTAAATTTATATGACATGACTATGTAAAATTTTATGTTTTTCCTTTTTGTATGCATGTACATTTTACTATATTAATGTTCATTTATCTGTGCATTTCGGTTTTGTTGTTGTGCATTCATTAGTGTATTTGTTTTTCCACACCTTCTACAGTATCTTTGTTTGAAAGACAAATGAGAACCTAGCTCTTCGGAGATCTGGTTGGAAGTCGTCATATAGAGGATATGTTGAATTATACAAAAAGTGGAGGAAACATGTTGACAGAAAAAATGAAACAAATTGAAAACGAGAAAAATAGACGGCATGGCATGCTCTACAATAATTATAGGACACATCCTATACACATTTTTTGCAAGGCATGCTCTACAAAAAATTGGTAGGAGTGGATAGGTTTCTTTTACAGTGCACAGTGGCATTTGTATTAAACTTTATAGACATAGATGTTTGTTTTAAGCCCCTTCTCTCTTATCCTAACGAGTAGAGCATAGGACTTGCATTACAGTCTTTGGCAGATACTGCCCTCCTAAAATGACTAAGCTCACTTCATCTATTTTTACTTTAGTTTTATTTTACATTAGGAAACCATTGAAGGTGTGTCTCTTTACCTTCTAGTATGCAGAAGTAATCTTAAACTAGGCATGCCTTTTCAATGTTATTCTGCCTCAGGTATTGTTAATTAAGTGGCGTTTGCGCCTTCAAATTGATATGGATGTATTAATCCTTAATGTAACAGTTTTGTCTCTTACCAAAAAATCCACCAACAGTTTATCTTGACTCAAAACATTTCATTTATTAGATAATCATTTTCAGCACGTACATGGATATCTGGATGGAATTTATCAGGCATATGGTTTTATCAGTACATATATATCATGGCTTTTGACATACACAAATATAGATCATATAATTGAACATATACAATATTTAGGCTATCTTGTAGAGAAAAGTATCCCTCAACTGGATAGCAATGTAGATTCTGCTTGACGTACAAATGTTGGCATGCATGAAGATAATGAGATGATCTACCAAACATTTCGGTCAATTGATGAATTCGTTCGGGAATTATAAAGACTAGTTTGGAGCCGTTACTTTTATTGAGAAGTGGTTGAAGAATGGACCTACCGTATACAGTATTTTCAGGGTACATACTAGCTTGATTCCTCGCGGGAACACCGATGAAAAGTTCTTCCTCTGCGAATGCAACCATAGATGGACTAGTACGTGCGCCAGATTCATTTTGGATGACCTCTGCTTGCTCACGCTGTGGTTTCCAGATTGCAACGCACGAATAAGTTGTGCCCAGGTCGATTCCGACTATTGGCCATTGGTCTGTGGACATGCTTGGTAGGGAATGGAATGAACTGTTTCCACCGATAGAGACGAATGTATTAGGCTACGAAGCAAGTATGGACACGCACCTTCTTTTAAGATCTTTCCTGTCGACGCATGTATACATATTGCGTGCTCTCCATTCACCCCCACGTTAGTCATACATCGATAAATCTAATGACAGCTCGATGTACGGCACTATTAAGTTTCTATAAATGGGATCTATATGTGTCTATAACATAGTCCTGTGACTAAATGTCAAAGTCGTTTAGCACTCAGAAATATTCTGCTTAAATCATACTATTGAACGACAGACTTATCATCGTGCATTGTTTGTGGGCATAAGTTACACGAAATCGTTGTAAGTCTGTTTAGTGAAATTTTACTTGTTCATATATAATTCAATCTCGTTATATTTATAAAATAAACAATAAAATTTGGTATAGCCGACCAAAAAAAAAACATTAAAATTAGGTTGCACGCGTGCCCTTCTACTGATAAAGGGTTCCATCTACAATTCAAAAGAATAACTGGAGCTGGATTTTTCTTTTGCAAAAGCATGGTCAAGTTAATACAACACACGGAAAAAGATCGTATTGCTTTTTTGAAATGGGTATTGATTAATTGTTTCTCATACAGTAGGTATCTGGTTGCAAAATGCTTCAATAACATACCTCATACCAAGAATTCACAATGTTGGATAGCAGAAAAAAGTATACAGATAGATCAGTTAATAGACACAATCAACACGCAAAATTTTAATACATTGGTACATCTCCATGATTTCATATAAATATATAAATAAGAAACAACGACTTATGGAAAAGTTTGAATACAATGGCGATGATTTGCATATGTTGGTGTCTATTTTCCATAAAATGTTGATACAATGGCGTGGAATATTTTGTGTCTATGTTTTATATGTTGTCAAAATCATGGACTTCAAATATATTTTAAAATATTGGTATAGGTTGTGTCTTATCAAGTGATGTGATTTGATCTACTTTTATATTATATACAGTTTGTGCTTTCATGTATTTAACTCCGTCAAAGAATACCTGGTTTTAGAAAACACGAAAACAATTAGAGTTAGTTGCCCGCATGAGTATAGTGTCGTGCATGCTAGAAGTAGGTTCAATCCAGTACAAGAAGCATTTCTAGGATATTCTTGACGTAGCTCCTGGTTTTTGCTGCTCATATGGCAACACTTATTCCACTCGATTGTATTAAGGTTATGGAGAACAAACCACAAGGACTTAGTTCTCTCTGTTATGTCAGATGTTTTTAAAGAGAGGTCGCTATTTCTATTTAATTTTCCAATCGCGTCAAGAAAGAAAGAATATCGATAAATATAGGTGAAAAAGGTTGATTTTATTTGTTGAGAAAACCCCGGAGTTGGGGAAGATGGCGGGAGATTCAGACAAGCATGCTAGAAGTCGGTGTAACATCTGAACCCACCGTCCAAGACTCTAGTGGAGTTTCACAAATTACAACTAGAATGATAGACTACCACTACCCTCAATTCTACGTTTTGTCCTCACTTACGCACAATCCGGTCTCAACTTCTCAATTGGTCACTCACCTTAGTACTATTTTAGGTTGAGCATACTTAACTATGGAGTTCATAGTGAGAGGTTTCCTGAAAGAGAGGTGCACCTAAGTGAGATGAGTAGTCCCATCATTATTTTTAACATCATTTTATCTGAGGCTTGAAATCATGTGATATTACCTCTCCCCCAAATAGACTCTTGATGTCCTTGTCAAGTCTCAACCATGTCTTCATAATATCTTCTCAATTTCAATGCAGAGACAGAGTGTCTCGTGTACACTCATCTCCCTCTCAAAGCTATTCGCACAAGAGTGGCACCATCAACTAGGATTGCCCTTTCCAATGTGTTTCAACCACACCACTTAAGACTAGCATGTCACATGCCCACATGGTCCTCACCTACTAGAGGGGAGCTAGTTTTGATGCCATTTGTAATGTCTGAGTCCACCATCCTAGCCTCTAGTATAGTTTTAGAAAAGACAATTGGCCCAATAAATAACCACTAGTGTCGATTGTACGCTTTGTCGTCACTCATGCACATCACAATATCAACCTCCCAATGGGTCTGGATTGTACGCTTTGCCATCACTCATACACATCGCAATATCAACGTCACAACGGGTCACCCATCCTAGCATTACTCTAGGTAGAGCACACTTAAACTCAATGCTCCTAGTAATGCACTCCCAAAAAAGGATAGGTGCCTCCCTCCACATGAATGTTGTTAGATTTCTTCTCTGATCAAAAGAAGTAGGACAACATAATTCTACACTTCATTTCTTTGAAAGTGGTAGACGATGAATTGAGATATAGACAAGTTAAAGCTACTAAAATCTTGAAGAAATGACAGATGACACAACATGATACATTGTGAGACTCAAACTACAATAGGCGACTCTAGTGAGGAAATTTAGAAATCTGGAAACCTAAAACTTACTTTGAAGATTGCATTCAACGAGGTCCATAGTTTGTTGGAGATAAGAATTTACTTATTATAGGGTGGGAAATCAGAGAGACAATGGAGGTGAAAATTTTATAGAAATTAAGATCAAGATCAGGTTTCCAAAACTCTGTTGGAATGCTAGGATGAAGAGATTCTCAAAATTCTAGTGATCTCCTAGGTAAGAATATTTATTTGAACTTCTCTATTAACTCAAGGAGAACCATGGATCATGCCCACATACATGTATTTAATTTACAAATCTAAATTTTCAAATGAATTATTCGTAAGAGGTGATGAAGGGAATAAGGATATCAATACAATGTAGTATGAGTCACTTACTAAATTATGTGATATTGTAAGGTTGTTTGAGATATGAATCTCTCATCTATAAAAAATGCATCAAAGAAGCTACGAGTTCTAGTAGCACATGTGGTAAAGTTCAAAGGGTGCGTCTTGATAATTCTTTGCAAAGATTTCCAACTTTGATCCTTAGAAAAGCCCACTCCCTCAGAAGCTAGTTGTATGTCATGTAGATTGGACAACTATGTGTCAGTTTATTCTTAGAAAATATAAGAAGATATATAGCCATTATTACTAAAGTTGGAGAAAAAAATAATGCAATAATTAGCATTGAGCAAGAAGTAGTTTTGGATATAAGTCGTTGTAGAGATGTAGATTATGGGAGCATTATAACATGTAGGATTAATATTCGACTCTGGGCGTGTCTAACTGAAGAGAAAAGTATTGTAGAAACAATGCTGGATTCTAGGAAATCCGATAAGAATGCCAAAATTTTCTTATAAAATGGAAAATTCATTGAATTTCTATTTGTCTAATATGGAAGAAATTGTTGCGTGACAATTCACAAATTGGCCAAAAAAGACATGTTGGGAAGTGGGTTGAATAAAAGAAAGACTCAATCATTATAGTATTGTGTATGACTATGAAGTATCTTCTTAAAGAGTAACCCTACATTGAGATATAGCCACAACTTTACAAAACCCACATTGCGACTGAGGCTTATGCCTCAAGGTGGGTTATTCACTTAGTTCCTTGAAGCTTATACCAAGGCTTATGGGTCTATGTCATGATTGAGGCTTTCCCCTCAATGTATGAGGTCCATGTCATAAGCATTGAGGCTTAGCTAAAGCATAGAAGGCTCACTAGTGGGTGATAATGTCTTACCTTAACAACCAATCATTCTACTTATACTATTAATAGAAACACTATGTTAAAAAAAAATTCAACTAGGAGTTATTGCAATTTATAATACATATTTTTTCTTTCAATTGTCATTGTCTGTATGAAATCTTCTAATCATCATTGTTAAATTTATTTTTTTATTTTCTACATTTTCATTACTATGTCAGTTAATTTCATCTCATTGTTAATTAATGTTAGTTCCTTATTCCTACTAAATCAAAGTTATAGTCTTCCATATTTTTTCTTATTACGTTCACATATTTGGATATAACAATAAGAGTCATGATATCTCACTATTTGCTACATATCTATTGTGATATTTTGGCGGTGTTTACTCTATTTTTATCCTTATTAAGTTATATAAATAATTTCAGTTATTTTTAGTTTTGTATGTAAGTATACATATTAATGATATACACACATATATAAAATATAAGTATATATACAATACATAAAAATATATGTGCACCTACTAAATTTATTAATATATAAAATCCTTGATGCATATTTGAGTCTTAATCCTCATGTGTAGTGGTGGTGAAAACCGGCATCACCCTAGTGATCCATTATCATTTGTTAATCTTAGATTTTAACCCTCAAACTAGTTTTTATTCTTGCCTTTACTTTTGCATGTTTTAGGTTAAATAACTCAAATCAAACTTTTGGTCTTAGATGATTGACTTAGATTGATACAAAATAAGAAAAAGACACTCAGATTCTTAACCTTGTCCTTTGGGTTCGATCCTAAATCTATACTATGATAAGGCTTCCACACTCTTGTGGGGTTGGAGCTTTTATCTAACACCAGTTGTAGGTAAACCTAGAGAGAACATCAACTCCCTAGGGTTTTTGGTGCATATTAGGACTTCCATTGGAAGAGAAATCTTTTGGTGTAAGTTCTAGCTCCATCCAAAAATGGCGCCGTTGTCGGGTAACCCAATATAAGTGAAGTATAACAAGTGTTATTGCACGACATGGTTGCATGACATAGTTGCACGACATGGTTGCATGACATAGTTGCACGACATGGTTGTATGACATAGTTGCACGAAATGGTTGTATGACATAGTTGCACGACATGGTTGCATGATAGGGTTGCACGATACACAACCATAGATGATATGGTAACCCTAACCCGTCATGGCTAACCCTAGATGGTGATTAGCCCGATAGGGTGATTGAATGTACTACTAGCCCGACATGGTGGTGGGTTGATACCTCATAAGTATCATGGGCGACATGTACATATACCTTGTGCCTGATATGAGGTCAAGAAGATACCCCATTCTCGATATAGAGACAAGTGCAAATCCTAGCCCGATATGGTGAGTGTTTATACACCTCCAACCCGATATGATGAACATATGCACACCTTTAACCCTATACACCTTGTAAAGGTAAGGGCAAGACACTCTTAGGAGTGATGAGTGTAACACCAGGTAAAAGTGTGGATAATACCTTGATAGGTGAAGCACCTAGAGTGGTTGATAATGGTTAATCCTATATCAATAATTCCTTAACCCGAGATGAGTTCATATCATTAATGATGGTTGAATAATTCAATTGTGTGACTTATGACCAATACATTACATGATAAATGTGATGAGCTAGTGCATAAAGTATTAGGATGGGACATACCCTAATACAAGATAAGTTGATGAACTTAAGTATGTTAAAAGTGATGAGGAAGTGATACATCAAGACATGATAGATATCACATCCAGCACTTCAAGGTTGATGTACCTTGATGCACCTAAAATCCAATATACTTGGATGAGTAACACATGAAGTGTGTTATGTCAATTGTTACATTGGGAAGTAATAAGTTTAATGCACTTTGATAAGTGTGGGCTAACATACTTTGAGAAAGGGTTAAGCCAAGTTAATAAAGTCTGATGTAATCATACGCTGGTAAGGATGAGAGAGGAACTCATACCTTGTGTTGATTATTCATTTAATGATAAATGATGAGAATGAATAAGTATGATTGAATACTTATGATATCAATGTTTTCTCCTAGATGTGTGGAGCAATGAGTTAGGGTTTGGATCAATAAAATAAACATGAAACCCTAATACTAATGATGGGATGGTTGTAATTCTCTTATTGCATAAGCCTTATAAGGCATGTTAAATACTTGTATAAAAGTATAAAGATGTGTTATGGCCTTGTGAGCCATGTGATAATTTGTTGCATAGTGAGAGGTAACAAGATGTGTTATGGCCTTGTGAGCCATGTGATAATTTGTTGCGAAGTAAGAGGTAACAAGATGTGTTATGGGCTTTGTGAGCCATGAGAATAAGTTGTTGCCTAGTGAGAGGTGACAAGATGTGTTATGGCCTTGTGAGCCATGTGATAATTTGTTGCCTAATGAGAGGTGACAAGGTACTTAATGGGCCTTGTGATCCATGAAGATAGTTGTTTCCTAGTGAGAGGTAACAAGGTGTTTATCAAAGTCTCATGTAAGATATGATAATGTTCAAAATAAACTAAAAAATGGAAACTTAGTAATATAATGATAATAATAAATGGATGCAATAATAGTAATGTAATCTTGATCATACATGCTTTATGCTTATAGCCAAATAAGGGCTATAGTGTTTGAAATATATAAGAGGGATACTTGTTTATAAAAAGGATGTGAATAAGCATGATGGCTACTCCAAGGTATAATGCCTAGTAAAACTGATGTGGTATTCAGTGATAATTGCACAGGATTGGTAATAACCCAATGCCTGGAATAATGTCACAGGATTGGCATAGTCCAATGCCTGGACAGAATATGATGATGTATACTCACATGATTGGTACAATTCAATATCTGATTAACATACTGGCTGAGGCCAACAGATAGAAATGAGAACGATTCATGGATGACATACCATGATAATGAGTATCATAGGATAAGCTTGAGATGTTGACATAGTATGATGGGTAAATGATATACATGTTCTTCCTTATCCTTATAAAGAGAATAGATGATTTACTTCTCTATCATAGATAGTTGCAATGCTTTAAAATATGAGAATATTCTAAACTGCTTATCTTCTGCTTAGTTTTATACCATTTAAACTGTGATAATAATATTGTTGGCGGAGAGTTATATCTCTCGCTGGGGCAATTTACAATTGTCTGACTCCCGTGGGATCCAAATTTTTTAGGTGGACGTGCACAAGGAGGTGAAGACCTTTTTGCAGAAGAAGAACAACAACTCAGGCAGTAGTGACAGCTCAGGTTGAGTGTACTGTCTGTCCTGTCTTGTAGATATGAGTCCTATGTGTCGTCTCTGTACTCTCAGGTCCTTGGAGTTGGTTCGTACTGGTTTCATGAAAAATATGAGATTTTGGCTTGAATGCCTCGAGGTTTTATTTTTCTCCAATATGTGTTTTAATAGAGTAACTGTTATATGTTGTCCTCGAGATGAGATGAAACAATGTTGTACAATGTCAATCATGATATGTATGAGATTTGAATCTTTCAGTAAAAGTTTTCTATACAAGGATCTCCTTGCAAAATGGTTTTTAAATTTTAGTGAGTTTTGTTAATCCGTTGTTTATGTTTATTCCGCTTAATTAGTAACGATTTGTTTGTCAGTTTGGTGACTGTCGTTTCAAGTTTTGGTATCAGAGCTTAAGGTTCGTTGAGTCTACAGAGACATAGGACTAAGGTGTTGAGTCTGTGTTAGTGTCCTCCAATATACCCTATAGTGATTTCTGCTTATGCAGAATAAAGGGTAAAGTTTATAAATGACTGGGGAACATGAGGAACACATTGCTAAGGGCAATGTTGTTGCACCAAGAGAGGGTGCATGGGATCAGGCAAGAGAAGAATGAATGCCTGAGAATTCCCATCATGACCTGATCAGGATAGAGAATCCTATGTTTATGCTCTTTTTGGGCAGGTTAGGACAACAATGATGCATATAGTAGACTGGATACTAGCATTACAACCTAGGTTACCAGTCCTTAATGCTGAAACTTTAGGCTTTGAAGGGGTTCCTGAATGACATGGTCATGTCGGAACAGTGGAAATGTGGGAAAGATTAACATATGGTGAGAAAGTAGACTCTGCCATAAGTTTAGACAGATAGTATATTTGTGATGGCAGTGCCCAAGAAGGGGCAATAAGACGAGAATTAAGGAAATGTCGTTACAATTCCAGAGACTTTTGCCTAGTGGTTCTAAAAAGCCAAAAGTAATAACATGAAATAGCTAGACTCTATGGGTTGAGTCAACCTAAAGCGGTGGATGACCGTGAGGGGTAACAATTAGATAGAGCTTTTTCATTTTTTTTTTTACTCTCACCGAGATAATTTATTCATCCTGCTCTCGGGTTGCAGGCCAAATTAGAGGGTACATGTTCATTCGGATTAATCCTTTGTTCATTCCGGATCTCTACCGGAACAAACTCTGGACATTGTGTCCAAACTATGGACTCAGTGACATGTCTGACCGCCCATTTGACAAGGCTGTCAGCTAAAGCATTTGCATCTCGTTTGATGAACTTGATACGCATGTTTGGCTTTCTTCTTTGAGTGATGCAAACGTTTCGCCGAAAATCTTGTATTTAGGCATAGTGTTCCTCGTGTTATTCAGAATGTCACATGCCAGTTTACTATCGGATTCGATTAGCATCTCTTCCGGTCTATGAATCAATGCTTCAATACCCCTGCAAATAGCCACCAATTCAGTGACCAAAACATCACAGCTCTTGACTGTTTGAGCCCCGGCTATGATCCATCTTTCTTTAGTGTCTCTAGCTACGTAGCTCGTGGCTGCTCGACCTCTTTTCTTCTGCACAGAACCATCTACATTAATGGTGATCATGTATGGCGGTGGTGACTTCCAAGCACCGCTCGAATGACTCGTAGAGGTAGCTAGTGGTTTTTGGAAAGCATGCATAATGTTCCTTGCTTTAGTAGCAATTATCCCTGCAGCCGTCACAGGGGGGGAGTTCTTGCCATTAAAAACCAGTTCATTTCTGTGCATCCATAGAGTTTCCACCGTGGTAGTAAACCAAATCGACTTGATTATGCCATCTCATTTATGCTTCAGGTTCCGCGCAAACCATGTCATCATGGAGTCTCCTGGATCTACCATGATCTTTAGGATGCTCGCTATGTATTGCCACACCTGTTGTGCATATGGGCAGTCTTTAAGCACATGAATTGTTGTTTCTGCAGTAATCCTACATCTGGGGCAAAGCAGGTCCTCTGTAAAGCCATGTCTGGATCTGTTATAATTGGTCATCAATCCTTCATGCAAGGATTTCGACAATAAAATCTTCATGCGCTGCGGTATGGCAAGTTTCCATATTGTTGTCCAGTTCCCGGGTGTACGAGTACAAGTCTGATTAATCAGCTCCTTGTAATAATTTTGAGTTCTAAACCGGCCATGATTGTCATCCATATGACACCAAACATCTGCACTTCCGTTCAGCCTCGGTGGCAACATATGTAAAATTGAATTTGTTGTTTCCTCGGTAAACCAGAACTTTATGAATTCAGAATCCCAGGTCCCCTCGGACGCCAACGAACTAACCTGCAGATCTTTTAAATCTTTCGGAATGATGAGGTGTGGTTTTAACGAAGGTATCTGTTTCATCTCCACCCTTCTGTCGTTCCATACGGACGTCGTCTTTCCATTCACAACAGCTTTAGCCAGCTTCACAGTCACAATATCTTTTTTATCCAGTAATATTTCCATAAACGAGAACCAGTTCTCCTACCTTCATCTCGGCGATGCATATACTTCCTTGTCATAGTTTCCTTCCAAATACAATCAGACGCAGTAGTGAAATCCCATATGCATCTAGCAAGTAGCGCTTCATTCTGTTGCCTCACTGGTTTAATGTTTAAACCTCCAAGGTGCTTTGGTGCTACAACTTTTTTCCATGCAATAAGGCTTATGCTTCTGCTAGCATTTGGACCTCCCCATAAGAATTTCCGGATTCTCTTGTCGATATTGGCACATACTGACATCGGAAGGTGACTTGTTTGCATAATATGTGTGGGTATTGAGTTGATAACTGACCGAGCCAGGGTGGTTCTTCCCGCAAGAGATAATGTGCGAGCCGTCCAAGAGCTGATGCGTTGATCTATGGAATTGAGAAGGCTTAGATAAACGGCCTTGTTAGCTCTTCTATGTAGGATTGGAACACCAAGGTGTCTCCCCATATCCTCCGTCTCCTGCATTTGAAGCGCTATACAGATTCTTCTTCTCAACGGACATTCTGTGTTCTTCGAGAAAAATACAGAAGATTTTTCAGCAGATAACTTTTGGCCCGATACCTCCCCAAAATGTTTAATGCATTTCATAATCGATCTAGCCTGAACCACTGATGCTTCACTGAATAAAATGATATCATCGGCGAAGCATAAATGGGTCAGGCTTGGGCCTCTTCTCGTGACTAGCAACAGTTTCCAGCTGCCCTTATCCACCAAAGCGCATATGTCTTGGCTCAGCCGCTCTAGGCATAAAACAAATAAATACGGAGACAATGGATCTCCTTGTCGAACACCTCAAGAAGGTTTGAAGGACGGCAACAGTTTACCCTTCCATGAGATGGATATTTCCCCACTGGTGATTATGTTCATGATCACGTTGATAAGTGATGATGAAATCGGTGTTCTCTTTAGCGTATCAAGAATAAAATCCCATCTCATCCTATCATAGGCTTTTGCTAAATCAAGTTTCAGCGTCATGCACTTTTGCCCTGCTCTTCGCGTGCTCATGGAAGGAACCACCTCTTGCAGCAAAATGACATTGTCCGAAATCCTACGGCCCGGTACAAAGCTCGTCTGGCTAGGTGAAATCCAGTCACTCAGGAAGGGTTTGATGCAATCCACTATGATTTTGGATAAAAGCTTCATGCTCACATTATTAAGGGCTATCGGACGCAGGTGACTACATAATTCAGGAATGTTATTCTTTGGAATTAGGACTAATGTGGATTTTGCCATGCATTGGGGGATTGAAAGACCTGCAAAACAGTTTCCAATCGTTAGAAGTAAAGAACTCTTAATGCTACCCCAGTTCTTTTGCAGAAACCATGCATCTATCCCGTCAGGCCCCGGGGCCTTCACCGGGTTCATGCGCTTCAGGACATCTAGAATCTCGTCTTCAGTAGGATGGCGCCTTATATTTTGGTCTGTAATCTGTGACAAAGCCCGGAAAGCTCCAGGATAATCAATAAAACTATTTCGGTGAGTAGCAGGTCGTTCATCTGTAAACAAGGAACATAAGTAGTTATTAATAAGAGAGTCCAGCTCATCGTTCTCCACCCATACACCTCTGTCATATTTAAGTTTCGTTATGATATTCCTTCTTCTCTTCGCCTTCACCAGAGCTTGGTAATAAGATGTGTTCGAGTCCCCCAGCTTAAGCCAGTCACATCTCACCTTCTGCTGCCACTCAGCTTCTTCCCTAGCAAGAACATCCATGTATTCACACTGAATGGCTCCGATTTGCTTGTCCAGCTCGACAGAGTATTGGATGCTAACTTCGCTTTGTTTCTAGGATAAGGTTGCTAGCAGGAAGTTCTTGTGCTTTCTTTCCTTTTTCCGCTCCTCCTTATCCCATCTGCCAGCAGCAGTCATGAACTTGTCCGCTGCTATTGTAAACTCTTCAGTAGCGTTCCAGTGGTCCTCTATCAGGGCTGGGAACGTGCTTCGTGTTGTCCAATTTGTGCTTGTTTTAAGATGCTGATTATAGGAGCCATGTCGTATGTTAGTTTTAACCAAAATCGGATCATGATCGGAAGCCATTCTAGGCAGTACCTCCACCGTCGTGTCTGGATGAACATCGATCCATTCACGGTTGGCAACCGCTCGATCGAGCCGTTCCTGAAGGCATCCTCTTTTAAAGGTCATATGAGGGCCTGAAGCCCCTAAGTCTTCCAGACATGCGCAGGCCAGTGCTTCTGTGAATTCACGACAGCTAGACATATGGACAATGTCACTCCCTCTCTTCTCCTCCAGTTTAAGTATAGCGTTGAAATCCCCGAGCACCAGCCATGGCAGCGAGGATGTAGTAGATAAAGTGTTCAAATGGTTCCACAACAGTCTTCTCTTCAGTTGTTGCAGACTAGCGTACACGAAGGTGATCAGCTTGCTGTTGTTAATAAGACAGTGAATGAACTGGCGGTGAAGTGCCAATATCTCCACCTTTCCAATACTCCTTTTCCACATAACCCAAATACCACCGGAAAAGCCGTTCGCTTCCACCCTATGAGACTCATCAAACTTAAGCTTCTTGATGATTCGGTCTGCAGCAACCCCACTAATTCGCGGTTCGACAATAGCCAAAATATTGATGTTATGTCTATCCTTGTAGTGGCAGATAGCGTTCTGGATATCTTCTTTGCCTATGCCCTGGACATTCCAAGCGGCACAGATCATTGAGCAACCGATGGGGGGACGAAGGGGTTGGTTTCACCCTTCTCCATCCGGTTTTCCTGTTCCTGGTGGAATTGTTTCCCTCTCTTCCTAGTTCCTTGTTTCAGAATATCTGTATCCGTACCTACTTTCCAATTTCTCAGGTGAATTCCGACTGATCCTCCTCCTCGTGGAGGGTTTTTGATACCCTCCGTCTTCTTGTTGCTTCTGGTCGTAGGGGTAGCTTGTCTAAAACAAAATGCTAGATTCAACATCTCTTCCTCTCCATCTCCTATGATAACTAATGTATCTTCCTCTGTAATGACAGTAGCCTGGTGGTTCCCTTTCTCCCCTGTGTGATTAACTTGGTTCCGGTTTTGTTCCAGAACTTCTGTAGATGCTGGCTCATGCCCTTCTTGATTTTCACTCAGTTGCTTTTCTTGGTTCTGGTTATTCCTTCTTGTCGTCTCCTTTCTAGCTCGCCAGTCTATACTGGTAATTCTATCTGCTGCCCCTGGTGATTCGGTTGGGTTTCTTGAGTTTCCTCTTCTACAGCCAAATGCATGAATCTGTTGTTGGTTCTAGCACGGTCTGTTTGTGGTGGTGGTTGTTTCCGTTGGCGCCGTTGCATGGGCGCTGCATGCATCGCAGGGGTATAGGCTCCATTGGACCTGGGGATTGCTGGGGTATTCGTGGTATCTTCAGTAGCCTGCTTTCTTGCTGTTTCCATCGCTGTTTCCTTCGCCTTACAGTTCTCCTCTTTGTGCCCGATCCTGCCACAATACATACAAATTGTAGGCAGGTTCTCGTACTCCAGTTTATACATCTCGTCTTGGATAACTATCGACGGGATCAGGGGTTTAGAAGTGTCCAGTTTGACTGCCACTCTAGCAAATTTCCCTCGTCTCTTGAGGATGGTATTGTTATCTACCTTTACAGTGGTTCCGATGGTGTTGCCGATCTCCTCTAGTATTCGCTGCTGGTATAGGAAAATTGGTAGTTTCGGGACCCTCACCCACGCCACCACATATCTAGGGTTTGTGTCGGTAGGGATGAACTCCGGATCCCAGGGTTGTACTGACAGATACGAGCCCATCATAGGCCAAGGGCCACCGGTTAAAGCCTGTATGTAGTCGTCTTCGCGTAATAGCTGCACCAAATAGTAGTTGTTTTCCAAATCAATCAGACGCATGTTTCCCAAAGGATTCCACAGGGCCTTGATCCGAGTCTGCAACGCCATGAATCCCACATCTCTACCAAGGACCTTCACAATAACAGTATAACACCATGGTTTCATTAATTTGCCATACTTGTTCGGATTAATTTCCATATGGGGTGTTCCGTCTTGTACCACAACCCTAATATCTTCTTTGCCCAAGATAACCTCGCTGTCTTCGAATCCCCGGATAGATTTGCTTTTATTGCCTACTATATCGTTGTATGTTATCGGAGTTCTAGGATCAGTTCTCTGCTGTGCTTCCGGAATCTGTCTTGTGTTGTTCAACTTCCCCTGGAGATCTGGAAACTCCGCTTCTCCCGGAACCTCTTCCCGCTGACCCATGCAGGGACCTTGGCTAATTGGCTGGGTTGTTTCATATGAGGCATATTGAAAGTTAAGTCTAATGCTGTTGAGAACTCCCGCAGCGAGTCTAGTGCCTTCTTTCCGGTTCTCTCCGTTGTCCTCTTGGCTTCTATTCTCCGCTATATTGTTGTCACTGTCCATCGACACGAATTCCTGATCATTGCCAGCGATCTCCGCCTCTCTCCCTGGGTCGTAATCATCCGGTGGTCTGAAACCCCAGCCGCCTCTCCCACCACGGCCTCCCCGGCCGCCGCCTCTTCCAGCGCTCGCAAACCCTACCATTCCACCTTATTTTCTATCTTGTCTGATTTTTTGACAGTTCACAATCACGTGAGAGCTTTTTCATTTTGATATGCCTTCTTTTGATGTTACCTGATAATCCTAAAAAGGATTGCTGTTACGGATTTACCTATTGATTGTCCTATGGGAACATAGGGAAGAAATATGAGAACTAGAATTTATATTCTATTTAGTATTCTTTTAAATGCTTTATAATCACTCTTATCTGTGTAATAAAAGATGAGATATTGAAGCAATATATGAAGAAAATTCAGAAATGAAAAATCATGTGTGTATAAGGATATGAGAAGTGAGGAATATGATAGTTAATAAAGTACATACTACCTAATCTCAATACTTGTATACCCTGGCCAGGTATATGATTATTGAAGATAAGGCAAGTATGAAACTCTTAGATTGTTGTCTTTTTCATTACTCTGATCAAGTAGTCATTCTAAAACAATCTAGAGAGTATAATCCAATTAAATAGGAAAAGCTGTGTGAACATTCCTAAATGGGAAAAGCTGTGTGAACATTCCCAATTAAATAGGAAAAGTTGTGTGATCATTCCTAAATGGGAAGAGTTGTGTGAACATTCCCAATTAAATAGGAAAATCTGTGTGAACATTCCTAAATGGGAAAAGCTGTGTGAACATTCCCAATTAAATAGGAAAAGCTGTGTGAACATTCTTAAATGGGAAGAGTTGTGTGAACATTCCCAATTAAATAGGAAAAGCTGTGTGAACATTCCTAAATGGGAAGAGCTGTGTGAACATTCCCAATTAAATAGGAAAATTTGTGTGAACATTCCTAAATGGGAAGAGCTGTGTGAACATTCCCAATTAAATAGGAAAAGCTGTGTGAACATTCCTAAATGGGAAAAGTTATGTGAACATTCCCAATTAAATAGGAAAAGCTGTGTGAACATTCCTAAATGGGAAGAGCTGTGTGAACATTCCCAATTAAATAGGAAAAGTTGTGTGAACATTCTTAAATGGGAAAAGTTGTGTGAACATTCCCAATTAAATAGGAAAAGCTGTGTGAACATTCCTATATGGGAAAAGTTGTGTGAACATTCCCAATTAAATAGGAAAAGCTGTGTGAACATTCCTAAATGGGAAAAGCTGTGTGAACATTCCTAAATGGGAAAAGTTGTGTGAACATTCCCAATTAAATAGGAAAAGTTGTGTGAACATTCCTAAATGGGAAAAGTTGTGTGAACATTCCCAATTAAATAGGAAAAGCTGTGTGAACATTCCTAAATGGGAAAAGCTGTGTGAACATTCCCAATTATATAGGAAAAGATGTGTGAACATTCCTAAATGGGAAAAGCTGTGTGAACATTCCTAAATGGGAAAAGTTGTGTGAACATTCCCAATTAAATAGAAAAGTTTTGTGAACATTCCTAAATGGGAAGAGCTGTGTGAACATTCCCAATTAAATAGGAAGACCTATGTGAGCATTCCCAATTAAATAGAGTTTTGCTAAGTGAACTTTTACAAATGAATAAAAGATTTCTGAGTGAATTATCTCTATTAAATATATATGTTTCCCATTTGATAAATATTCATGGGTGATGATAGAAGTATTCTCTTTTATGCTTCTTCCTTTCAATAATATGGACATCATATGTTAGGGGTTTATGCTCTGCATAAACATAAACATTGATAAGGTTGAATTAGTGAAAGGAACTTTGTGTGAACTATAGATCTATGGTATCTCCATTACATTAAGAAGTTAGGTGGAGACTTGATGGCATGATTAATGAATAATTTGTCCCTCTCTTTTCCTGGGATTTCGGGGACAAAATCCTTGTTAGGGGTTTATAACTTGTAACGACCCTGACCTGGGTTATGAGGTAATGATGGAGTTTTGCAACGCCACTAAAAATCCTAGAGATGATGAGTCTCTAAGTTTAGCCTTGCTTATAGTATGGTAAGATCTCCACCCGCGTGTGCAAAGACACGCGGAAGTCTTATCGTAATATAGTTAAGGGTCGAATCCACAGGACAACGGTCTTGTTTAGAGTTTAAACAAGATGGAAAACCTTTTAGCCTTACTTAACCACTTAAAGATTGATATTTAGACCGAAAGTTTGATTTGGTTGTTTAATCTAGATGCAAGTGAAGTAAAAAGCAAGAAAGTAAAAACTAAGATTAGCAAATGATAAAGGATCATGGGGTGATGCGGGTAATCACCACCACTACGCATGAATTGTACTCGTACCAAACATAGAAAGACTTGTAAGCAAGATACATGGATGTTGTGCATTACCGATGTCTTATAGGACAAGAGTAATGCATACATCCTTCATGGATTGAGTAACTCCCATTCGGTACATATCTACGTGTCAATGAAGATATGTAGTCTCCAAAGAGAGAATCTTACTCAACCTCGTGAAACGTGCATTGAAAAACCAACAAGCGAGCGATAATTACCAAATCGATTAGTATCCTTATAGACTATCCCTCTTTCGAGGATATAGCTACGAGAAACGTGAGAGTGTTGCAACGTCAGCCATCCCCAAACGAATGGTCAAGTACTTTGCACCACTCTCTCTTCGGAGTGTGTTCCTCGACCTGTCAAGATTGCACTTTTGCACGTCAACTGATTCCATTTCATAGTGCAAAAGTACAATGATGGAGGTGAGTTTACTCCACTCCTTGGAAAGCGTTCCTAGATACCGAAACGGGCGCGTGGTGGATACACACACCAGAAACCAACACTAAATCAGTATTCGAGTCTCAAGAGCAGTCGTAGACAAACCACAACGAAAGACAATAAATGCATACAAGAACGTGGCCAACATCCTAGCATGTATGAAACGATTTAGTATTAAAACGAAATGATAACATCTTTTTAGTACAATATACAAAACATGGGCAGCGGGGCTAGTCCCCACGCCCCAGTGAATGAAACTACTCGCTCCTCATAGAGGGAGCAACAAAGGAGGAGGCAAGAAGAGATAGAAAGAACAACATCTCCACAGAGGAGAGAAGGTTGAACCCTTGGTGGAGAGAGCAACGATCTTCACCCTTTGTGGCTTGCTTGACGATGGATCTTCTCCTCTCACCTTCTTTGTTGATGAGAGAGAAGGTAGCTCGATGATCGAACGTGGATCTCAAACCGGCAGCCTTGGGGCGATGGATGGAATTGCTCTGGTACTGGAGAGGCAGCCTTTGGACGTCTGAGATGTCCCCCTAGGGAGGACCCTTGGGGTCTTATTTATAGGCCTTGAGTGAAGTCCAAATGGTTTGGAGACCATTTGGACCTCAAGACCGTTTGGGGCCTCAAGACCGTTTGGACTATGAGACCGTTTGGGTTCAATCGGTCTTGAGACCATTTGGTTTCAAACGGTCTTGAGACCGTTTGGCGTCAAACGGTCTTGAGATCATTTGGCGTCAAACAGTCTTGAGACCGTTTGGCATCAAACGGTCTTGAGACCGTTTGGCATCAAGCGGTCTTGAGACCGTGTGAATGCCATGCGGTCTTCGGAGCGTTTGGCTTCATGCGGTCTCGGGACCGTTTGAACTCCATGTGGTCTTGGGACCGTTTGGCTTCATGCGGTCTCGGGACCCATTGAACTCCATGCGGTCTTGGGACCGTTTGGCTTCATGCGGTATCGGGACCGTTTGAACTCCATGCGGTCTTGGGACCGTTTGGCTTCATGCGGTCTCGGGACCGTTTGAACTCCATGCGGTCTTGGGACCGTTTGACTTCATGCGGTCTCGGGACAGTTTGAACTCCATGCGGTCTTGAGACCGTTTGGCTTCATGCGGTCTCGGGACCGTTTGAACTCCATGTGGTCTTGGGACCATTTGGCTTCATGCGGTCTCGGGACCGTTTGAACTCCATGCGGTCTTGGGACCGTTTGGCTTCATGCGGTCTCGGGACCGTTTGAACTCCATGCGGTCTTGGGACCGTTTGGCTTCATGCGGTCCGGGGACCGTTTGGATCCACTCGGCCTTGAGGCTGGGTTATTCTTTTATAATTTTTTTTGTGCTTTTTCTGCATATATAAATGGAAAAAGTTAGTATGATGGTGTATTGACAAAAAGGGGTGAAATTATGGTTATATATAGTTTATACGTAAAAAAGAGTATGGAAAACTAAAGAAAAAGACTAAGATAATCGACTAAAATAGGAGGTTATCACCCGCCCTAACTTAGAGTCTAGCTTGTCCTCAAGTTAGATAGAGCTGAGACATGTAATGGCAAGGCGATCTTATTTAGGATCTCCATACTCTTGCTTCAATTCTTGACCGGAGTTCCCCAAGGGTCATATCGAGGCTTATTGCATGCCTTGATTCCTTTGGATTTCGAGAGTTGCTTGGATCTCAGGTTCTTTCCGTATCTCAAAGTTTGCCTTGGGACCACATTTATTTTGTGCATGCTGTTGACTCTAATCAACTTTATACCTCTCTGAAAACCTACTGGAAGCTAGAGAGGGTATGAGGGTTGGCTAAAGGCTTTGAAGTGTAGCTCCCCCTTCAAGTGGGGGAGGGGCTGTCTATGCTTTTTAGGATCTCACTACCGAGCACGACACATCTGCCTTTATGAGGGCAGCTGAATGTACCGGCCGGGCGAGTCCTTTATGAGCCTTTTCATATACTTGGAACTTTAGGGTTTCACTACCGGACACGACACATCTGCCTTTGTGAGGGCAGCGGAATGTGCTGGCCGGGTGAGACCTTCGTCAGTACTTTATATAGATCCTTATGCGTGGCACAACTCTCATGATTTTATTCGTCTCTCTGGCTTTTATTCAATAACTCACAGGCTTGGGTTTTGGAATTTTTGAGAATTTATTTTGGGCGGCCAAGCCTCTTTTATTTTGAAGAGAGGAAAGTTGTTCTTAAAGTTTTTCAACGTGCACTTATTTGGTTTGTGGTCCACTTGTAGAACTTTTTTTTGATTTGGAAGTTGCCTAATTTCCCTCTCATCCTCGAGATCTCGGCTTATTTCTGCCCTGATTTTGACCTGTGGAGAGTCAGATAAAGAATTGAAGCAAAAATATGGGATCAATAGTGGGTGGAAATTGATAAATCGCCATTTGATGTCTAAGTGCTATTTACTTGTAGAGACTAACATGATTCTAGAGTTAGTTGAGGTGACTATTTTTGAAAAAGAATTGTAAAAAGAATTTTTAAGAATAAAGAATTGTAAAATTTTTTTTAAGAATAAAGAATTGTATGGAAAGTGTTAAAGAAAAAGGAAGTATAGAAATTGATACCTTGCCCTTGTCTAATGTACCCCCCCCCTAACTTATCACACACTCTGTCCCCAGAGTGGCAAAGTGATAGGTTGAGAAGTCATTAGAACAAGGGCTGCAGGTTAAGGTAGATCTTTGTTTGCCCCTGGAGAACAGAGTAGAGTGGATGGGAACTGTCCTCGTAAAGCGTGGTAGTCCACGTCAGTCATCTCTTCTACTGGTCTTTAGAGAACAATGATGGTGTACATCCAGTAGAGGATGTGGAAGCCGCAGTCGTTGGATTGTCGTATTTGCTGGGGGCATTTGTGGCAGAAGGCGGGGCGATTGAAATGTTCTTTGGTGTAAGCCTTTGTGTGCTGACTCAGAAGATCAATTAATTTCTCAGCGCACTCTTTTACCATAACTTCTGTTGGCGTCTTTGGCATCACGACGTAGTGTCGTTGTCGAGCGTTGAACTGGCTGTCGGAACTGTTGTATATTGTGGTTGTTCCGTCTTGGAGGTTTGTTTCCAGAAGAATCCAGTGCTCGTGATACAAGATTGGTAACATAATGAACTTCAGTGTTGTATGCTGGAGATATGCGATCAGTGCGTCAGTTGTGCCGAAGTTTTTGAGCTTTAGGAGATCATCTTTCATATATGGAGACACCATGTATGTATCTGGATTATTTTGGCCAAGCTGAAATTGGTAAGCGGCCATGAGACTGACAGAAAGTTGCCCCTTATCCTGTAGAGTCTCTCGCAGTGAATCGGCCATTACAATAATGTCTTGAGACATGAATACTATGCCATCTTTGTCTTCGGAGACTTTCGCCATGATGATGCGCATTTCGAGGTCGTTGAGACCTTTGCAAGAGTCGTGATCGAAATTAGGATATGTTGGTTTAGTGGTGTAAGCAGGATCGTTCTTGCTGTTATCTTTTTCTGGCGACTTGTTTTGTTCTCACTCTTTCAGAATTTGGCGGAAGGGTCGCCGTTGTCGTTGCTGGACAGTTGAGAAAAGGTATCGTGGAACATCATCTGGTGACATAGTCGGGTCATTGAAGAATCTTCTGTCACAGATGAGCTCCATGGCATAGCGTCCTCATAGGGAATGAAAGTCTTCAGCTGCCAGGTCGGTGAATGGGATTTCCTGGTTCAGCACTTGGATGTGTCGGATGGTGCAGAAAGCGCTGTCCCCAGATCCCTCGGTGGCTTGAACTGGAGGGTTAATGATTCTGAACAAGGGTTGGCTCCAGTCTTGGCGAAGAGATGGGCGTGCAGCCCAGATTAATTTGAGCAGCCGGAAGGGTATACACCTGGCTTCACCTGCTGCTTCTCCGACGAAGTTTATTGTGCCGACTGGTAGCTCAGCGCTACTGAAGTTGTAAACTTTGGCGTCCCGAGCTTCGGTATCCACGATCATAAAAAGCCAGTGGTCCGAGACTTGGAAGGGCATTGTGATATAACGTGCCCGACGCGCTAAACCAGCACGTAGTCGCTCAATCAACCTTGCGCGCAAGATTTTGTTTAAAAGGCCAAAAGACAACGCGGGTGAAGCGTTAAAAGCCGGTTGTTTCCGCTGTTTACTTCTATAAATTTCTATACAGTTGGCGAGGAGGACACGGAAGATCGGCATTGGCACCATGGACCGAGGTCTGAGGATGCAACGGAAATTTTCACGTGTCAACGTACGCCTGGTTTTGGTGTTATTATATATTATGTCTTCCCCCTCCTTTGCATCGTCTACTATAGTGTTCAGTATAAAAATGTCCTGAGCATCTAAAGTTGAGATGGCTGTCATATCTAGATCTTGCATTTTGTGCGGAAGAGGAGGTGGCGGGGGAAGTTCTTGTGGTGGAGGGGAAGCGTGTTGTTCAAAGGCCTCTTCATGGCCCTTGAGATTGTCGTCCAAGTCAGAGGCAGAGTCAAGATCTCCGTCCGTGTCTGGACTCACTCGGTCTGCCTCGTCCTGGTAAGGGGGAGAAGGTGTTGAGAAGAGGGCAGAAGTTTTTGGCGGGCTAGCACTGGTTCCTAGCATGCATTGTTGTAACTCAGCGTAGGCCGCATCCTTGGCAGCTTCCCCAATGGACCCCAAAGCAGAGTAGTCAAAGAATTGATCCCCGCATGAGATGTTGACGTTGTCATTATGTGGGGATTTGGGATGATAGTCACTTTCCTGGTGACCTTTATCGGACCCTTTATGGGAGGGTCCTACTGCATTCCCGGGGTCTTCTCCGTCATCGTGCTTGTCTCCTGAAGATGTGTCTTTATTAGAGTCAGCAGATGATTCAGAGTCGTCTTCTTCTTCATCATCATCATCTTTGTCGTCCGCAGCTACGTCGGTTGTCTTTTTGTTAGCCGACTTTTTACACCGCCGGTGAGTGGCTTGTAGCTCATCGAAAGCCACTTGCAGATGCTCGTGTTTCTCGAGCAGTGCGTCATGGGCTTCTTTGAGATCTATGTATCTGCCCTCGGCGGAGAGGAGGCGTGCTGTCAGTTATGTGACTTGGGCACGTAGCTGTTGGGTTTCATTGTTATTTGCCTCCTCTTGGTGATGATGTAGTTGCGTAATTGTTTCATCGATGGTAGCCAAGCGCGTGCTTAGAGTTTCTTGATTTTGCTCAAGCTTGCGGAGATTCTCTTGCAGAGGTTGAGTCTGTTTGGAGATCTCATCGACTTTTTGTGTTGTAGCTTCTTGTTGGCGCGTTGCTCCAAGGATCAGGTCCGGCAGGTTGGTGGTGTGGCTGTTGATGTGCTCAACTTGCTTAGCCACTTCATCCTGTCGTTGCTGGATGCCTTGGAGGAAGGTAGACAAGGCTCTGTGTTGGTTGTCGATCTTGGTAACCTGTCGGGATAAGTCTTGTACACAATAAAAAATAGAATTTAATAAGTTAGAGGGATCGGTGAGGAGGTTTCAGACAGCGTCAAATTGACGGCCGAATTCCTCACCGATGTTAGTAAAAGGGACCCCAGAAGCAGAAGGGTGATGTGACCGGGGTCTATGTGGGATGGTGGTAGTGTCTTGCGGAAGAGACACTGATGATGTCCCGAACAGCGTAGTGACTGTTGATGAAGTCACCAGCGGTGTCGGGGTGGTGGCGGATGTGAAAAGCGGTGGTATTTGCGGCGAAAATGGTGGTACCGATAATGAGGGGGTGGGAACTGCAGAAGTGAATGGAAAGGTGGTGAAATCGGGCATGGTGATGGAGAAAGGGAAGCCCGACGTAAAAGTGGGTGAAAAGGTGGATGTGAATGCTTGCGTGGATGTGGGGAGGAAGGGAGTGGTGGATGTGGGAATGGTGGAAGGCAGAGTGGTGGGGGCATCGGAGAGCTGCTCGTGGAGACTCTGGATGAAAGAGTCGATGGAGGATGTTGTTAAGATTTCTTCATGGAACTGCTCATCCTCCGGATTTGGGCGAGACGTTGGTGTCCCCGACAGCTGATGGGCCTGCAACTGCCTTCTAGAAGGCCGTTTGACAGGTATTTTTGTAGGTCGAGCTGTCGGGGCTGTGATGCTCATCTCAGTTTGACCCGCAATTGCTTTCTTTTCAAGAGGTTTGACCGAAGCTAGCAGCTGGGTAAGCTCCTCGTCAGAGAAGAGGAGTTGTGTCATATCATAGTGCGCTAACTCCGAGAGCGGGAGGAGAGTCCTTGACGACTTAACCATCGGGCAGAATACATAGTGTATCTTTCCATCCTTTTCTTTGATTATGAATGAGTTTTTCAAAGATTGCTCATTGGTAAGGATGTCGCCCTTTATTTGCGTGCAGTGGGGTAGGAGTTTGTCCATCTTAAAAAAATTGATTATAGATGTGACATGGCCCCCCAAGCAAATCTCTTTCCCCAGGAGGGCGGCAGATAATTTCTGGATCATCAGCCATCCTATGTTGACTGGGCTTTTGTTGATGATGGACCAGAGGACGAAAAGGTCTGATATTGTAACATTCCCTCCTTCCGTCCTGGGGAAAAGTGCGCTGGCTAGGATCTTATGCAGAGTGCGCACAAATCCGGAGTGGATGTTTGACGCTTTGCACGTCTTGGCGTCGTAAGTGGGGATCCCTGTTAAGGTTTTCCAGAATGTATGTCTGTTGAATTCTGGATGATCAGTTCCCACTGCTTTAGCTTTTTGTAGCTGCTCCTGGTCTTCGATGAAGATAGAATTCAGCATATGCTCTGTTAAGACGACATTGCTACCAAAAATTTGGGTGACAAGCCTTCTGTCACCCCCATCCCGTGACCTATCTGTAATGTCGACGGGCTCCTTTGTCAGAAAGGAGAAGAATTCCGTGGTGGGCTCGAGGTAGGATACTTCAGGTATTAAACACAACCTGGTGAGGTTGGCTTTTTGTAATACGTTGAAGATGCGATCGTGGATTCCCATCTTGATTAGTATGCTGGAGCAGACATACTTGGTCGGTTTCAGGATTTTATCGGTGGAGATGGAGGTTTGGATGGAAAGGTTCTCTGGTGGTGGTATTGGGGCGGTGATGGGAATGAAAGTGGTAGTGATGGTAGCTGTAGGGATGGTGGTAGCAGCAAGGGTGGATGGTTTGGCGAGAGGTTGGTCCATAGCGGATAGAGGGCGGACTTGTTTCCTTTCCCGCTTGGAGGGCTGCCCAGATGCAGCCTTTAAAGCCTTGCGCTTTCCCTCTGTCTCTTGGGCAGAGGATTCCTCATCAGGATTCGGTGTGTAATCCGAACCTTCATCGTCATCAGAGGAGATTTGTTCGACTTCTTCTTCAGGAGCCTCACCTAGACATTTGGTGAGGCGGGTAATCTCACACAGCACATCGATTATTTTGGTCTTTGGTGGGACAACTCTGGTGGTGTTGTAGGTATCTCTGATTTTTATGAGCCTGTCCAGCTCCTCCATCATTTGCTCCCTTGTCTGAGTAGGAGCAGCTCCTGAGCCAGTGGTTTTGTTTGCTAGTGATGCCATTTCTGAAAAATAAGAGTTTCTTAGTTAGAGAAGAAGATTGGAAACAAATTAGATTTTATTTGTAGTTATATCTTTTTGTATTTTTGTGAAAGTGAAAGGAAGCGAAGACCAAACGGTTTCGAGATCGTTTGGTTCCAAACGGTTTGAGGACCGTTTGGTTCCAAAAGGTTTCAGGACCGTTTGGTCCCAAACAGTTTCAGGACCGTTTGTTCCCAAACGGTTTCAGGACCGTTTGGTTCCAAACGGTTTGAGGACCGTTTGGTTCCAAACGGTTTCAGGACCGTTTGGTCCCAAACGGTTTGAGGACCGTTTGGTCCCAAACGGTTTCAAGACCGTTTGGTTCCAAACGGTTTCAAGACCGTTTGGAAAACGAAGAGCCGCAGGTCGCCGACGCGGGTGAGGATGAAGAGGTGCGAAGGTGAAGAACGCGCCGGTGACTTCGACGATGACGAAAACAATGATAAAAATGGCGACAACGACGTAAGTGACAACTGCGGTGAAAACCACGGTGAAAATAGCGATAGAATCAGCGCGGCGACGAAAGTGACAACTGCGGTGAGGAATCCTTTGATAGCGACGGCGACGGCAGTGACAGTGATGGCAACGACGGTGGCGATGGAAGAGTTGGTCAAGCCATCGATAAAGACGGCGATGGCGATGACAGCGTAGATAAAGAAGGTGAAGGCGGAACGGTCGGCGACGAAAAAGGTGGCAAGGAAGAGAAACGACGTTCGTAGAGGTCGCCGGACTACCTTGCAGATGGTGGTCGGACAGGAAAGCAACTTGCGCGGATGTAACAGGAGCAAGAAGGAGGTTCTTCACACTAAAGCTTTGGAGAATTCGAAAGTTCAAAGAGAGAAAGACAAAGGGGTAGGGTTAATATTTATAGGGATTGGTTGGTGACCCTTTGTATTCCAAACGGTTTCAGGACCATTTGGTTCCAAACGGTTTCAGGACCGTTTGGAGCCCAAACGGTTTCAAGACCGTTTGGTCCCAAACGGTTTCAAGACCGTTTGGAGCCCAAACGGTTTCAAGACCGTTTGGTCCAAAGCGGTTTCAAGACCGTTTGGTCCCAAACGGTTTCAAGACTGTTTGGAGCCCAAGCGGTGTCAAGACCGTTTGGTCCCAAACGGTTTCAAGACCGTTTGGTCCCAAACGATCTGAGGACCGTTTGGATCCAAACGGTTTGGAGACCGTTTGGAGTCCCAACGGTTTCAGGACCGCTTGGATGGGCAAAAGCTGAAAAGGTTTTTATGATTGTTTTTTTTTATGTATTTTTATATTTTGTGATAGTTGTAGATTTTTTTGTATTTTGATTTATGCATTTTTATGTTGTTTGCTTTTGATTATTTTTTTTGTAGTTTTTTGATTATGTAGATTTTTTTTGTATTTTTAGATTAATGATGAAAGAACTTAAAGAAAGTAAATAAATTTTAAAAGAAAATAAAAGACTGGAAAATTAAAAAAAATGATACTCAGGTCTTGGGTTGCCTCCCAAGAAGCGCCTTGGTTTAATGTCGCTGGCTCGACGAACTTGTAGGGTTGTTATGTTGTTGGCGTAGAAATCTCTGATGTTGATGGTTTGTCGATGCATTTTGTCTTCCTGAGTGTAATATCTTTTTAATCTGTGACCATTGACGGTCCTTTCTCCTCCATTATCATCGAAAATAATGACAGCTCCTGTCGGGTATATATGTTTGATTGTGAAAGGCCCCGACCATTTAGTGTGCAGTTTTCCTGGAAACATTTTTAGTCTGGAATTGAACAGGAGGACTTTGTCCCCGACGTTTATATCCTTTCTTTTTATGTGGCCATCATGCCACATCTTGGTTTGTTCTTTGTAGATTCTTGCATTGTGGTAGGTTGTCATTCGTAATTCTTCTAGTTCTTGGAGTTGAAGTTGTCTGAATTCGCCAGCGCTTTTGAGATCAAAGTTTAGTTGCTTAATGGCCCACCAGGCCTTATGCTCTAATTCGACTGGCAAATGGCAAGACTTCCCATACACTAATCGAAACGGTGTTGTTCCGATTGGTGTTTTGAAAGCAGTGCGGTAGGCCCATAGAGCGTCAGATAGTTTGGTGGACCAATCGGTGCGGTGTCGATTGACAGTTTTTTCTAAGATAGCTTTAATTTGCCTATTGGATACTTCAACCTGTCCACATGTCTGTGGATGATATGGTGTAGAAACTTTATGGTTGACTCCGTATTTCCTTAATAAAGCTTCAAAGCTCCGTTCCAAGAAATGTGATCCGCTGTCAGATATTATCTTTCTTGGGACGCCGAATCTGGGGAAAATTATCTCTTTAAACATCTTGATTACTGGTTTTGAATCACAAGAGGTGGTTGGTAGAGCTTCTACCCATTTGGACACGTAATCCACAGCAACTAAGATGTACATGAATCCGTAGGATGAGGGGAAAGGGCCCATGTAATCTATTCCCCATACATCGAAGAGTTCGATTTCTTGCCACATGTTCAATGGAATTTCATTTTTTCTGGTAATTCCCACAGATAGTTGGCACTTGTCACATGATCGCACGTATTCATGTGCGTCTTTTGCGATGGTAGGCCATTAAAAGCCAGATTGCAAAACTTTAAGGGTTGTCTTTTTAGAACTCATGTGGCCCCCTGTGGGGCCTGAGTGACAGTGCTCAAGAACCGAAGTGATCTATGTCTCTGGACTGCATCTACGGAAGAGTCCATCTGCACATAAGCGAAAAAGATAGGGCTCGTCCCAGAAATATTGCTTAGCGTCGTGAATGAACTTCTTTTTGTCGTGATGGGTTGCAGACGGGTGAATGATTCCAGTTGCCAAATAATTAACAATATCGGCATACCAGGGGAATCCATTAGTGAGTTTCATTAGTTGGTCGTCTGGGAGGGAGTCTCGGATAGGTACTTTGTCTTCATCCTCGACTCTAATACGGCTGAGATGGTCAGCGACGACGTTTTCCACCCCGCTTTTGTCTTTGATTTCCAAATTGAATTCTTGAAGCATTAATACCCAGCGGATCAGTCTAGGTTTTGCATCTTGCTTTTGAATTAGGTATCGTATAGCGGAGTGGTCAGTGTAGACAATAACTTTATCTCCAATCAGGTATGAGCGGAATTTCTCGAACGCATAGATGACAGCTAAGAATTCCTTTTCAGTAGTGGTGTAATTCTTCTGTGCTTCATCCAGCATCTTAGATGCGTAGTATATAACATAGGGTTTCTTGTCGATTCTTTGCCCTAACACGGCCCCTATGGCATAATCGCTCGCGTTGCACATGATTTCGAATGGTTGCGACCAATCTGGAGCTCTTAGAATGGGTGCGGAAATCAAGGCATTTTTCAAAGTTGTGAAACTTTGCAAACATTCTTGGTTGAAGTTAAATTCCGTGTCCTTGGTCAGCAGTTGTGTCATGGGCTATGCAATTTTCGAGAAGTCTTTGATAAATCTCCTATAAAACCCAGCATGACCTAAGAAAGCACGTACCCCTTTTATGTCTTTTGGTGGCATCAATTTTGAGATGACGTCAATTTTTGCTTGATCCACTTCGATCCCTATGTTGCTTACTCTGTGTCTGAGGACAACACCTTCCATTACCATAAAATGGAATTTTTCCCAATTTAAGATGAGGTTAGTGTCCTCGCATCTTTGTAAGACTTGAACCAGGTTGAGAAGACAGTTGTCGAAAGAGTTTCCATATACAGAGAAATCATCCATGAATATCTCCATTATGGATTCTGTTAATCCTGCAAAGATAGCAGACATGCATCTCTGAAATGTGGCTGGCGCGTTACAAAGCCCGAATGGCATTCTTCTGAAAGCATATGTCCCAAAAGGACAGGTGAAAGTAGTTTTCTCTTGATCCTCCAGGTGTATAGGGATTTGGTAAAACCCGGAATAACCGTCAAGGTAACAGAAGAATTTCTGATGAGCTAAGCGCTCGAGAACCTCATCTAGGAAAGGCAGGGGGTAGTGATCTTTTCACGTGGACTTATTAAGTTTTCTATAGTCAACACACATTCTCCATCCAGTCACGGTTCTAGTGGGTACTAGTTCGTTTTTATCATTAAGGACAACAGTGGTCCCCCCCTTTTTTGGGACCACCTGTACTGGGCTAACCCACTGAGAATCTGAGATGGGGTAGATGATACCATCCTTTAGAAGTTTGAGTACTTCAAGGCGAACCACCTCCTTGAGGTTGGGGTTTAACTTCCTCTGGTGTTCTCTTGATGGTATAAACTCTTCAACCATGGGCAGTTTGTGCATGCATAAAGCGGGATTTATACCTGTCAAATCAGTCATTTTATACCCAATGGCTTTCCTGTGCTTCTTCAGTTCATCGAGGAGTCTGTTTTCTTGATCATCCTCCAGAGTGGAGATGATGATTACTGGACATAGATTCTCTTCATCAAGAAAAACATGTTTGAGCCCTTCAGGTAGGGCTTTCATTTCCGGAGCCTTGGGTGGCTCGGTAGCTTCTATAATTGTGACGGCTTTGAGTTCTTCGAATGTGTCTGTCGGGGCTTCTTCAGATTTTTCCAAACATTGTTGCATAAGTTCACTTGCCGAGAATTCTACATCCGGATTTGTAAGGGTGTTTTCCAATTCATTGGTTGATTCAGACATTTCTAATTGTGACATTTGATATATGGCATCCAAGAGAAAAGCTTCCTCTTGAATGTTTGGACCTTTCATACTGTTGAGCACTCTGAACTGGAAAGCCTCCTTCCCAAGTCGCAAGATTATAGTTCCTGCTTCAACATCGATAAGAGCTCGGGCAGTAGCTAGGAAAGGTCTGCCAAAGATTATCGGGTATCTCAGGTCTTCTTGGATGTCCATAATAATGAAGTCGCATGGGACATAAGAATTCTTTCCTATTCTGACGGGAATATCTTCGATGATTCCAAGAGGGGCAGTTATGGTAGAATCAGCTAACTGAATTGTCATTGTGGTAGGTAACAATTCAGTAAAGCCTAATCTTTTACACATCGAATAGGGCATAATAGATATGCTTGCTCCTAAGTCTGCCAAACCTTTCTTGCTAGAACCATTTCCAATAGAACACTGGATACCGAAGGACCCTGGATCCTTCTTTTTCTTTGGCATCTTATTTAGCAAAATGTCTGAGGTGGTCTGAGCAAGATTCACCGTTTCATGCTCTTCCGTCATATACTTTCTCGACAAGAGGGTTTTAAGGTATTTGGCCCAAGCGGGCACCTCGGAAAGAGCATCGAGGAAAGGAATATCAATGTATAATTTTTTCATAGCTTCCTTGAATTTTTGGAACCTAGTATCCATTTTGGTCCCTTTCAGCCTATCCGGATAAGGCACTCTGGGTGTGACCTCTGGCATTGGTTCCTTTTCCTTTTCTTTCTCAGTAGAATTTTCTGTTTCTATGCTTGAGTTTCTTGTTGGGGAAAGAATGGCTATATCATCTTCATGGATGATCCTGTTGACATCAGGCAAGACACGACCAGATCGTGCGGTAACGGCATTCAATTGTTCTGGTCTGTTTTGGTTATGTCTCAGATTCGCCTCTGGTTGCCCAGCAAAAGTGCCGGCTTGTGGCTTCAACTGCGCGGCAATCTGTGCCAGTTGGGTTTCTACGGCCTTTTGTTGAGCTTGCTGGTTTGCAAGCATAGTCTGTTGAGATTGAAGCATTTGTCTAATCAAGGATATTTCGTCAGATGATTGGGGAGGAGCACCCCTTTGTTGATACTGAGCGACTTGCTGTCCTTGTGGTTGTTGTGGAGGTGTCGTTAGCTACGGTTGTGGTTGCTGCAACTGAGGTTGTTGCAGCTGTGGGTGTAATCCTGAATATTGATAGGAGGGGTTCCTAGGATAGTTGGATCTTTGAGGCCCATTCCTATAGTTCCCTTGATTTTGGGTGAAATTACTCTGAAACCCAGGTGGTTGTTTGAAAGATCCACCTTGCGTTTGTTGTTGCGGATTGGCGGTTCTAGCAGGATTTCCATATTGGAAACCCGGGTGATTTCTCGGTTTATCTGGATTGTAGTACACTTAGCCGGGTATCGAGTGAATTGAGTTAACTTGCTCCGGCATTTCATCTTCGGGATGTTCAATAGCAGGTTCATATTGTGGCACTGGTGGCTGCAAATCCATCATAACATTGTATAACATGCCACACGATAGTGTGGGATGATCGGATGCATGACAGGCTTCACAGGTTCCAGTAGCAGCTTTTACTTGTTGAACTTGGGAGCTTTTCTTCTTATCATACTCTCCGAAAGAAGTTTCGAGAGCTTGCTGTTTGTTGGCAATAGTCTATAAGGCTTCAGCAATAGCCTTGAGTTCCATTGATTCTTCAGCCTTGTAGACCTTAAGAACTCCCTTAGTGTGGTTAGCTGACCTTCCCCAATTAGATTGGTTCTCGGCCCCTATTGTGACTATGTTCCAAGCATCTTCATAATTCTTTCTCATAAAGTTTCCTCCAGATGAGGAATCTAAGAATTGCTTAATATCATCACTAACTCCTCTGTAGAATGTTTCAATTAGTTGGTTTTGAGATATGCCATGGTGAGGGCACTTTCTCAAGAGTTCTTTGAATCTTTCCCAGGCTTCTGCTAATGTTTCCCCAGGCAGTTGGGTAAAGTGATTTATTTGACCCCTAATCTCATAGGTTAGCGAAGGTGGGAAGCATTTTTCCAGAAATTTTTCTTCTAAGGGAGTCCAGGTTGTAATGATAGGATGCCTATCTAGAGCGTTATACCAGCTTAAGGCCCTCCCAGACAAGGTAAAGTGGAAGAGGTGTAGCATTATTGCTTCAAGGGCAACTCCTGCTTGGGGTACAAGTCGGCAGAGTGACTTGAACCTCTTGAGATGATCCATGCAGTCATCACCTGGTCCTCCAGAGAAAGAAATGCCATGCATTATCTGGATCCATTGTGTCCGGATCTCAAAATTTGGGATGTTGATAATCGGTGGGCGGATGGGGTGGTCATCTTCATAATTCTTCGGGACAGCGTAGTCTCGAAGTTGCTTACTTCTTAAAGCTAGTTGAGCAGCATCATTCTCAGCTTGGATGCGAGCTTGCTCCTCTGCTCAAATCTCAGCTTGCACTTGAGCACGGGTGTCCGCGATTAGTTGTGCTCTTTGAGCTGCTAAGGCAGCGTTGACTCTTTCCGCGATGAGGCCTTGCTCGTCAGCCATTTGTCTGGCTCGTTGGCGGCTGAGTCTGATCCTTCGGTGAAAGCTTCTTTCTACCTCAGAGTCGTACTCTGGCTCAGGGGAGAATCCGATGCGTTGCGGGGTTTGCATGCACGTGTTCTACCTGAGTAGAAAGAAAGTCACACGTTAAGATGATGAAAGAAAAACAAAGAATTCGAGAAGATTTGGATTATTTATCAAGAAAAAGTGTAAAATCCTAATCAACCAAGAAGTTATTAAGTAGAGGCTAAAACATTCCGCTATCCCCGGCAACGGCGCCAATTTTTGATGGAGTTTTGCAACGCCACTAAAAATCCTAGAGATGATGAGTATCTAAGTTTAGCCTTGCTTATAGTATGGTAAGATCGCCACCCGCGTGTGCAAAGACACGCGGAAGTCTTATCGTAATATAGTTAAGGGTCGAATCCACAGGACAACGGTCTTGTTTAGAGTTTAAACAAGATGGAAAACCTTTTAGCCTTACTTAACCACTTAAAGATTGATATTTAGACCAAAAGTTTGATTTGGTTGTTTAATCTAGATGCAAGTAAAGTAAAAAGCAAGAAAGTAAAAACTAAGATTAGCAAATGATAAAGGATCACTGGGGTTATGCGGGTAATCACCACCACTACGCATGAATTGTACTTGTACCAAACATAGAAAGACTTGTAAGTAAGATACATGGATGTTGTGCATTACCGATGTCTTATAGGACAAGAGTAATGCAAACATCCTTCATGGATTGAGTAACTCCCATTCAGTACATATCTACGTGTCAATGAAGATATGTAGTCTCCAAAGAGAGAATCTTACTCAACCTCGTGAAACGTGCATCGAAAAACCAACAAGCGAGCGATAATTACCAAATCGATTAGTATCCTTATAGACTATCCCTCTTTCGAGGATATAGCTACGAGAAACGTGAGAGTGTTGCAACGTCAGCCATCCCCGAACGAATGGTCAAGTACTTTGCACCACTCTCTCCTCGGAGTGTGTTCCTCGACCTGTCAAGATTGCACTTTTGCACGTCAACTGATTCCATTTCATAGTGCAAAAGTACAATGATGGAGGTGAGTTTACTCCGCTCCTTGGAAAGCGTTCCTAGATACCGAAATGGGCGCGTGGTGGATACACACACCAAAAACCAACACTAAATCGGTATTCGAGTCTCAAGAGCGGTCGTAGACAAACCACAACGAAAGACAATAAATGCATACAAGAACGTGGCCAACATCCAAGCATGTATGAAATGATTTAGTATTAAAACGAAATGATAACATCTTTTTAGTACAATATACAAAACATGGGCAGCGGGGCTAGTCCCCGCGCCCCAGTGAATGAAACTACTCGCTCCTCATAGAGGGAGCAACAAAGGAGGAGGCAAGAAGAGATAGAAAGAACAACATCTCCACGGAGCAGAGAAGGTTGAACCCTTGGTGGAGAGAGCAACGATCTTCACCCTTTGTGGCTTGCTTGACGATGGATCTTCTCCTCTCACCTTCTTTGTTGATGAGAGAGAAGGTAGCTCGATGATGGAACATGGATCTCAAACCGGCAACCTTGGGGCGATGGATGGAATTGCTCTGGTACTGGAGAGGCAGCCTTTGGACGTCTGAGATGTCCCCCTAGGGAGGACCCTTGGGGTCTTATTTATAGGCCTTGAGTGAAGTCCAAACGGTTTGGAGACCGTTTGGACCTCAAGACCGTTTGGGGCCTCAAGACCGTTTGGACTGTGAGACCATTTGGGTTCAATCAGTCTTGAGACCGTTTGGTTTCAAACGGTCTTGAGACCGTTTGGCGTCAAACGGTCTTGAGATCGTTTGGCGTCAAACGGTCTTGAGACCGTTTGGCATCAAACTGTCTTGAGACCGTTTGGCATCAAGCGGTCTTGAGACCGTGTGAACTCCATGCGGTCTTGGGACCGTTTGGCTTCATGCGGTCTCGGGACCGTTTGAACTCCATGTGGTCTTGGGACCGTTTGGCTTCATGCGGTCTGGGGACCGTTTAAACTCCATGCGGTCTTGGGACCGTTTGGCTTCATGCGGTCTCGGGACCGTTTGAACTCCATGTGGTCTTGGGACCGTTTGGCTTCATGTGGTCTCAGGACCGTTTGAACTCCATGCGGTCTTGGGACCGTTTGGCTTCATGCGGTCTCGGGACCGTTTGAACTCCATGCGGTCTTGGGACCGTTTGGCTTCATGCGGTTTCGGGACCGTTTGAACTCCATGCGGTCTTGGTACCGTTTGGCTTCATGCGGTCTCGGGACCGTTTGAACTCCATGCGTTCTTGGGACCGTTTTGCTTCATGCGGTCCTGGGACCGTTTGGATCCACTCGGCCTTGAGGCTGGGTTATTCTTTTATGATTTTTTTGTGCTTTTTCTGCATATATAAAAAGAAAAAGTTAGTCTGATGGTGTATTTACAAAAAGGGGTGAAATTATGGTTATATATAGTTTAAACGTAAAAAAGAGTATGGAAAACTAAAGAAAAAGACTAAGATAATCGACTAAAATAGGAGGTTATCAGGTAACCCTATTTGTTTTGACTGATAAAGTTGCTTAGAATTTGAATATACTCCTCTAAGGTGTTTTGTTATCATGTGACACACTCATGTTTCATGTTTGGTCCCGATTGAATGTTGTTTGATCAATTTTCCTTGGTTTTGGACCAAAGTGCAATTTACCCAAGTTGAGGGGTTATAATGAAAAATGTCACATGTTGAATGTACCACATGTGTTTTACAATCATAAGAGAGAGAATTATGCTAAGTGGTGGATCTTCTAATGCCTAAATTCCAAGTTTGAACTTGTTTGAACAATGTTGGAGCATTGTGCACCAATTTTGGTAGAAAGTGCAATTTACCCAAAATGTGGGATTAATATGCAAATTACCACATCTAGAGTGTTCCTACTCCCTCATATCATCATGTGGAAGAGAAAGAAAGGAGGATACACCATACTTGATTCCATTATGAATGATGGTAATCTTGGTGTTGAAATGACCAAGAAAAGGGTTGAATTTGAAAGCTTAAATTGAGTTGTATCGAGTTGAAAAGCTTATATATGAGTGCCTATCGGCCATGGAACCCAAGGAGGTGTCCCATATCGTTTTGTGGACTCTTGGAAAAGTCCATATCGTTCAAAGAACCTCAAGGAGGTGAGGTATGACGGCCAACAAGTTTCCTTAGAAAAAGTGTATCGACTTGACATAAAATAGTGATTAAACCTAGATGACTTATCCAAATGGATAAACAATGGACGAATTTGCATCTTTAGATGATCCTCAAACTTTTTTCATGTCAAGATAAATGTTGATGCATGCATGTACACGTGTCACCCACGCATGACACGTGGCACCTACTAGCTCAAAATGTTGACACCTCATTTTTTTGCCTTCCTTCATGAACAACAAGTATATATACCCCTAGTTTCACCCCTTGGTGCAATTTTGTGACCCTTACCACCCTCTTACCCAAATGTATCGTGCATAGAGCTACCATATCGTGAAGGGATGCTGTGGTATCGTGCATGGGCCTTGGGATATCGCCCATGGCAAGACCATATCGCCCAAGTAGGTGATATCGGCCATATAGGGTGATATCGGCCATAGAGTGAAGTGTTTTGACTCCAAGTGGGTGTCATATCGTGCAAGTGAGTATCATATCGTGCAAGAGGGGTGGCATATCGTGCAAGAGAACAAGGGTATTGTGCATAGGCCTTGGGTATCGGCCATAGCAAGTACATCGGCCATACCATGTTGATATTGCCCATAGCAAGTTGATATCGGCCAATTGAAGTGATTTTGGCCACAAGTGAGGGGGTATCGGCCACAAGCAAAGTTGTGTCGGCCAAGAGGAAGTCCATATCGCCCAAGATTGGTAGGGTGTCGGCCAAGGAGATAAGGAACTCAAAACTTAACCCTAAGGTAAGCTATAGTTGTCTTCAAGCATTGAATTGAAGCATGGAATTAGGGTTATGATCTACCTTTCTTTTCTTCTTCACCACTTGCTTATCCATGGTGATTCCTTGTATATGAAGGAGTTGTGAACGAGCCTTGGACCTTTGATAAAGTCATCTTCAACCTTAGGAACATGCAGCTTTGGATCTTGAAGCTTTGAAGTGGTTCTTAAGGCGGGTTATATAACTTGAACTCAACCATGTTATTATTCTTCACCTAAATTGTTATAATTAGTGAAATACTTTAAATACTAAAATTTCCTAAAATAGTTGATCAAATTATGAGTTGTAGTAGTTTCTTAGACCTATTGACATAAACTATAATAGTTAGAACAAAGGTCTAGAGCTTGAAGATGATGATATTACCTTGTAAAAGTGATATCGGGTGCAAGCATACAAGCAAGCATCTCTAACCCGACATGATAATGCACCTACTTCAATAAAATGATATGGATATGATTGTATACCTACTTACACGATATGGAGGTGTAGAATACACCTCTTGCACGATAGGAAGTCTATTATAGACTCCATACACGATACAAAGTTAATTGTATACTTGTAAGTTGACAAGAAACCCTAAATTGGGTAACCCGATATAAGTGAAGTATAACAAGTGTTATTGCACGACATGGTTGCATGACATAGTTGCACGACATGGTTGCATGACATAGTTGCACGACATGGTTGTATGACATAGTTTCACGACATGGTTGTATGACATAGTTGCACGACATGGTTGCACGATAGGGTTGCACGATACACAACCATAGACGATATGGTAACCCTAACCCATCATGGCTAACCCTAGATGTTGATTAGCCAGATAGGGTGATTGAATGTACTACTAGCCCGACATGGTGGTGGGTTGATAACTCATAAGTATCATGGGTGACATGTACATATACCTTGTGCCCGATATGAGGTCAAGAAGATACCCCATGCTCGATATGGAGACAAGTGCAAATCCTAGCCCGATATGGTGAGTGTTTATACACCTCCAACCCTATATGATGAACATATGCACACCTTTAACCCTATACACCTTGTAAAGGTAAGGGCAAGACACTCTTAGGAGTGATGATTGTAACACTAGGTAATGGTGTGGATAATACCTTGATAGGTGAAACACCAGTATGAATATCTTAAAGTGTTCAAGAATATCATAGATGAGGTACAAATTTGGTAAAGTGTTAATTCTTGATGAGATCAATGAATGAAATACTTGGACCAAATGTTTGAGATCCTTATGAGTGATTATGATAGTGTATCATAGTAAGCTTGTGATTAGCATGGTGATGTCTAAATCAAAAGGAGTCATACTCTAAGGAGTTAGAGGATGATTATCAAATAACTAATCCTATATCAATAATGCCTTAACCCGAGATGAGTTCATATCATTAATGATGGTTGAATAATTCAATTGTGTGACTTATGACCAATACATTACATGATAAATGTGATGAGCTAGTTCATAAAGTATTAGGATGGAACATACCCTAATACAAGATAAGTTGATGAACTTAAGTATGTTAAAAGTGATGAGGGAAGTGATACATCAAGACATGATAGATATCACATCCAACACTTCAAAGTTGATGTACCTTGATGCACCTTAAATCCAATATACTTGGATGAGTAACACATGAAGTGTGTTATGTCAATTGCTACATTGGGATGTAATAAGTTTAATGCACTTTGATAAGTGTGGGCTAACATACTTTGAGAAAGGGTTAAGCCAAGTTAATAAAGTCTGATGTAATCATACCCTGGTAAGGATGAGAGAGGAACTCATACCTTGTGTTGATTATTCATTTAATGAAAAATGATGAGAATGAATAAGTATGATTGAATACTTATGATATCAATGTTTGATCCTAGATGTTTTGAGAAATGAGTTAGGGTTTGGATCAATAAAATAAACATGAAACCCTAATCCTAATGATGGGATGGTTGTAATTCTCTTATTGCATTAGCCTTGTAAGGCATTTTAAATACTTGTATAAAAGTATAAAGATGTGTTATGGCCTTGTGAGCCATGTGATAATTTGTTGCCTAGTGAGAGTCGACAAGATGTGTTATTGCCTTGTGAGCCATGTGATAATTTGTTGCCTAGTGAGAGGTGACAAGATGTGTTATGGGCTTTGTGAGCCATGAGAATAAGTTTTTGGCTAGTGAGAGGTGACAAGATGTGTTATGGCCTTGTGAGCCATGTGATAATTTGTTGCCTAATGAGAGGTGACAAGATACTTAATGGGCCTTGTGAGCCATGAGGATAGTTGTTGCCTAGTGAGAGGTAAGAAGGTGTTTATCAAAATCTCATGTAAGAAATGATAATGTTCAAAGTAAACTAAGAAATGGAAACTTAGTAATATAATGATAATAATAAATGGATACAATAATAGTAATGAAATCTTGATCATACATGATTTATTCTTATATCCAAATAAGGGCTATAGTGTTTGAAATATATAATAGGGATACTTGTTTAGAAAAAGGATGTGAATAAGCATGATGCCCACTCCAAGGTATAATTACTAGTAAAATTGATGTGGTATTCAGTGATAATTGCACAGGATTGGTAATAACCCAATGCCTAGAATAATGTCACAGGATTGGCATAGTCCAAATGCCTGGACAGAATATGATGATGTATACTCACATGATTGGTACAATTCAATATCTGGTTAGCATATTGGCTGAGGCCAACAGATAGAAATGAGAACGATTCATGGATGACATACCATGATAATGAGTATCACAGGAGAAGCTTGAGATGTTGACATAGTATGATGGGTAAATGATATACATGTTCTTCCTATTCCTTATAAAGAGAATAGATGATTTACTACTCTATCATAGATAGTTGCAATGCTTTAAAATATGAGAATATTCTAAACTGCTTATCTTCTGCTCAGTTTTATACCATTTAAACTGTGATAATAATATTGTTGGCGGAGAGTTATATCTCTCGCTGGGGCAATTTACAATTGTCTCACCCCCGTGGGATACAAATTTTTTAGGTGGACGTGCACGAGGAGGTTAAGACCTTTTTATAGAGGAAGAATAACAGCTGAGGCAGCTGTGACAGCTCAGGTTGAGTGTACTGTCTGTCCTGTCTTGTAGATATGAGTCCTATGTGTCGTCTCTGTACTCTCAGGTCCTTGGATTTGGTTCGTACTAGTTTCATGAAAAATATGAGATTTTGGCTTGAATGCCTCGAGGTTTTATGTTGCTCCAGTATGTGTTTTAATAGAGCAACTGTTATATGTTGTCCTCGAGATGAGATGAAACAATGTTGTACAATGTCAATCATGATATGTATGAGTTTTGAATCTTTCAGTAAAAGTTTTCTATACAAGGATCTCCTTGCAAAATGGTTTTAAATTTTAGTGATTTTTGTTAATCCGCTGTTTATGTTTATTCCACTTAATTAGTAACGATTTGTTTGTTAGTTTGGTGACTGTCGTTTCACTACCTTCCTCAATGACATCTGACTAGGGACATAATAAGAACGTACAAACTCTTAGCATCCGTATGATCTCATCGTTCAGGTCATGAACCTGAAAGCATACGTCATTGAGTATTGTCATTCTCTAGACATTCAATCTATTCTATCATTATCTCATATGACTGAACGAGAAAGAATTGGAAGCTTTCCTTTGATCTTTATCAAATCAATCTTAATGTATCCCAGCAATCATCCCATGATTGGCTCTCAGGGCATACATACCAACAGACTCCCACTTGCACTGCGAGCCAATCACCCTTGAATCATATTCATAGTGATCTTCAAACATGTCCCACATGTTACTGTGCTCTAGTGCTAACATAGTGAGTTATGGAAACACCTTGCCAAAGTCAGTAATAACTGCATGTCTCTCATCTCTTCGATGTACATCACATGTATGAGATGGAGTTGTCGTAATATGCAATCTAGTATTCCTTTGCTAACCTTTAGCCACATTGCATGACCAAGCTCTCCTAGTGTAACATCCCTGACCTGGGTTATGAACTAACCCTAGGTGTTTTGCTTAAATAAGTGTTTAGATGCTAGTGGTTATCTTGTGTAATGTAATTAAAACTTTTGAGGAACTTATATTTCAATTTCCGTCCTTTTTAAACAATGTTGTAATATTGTTTTGTTAATAATGGACTAAAGTGCAAATTACCCAATTATAGGGGTTAACTTGCAAATTGAACATGTTAAGATGTTCCTCTGATAATGAGACATCATAAGAATGAATATGATGTGGTGGTATGGATTCCACAAGCTTGAGCACCAAGATATAGCTTGTAGAGCAATCCTTGTGCTTTAAAACCTAGTTTTGGTGTAAAGTATGATTTACCCAAAACATAGGGTGAAACATGTAAAATGTATGATCTAGGGTATCTATCATGACTCTTGGCATCAAATAGAGCAAAGAAAATGAGGAGGGTGCCTCATTTGAATGATCAAATAAGAAAGATAACCTTAATTGTTTTAAATAGGCAAGTTTTAAGCAAATTGGCCCTTTTATACATGTATAACATATAAGGTGTTTCGTTTCTTTTCCCTTTAGTATTGGATATGGGAGTAGTTTTGCATGAGATAAGGAGAAAGAAACGTGGCCATGGAGGGGGCAAGCCTTGGTGGATATATTTGAGAAATAAAAGAAATAGCCACTTTTCCTTTTGCCTTGAAAATATCCAAAAGTATATAAGGTTTCTTTTCAACAAAGCAAGGGATCATTTCCTTTAATCCTTTTCTTATCTCCTTGCTTTGGACCGACTAAGGATAAGCTCGGGAGAATAGGAGGGTGACCAACTTGTTTGGGTAAGCTATGCTCATCTCCTAGCCCGAATTCATGGTGGAAACTCTAACTACAAGGTTGGTTTAGTAGTTATCCTTACACAACTCCTCTTTCTAGCCATCTTCCTATTCCAAATATTGAAGAACGGAGCTTGGGCAACCTTTGCAGCTCAAGCCACCATTAAAGGCACGGAGCTTGGAGCTTTGGACCAGACCAAAGGTGGGTTTTATAACTCTAAACCTTATGTTTTGTTTTTGCACCTTCTTCTCCTAGAATCGTTGCTTGATCTTCTTCTTTAGACACTTCTAAGTGTTCTTGCTAGCAAATCCGTGAAGAAAAGTCCCTCTTCCTAAGGTAGAAGATGATGTCGTTATTTCCAAAGTTATCCAAAAAGTAAATTTATCAAACGGTCTCTTTAGCTTGCCCAAACGGTTTGCCAAACCGTTTGGAGCAAACAGTTTCAAAACAGTTTGAAAGAAATCCGTTTCAATCAAGAACGTTTGAGAGCAAACGATCCAAGACCGTTTGGATGCGTTGACCAAGCGTTGACCATTTGGAGGACTGTTTAAATAATGTGGACTAATTATCTACCAAAAATCACCAAGTAATTCCAAGTAAATCAACAATTGAAGGCCCATTAGTCACCTAAACCCTAATCGGGTTTATTTCTGATTTCAATAGGTCAATCATGTTGAAGTTTGGGTTGAGTGGCCCAAACGGTTTCAAAACCGTTTGGGAATCAACCAAATAGTCTCAAGACCATTTGGTGATCACCCAAGACCGTTTGGAGTTCTAGGGTTAAGTGGGGTTGACCAATGGAGGGTCCAATGATGTCAAGTTGTTGAACAATTAAGTGCTGATTTTGTGATCCAATCTAGGGTTCAACCCTTAGGAGAATGACTTGCTTTTTGATGAAATAATGGCCAAACGGTCTCAAGACCGTTTGGAGGATGTCCAAACGATCCCAAGACCGTTTGGGGGACACCCAAGACCGTTTGGAGGTCTAGGGCTGACCATGGATAAGCGGTTGAAGATTGAAAGGCAACAAGTTGAAGTATAATCGATTAGTGACCTAATGATCAAATCAATGAATCAAACCTCAATAAGTTGAGTTAGATTTTGGTGTTGACTTGATCAAACGGTCTCAAGACCGTTTGGAGGTCATCCAAACGATCCCAAGACCGTTTGGGGTCAAGTCATGACCAAATTGAATGATGGTTCAATGGTTCAACATCAATTAGACTCATGTTGATACATGTTGAAGGGTGATCGATTCATAACCCTAATTCAATTGACTCAAGCCCTAATTGGTGATCAATTGAGGGTCCATTGAGTGTCAAATAAGTTGAGGATTGACCTAATTCACTCATTTGATATGTGGTTAACAAGTGCATGAACAATTGAAGGGTTCAACATTGGAAACCCTAACTCAATTGGAAAGGTTGAGACACTTTTTTGGTCCATGCGGTTATGAGGGTGTTTGGACCAAACGGTCTCAAGACCGTTTGGGTCGAAATGATCCCAAGACCGTTTGGGACCAAACGATCCCAAACCATTCGGTGCTCATGCGGTTTCAAGGTTGGATATGATCAAATGGTTTCAAAGTCAAAGTTGGCTAAACGGTCAACAAGACCAAACAGTCTTCATCTCATCTTGGACAAACGGTCTTCATGACCAAACAGTTTCAAATTTAACTATACCAAACGGTAAACACCACCAAACGGTTTCAAGGACTAGTTCAAAACCGTTTGGGGGTTTAGTGTGAAGGACCGTTTGAGGTCTATGAAGGTCAAGATCTTTTGATGCCTTAGTGGTCAAGATGGTTTAGTATTTGATTAACTAAACCCCATAGATACCTAAAGTGATCAAGGGACTAAGTAATTAGTGGATTAGTGTATGTTACACTCAATGATGATCATTACAAAAGTACCCCTAATGGAATAGAGTGACTAATACCCTTTGAACAAGTGAACCTTAATGACCACAATATTAATGACATAAACCATGGTGACAAGGTTGATTTGATTTAACCTAATCAAGAGTGATGTAAACATCATTTAATAGTAAGAGGAGAGAGAATACTCCTCATATAAATGAGAATCAAATAACAAGCTTCCAACATGTATGAATGTACCTAATTAGGGTATGATCCTTTATGATGAGATCATGGAAACCCTAATTATGATGGTTAATGAATCTTAACCTAATTTGAGGCCATTAAGGGAAGTAATCCTCATACATGATGATGGTATGATCTTAATTCACAGTAATGTGAATATTAAACCCTAATCTAGGGTAATGTGGTGTAATGTGAATAGTAAACCCTAATGTAGGGTAATGTGATCTAATGTGAATAGTAAACCCTAATCTAGGGTAATGTGATGTAATGTGAATAGTAAACCCTAATTTAGGGTAATTTGATGTAAGGTGAATAGGAAGCCCTAATTTAGAGTAATGTGTTGATATGTACAGTAAACCCTAATTCTGGGTTATGCTTTTAAGCATGAAACTCTATGAATGAATTAGGAAATAAATTGTATTGTGCCTATATAAACAGTATGTGTATGTTATCAAATTGTGCTAATTATACAAGTTTTTATACAGAAGTGATCATAGCCAGGTAAGAGTTATGATGTCATATTCATTAAAGCACTTTATGAGTTTTGAAAATAATGACATGATGTGTTGCCTGGTAAATGGTAACACATGAGATTGATAGGCTGTCATATCCATGAGGAATATCTACATTACTATAATCAAGTCCAGGCTGCTAGATGACTTGATGTCAACATGTACTTAGTAACAAGTGTGTTGATGATCTAAGGGTTTGAACACCCATATTCCTGAACCACAATGATGAGATAGTTAGGGATTGATATCCCAATGTTAACAATATGTGACATGAACTTGATACAATTAGTACTCCTTCTTTATAGCAATTGTCTTATTGGTTTATGTTTGAAAACATGCATGATGTTAAAAGAATGCCATAATGTACTTAAATAATCAAGTATAATGATATCATGTAGAGCCCTGACCATAGATCCATCATTGTCAGAAGTTAAATGATGGTGAAACATGTTTTCCTAAGGGAACTCCTGGAGAGCATACTTTTGAGTATGTGGGGGTTATGCAAGCGAATATCCTTATGTCCTAATGTAGGAATTGATGTGAGATGTACCTTTAATCTCTCATTCCTTCATTATATATGTTATGCCGGGATTATGTACCACTAATCTCCCGATGATGTTGTTAATGCCGCATCGATGTAAGATAAACAAGAAATCCCTCGATGGCGAAGAGAGTACAACACGCCAGTGTGACTCTAAATAGCGAAGTTGCCAGAATACCCTGGAAAGCTATTATAGAAGAGACACAAGATGTCATGCATGTTGTTCCTCACACTGACTGAGGACGATGAGGTCATAGGAATCCGACTCTTCTGATGACCAATGTATGGTACCGATTGCGATTTCATAATGGTCAGTTGGAGTATGAGAGGTGTAACTCATCTCCTCAGGGCATAAATATGTTTGAAAAACTTAATCAGCCGTGTAACATATTTGCTTAGGTTGAACTATGAGAAACAATGATTGATGATACATTGTTTATAGTGCTCTAGTTAAATAACTAGTATACATGTTTTTCATATTCCTTAAAGATATGTCTCTTGTCATTCAATTAAGTTATAATTGAAATGATTGCTTATAAGAAGGTTGTTTCACTTAGTTTATACTATGTTAAACATGTTGTTGAATGTTTATAGTTCTACTGCTTAATGTTATTCCTTATTGCAATAACAAAGCTTCTGACGGAGAGTTATAACTCTCACTGGGATAATTATTCAATTGTCTCACCCCCGTGGGATTAAGTTTTAGGTAATCGCCGAAGAAGAGGAAGAAACCTTACAGTGGGTGAGCAGCAGTAGCAGTAACACCCGGGATAGCAGTGATCCTCAGGTGGAGACAATGTCTGTCAAGTCTTGTATATAGAATGTCCTATGTGTCGTCTATGTACTCTCAGGTCCTAGGAGTCAGTAGATGTTTAATATAGATCAGAGATTTTAGCATAATGCCTCGAGTTTTTTGTATCTTGCCTTGTACAGATAATAGGGCAATTCATGTTTGTAAACCTCGAGATGTGGTTAATACATAGATGTAATGATGGATCAGTCTGTAAACAACTTATCATGTTTCTTTATGAAAGAGTTTTATCATTTATATATATCTTTACGAAAAGTTTTAATTTTTAGTGATTTTCAATAATTCCGCTGCTAACAAATCGCTTCCTCTTAAGTTAATCTCATGTTTTATGAGTTCGGACGTCACAATTTAGTGGTATCAGAGCCAGGTTCACTGAGTCTACAGAGACATAGGAATTAGGTTGTTGATATGTTCTAAGTGTCTTCCAGTATGTCTAATAGTGTATTCTGCTCGTATAGTAGGAGAAGAAAAAATTAAGGATGTGTGGACCACACGAAGAACATGTTGCAGAGAGTAGTGTCACTGCAACCAGAAGAGGTGCAAGAGACCAAGAAAGAGAAGAACATATACCTGCACCACCCCAGTTCAATCCAACTGACATGGGGAACCTAGTCGTCCAAGCCATGTTTGGGCAGTTCATGACTTCCATGACACATATGACTGATAGGATGCCTATACCTGCACCTAGGGCACCTACCCATCCTGAAGGACAAGGAATCGGCAAGACGTTTGAACGACTTCACCGAGTTGGAGCCATAGAATATGCTGGAACAGCTAACCCAACAGATGTTGACTTGTGGTTAACTGAACTAGAGAAGGACTTTAGAATCCTGAACATTCCAGAAGCTGAGAAGGTTAGACATGCTGTGTATCTTCTCAAGGGGAGTGTTGCTCATTGGTGGACCATGGAAGAACAAAAGAGGCCTGGAGTGGAAACTGCATGGGAAGCTTTCCGACGGGAATTTATCAATAGATACTTCCCTAAGACGTTTCTGGACTAAAAAATCTCTCAGTTTGAGAAGATAAGACAAGGTTTAATGAACATTAGCGAATACGAGGCTAAGTTCATGGAACTTTTGCGATTTTTTCTGCACATTGTGACTACAGATGAAGAAAGGATTAGACGTTTTGAGAAAGGGTTAAACGCTGAGTTGACTACCCCTGTGTCTGCCCTAGAGAATAGAGAAAGGTTTTCTACCTTTGTAGAGTGTGTCAGAAGGGTAGAAAGGTCTGTGGAAGAGAAGAGACAGACCCAGAACAAGGGGATGTATCCCCAGTTCCAAGGATCTTCATCTAAAGGTTTCAAGAAACCTAGGTTTTTTGCGCCTACACCACCACCTAGATTCAGTAACCAGACGCAGTGGATGCCAAATAGAGGTAGAGGACAAAGTTTACCACAGGGAAGAGCCCATATCTCAGTATCTGAATCAGTTACAGGACAACCCAAACCAAAACAACTGAAAAAAAGTTTTTATATATGTGGAATGATGGGAAATCTGATGAAGGATTGCAGAGCCAGAGAAGTGAGTGTGACTCAACCCCAAAGGCAGAATCAACAAGGTTCTCAAAGGAGACAGTTTCCATGTAATGCTAGCGGATGTGGACAAGCGTCCCAAGCTGGATCATCGGCACCAGGAAATCGAACACCAAATCAACCACAAGCAACGGTAAGATTCTACGCGATAAATCCACCTGATGCACTGGTCAACCCTAGGGTTGTGGTAGGTCATATGGAATTGTTATATTCTGATATGTCTACATCTTGCATTGTATCTGTTTTAATTGATCCGGGTGCTACGCACTCCTTTATCACTCAAAGAGTGATTTTTGAATGCAATCTGACAATAAGTCATAGAGCAGATAGTTTGTTGTTAGAAACCCCGTTGATGGGATCTGCTGTGTTGCAGGAGATATGTTCTCCATGTATTCTCTTCTTTTCTGAACATCGCATTCAAGTGGATCTTATACCACTTGAGATGCATGGATTTGATATAATCCTTGGGATGGATACCTTAGAAAGGTATAAGGTTGTCTTGGATTGTGAGTCCAAGCAAGCTGTGTTTGCTGACGATAGTGACACATGGATCTTTCAAGGAGAAAGAAAGATTTTACCCACCTGTCTTGTGTCAGCTATGGTTGCTGAGAAGTTGATGAGGCAAGGATGTTATGCATTCTTGGCCCATGTAGTAGATACTACTATGGATAGTCCTAACCCTGTCGAAGTTCCTGTAGTCAGGGAATTTGAAGATGTATTTCCCGAAGAAGTTCCAAGTGTGCCACCACCTCGGGAAATTGATTTTGAGATCAATCTAATCCTAGACACGAAACCTATAGCACAAACACCGTATAGGATGGCGCCTGCTGAAATGGCAGAACTTAAGAAACAACTGCAAGAGTTGCTTGAGAAGGGTTTAATCTGAAAGAGTACTTCACCTTGGGGTGCTCCGGTCCTCTTTGTTAAAAAGAAAGACGATTCAATGCGGTTGTGCATTGATTACAGACAATTAAATAAAGTAACAATAAAGAATAAGTATCCTCTACCAAGGATTGATGATCTCTTTGACCAGTTGTGTGGTGCAACTATCTTCTCAAAGATAGACTTGAGGTTGGGATATCATCAACTAAGTATTAAGGATGGTGACATACCCAAGTCTGCCTTTAGGACAAGGTATGGTCACTATGAGTTCACGGTTATGTCGTTTGGACTAACTAATGCACCAGCTGCATTTATGGAACTCCTGAATAGAATCTTTCGACCTTTTCTCGATCAGTGTGTTGTTGTCTTCATAGATGACATTCTGATCTATAGTAGAGATGCTCAACAACATGAACATCATCTTCGTCAGACTCTAACTTTCCTAAGAGAGCATAAGCTATACACTAAGTTTAGCAAGTGCAAATTCTGGTTACCAGAAGTATCTTTCCTTGGACACGTGATATCTGCTTTAGGTATACGTGTTGATCCTAAAAAGGTAGAATTTGTTCTGCAATGGGAGCAGCCGAAGACACCAACAGAAATCCATAGTTTCTTAGTGTTGGAAGGATATTATAATAGGTTCATTAAGAACATTAGTTCTATAGCTTTACCCTTGACTAAGTTGACAAGGAAGGATGTTCCTTTTACCTGGAGTGATAGGTGTCAACAATCTTTTCAGTTGTTGAAAGAAAGGTTGACAAGTGCACATGTGCTTGTGTTACCTGAACAAGGAAAAGGATATATAGTTTTCTATGATGCCTCTAAGAATGGACTAGAATGTGTGTCGATGCAGGATAAACAAGTGATTTCTTTTGCTTCTCGACAACTTAAGAAACACGAGGAGAATTATCCGATACACGACATAGAACTAGCTGCTGTAGTTCATGCCTTGAATATCTAGAGACATTATCTTTATGGAGAGACGTTCCAGATTTTCACAGACCATAAGAACCTTAAGTATATCTTTTCTCAGCATGAGCTTAACATGAGACAACATCGCTGGATGGAGTTAATCAAAGATTACGATTGTACAATTGATTATCATCCAGGGAAAGCCAATGTGGTTGCAGATGCTTTGAGTAGGAAATTAGCAACACCAGCCTTAGATAGAGCACAACTGAACTCTTTAGTATGCTCTAGAAGGGATATGCTTATCTCCTTAAGGCAACACAATGTACAGTTAAAAGTATCATTGCTAGCCGGGTTGTTAGCTGAGATGCATATAAAACCTACTTTGAGACAACATATTAAGGAGGCACAACAAGTTGATGCTGTAGTTCAGCAGATTAGATCAGAGTATGGTAGAGAGAAACGAGATGGTTTCTGTGACTCAGATGATCAAGTAGCATGTTATCATGATAGGATGATAGTACCAGATGTGGGTAACTTGAGGAAGTTAGTCTTAGAAGAAGCTCATTCTTCAATGTATGCTATGCATCCAGGAAACACCAAGATGTATCGTAATTTGAAAGATATGTATTGGAGGCCTGGTTTGAAGAAAGACGTTGCTATGTTCGTTATGCGGTGTCATTTGTGTCAGCAAGTTAAAGTTGAACACCAGAAACCTGCAGGAACAACACAACCTTTACCCATACCACAGTGGAAGTGGGATCATGTGACCATGGACTTTGTGGTTGGTCTACCCAGGACAGCCAAAGGCTATGATTCCATCTGGGTAATAATTGATAGGTTGACGAAGAAAACACATTTCTTACCTGTCAAAACAACCTATTCTGCTGAGAAGTTAGCACAGTTGTATTTAGATGAGATAGTGTGGCTGCACGGAGTCCCAATTACCATTGTTTCTGATAGAGGTCCCCAGTTTATGAGTCGTTTTTAGGAGTGACTTCATAAAGCTTTAGGTACACAGTTAAGGTTTAGTACAACCTTTCATCCACAGACTGATGGACAATCAGAAAGGACTATACAGACTTTGGTAGACTTGCTCAGAGCATGTGTTCTTTAGTTTACAGGGAGTTGGGATCTGCACCTAAGCTTGATGGAGTTTGCCTATAACAATAGCTATCAACATAGCATTGATATGGCACGTTATGAAGCCTTGTATGGTAGACGTTGTAGATCACCCCTATGTTGGTATGAAACTGGTGAATATCAACTTTTAGGTCCTGATATTGTGCAACAGACCACCGAGAAGATTAAAGTAATACAACAATAGATAAAGACTGCACAGGATAGGCAGAAATATTACGCTGATAAGTGTCATAGAACTTTAGAATTCCAAGTTGGAGACAGAGTGTATCTCAAAGTCTCACCTTGGAAAGGAGTTCTGAGATTTGGAAGGAAAGGGAAGTTAGCTCCTAGGTTTATGAGGCCTTATCCAATCACTGAACATATTGGAAGAGTAGCTTATAAGCTAGAATTACCACCAGAGTTACAAAAGTTACACCCTATTTTCCGCATTTCCATGCTTAGGAAATGTCACCCTGATACAGAATCAGTTGTGCAACCTATGGAAGTAGAACTGAATGATGATGTATCTTATGAGGAAGGACCTGTGCCAATTCTTGATAAAAGAATTAAAAAGCTGAAAAAGAAAGACATAAGTCTTGTGGAAGTTCTCTGGAATCACCGTGGTGTTGAAGAAGCCACATGGGAACTAGAGGAAGAGATGAGGAGGAAATACCCTACTATTTTCTCTTAATATGGTTTTGTAATGATTTCGGGGACAAAATCCTTGTAAGGGGTGGATAATTTGTAACATCCCTGACCTGGGTTATGAACTAACCCTAGGTGTTTTGCTTAAATATGTGTTTATATGCTAGTGGTTTTCTTGTGTAATGTAATTAAAACTTTTGAGGAACTTATATTTCAATTTCAGTCCTTTTTAAACAATGTTGTAATATTGTTTTGTTAATAATGGATTAAAGTGAAAATTACCCAATTATAGGGGTTAACTTGCAAATTTCACAAGTTAAGATGTTCCTCTGTTAATGAGACATCATAAGAATGAATATGATGTGGTGGTATGGATTCCACAAGCTTGAGCACCAAGATATAGCATGTAGAGCAAAGCTTGTGCTTTAAAACCTAGTTTTGGTGTAAAGTATGATTCACCCAAAACGTAGGGTGCAACATGTAAAATGTATGATCTAGGGTATCTCTCATGACTCTTGGCATCAAATAGAGAAAATAAAATGAGGAGGTCGCCTCATTTGAATGATCAAATAAGAAATATAACCTTAATTGTTTTTAAATAGGCAAGTTTTAAGCAAATTGGCCCTTTTATACATATATAACATATAAGGTGTTTGGTTTCTTTTCCCTTTAGTATTGGATAAGGGAGTAATTTTGCATGAGATAAGGAGGAAGAAACGTGGCCATGGAGGGGGCAAGCCTTAGTGGATATATTTGAGAAATAAAAGAAATAGCCACTTTTCCTTTTGCCTTGAAAATATCCAAAAGTATATAAGGTTTCTTTTCAACAAAGCAAGGGATCGTTTCCCTTAGTCCTTTTCTTATCTCCTTGCTTTGGACCGACTAAGGAGAAGCTCAGGAGCAGAGGAGGACGACCAACTTGGTTTGGGTAAGCTATTCTCATCTCCTAGCCCAAATTCATGGTGGAAACTCTAACTACAAGGTTGGTTTTGTAGTTTTCCTTACACAACTCCTCTTTCTAGCCATCTTCTCCACCCAAATCTTGAAGAATGGAGATTGGGAAACCTTTAGAGCTCAAGCCACCATTAAAGTCATGGAGCTTGGAGCTTTGGACCAGATCCAAGGCGGGTTTTATAACTCTAAACCTTATGCTTTGTTTTTGCACCTTCTTCTCCTAGAATCGTTGCTTGATCTTCTTCTTTAGACACTTCTAAGTGTTCTTGCTAGAAAATCCGTGAAGAACAGTCCCTGTTCTTGAGGTAGAAGATGATGTCATTATTTCCAAAGTTATCCAAAAAGTAACTTTAGCAAACGGTCTTTTTAGCTTGCCCAAACAGTTTGCCAAACCGTTTGGAGCAAACAGTTTCAAAACCGTTTGAAAGCAATCGGTTTCAATCAAGAACGTTTGAGAGCAAATGGTCCAAGACCGTTTGGATGTGTTGACCAAGCGTTGACCGTTAGGAGGACTGTTGTAAATAATGTGGACTAATTATCTACCAAAAATCACCATGTAATTCCAAGTAAATCAACAATTGAAGGCCCATTAGTCACCTAAACCCTAATCGGGTTTATTTCTGATTTCAATAGGTCAATCATGTTGAAGTTTGGGTTGAGTGGCCCAAACGGTTTCAAAACTATTTGGGAATCAACCAAATGGTCTCAAGACCGTTTGGTGATCACCCAAGATCGTTTGTAGGTCTAGGGTTAAGTGGGGTTGACCAATTGAGGGTCCAATGATGTCAAGTTGTTGAACAATTAAGTGCTGATTTTGTGATCCAATCTAGGGTTCAACCCTTAGGAGAATGACTTGGTTTTTGATGAAATAATGGCAAACGGTCTCAAGACCATTTGGAGGATGTCCAAACGATCCCAAGACCGTTTGGGGGTCACCCAAGACCGTTTGGAGGTCTAGGGTTGACCATAGATAAGTGGTTGAAGATTGAAAGGCAACAAGTTGAAGTATAATAGATTAGTGACCTAATGATCAAATCAATGAATCAAACCTCAATAGGTTGAGTTATATTTTGGTGTTGACTTGAGAAAACGGTCTCAAGACCGTTTGGAGGTCATCCAAACGATCCCAAGACCATTTGTGGTCAAGTCATGACCAAATTGAATGATGGTCCCGTGGTTCAACATCAATTAGACTCATGTTGATACATGTTGAAGGGTGATCGATTCATAACCCTAATTCAATTGACCCAAGCCCTAATTGGTGATCAATTGAGGATCAATTGAGTGTCAAATCAGTTGAGGATTGACCTAATTGACTCATTTGATAAGTGGCTAACAAGTGCATGAACAATTGAGGGGTTCAACATTGGAAACCCTAACTCAATTTGAAAGGTTGAGACACTTTTTGGTCCATGCGGTTTTGAGGGTGTTTGGACCAAACGGTGTCAAGACCGTTTGGGTCCAAACGATCTCAAGACCATTTGAGTCCAAATGGTCCCAAGACCTATTGGGACCAAACGGTCACAAGACCGTTTGGGTCCAAACGATCCCAAACCGTTTGGTGCTCATGCGGTTTCAAGGTTGGATATGATCAAACGGTTTCAAAGTCAAAGTTGGCCAAACGGTCTTCATCTCATCTTGGACAAATGGTCTTCATGACCAAATGGTTTCAAAGTCAACTATACCAAATGGTCAACACCACCAAAAGGTTTCAAGGACTAGTTCAAAACCGTTTGGGGGTTTAGTGTGAAGGACCGTTTGAGGTCTATGAAGGTCAAGATCTTTTGATGCCTTAGTGGTCAAGATGGTTTAGTAGTTGATTAACCTAAACCCCATAGATACCTAAAGTGATCAAGGGACTAAGTAATTAGTGGATTAGTGTATGTTACACTCAATGGTGATCATTACAAAAGTACCCCTAATGGAATAGAGTGACTAATACCCTTTGAACAAGTGAACCTTAATGACCACAATATTAATGACATAAACCATGGTGACAAGGTTGGTTTGATTTAACCTAATCAAGAGTGATGTAAACATCATTCAATAGTAAGAGGAGAGAGAAGACTCCTCATATAAATGAGAATCAAATAACAAGCTTCCAACATGTATGAATGTACCTAATTAGGGTATGATCCTTTATGATGAGATCATGGAAACCCTAATTATGATGGTTAATGAATCGTAACCTAATTTGAGGGCATTAAGGGAAGTAATCCTCATACATGATGATGGTATGATCTTAATTCACAGTAATGTGAATATTAAACTCTAATCTAGGGTAATGTGGTGTAATGTGAATAGTAAACCCTAATCTAGGGTAATGTGATCTAATGTGAATAGTAAACCCTAATCTAGGGTAATGTGACGTAATGTGAATAGTAAACCCTAATATAGGGTAATGTGATGTAAGGTGAATAGGAAGCCCTAATTTAGAGTAATGTGATGATATGAACAGTAAACCCTAATTCTGGGTTATGCTTTTAAGCATGAAATTCTATGAATGAATTAGGAAATAAATTGTTCTGTGCCTATATAAACAGTATGGGCATGTTATCAAATTGTGCTAATTATACAAGTTTTTATACAGAAGTGATCATAGCCAGGTAAGAGTTATGATGTTATATTCATTAGAGCACTTTATGAGTTTTGAAAACAATGGCATGCTGTGTTGCCTGGTAAATGGTAACACATGAGATTGATAGGCTGTCTTAGCCATGAGGAATATATGCATTACTATAATCAAGGCCATGCTGCTAGATGACTTGATGTCAACATGTACTTAGTAACAAGTGTGTTGATGATCTAAGGGTTTGAACACCCATATTCCTGAACGAAAATGATGAGATAGTTACAGATTGATATCCCAATGTTAACAACATGTGACATGAACTTGATACAATTAGTACTCATTCTTTATAGCAATTGTCTTATTGGTTTATGTTTGAAATCATGCATGATGTTAAAAGAATTCCATAATGTACTTAAATAATCAAGTATAATTATATCATGTAGAACCCTGACCATAGATCCATCATTGTCAGAAGTTAAATGATGGTGAAATAGGTTTTCCTAAGGGAACTCCTGGAGAGCATACTTTTGAGTATGTGGGGGTTATGGACGCGAATATCCTTACGTCCTAATGTAGGAATTGATATGAGATGTACCTTTAATCTCTCATTCCTTCATTATATATGTTATGACAAGATGATGTACCACTAATCTCCAGATGATGTTGTTAATGCTGCATCGATGTAAGATAAACAAGAAATCCCTTGATGTGAAAGAGAGAGTACAGCATGCCACTGTGACTCTAAATAGCGAAGTTGCCAGAATACCCTGGAAAGCTATTATAGCAGAGACAGAAGATGTCCTGCATGTTGTTCCTCACACTGACTGAGGATGATGAGGTCATATGAATCCAGATCTTCTGATGACCTATGTATGGTACCGATTGCAATTTCATAATGGTCGGTTGGAGTATGAGAGGTGTAACTCATCTCCTCAGGACATAAATATGTTTGAAAAACTTAATCAGCCGTGTAGCATATTTGCTTAGGTTGAACTACGAGAAACAATGATTGATGATACATTGTTTATAGTGCTCTAGTTAAATAACTAGTATACATGTTTTTCATATTCCTTAATGATATGTCTCTTGTCATTCAATTAAGTTATAATTGAAATGATTGCTCATAAGAAGGTTGTTTCACTTAGTTTATACTATGTTAAACCTGTTGTTGAATGTTTACATTTCTATTGCTTAATGTTATTCCTTATTGCAATAACAAAGCTTCTGGCGGAGAGTTATAACTCTCACTGGGATAATTATTCAATTGTCTCACCCCCGTGGGATTAATTTTTAGGTAATTGCCGAAGAAGAGGAAGAAACCTTACAGTGGGTGAGCAGCAGCAGCAATAGTAGCAACACCCGGGACATCAGTGATCCTCGGGTGGAGACACTGTCTATCAAGTCTTGGATATAGAATGTCCTATTTGTCATCTCTGTACTCTCAGGTCCTAGGAGTCAGTAGATGTTTAATATAGATCTGAGATTGTGGCATAATGCCTCGAGATTTTTGTATCTTGCCTTATAAAGATAACATGGCAATTGATGTTTGTAAACCTCGAGATGTGGTTATTACATAGATGTAATGATGGATCAGTCTGTAAACAACTTATCATGTTTCTTTATGAAAGAGTTTTATCATTTATATATCTCTTTATGAAAAGTTTTAATTTTTAGTGATTTTCAATAATTCTGCTGCTAATGAATCGCTTCTGCTTAATTTAATCTCGTGTTTTATGAGTTCGGACGTCACACCTAGCTTGTCATCAATGACCGGAATAACTATAAGTTCATCTCTATGAACTCCTAGATTCATATTGTATCCACTGTTGTTATCTAACACATAGATATTCGGCATTTCCTTTTAAAACATCTTTATTGGATCATTTCCATTTATCAACAAACATTCACTTTTATATATCCCATATATATTTTGTGATTAATTTTCTGTCCTTTTTGGAAGTTTGCATCAGTGTTACTCTTTATAGTGAATCCTTCCTTATTTCCATAGAACTAGTACTTCTCAAGTTCTTATGATATTCTATTAACCCTTATTGGAACTAGACAAACATCCACTCGTCATGTCCCACACATGAGTTATCAGGATGAGCATATCATATTGTCATGTCCTACATACAAGATGATAAATGTGTTTTGTTCTTGCCATGTCCATACATGCAAGATGATGAAATGATTACATACAATATAGATCCATATCTATTCTTAGTGTTCCCATTCTTCATAAGAATTGGACACTTGGCCTTGGGATACTAACTTCATGTAACATGGATAAGTTTTCTCCCACTAAATCTATGTATACTGAACCCTTTAGTATAGATTGCCAATGTATGCTCTCTCTTTTCAGGTCAATAGGTTTTCCAGAACTATCTCTATAGATCTCTATTCCTATCACATAAGGAACATCTCTATCTTCCTTAAAGATAATTTCCACTTTGGATTACCATTCTAGAACATTTCCATTTCACATCAACATGCGGAATGTGAATACGCTCCCACTAAATCATAGATCTCTCTTTATCTTTGACATATCAGTCAAACTCTTTGACTATATAATCAAAGTAAAGATCCAACTCTGAGTTGCTTGTACTTAATCAATCACATTGATTAGTCCATTATAACTTATAGACTTCATTTGCATTAATGGATTCATAAACCTTATAGTTTGTGTCACATACACATCCTTGTTTTATTCCTCATAGGAATGTGGTTTTAGTATTCATATGACAAATCTATTAGTCATTAAGTTGCAATTAACAAGCATCATCCTTCTCAAAATGTTATCCATGTGTCCTAACGCTTAAGACTCATTCGCACTTATGGATTCCATCCTAATAGGTGCTACCATCAAGGTCATACCTTATGGTTCACATGGAAGTCATTTAGGATGTAATGGTCATAAACCATAACTCAAAATCCGGTTCCTCATATTCATCTAGATAGTTGACTCATCACATGACCAACACATCACATAGATAATCGAGGTGTTTCTGTCAAGGATACAAGAACTCACAACTCTTTGTGATTCTTTATGTCCTTTATTAGTGTAGGGTATTCTTTATTTAAGAAGAACTTAGTTATTTGATAATCATCCTCTAACTCCTTAGAGTATGACTCCTTATTGATTTAGACATCATCATGCCTTAATCATGAGTTCATTATGATACACTGTCATAATCACTCACAAGGTTCTCAAATATTTGGTCTAAGTATTTCATTCATTGATCTCATCAAGAACTAACACTTTACCAAATTAGTACCTCATCTATGATATTCTTGAACACTTCAAGATATTCATATTGGTATTTCTCTAAACACCATTTGAACTATCAGCATTAACTCCAATAGGTATGTAAATACATCATATGTATTATACCTAATAGGATAATCATTCTTCCACTACATTAGTGAAGATTGATTATGTCCAAGAGATTCATGTCTCTTACTGGTTCTCTAACCAAAAGAGTCTAGATTTATCCATCATATGGAAACTAGAAATGAATTTCTCATGATTTATGCTAATTTGATTGTTTGAGTTATCAATAACCTTTAGGTATAACTTTATCTTATGAATACCAAGTACCACAAGATAAAAAAGGCATTGCATAAAGATCCTATCTTTGAAATTGAAACATCAACTTAATTAATTGTTATCATTGTCATACAATATGCAAAAATTAAAGTGTTTCTATTCATTGGCAAATATGAAATAGCAGTTCATGCCTTTAAGGCTGATAATAAACTTAACTACTCCTATCTATGGCGGCAACACTTTCCCCATTTATTGGGTGCTTTACACTTTCTATCTTGGTATCATATACCTCAAAAAGTGTTATAAGTTCATTTCATGACACCTTCAGGTGGAGACGTCTGTCGCCACCTTCTTCTTTAGTTCTTCCAGATAGAGTGGACAATTCCTTTTCCAATGTCTTGGCTTTTGACAATGGTGGCAATTGCCTCTCTTGGTCACGCCTCCCTTGGCCTTGAGAGTTGAAGACGACTTAGGTTGCTGGCAAGCATCAGAACCATTCTTAGCCTTACTCTTGCCCTTGCGTTTGGACTTGCATTTCTTGTTGCTGATCATCATCACAGACTTAGGCTTGTCCTTCTTCATCTATGCCTCTGCTGTCCTCAACATGCCCAACAACTCTGTTAATGGCTTGTCAAAGTCATTCATGTTGTAGTTCATCACAAATTGACTATAGGATTCTGGCAACGATTGTAGTATCACGTTAGTAGCCAACTCTTGGCTCAGGGAAAATCCCAGTCTTGTCAGGTGCTCTACATACCTAATCATTTTGAGCGTGTGAGGACCAAATGGTTCTCCTTCTGTCATGACACACTTGAACAACGCCCTAGAGACATCGTATCTCTCTTCCCGTGCTTGATCTTCATCCATGTTCTTAAGATGTTGAATCATCTCAATGACACCCATGTTCACATGTTGTCTCTGCAACTCGTGATTCATGGAGCACAACATCAAGCACTTTGCATCAATGACATCATCATAATGCTTCTTATAAGCATCCCTTTCTGCCTTTGGTGCGGTAGGAGCAGGTTCCTCTGGAATTGGAGTATCCAGGACATAGAGCTTTTGCTTTTGAGTGAGAACAATTTTCAATGTCCTAAACCAGTCGTGGAAGTTAGTCCCATTCAGCTTGTCCTTTTCAAGGACCGATCGCAATGAAAAGTGATTGTTGTTTGTTGTCATTTGTACTACAAAAGGAAATATATGCAATTTAGTCCAAAACTCAATTTTGACTTATTTGATTGATTTGAAAGGTTGACAATATACTTAGGACTTTAATTAATTATTGCTCCCTCTATTTTTTGTTCAAAGCGATAGCCGTCACCATCAATTTGGAAGGTTGCAGTGTACAATCTTCTAGTGGGTCAAGATTCATATTTGATCAAGTCATGATTCAGCTTTGGCTGATCGCCCACAATCTTGATTATTTAGGTAGGCCATCATGCCAATTGCATCATATGCAACTCTTGATGAATGAACATGAACAACACCTTGCCATGAACATTTCGTGCCTCTGGGCCTAGACGCTCTAAGAATCACTAGTTAAGTCTAACCCAAAAGCCGACACGATAAACATGCACCCTTCTTTTGCAGAACCTACATGTTTACACTTCACACTTCAACGAGATAGACGACGCACCATTCTTTGGTATAACCTACGCTTGGTCGATCAAGTTTTTCATGTGTACCACTAATGGATGGCGTAAAAGACTTAATATTTAGATGAGGGATTTAGTTTCATAGGTACATATACATATACAATCACCACAATACATAGTACATATCATATATATGCCATATCCCATAGAAAACATGTGAAACAATAAAAGCGATGATTATGGCCATCCTAATGTGATTCCTCGAGCCAAGAGGAATCATGGTCATCTTGGTCTACATCACATGCAACCTATCCATGATGAAGTGTTATAGCCGTCTGAGTTGATCAACTCATCACATGAATGACTTGCTCGCCCTGGTCGGTCGTCTGGGTTCCACCAGTTGATCGGTTGGCTCCTCCAACCGATCGGTTCGCCTGGTCGTAGTGCATCTCCTCATGGCTGCTACCTGATCGTCTCGCTCCTCAAACCGGTCATTTGGATCGCCAACCGATCAGTTCACTCCTTGAACCGATCGTCTCAGTCATCGTCAGGTTGTCTGCCGTTCTTTGACATAACATGAAATAAAAGATCTATCTTATTTTACATTTGAATTGGGAAAACCCGAGTTACAATCGGGGGGAGAAAATGTAGGAAAGAAATCTCGAGTTATCTCGAGTTACATCAGGAATTAGGAGGTAGGGAATCGGTGCACAGACTGAGATGCAAGCAACCACATATAACCAAGCACACATACATAGGTTTTATTGGCCATAACCACGCTATACATCCACCACAAAACTCATTTAAGGGAGATGCGTATCGAGTGCATTCATATTACATATCATATGTAACATCTCTGACCTGGGTTATGCTTTAACCCTAGGTGTTTTGCTTAAGAAAGGTAATTATATGCTTAATATTATCTTTTTAAAAGTAATTAAGACTCAAGAGGAACTTATATTTCAATTTTAGTCCATTTTGAATAATGTTGAAAGTAATGTTTTACTTGCTTTGGACTAAAGTGCAAATTACCCAAGTTGAGGGGTTAAACTGCAAAATTGTGCATGATAATATGTTCCTCATATGTTGAAGCATCATGGGAATGAGGATGATGCTGAGGTATGGCTAGTGATAGCCTGAGTACCAAGAAAGAGCTGATAAAGCAATGTTTGTGCATTAAAACCTAGTTTTGGAGTAATGTGCAATTTACCCAAAACTTAGGGTTCAATATGAAACATACCACATCAATAAGGTCCTTCATATTCATGGAATCTTGTAGAGGCAATAAAATGAGAGGGGCATCTCATTTTGAGCTACTTTGAAGGAGAGAGAATCTTGATATTAGAATAATCAAGATTTAAGCATAAATGGAACTTTACTTCAAATTAATGCAAAAATAAATATAATAATTGAAGGTCCTTCAACCAAAAACGAGATGGGTGGATTTTTTCAAGTGTGAATACCTTTGTTCCTTTGCTAGGCCACGAAAATATCTCAAGGAGGTGAAAAACCCACTCACATTAAGTTAATGGAAAGTAATATCCACTAAAAATGGGTTATTAATATAATATGATTAAGGTGCTTAATTTCTTTTCCCTTAATTCATGGATAATGGAAGGGAATTTGGAGATAAGGAAGATAGATTTGCATGCACGGAATTTAGGAGGAATAGGTGGAACAAATTTTGGAATTAAAGATTTTTATAAGGCATTTTCTCTCTCAATGATTTTCTTATAAAAAGACCTTTTACCATTCAAACCAAGGACTTTTTCGGATCCATTTCTTTCCTTTGCTTGCAAAAACGATCAAGGGAGCTAGGACAGCAGGAAGACGACCCTCAACCTGTTGGTAAGCTTCTTGATCTTCATTCACTTGATTTCATGGTGGAAATCACAAATCAATGCAAGGTTTATTCATATCTCGATCCCATCTTCACTTCTAACCATCCCTTTTCACTCAAAAGCTTGAGGAATGATCCTTGTGGTGCGAAAAAGCTTATTACACCATTGTTGACGTGAATCTCCAAGATTTGAAGCTCAATTGAAGGCGGGTTATATAACTTGAACCCCATTACATTGTTATTCAACTATCAATCTGGCAATTTCGTTGATTCCTTCATCTTTTTGATTAATTGTACGTTGTAATTGGTAATTCCATGAAATAAGAAGTACTAAGATCTTCTGGGACGAAGGTAGATTATTATGACATCATCTTTGATACTTTTCCCAAAGAAATTGTACTTAATTCGGTTTCAACAAGTTGCTCATTCGGTTTCAACAAAACCGTTTGAAAGCAAACGGTTTCATCAAACCGTTTGAAGCTAAACAGTTTCAAACCGTTTGGGAAATTTGACCAGAGATGACCATTAGGAGAATTGATGCTTATATTGATGGTTGATTACCCATCAAATTTGATGGATTAATTCCAAATGGTTCATCAGTTGAAGGTTAATCAATTAGCAAACCCTAATAGGATTAAGTGTTGAAATTCATTTTGTTAATTTAGATTTTTGGGTGATTGAGCCCAAAAGGTCTCAAGACCATTTAGAGGTCACCCAAACGATCTCAAGACCGTTTGGGGGTCACCCAAGACCGTTTGGAGGCCTAGGGTTAAGTATGGATGAGTAATTGAAGATCCAAAGATACCAAATTGAAATGCAATTAAGTGTTGAACTGATGATCGATCTAATGACCTAAACCCTAATGGAATTTCACAAAATCCAAGGATAGGATGAGGCAAACGGTCTCAAGACCATTTGGAGGTCATCCAAACAATCTCAAGACCATTTGGGGTCTGGTAATATCAAAAAGTTGATAATGATTCATTAGTTGCAATGGAATCAATTCCAGAATGTTGATCATTGATGGCTATTCAATTCAAAGCCCCAATGGAAGGTTCCTTGAGTTGAAAACCTAGATCAATTGGGTTCAAAACCCTAATTGATGATCTAATTGAAGGTTGATTGAATATTTCAATTAATAAAGAAATCAAGGACTCAATTGATAATTGGTTCATCCATTGAAATCATGAATCGTGTTGGTGTTGAAAGGACTTTTTGGTCCATGCGGTTTTTAGAGGGTTTGGACCAAACGGTCTCAAGACCGTTTGAGTCCAAATGGTCTCAAGACCGTTTGGGACCAAACGGTCTCAAGACCATTTGGGACCAAATTATCCCAAACCGTTTGGAGACCCAAGCTCATGCGGTTTCAATACTTTCTAGCTCATTCGATTTCAAGACAATGATTGCTTAAACGGTTTCAAGGGCAATATGCCCAAACGGTTTCAAACCGTTTAAACTCTGAATCCAAGACCATTTAGGGTCTATGTAAGCACGACTGTTTGAGGTCCAACATGATTAATCCTTTTGGATATCTATTCTAATTGAATATTCAATTGATCAATTCATTAGGATATCTCAAGTAATTGGAAGTTCAATTGATTAATTCATTAGGATATTTCAAGTAATTGAAAGTTCAATTGATCAAATCCCCTGGACATCCAAGAAGAGGATGAGAGAGAGAGATTTATACATGTAAAATAATCATGTAGCTATCAAGCCTAACACATTAAAAATAAAGGTGATATACAATTAGGGTATGATCCTTGGTAAAGAGATCATGAAACCCTAATTGAGTTAACTGATGAACACAAACCCTACGTTAGGGCAATTCTGAGTGAAACCCTAATCTAGGAAGATAATGTTATATGAAATTAGGTTAATGACATGAATAACCCTAATTCATGATATTTTGAATATGAAACCCTAATTGGGATGAATAGTAAACCCTAATTGTTGGTTATTTTATATAAACCCTAAATCTAGGGTGATGTGATGTGAATAGTAAACCCTAACTATGCTTTATGCTATTTAGCATGAAACTCTAATCTTGGACAATGAAATGATGAATCATTGGTCCTGATTGAACAAAGGGGGTGTGTAACCTTGATTGAACTGAAAAGGGTAACCCTAATTCTGATATGGGAATAGCAGTGTTAATCTGGAAAAGCATGGAACTGAAATATGATTGATATATCTGTTATCATCTATACTAACCATGCATGTATTTTGAGATGATGAACATATCCAGGTATGAGCTATGATGCTTTATTTATTAAAATTAGTTATTTGTCCTTGTGTGCCATAATATACCTTGCTGCCTGGTAAGAGGTGACAAGAGAGTTAATGGGCCTCAAGTGCCAAATGAGATGCTTGTGTAGCAAGTTTCATGTGTACCTTGGTCAGATGACCTGAAGGTGATGGTTACCTGAAAAAGTGGTAACAGTGCTCAGTGATGAGCTGAGGGTTTGAATACCGAGAACCATATGTTTATGTGAAGGATTGAGATCCTAATGTCTTTTAGAGACTGAGAAGTAACTGATGAAAATAGTACATGTTTCTTTATAGCATTTGTCTTAATAAGTTATGTTTGCAAACTTGACTGATGCTTATAGAATATGATAATATACTTAATTAATCAAGTGAAATCTATTCATGTAGTGCTCTGACCATAGATCCATCATCGTCAGAAGTAGGTGATGGTGAAACAGGTTCTCTTACGAGATCTCCTGGAGTTCGCATATTTTAAATATGTGGGGGTCGATGGGTGAAAATATCCTTACGTCCTTATGAGGGAATTGATGGAAGGTAAACATTAAACCTCTCAATCCTTCATGCTTCCGAGATGTATGTATCACTAATCTCCCGATGATGTTAATGTCGGATCGATGGAGGTAAACATGAGATCTCTCGATTATGAAGAGAGTACAACCTCCACTATACCTCTATAGCTAGATGCCACTATACCCTGGCAAGCTATGTAAGCAGAGACACAAGATGTCTCGCATGTGATCTCGCACTGACTAAGATGTGGGAAGTCATGGAAGCCGGCTCTTCCATTTGACTTTGTATGGTACTGATATTGACTTCGCAATGATCGGTTGGAGTATGAGCGGTATACCTCATTTCCTCAGAGCTTAAGAATGTTTGTAAAATATAATCAGTCGTGTAGTGTATTTGCATAAGATTGAAATACGAGAATCAGTGGTTGATGTTAACCTACATAGCGTGTTCTTAATACATAAATGTTATTTATGTTCTTTAATTCTTTATCAAATAAGAGACATGCTACCTTGTCAAGTTATTACTGAAATACTTGAATAGGAATGTTGCTCTAACCTGCATAGATAGTGATTATCTGCTATTGAATTATAATATTCCACTGCTCAGTTTATTTCTATTAAACTGCAATAATAATGTTTTTGGCGGAGAGTTATATCTCTCGCTGGGGCAATTGTATAGTTGTCTCACCCCTGTGGGATTTAACGTTTTTAGGTAGACGCAGACAAAGAGACAGAACCTTTGTAGCAGAGGAAGAGCAGTTGTAGCAATAGCAAGGATAACAGTAACATTCCAGGTGGGGATACTGGCTGTCATGCTTTGTACATAAAGTCCTATGTGTCGTCTCTGTACTCTCAGGTCCTAGGAGTCAGTAGATAGTGTTTTATAACCAACCTGAGATTTTGGTTTGATGATACATGGAATGTCCAATATGGACCAGTATGTAAATATACTTCTGTGGTTCTTGTTTAAAGAATCTCTAGTAATGGATCTTTTATAAAAGGTTTTAATTTTTAGTGATTTTCAGTAATTCCGCTACTAAGCATACGCTTCCGCATTAGTTAATCTTGTTTTTATAAGTTAGATGCCACAAGTTTAGTGGTATCAGAGCTCTAGGTTTGCTGAGTCTACAGAGACATAGGATTAAGGCCGTGGAGTCTGTTCTAAGTGTCTTCCATTTTATCTGATAGTGTCTTCTGCTCATATAGGAGGAAAAGAACTTGAAGATGTCTGGATCGCATGATGAACATGCTGCTGAGAGCAGCGTTGCTGCACCAGGAGGAGGTGCAAGGGATCAAGCTAGGGAGGAACTCGTACCAGAGATTCCTCAACTCAATCAAGTTGATATGGGGAACCCAGTCTTCCAAGCCATGTTTGGGCAATTTTTGGCAACTATGACTCACATGACAGATAGGATGCCACTACCTGCACCAAGGGCATTCGGCCACAATGAAAGACACGGAGCTGGCAAGACCTTTGAAAGGCTTCGCTAAGTGGGAGCCACAGAGTATGATGGTACAGCTGACCCAGGTCATGCTGACTTATGGTTAACTGAGCTGGAGAAAGCCTTCAGAATCCTTATGATTCCTGAAGATGAGAAGGTGAGACATGTTGTCTACTTACTGAAGGGGAGTACTGGTCATTGGTGGACCATTGAGGAAGGCAAGAGACCTGGTGTTGAAGTTGGATGGGACAAATTCTGACGGGAGTTTGTTACTAGATACTTTCCCAAGACATATCTAGATGAGAAGATCTCTCAATTTGAGAGGTTGAGGCAAGGACAGATGAACATTAGCGAATACGAAGCTAGGTTCATGAAGCTGTTGTGGTTCTGTCCGTATATGGCAGCTACTGATGAGGAAAGGATTCAACGTTTCAAGAAGGGGTTAAACACTGAGTTGACCACTCCTATGTCTACTCTGGAGAACATGGAAAGTTTTGACACTTTTATGGAGTCCGTGAGGAGGATTGAGAGGTCTGTGATCGAGAAGCAACAAACCAGTAATAAGAAAGTGTATCCTCAGTTTCAAGGACCCTTGTCTGAGAGTTTTAAGAAGTCAAGGTTCTTTGCACCACCACCACCAAAGTTTAATGCCCCAACATAGTGGACGTCAAGTAGGGGTAGGGGTCATAGTTTCACTCCAAGTAGAGCCCCCAGTACAACATCATCATCAATGACTGGACCACCCAGGCAGAGTTTGGGAAGTTACAACTGCTACCAGTGTGGGAGGTCAGGACACTTGACGAGAGATTGTCCTGAGAAAGTTAGAACTGTGACTCAACCCCAGAGGCAGATCCATCAAGGCTCATAGAGGTGAAAGTTCAGTAATAATGCTCAAGGATGTGGACAAGCGTCCCAAGCTGGATCGTCGGCACCAAACAATCAAGCATAGAGTCAACAACAACCAACAGCTAGATTCTATGCCATGAATCGGCCTGAAGCAGTAGTCAACCATCAGGTTGTGACATGTCAGATGGAACTATTTTATTCTGATATGTCTTCATCCTGCTTCGTATCTGTGTTAATTGATCCGGGTGCTACACATTCTTTTATCACTCAAGAAGTGATTCATGACTGTAACATGATTGTCACTCATAGGGCAGATAGTTTGATGCTAAAAACCCCTTTACTGGGATCTGCAGTGTTGCGAGAAGTGTGTTCTCCCTGCAATCTTTCCTTTTCTGAACATCGAATTCAAGTGGATCTTATACCACTTGAGATGCAGGGATTTGATATAATCCTAGGAATGGACACCTTAGAGAAGTATAAGGTTCTCATGGATTGTAGTTCCAAACAAGCTGTGTTCACAGATAATGGTTACACATGGATCTTTCAGGGAGATAGAAAGATTCTTCCAACATGTCTTGTGTCACCTATGGTAGCATAGAAGTTGATGAGACAAGGATGCTTTGCATTCTTAGCCCATGTGGTTGATACCACAATGGAGAGCCCTCATCCTTCTGAAGTTCCAGTTGTTAGGGAATTTGAAGATGTATTTCCTGAAGAACTTTTGGGTGTTCCTCCGCCCCGAGAGATTGATTTTGAAATTAATCTGATTCCGGACACGCAACCCATAGAACAAAAGTTGTATAGAATGTCACCTGCTGAGATGGCAGAGCTCAAGAAACAACTACAAGAGTTGCTTGAGAAGGGTTTTATCCGACCGAGTACTTCACCATGGGGTGCTCCAGTTCTTTTTGTTAATAAGAAAGATGGGTCTATGCGATTATGCATTGACTATAGACAGTTAAACAAAGTCACCATAAAGAACAAGTATCCTCTGCCAAGGATAGATGACTTGTTTGATCAGTTGTGTGCTGCAACTATCTTTTCTAAAATAGATCTGAGGTCGGGATACCATCAGTTGTGTATCAAGGAGGATGACATATCTAGGTCTACTTTTAGAACAAGATATGGTCACTATGAGTTCACAGTTATGTCGTTTGGACTAACTAACGCACCGGTTGCATTTATGGAACTCATGAATAGGATCTTTTGACCTTTTCTTGATCAATGAGTAGTCGTCTTCATAGATGACATCTTGATATACAGTAGAGATGCTCAACAACATGAGGTTTTCTTGCAGGCTATGAGTTCATAGTTTTCTTGGACTAGCAGGCTATCACAGGAGGTTCATCAAGAACTTCATCTCTATAGCCTTACTCCTAACCAAGTTGACCAGGAAGGATATTCCTTTTATCTGGAATGACAAGTGTCAACAATCTTTCCAGTTGCTGAAGGAAAGGTTAACAAGTGCACCTGTGTTAGTGCTACCTGAGTAGGGAAAGGGGTCCATAGTCTTCTGTGATGCATCTAAGAATGGCTTAGGATGTGTGTTGATGCAGGATAAACAAGTGATTTCTTTTGCTTCTCGACAACTTAAGAAACACGAGGAGATTTATCCGACACATGATCTTCAGCTAGTTATTGTGGTCCATGCTTTGAAGATCTGGAGACATTATCTCTATGGAGAGACATTCCAGATTTTCACAGACCATACGAATCTAAATTATATCTTCTCTCAGCATGAGTTGAACATGAGACAACGCCGCTGGATTGAGTTAATCAAGGACTACGACTGTACAATTGATTATCATCCAGGGAGGCTAATGTGGTGGCTGGTGCATTAAGTAGAAAATTAGCAACACCATCCCTAGATAAAGCACAATTGAATTCCTTAGTGTGCTCTAAAAGAGATATGTTTATATCCTTAAGGAAAGACAATGTACAACTTAAAGTGTCATTGTTAGCCGGGCTTTCAGCTGAGATGCAAGTAAAACCTACTCTAAGGCAACATATTAAGGAAGCACAACAGACTAATACTTTGATTCAACAGATCAGGGCAGAGTATGGTAGTGAGAAACGAGATGGTTTCCATGATTCAGATGATTAGGTAGTCTGTTACCATGGTAGGATGGTAGTACCTGATGTTGATAACTTAAGAAAGTTAGTTCTGGAAGAAGCTCATTCTTCAATGTATTCCATGCATCCAGGGAGCACCAGGATGTATCATAACTTAAAAGATATGTATTGGTGGCCTGGTTTGAAGAAAGATGTTACTCAGTTTGTTATCCGGTGTCTGGTGTGTCAGCAGGTTAAAGCTGAACATCAGAAGCCCGTAGGAACAATGCAACCTCTGCCTATACCACAGTGGAAATGGGATCATGTAACCATGGACTTTGTGGTTGGTTTTCCTAGAATAGCCAAAAGTCATGATTCCATATGGGTGATAGTTGATAGGTTGACTAAGAGCACATTTCTTACCTGTCAAAACAACCTACACAACTGAGAAGCTGGCACAGATATACATAGATGAGATAGTGTGTTTGCACGGGGTTCTGGCTGCTATCGTTTCTGATAGAGGTCCCCAGTTCACGAGTCATTTTTGGGAACAACTCCATAAAGCTTTGAGCACACAGTTTAGGTTTAGTACAACCTTTCATCCTCAGACAGATGGACAATCTGAGAGGACTATACAAACCTTGGAGGACTTGTTGAGAGCATGTGTCCTTCAGTTTGTAGGAAGTTGGGATGTACACCTGAGCTTGATAGAATTTGCTTATAATAATTTCTATCAGCACAGTATTGATATGGAACCATATGAGGCATTATATGGTAGACGTTGTAGATCTTCCTTATGTTGGAATGAAATAGGGGAGTACCAACTCTTGGTCCTGAGCTGGTTCAGCAAACAACTGAGAAGATTAAAGTCATACAACAACAGTTGAAAGCTGCCCAGGGTAGGCAGAAATCATATGCTGATAAGAGTCGTAGACCCTTAGAATTCCAACTTGGAGACAAAGTATACCTCAAGGTCTCACCATGGAAAGGTATCCTGAGATTTGGAAAGAAGGGAAAGTTAGCTCCTAGATTTATGGGGCCTTATCCGATCATTGAAAGGATGGGAAAGGTAGCCAATAAGCTGGAGTTACCACCTGAGTTGCATAAATTGCACCAAGTATTCCACATCTCTATGCTAAGGAAGTGTCATCCTAACACTGAGTTAGTTTTGCAACCTGTGGAGGTAGAACTAAATGATGATATATCTTATGTTGAAGGACATGTGTTGGTTCTTGACAGAAGAGTTAAAATTTTGAAAAAGAAAGATATTAGTCCTGTAAAAGTTCTCTGACATCATCGTGGCATTGAAGAAGCTACGTGGGAGCTAGAGGAAGAGATGAGGAGGAAGTATCCCACTCTTTTCTCTTAATGTTTTGTTGATGATTTCGGGGACAAAATCCTTGTAAGGGGTGGATAACTTGTAACATCCCTGACCTGGGTTATGCTTTAACCCTAGGTGTTTTGCTTAAGAAAGGTAATTATATGCATAATATTATCTTTTGAAAAGTAATTAAGGCTCAAGAGGAACTTATATTTCAATTTTAGTCCATTTTGAATAATGTTGAAAGTAATGTTTTACTTGCTTTGGACTAAAGTGCAAATTACCCAAGTTGAGGGGTTAAATTGCAAAATTCTGCGTAATAATATGTTCCTTATATGTTGAAGCATCATGGGAATGAGGATGATGCTGAGGTATGGCTAGTGATAGCCAGACTACCAAGAAAGAGTTGATAAAGCAATGTTTGTGCATTAAAACCTAGTTTTGGAGTAATGTACAATTTACCCAAAACTCAGGGTTCAATATGCAATTTACCACTTCAATAAGGTCCTTAATATTCATGGCATCTTGTAGAGGCAAGAAAATGAGAGGGGCATCTCATTTTGAGCTACTTTGAAGGAGAGAGAATCTTGATATTAGAATCATCAAGATTTATGCATAAATGGAACTTTACTTCAAATTAATGCAAAAATAAATATAATAATTGAAGGCCCTTCAACCAAAAACGAGATGGGTGGATTTTTCAAGTGTGAACACCTATGTGCCTTTTCTAGGCCACGAAAATATCTCAAGGAGGAGAACAACCACTCACATTAAGTTAATGGAAAGTAATATCCACTAAAAATGGGATATTAATATAATATGATTAAGGTGCTTAATTTCTTTTCCCTTAATTCATGGATAATGGAAGGGAATTTGGAGATAAGGAAGATAGCTTTTCATGCATGGAATAGAGGATGAATAGGTGGCACAAATTTTGGAATTAAATATTTTTATAAGGCATTTTCTCTCGCATTGATTTTCTTATAAAAATACCTTTTACCATTCAAACCAAGGACTTTTTCGGATCCATTTCTTTCCTTTGCTTGCAAAAACAATCAAGGGAGCTAGGGACAGTAGGAGGACGACCCTCAACCTGTGGGTAAGCTTCTTGACCTTCATTCATCTTGATTTCATGGTGGAAATCACAAATCAATGCATGATTTCTTCATATCTCGATCTCATCTTCACTTTTAACCATCCCTTTTCACTCAAAAGCTTGAGGAATGATCCTTGTGGTGTGAAAAATCTTCTTTCACCATTGTTTATGTGAAGCTCCAAGCTTTGAAGCTCAATTGAAGGCGGTTTATATAACTTGAACCCCTTTACATTGTTATTCAACTATCAATCTTGCAATTTTGTTGATTCCTTCATCTTTTTGATTAATTGTATGTTGTCATTGTTAATTCCATGAAATCCGAAGTACGAAGATCTTCAGGGACGAAGGTAGATGATTATGAAATCATCTTGGACACTTTTCCCAAAGAAATTGTACTTCATTCGATTTCAACAAGTTGCTCATTCGGTTTCAACAAAACCGTTTGAAAGCAAACACTTTCATCAAACCGTTTGAAGCTAAATGGTTTCAAACCATTTGGGAAAGTTGACCAGGGTTGACCATTTGGAGAATTGATGCTTATATTGATGGTTGATGACCCATCAAATTTGATATATTAATTCCAAAGGGTTCATCAGTTGAAGGTTAATCAATTAGCAAACCCTAATTGGATTAAGTGTTGAAATTCATTTTGGTTAATTTAGATTTTTGGGTGATTGAGCCCAAACGGTCTCAAGACCATTTAGAGATCACCCAAACGGTCTCAAGACCATTTGGAGGTCACCCAAACGGTCTCAAGACCGTTTGGGGGTCACCCAAGACCGTTTGGAGGCCTAGGGTTAAGTATGGATGAGTAATTGAAGGTCCAAAGATACCAAATTGAAATGCAATTAAGTGTTGAACTGATGATCGATCTAATGACCTAAACCCTAATGGAATTTCACAAAATCCAAGGATAGGATGAGGCAAACGGTCTCAAGACCGTTTGGAGGTCATCCAAACAATCTCAAGACCATTTGGGGTCTGGTCATATCAAGAATTTGATGATAATTCATTAGTTGCAATGGAATCAATTCCACAATGTTGATCATTGATGGCTATTCGATTCAAAGCCCCAATGGAAGGTTCCGTGAGTTGAAACCCTAGATCAATTGGGTTCAAAACCCTAATTGATGGTCTAATTGAAGGTTGGTTCAATATTTCAAGTAATAAAGAAATCAAGGACTCAATCGATAATTGGTTCATCCATTGAAATCATGAATCGTGTAGGTGTTGAAAGGACTTTTTGGTCCATGCAGTTTTGAGAGGGTTTGGACCAAACGGTCTCAAGACTGTTTGGGACCAAACGATCCCAAACAATTTGGAGACCCAAGCTCATGCGATTTCAATACTTTCTTGATCATTCGATTTCAATCCAATGATTGCTTAAACGGTTTCAAGGGCAATATGCCCAAACGATTTCAAACCGTTTGAACTCTGAATCCAAGACCGTTTAGGGTCTATGTAAGCAAGACTGTTTGAGGTCCAACATGATTAAACCTTTTGGATATCTATTCTAATTGAAGATTCAATTGATCAATTCATTAGGATATCTCAAGTAATTGAAAGTTCAATTGATCAATTCATTAGGATATCTCAAGTAATTGAAAGTTCAATTGATCAAATCTCTTGGACATCCTAGAAGAGGATGAGAGAGAGATTTATACATGTAAAATAATCATGTAGCAATCACGCCTAACACATTCAAAATAAAGGTGATATACAATTAGTTTATGATCCTTGGTAAAGAGATCATTAAACCCTAATTGAGTTAATTGATGAACACAAACCCTAAGTTAGGGCAATTCTGAGTGAACCCTAATCTAGGAAGATAATGTGATATGAATTTAGGTAATGCCATGAATAACCCTAATTCATGGTATTTTGAATATGAAACCCTAATTGGGATGAATAGTAAACCCTAATTGTGGGTTATTGTATATAAACCCTAAATCTAGGGTGATGTGATGTGAATAGTAAACCCTAACTCTGCTTTATGCTATTTAGCATGAAACTCTAATCTTGGACAATGAAATGATGAATCATTGGTCCTGATTGAACAAAGGGGATGTGTAACCTTGATTGAAATGAAAACGGAAACCCTAACCCTGATATGGGAATAGTGGTGTTAATCTGGAATAGCATGGCACTGAAATATGATTGATATATCTGTTATCATCTATACTAACCATGCAAGTATTCTGAGATGATAAACATATCCAGGTATGAGCTTTGATGCTTTATTTATTAAAATTAGTTATTTGGCCTTGTGTGCCATAATATACCTTGATGCCTGGTAAGAGGCGACAAGAGAGTTAATGGGCCTCAAGTGCCAGATGAGATGCTTGTGTAGCAAGTGTCATGTGTACCTTGGTCAGATGATCTGAAGGTGATGGTTACCTGAAAAAGTGGTAACAGTTCTCAATGATGAGCTGAGGGTTTGAATACCCATAACCATATGTTTATGTGAAGGATTGAGATCCCAATGTCATTTAGAGACTGAGAAGTAACTGATGAAAATAGTACATGTTTCTTTATAGCATTTTTCTTAATAAATTATGTTTGCAAACTTGACTGATGCTAAAAGAATATGATAATGTACTTAATTAATCCAGTGAAAGCTATTCATGTAGTGCTTTGACCATAGATCCATCATCGTCAGAAGCAGGTGATGGTGAAAGAGGTTTTCTTACGAGATCTCCTGCAGTTCGCATATTTTGAATATGTGGGGGTCGATGGGAGAAAATATCCTTACGTCCTTATGAGGGAATTGATGGAAGGTAAACATTAAACCTCTCAATCCTTCATGCTTCCGGGATGGATGTATCACTAATCTCCCGATGATGTTAATTCCAGATCGATGGAGGTAAACACGAGATCTCTCGATTATGAAGAGAGTACAGCCTCCACTGTAACTCTATAGCTAGATGCCACTATACCCTGGCAAGCTATGTAAGTAGAGACACAAGATGTCTTGCATGTGATCTCGCACTGACCGAGATGTGGGAAGTCATGGAAGCCAGCTCTTCCATTTGACTTTGTATGGTACCGATATTGACTTCGTAGTGATCGGTTAGAGTATGAGCGGTATACCTCATCTCCTTAGAGCTTAAGAATGTTTGTAAAATATAATCAATCGTGTAGTGTATTTGCATAAGATTGAAATACAAGAATCACTGGTTGATGTTAACCTGCTTAGCATGTTCTTAATACATAAATGTTATTTATGTTTTTTAATTCTTTATCAATAAGAGACATGCTGCCTTGTCAAGTTATTACTGAAATACTTGAATAGGAATGTTGCTCTAACCTGCATAGATAGTGATTATCTGCTATTGAATTATAATATCCCACTTCTCAATTTATTTCTATTAAACTGCAATAATAATATTTTTGGCGGAGAGTTATATCTCTCATTGGGGCAATTGTATAATTGTCTCACCCCCGTGGGATTTAACATTTTTAGGTAGACGCAGACAAAGAGGCAGAACCTCTGTAGCAGAGGAAGAGTAGCAACAACAACAACAAGGACAATAGTAACATTCCATGTGGGGATACTTGTCAGGCTTTGTACATAAAGTCCTATGTGTCGTCTCTGTACTCTCAGGTCCAAGGAGTCAGTAGATAGTGTTTTATAACCAACCTGAGATTTAGGTTTGATGATACATGGAATGTCCAATATGGACCAGTATCTAAATATACTTCTGTGGTTCTTGTTTAAAGAATCTCTAGTAATGGATCTTTTATAAAAGGTTTTAATTTTTAGTGATTTTTAGTAATTTCGTTTCTAAGCATACACTTCCGCATTAGTTAATCTTGTTTTTATAAGTTGGATGCCACATCATATATGTATATTGGGAATTTGTGGATTTAGGATTGGACATGCATAAAGCCAATTTTATTTGCATTTTATGCAATAAATAAAGGAGACAAACCAACATTGATCACATTGATAATCATAAAGTATAGAGCAGTTGATGTGGCTCTGATACCACTGTTGGGTTTTAGGGGAGACAAAGAAGGCAGCGGAAATAAAAAAATTTTCTCCCAAACCCAAAATAAAGGAATCGCGTCAACATCTATATAATAGGAAAGATGGTTTGTAGAGGCATACCTTGTATTGAGGCTTGCTTTGTGACGTTACCCCGCAGCTTGCACGGTCTTCACCTCCGATCTTGGACGGTGTCTGTGCAGCTCCTAGTCTCACCGGGACTGTCGAGATTGACAGTTGTCCTCCGAGTGGCAGATGTCTCCCGCCTCTGAAGTAGTCCACACAGACCACCTGGAACTCTGATCTCCTTGTCCCACAAGGAATCGGAAGGAGTTGCACCCTCCTGTCGGCGTACTAGTCATCGACACACTCTCCTGCCACCAGTCACTTTTCTACAGTTGTCTTTCCCTTGTTGTGCCTCCCTTATCGGGCAGTACTTGCTCGAGCTTTCTTAGTTACTAAAACCACAGAGAACGACAACTTTGCAGAGCAACTGGTGTTCTGAGTTATTGTTCCTGAGAAGCCCCCACTACCCCTATATATATAGGAGGGTCATGGGATAGGGTTCTCTACCCCGGGAAATGCAAGATTAAAGCACGAGTAGAAGGGTTTGAGATTTTCCACAAAACAACTAATTGCGCCACCTGAACCGATCGTTTCAAGCATGAAACGGTCGGTTGGGGAGATGAGCCGATCGGTTCACCCCCTAAACCGATCGTTTGGGGCCCTGAACCGATCGGTTCGTGGCCCTAGTCCAACTCAAATTGACTTTCATATTTGTTTCCAACTAATCAAATATTAATCTTTGTCCAAATAGAATTTGTACAATTGAAACAAATTTTATTTACAAAATAGTCTTCTGACTTTCAAAACGATCTCAGTTGTTCCACGAATCAACCGGTTCAACAATTGAGCCGATCGTTTCTTGACACATGAGCCGATCGATTCACAACTTGAGCCGACGGGTTCAACAACCTGAGCTGATCAGTTCATCTCATGAGCCGATCAGTTGGGGCAGCAGACTGTGCAAATCAGTCAATTGAAGTTTCAATCAATCTAATACTCTAATCAATCGGTCCAACACCTTGAACATTATGATATTGAGCTATCAATTGATTGAGTGTTTAATTGAACTACTGAACTCCTTCAGTAATCAATCTAAACATCATTTGTGGATAAACTCCTCTTCCAGGTTAAATCCTATGTGTGTGACACTGCAGGTCCATTTCACGTTGGCAGTGAAAGTCCATAACACTTGTGACTTCACAAGAAAAGAGCGGTGCCTAGTCACACATCAGTGCTACCCAAGTGAAAAGGAAAGTTGGAGAACAACTTTCAATCCTACAATCCGTGAATGGTGTTACAGTGAATGTATAATTCCTTTATCACTGATATCCCGAATAAACTCGAGGCATGGAACAATCATCCTGTCAACGTTCATTCACTTACTTGATCTCAGAGTAGATTGGAGGAGATATGTATGACATCAATATCACATACTGATTCACACATGCGGCACGCTTATCTCAATCCTACTCATCAAGGGGACAAGGATATCAAACTCCCTCTGGAGAGAAATATCTCATATCTATCACTCACCCCTCAAAAGCCCCATGTTTCAAAGCCACGCAATCATCATCTTTATAACAACACATGTTTCAGGAATGTGTTTGATGATGTCAAAGTGTACCCAATGACATGTGTTGAGTGTAGTGATTTTAGGTCAAAGAATCACACTCACCACCATCACTGTGAGAACTGACTGTGACTACCATGTCATGGTTCCATGTGTCAAACTCACGGTGGGTCTGTCCGGTACGCTTGTTCTCTAACAAGTACCTATGTGTTTGGTTTGATATCTCCATCTCATGATTAATGAGATTCTGTCATCAACCAACACCACAATCTAGTCTTGTGTGTCATTGTTGTCTATCTACCTTCCACAATGACATCTGACTAGGGACATAATAAGAACGTACAAACTCTTAGCATCTGTATGATCTCATCGTTCAAGTCCTGAACCTGAAAGCATACGTCATTGCGTACTGTCATTCTCTAGACAATCAATATGTTCTATCATTATCTCATATGACTGAACCAGAAAGAATTGGAAGCTTGACTTTGATCTTTATCAAATCAATCTTAATGTATCCCACCAATCATCCCATGATTGGCTCTCAGGGCATACATACCAATAGTGTACAGTCTTGTAGGACTATGTGTATAGTCTTCTAGGACATTGTGTATAGTCTTCTTGAACATTGTGAACAATTTTGTACACATGTTATAATTTTGTAGAACCATGTGTATAGTCTTGTACACATATGTACAGTCTTGTACACATGTGTACAGTCTTGTAGTACCATGTGTACAGTCTTGTAGGACCATGTGTACAGTCTTGTAGTACCATTTGTACAGTCTTGTAGGACCATGTGTACAGTCTTGTACACATGTGTATAGTCTTGTAGGACCATGTGTACAGTCTTATAGGACAATGTGTACAATCTTGTAGGACCATATCTATAGTCTTGTAGAATCATGTATAGAGTCTTGTGCAGATGTGTACAATTTTTTAGGACCATCTGTACAGTATTGTAGGACCATGTGTACAGTCTTGTAGGATGATGTGTACAATCTTCTAGGATCATGTGTACAGTCTAGTACACATGTGTATAATCTTTTGGGACCATGTGTACATTCTTGTAGGACCATGTGTATAGTCTTGTACACATGTGTAATGACTTGTAGGACTAAGAGTACAGTCTTGTAGGATCATGTGTACAGTCTTGTAGGACCATGTGTACAGTCTTGTAGGAGCAGTATACAGACTTGTATACATGGAATGTGTACATTAAGGTATAATCTTGTAAACATATGTATTGTAGTGTGTATTGTTGTGTATACATGTGTAGTGATATGTGTACTATAGTACACATCTATGTCCTATACACATGTGTACAGTCTTGTAGGACCATGACGTACACTTTTAGAGGACCATGCGTACAATCTTCTACACATGTGTACTATCTTACAGGACCATGTGTACAGTCTAGTTCTCATGTGTACAATCTTGTACACATGTGTAGAGTCTTGTAGGACCATGTGTACAGTCTTGTGCACATGTGTACAGTCTTGTACGACCATGTGTACAGTCTTATCGGACCATGTGTACAGTCTTGTGCACATACGTTAAGTCTTGTAGGACCATCTATACAGTCTCATAGGACCATGTGTACAGTTTTGTAGGACCATATGTACAATCATGTATGACAATGTGTACATGACAATATGTACAGTCTTGTATGACCATGTGTACAGTCTTGCACACATATGTACAATCTTATAGGACCATGTGTACAGTCTTGTACACATGTGTACAGTCTTGTATGACCATATGTATTGTCTTGTACAGATATGTAGAATCTTGTACACATGTGTACAGTCTTGTAGGACCATGTGTACAGTCTTGTCCACATGTGTACAGTCTTCCAACTTGTGTACCGTCTTGTAGGTCATAAATCTTGTACACATGTGTATAGTCTTGTAGGTCCTAAATCTTGTAGGTCCAAAATCTTGTACACATGGGTACCGTCTTGTGCACATGTGTACAGTCTTGTAGGACAATGTAGGTCCTAAATATTGTACACATGTGTATAGTCTTGTAGGTCCTAAATATTGTACACATGTGTACAGTTTGTAGGTCGTAAATATTGTGTACAGTCTTGTAGGTCCTAAAACTTGTGTACAGTCTTGTAGGTCCAACTTGTGTACAGTCTTGTATGTCCTAAATCTTATACACATGTGTACAATCTTGTAGGACCATGTGTACACATGTGTACAGTCTTGTACATATATGTACAATCTTGTACACATGTGTACAGTCTTGTAGGACCATGTATACAATCTTGTAGGACCATGTGTATAGTCGTATACACTTGTGTACAGTCTTGTAGGACCTTGTATACAGTCTTTTAGGACCATCTATATAGTCTTGTAAACATGTATATACTATTGTAGGACCATGTGTGTAGTCTTGTAGGACAATGTGTACAGTCTAGTAGGACCATGTGTACGGTCTTCTAGGACATTGTGTACAGTCTTGTACACATGTGTATAGGTTTGTAGGACCATCTGTACAGTTTTGTACACATATGTACAGTCTTGTACACATGTGTACAGTCTTGTAGTACCATGTGTATAGTCTTGTACTCATGTGTACAGTCTTGTAGGACAATGTGTACAACCTTGTAGGACAATGTGTATAGTCTTGTACACATTTGTATAGTCTTGACAAATGTGTATAGTCTTGTAAGACCATGTGTATAGTCTTGTAGGTCCATGTGTAAAATCTTGTAGGACCATATTTATTGTGACGACCGTATCGTGAAAACAAGATTAACTAATGCGGAAGCGTTCATCAAGCAGCGGATTAGCGAAAATCACTAAAAATTAAAACTTTTTGCAAAGAGATCCACACATAGGAAATCTTTTCCAACAAATGCCATTGTATATCATATACATTCCGTTTCAAACGTACATATCATGTACCATCTCTTTCCAGAGACTACATCATCAGCTGCCTTATAAACATATATGCCGGCAGCATACAAATCTTGGGGCATCAAGCCAAAACCTCAGACTGATATATCAAAAACACTGACTAAAAACTCTGAGGACCTGAGAGTACAGAGAGGACACATAGGACTACTATCTATATGACTAGACAGACAATATCTCCACCTGAGATCTTATTGTTGTCCCTGCTGTTGTTGTTGCTGCTGCTCTTTCCCTGTTCTAGGGTTTCTGCTCTGCCTTTCATGCATACCTAAAAATGTTTCCCATGGGGGTGAGACAATTGTAAATTGCCCCAGCGAGAGATATAACTCTCCGCCAGAAACATTGTTATAGCAGATTATGAAATTAAACTGAGCAGGGGTTACTTTTACATTATTAGGCAGAATTATTCTTCATAGAACAGAATAAGAAAATCTCCATTTTCAATAAGAGCATTGCATCTACCCATGGTAGACTCATAGTTCATCCATCTACTTGTAATGAATACAACAGATATGAATAATCATCAATGAACTATAGATATATAACAGAAATGTAACATCAGCCAAGATCTCTAGCATAACTTATTAACACAAATGCTACAAAGAAACATGATACTTGTTACCCAAGCATCACACATGGCTCACAAGGCCATTCATATGTTGTCACCTCTCACTAGGCAACAACTTATTCACATGGCTCACAAGGCCATTCACATCTTGTCACCTCTCACTAGGCAACAACTCATTCACATGGCTCACAAGGCCATTCACATCTTGTCACATCTCACTAGGCAACAACTTATTCACATGGTTCATAAGGCCATTCACATCTTGTCACCTCTTACTAGGCAACAACTTATTCACATGGTTCATAAGGCCATTTACATCTTGTCACCTCTTACTAGGCAACAACTTATTCACATGGTTCATAAGGCCATTTACATCTTGTCACCTCTCACTAGGCAACAACTTATTCACATGGTTCATAAGGCCATTCACATCTTATCACCTCTCACTAGGCAACAACTTATTCACATGGTTCATAAAATCCGTGCACATTGTTACTTTTATTAAGCAAAAACAACATCAACGCACAAAAAGCCAATCAACATTTATTATATAAATGTCACAGCCCAAACTTGGCTATATTCATCATCTCATCATACCTGCATGGTTATTAGGCATGATAACAGTCATACAAGATATTCATCACATCATGTGATACAATAGTAACACCATCATTCCTTAACCAGGAATTAGGGTTCACTATCAAACATGGCTTATCATTCCCTTTTCCCCAAATTAGGGTTAGGGTTCCCCATTTCTCATTAATTCAGACCCTCTTGAGTTAACCAACTTTATTTTGTATTAAGGTATTTCCCCTCTTAATACATTCCATCACAGAATACTCACCCTTAGCATATAATGCATAGGCCACACATTCGAATTGTCCAGCTATCTCACATGATATGGACTTATCTTAGTTGAAGGCATGGCTTTATTATAAAGTTGCCTATAAACAATCACAATGATACACCCTCAACTAGGGTTTCACAATGATACACCCTCAACCAGGGTTCACAATAATACACCCTCCACTAGGGTTTCATAAGGATACACCCTCAACTAGGGTTCACAATAATACACCCTCAACTAGGGTTTCATAAGGATACACCCTCAACTAGGGTTTCATAAGGATACACCCTGAACCAGGGTTCATAATGATACACCCTCAACTAGGGTTTCATAAGGATACACCCTCAACTAGGGTTTCATAAGGATACACACTTAACCAGGTTTTCATAAGAATACACCCTTAACCAGGGTTTCATAAGAATACACCCTTAACCAGGGTTCACAAGGATACACCCTCAACTAGGGTTTCAACTCAATAACCCTGTCGATTAGGGTTTATGTTCATGTTTAGGGTTTCATGATATCTTTACTTAAGGATCATAACCCTTAACCACCACATGAATCATATTCATGTATGAATTCATGCTATCCACTTCTCAACTTGATTAGGTCATATCAACCCTTCATTCGAGTACATACAACTATGATTAACATAGTGTATCAAGTCATTGATCCTATAAGCAATTAGGGATTCATCCCTTAATTGGCATTAATCACTTAGGTACTATTAGGGTTTCAACATTTGTACCTTCATTGATTATCATTACTAATCATCATTGGATCAATGGATCATTCATCATCTTAATTCTTAAGAGATTCAATCACATTGGACGTCCATTACATTAAGCATCCAATTGAATTAGGGTTTCCAATATTGATTGCTTCAATCATTGGATTCATGGAACCAACCATCAACTGGACCTACCCTCATACTTCAATTGAGTTTAATAGGTCAACCTTCAACTGATTTGACCCTCAATTGATCATCAATTAGGGTTTGATTCAATTGAATTAGGGTTTAGAATCAATGATTCAATCGACACTAATCAATGCAAGATTGGTTACATTGAAACTATTGAACCATCATCCAAATTGGGTATGACCTGACCCCAAACGGTCTTGAGGTCGTTTGTATTACCTCCAAATGGTCTTGAGACCGTTTTCCCATCATATCACTCAAATCCAAGCCATCCAATTAAGGTTTGGATCATTGGATTGATCACCAAATCAGCATTGCATTGTATAACAACTTGGTACCTTTAGACCTTCAAACACCTAACCATACTCAACCCTAGACCTCCAAACGGTCTTGGGTGACCACCAAATGGTCTTGAGACCGTTTGGATGAGCTCCAAACGGTCTTGAGACCGTTTGGCCCATCCAACCTATGGATTCTAGTGAAAGATCATCATGGATTGGTCTATCGAGTTGATCAACAGATCAACACTACATTGCAATATGATTAGTACCTTTGGACCTTCAATTGGTCAACTATACTTGACCCCAGACCTCCAAACGGTCTTGGGGTGATCCCCAAACGATCTTGAGACCGTTTGGGTGATCCCCAAACGGTCTTGAAACCGTTTCGGCTAATCAACCCAAAATCTCAACTTAACTCATTGGAATTTCAGCACTGTTTTCAATTAGGGTTTACCTAATTGATTAGCCTTCAACTCATGATTCTTTTGGAGTTAACCCCTCAAATTTGGAGGGTCATTAAACAAAATCATTAGGAACAGTAATCGCAAACGGTCAACGCTTGGTCAACGCAATCAAATGGTCTTGAGACCGTTTTCCCAAAAAGTTCAATTAAATCAGATTGAAAATCAGCACTTAATCCAATTAGGTTTCCCTAATTGATTAGGCTTCAACTCACGATTACTTTGGAGTTAATCCCTAAAATTTGGAGGGTTATTAATAAACATAATTAGGAACAAAATTACCAAACGGTCAATGCTTGGTCAGCCATCGCAAACGGTCTTGAAACCGTTTTCTCAACCAGGTCAAGTTAATCAGGTTGAAAATCAGCACATAATTCAATCTGATTGCCTAACTGATTGGCCTTCAACTCTCGATTCCTTTTGAGTTAATCCCTCAAATTTGGAGGGTTATCAGCCTACATAATTAGGAACACAATTCCCAAACGTTCAACGCTTGGTCAACCATCTCAAACGGTCTTGAAACCGTTTTCTTCCAAACGGTTTCAAACCGTTTGCCCTTAAACGGTTTGCTGAAACCGCATAGACAATCAAATTAAAACGATTTGGAGTAGCTATCAAAACGGTTTTGCTTGGTAATTTTCTTTGGATAAGCATCTAGGATGATGTCATCATCCCCTTCCTTCGAACAACCAATAACAGCAACCGTTCTTGATGGAAATTGCAGCAAGAAACAAGAGTGCATCAAATTGAAGAAATCAATCAACAAAGCATAGAGAATTGATGCAATAGCAATGTTAAAGGGTTTAAGTTATAAAACCCGCCTCCAATTGAGATAAAAGCTCCAAGCTCACGCCATTAATGGTGGATGAAGCTCTAGCAACTCTCCCTAGGCTCGTCCTCAAGCTTTTGATTGCAAAAGTTGGCTAGGGTTGAAGAGGAGATCGAAATAAGAAGGAATTCATAATTTATTTTCGATTTCCACCATGAAATCATGAAGAACGAAGGTCAAGGGCTTACCAACAGGTTGGGGACGTTCTCCCTGCTCCTCCCTAGCTCCTTGGTCGGTTTTGAAAGCAAGGGGAAGAAGAAAATCCGAAAAAGGCCTTGGTTTGGGCTTGGAAATGGCACTTTTATAAAGAAATTGATGAGAGAGAATATGCCTTATAAAAATCCAATTAATCCAAAAATTATGGCCACCTCTTCCCCCTCAAATTCCTTAAGGACGAGGCACCTTCTTTTGCCTTTAATTCTCCTTCATTATCCTCAATTTAAAGAAAAGAAAATTAAGCACCTTAATGCTTATTATATTAATATCCATATGTGAGTGGGTTTTCTTTTTCTTATAATAAGGTGAGTGGAATTTCACCTACTTAGGATATTTTCGTTCCTTATCTTGGCAAAGGAACGTCCATCCTTATTCAAAATCAACCCAAAACATTTTGGTTGAAAGCCCTTCAATTATTTTTATTCATTTTTGCCCTAAATCAAATTAGGGTTTCAATTAGGCATTAATCTTGATTATTTTAATATCAAGATTCTCTCTCCTCCAACTTAATTCAAATGAGGCACCCATCTCATTTTATTTGCTCTACATGATTCCAAGAAACATTAGGGACCTTATTGAAGTGGTAATTTGCTTATTGAACCCTAGGTTTTGGGTAAATTGCACATTACACCAAAACTGGGTTTTAATGCACAAGGATTGCTTTACAAGCTTAATCTTGATGCCCAAGCTTGTGAAAACCATACCACTACATCATATTCATTCTTATGTTGTCTCAACATCATAGGAACATCTTATCATGCAACATTTGCAAATTAACCCCTCAACTTGGGTAATTTGCACTTTAGTCCAAAATAAGCAAACATTGCTTCAACATTGTTCAAACAGGACCAAAATTGAAACATAAGTTTCTCATGAGCCCTAATTACTTTTCACAAGATAAGATTAAGATTCTACTTAACCTTATTAAGCAAAACAATCTAGGGTTAATTCATAACCCAGGTTAGGGATGTTACATTTATAGTCCTGTATGATCATGTGTACATCTTGTACATATATGTACAGTCTTGTACACATGTGTATAATCTTGTAGGACCATGTGTATAGTCTTGTAGGACCATGTGTACAGTCTAGTGCACATGTGTACAGTCTTGTAGGATCATGTATACAATCTTGTAGGACCATGTGTACAATCTTATATGACCATGTGTACAGTCTTGTACACATGTGTACAATCTTGTAGGACCATGTGTACAGTCCTGTAGGACCATGTGTACAGTCTTTTACACATGTGTACAGTCTTGTAGGACCATGTGTACAGTCTTGTAGGACCACGTGTACAGTCTTTTACACTTGTGTACAGTCTTGTAGGACCATGTGTATAGTCTTGTAGGACCATGAGTATAGTCTTGTACACATGTATACAGTCTTGTAGGGCCATGTGTACAGTCTTGTAGGACCATGTGTACAGTCTTCTAGGACATTGTGTACAGTCTTGTACACAAGTGTACAATTTTGTAGGAGCATGTGTACAGTCTTGTACACGTATGTATAGTCTTGTACACATGTGTACAGTCTTGTAGGACCATGTGTACCGTCTTGTAGGACTATGTGTATAGTCTTGTACAAATATGTATAGTCTTGTGAACATGCTTACAGTCTTGTAGGACCATGTGCATAGTTTTATAGACATATGTATGGTCTTGTACACATGTGTACATTCTTGTAGGACCATGTGTAGAGTCTTGTAAACAGGTGTACAGTCTTGTTGGACCATGTGTACAATCTTGTAGGACCATGTGTATAGTCTCGTGTGACCATGTGTACAGTCTTGTATATATATGTACAATCTTGTACACGTGTGTATTGTCTTGTAGGACCATGTGAACAGTCTTGTAGAACCATGTGTATAGTCTTGTGCACGTGTACAATTTTGTAGGACCATGTGTACAGTCTTGTAGGACCTTGGGTGCAGTCTTCTGGGACCATGTGTACAGTCTAGTACACATGTGTACAGTCTTGTGGGACCATGTGTATAGTCTTATAAACATGTGTACAGTCTTGTAGGACCATGTGTACAATCTTGTACGCATATGTACAATCTTGTAGGACCATGTGTACATTTGTGTACACATGCATACAGTCTTGTAGGACCATGTGTACAGTCTTGTGACACATGTGTATAATCTTGTGCACATGTGTATAGTCTTGCAGGACCATGTGTACAGCCTCGTGACACATGTGTATAGTCTTGTAGGTCCATTTGTACAGTCTTCCGACACATTGTACAGTCTTGTGACAAATGTGTACAATCTGGTACGACTATGTGTACATCGTTGTACACATGCATACAGTATTGTAAACATGTGTACAGTCTTGTAGGATCATGTGTACAATCTTGTAGGACCATGTGTACAGTGTTGTAGGACGATATGTACATTCTTGTATGACAATGTGTTTAATGTTGTACACATGCATATAGTATTGTACACATGTGTACAGTGTTGTAGGACCAAATGTACAGTCTTATAGGACCATGTGTATAGTCTCGTGACACATGTGTATAGTCTCATGACATATGTGTACAGTCCTGTAGAGCCTTGTGTATTGTCTTGTACACATGTGTACAACCTTCTAGGACCATGCGTACAGTCTTGTACGACCATGTATACAATGTTGTACAAATGCATACAATATTGTATACATGTGTACATTTTTGTAGGACCATGTGTACAGTCTTGTAGGACGATGTGTACAGTCTCTTGACAGATGTGTATAGTTCTGCAGAGCCATGTGTATAGTCTTGTACACATGTGTACAGCCTTGTACACATGTGTATAGTCTTGTAGGACCATGTGTACAGTCTTGCGACACATGTGTATAGTCTTGTGACACAAGTGTACATTCTTGTACGAACATGTGTACAGTATTGTACACATGCGTATAGTATTGCACACATGTATACAGACTTGTAGGACCATGTGTACATTCTTGTGACACTTGTGTACAGTCTTGTTGGATCATGTGTATGGTCTTGTACACATGTGTACAGTCTGGTGACACATGTATACAGTCTTGTATGGCCATGTGTACAGTCTTGTACACATATGTACAGTCTTGTACACATGTGTAGGACCATGTGTACAGTCTTGGACACATTTGTATAGTCTTGTAGGACTATGTGTACAGTCTTATAGGACTATGTGTATAGTCTTGTGAGACTATATGTATAGTCTTGTAGGACCATATGTACAATCTTGTACACATGTCTACAGTCTTGTACGACCATGTGTATAATCTTGTGACACATATGCATAGTCTAGTGACCCATGTATAGTCTTGCACGACTATGTGTACAATATTGTACACAAGTGTACCGTCTTTTAGGACCACGTGTATAGCATCGTGATACATGTGTACAGTCATGCAGGGCCATGTGTACAGTCTTGTACATATGTGCACAGTCTTGAAGGACCATGTGTACAGTCTTGTACACATGTGTACCGTCTTGTAGGACTATTTGTATAGTCTTGTAACACATGTTTACAGTCTTGTCCGACTATGTGTAAAGTATTGTACACATGTGTACAATCTTGTAGGATCATGTGTACAGTCTTGTGACACTTGCGTACTATCTTGTAGGACCATGTGTACAGTCTTGTGCACATTTGTACAGTCCTGTAGGACCATGTGTACAGTCTCGTGACACGTGTATAGTCTTATAGGGCCATGTGTATAGTCTTGTACACATGTGTACAGTCTTGTAGGACCATATGTATAGTCTTGTGACACATGTGTACAGTCTTGTGACACATATACAATCTGGTACTACTATGTGTACATTGTTGTAGACATGCATACAATATTGTATGCAAGTGTACAGTCTTGTAGGACCATGTGTACAGCCTTGTAGGACCATGTGTACATTCTTGTACGACAATATCTACAATGTTCTACACATGTATATAGTATTGTACAAATGTGTACAGTCTTGTAGGACCATGTGTACAGTCTCATAACGCATGTATATAGTCCTATAGAGCCATGTGGATTGTGTTGTACATATGTGTACAGTCTTGTAGGACCATCTGTACAGTCTTGTACCACCATGTGTACAATGTTTTCCAAATGCATACAATATTGTATACATGTGTACATTCTTGTAGGAACATGTGTATAGTCTTGCATGATGATGTGTACAATCTTGTGACACATGTGTACAGTCCTACAGGGCCATGTGTATAGTCTTGTAGGACCATGTGTACAGTCTTCTAGGACCAAGTGTACAGTCTCATGACACATGTGTATAGTCCTATAGAGCCATGTGGATTGTGTTGTACATGTGTACAGTCTTGTAGGACCATCGGTACAGTCTTGTACCACCATGTGTACAATGCTGTCCAAATGCATACAATATTGTATACATGTGTACATTCTTGTAGGACCATGTGTACAGTCTTGTAGGACGATGTGTACAATCTTGTGACACATGTGTACAGTCATGCATGGCCACGTGTACAATCTTATACACATGTTTACAGTCTTGTAGGACCATGTGTACAGTCTTGTGAAACATGTGTACAGTCTTGTGACACATGTGTACAGTCTTGTACGATCATGTGTACAGTGTTGTACACATGCGTACAGTATTGCACAGATGTATACAGATTTGTAGGATCATGTGTATTGTCTTGTAGGATCATGTGTACCGTCTTATACACAAGTGTGTAGTCTTGTAGGACCAGGTGTACAGTCTCGTGACACATGTATACAGTCTTGTGGGGCCATGTGTATAGTGTTGTACACATATGTACAATCTTGTACACATGTGTATGACCATGTAACTGTCTTCTAGACATGTGTATAGTCTTGTGGGATGATGTGTACAGTCTTTTAGGACAATGTGTACAGTCTTGTAAGACTATATGTACAATCTTGTAGGATCATGTGTATAATCTTGTACACATGTGTACAATATTGTAGGACCATGTGTATATACTTGGGACACATGTGTATAGTCTTGCACGACTATGTGTACAATCTTATACACATGTGTACTGTTCTATAAGACCATGTATATAGCCTCGTGACACGTGTGTACATTCTTGTACACATGTGCACAGTCTTGTAGGACCATGTGTACCGTCTTGTATACATGTGTAGCGTCTTGTAAGACCACTTGTACAGTCATGTGACACATGTGTACAGTCTTGTACGACCATGTGTACAGTATTGTACACATGTGTACAATCTTGTAGGATCATGTGTACAGTCTTGTGACACTTGTGTACTATCTTATAGGACTGTGTGTACAGTCTTGTAGGACCATGTGTACAGTCTCGTGACACATGTGTACAGTCTTGTAGGTCCATGTGTATAGTCTTATACACATGTGTACAATCTTGTAGGACCATGTGTACAGTCTTGTGACACGTGTACAATCTTGTAACACATGTGTACAATCTGGTACGACTATGTGTACATTGTTGTACACATGCATACATTATTGTATGCATGTGTATAGTCTTTTGACACTTGTGTACACTCTTGTAGGACCATGTGTACGGTCTAGTACACATGTGTATAGTCTTGTAGGACCATGTGTAAAGTCTCGTCACACATGTGTACAGTCTTGTAGGGCCATGTGTACAGTCTTGTACTCAAATGTATAGTCTTGCACACATATGTAAAGTCTTGTACACATGTGTAGGACCATGTGTACAGTCTTGTATACATGTGTACAGTCTTGCAGGATTATGTGTACAGTCTTGTAGGACTACGTGTACAGTCTTGTAAGACTATATGTATAGTCTTATAGGACCATGTGTATAGTCTTGTAGGACCATGTGTACAGTCTTGTGACACATGTGTATAGTCTTGTGACACATGTGTATAGTCTTATACGACCATATATACAATATTGTACGACCATGTGTACAGTCTTGTGGGAGCATGCCTACAGTCTTGTAGGACTATGTGTATAGTCTTGTAGGACTATGTGTACAGTCTTGTAGGACCATGTGTTCAATCTCGTGACACATGTGTACAATCTTGAAGGACCATGTGTATAGTCTTATAGGATAGTGTGTACGGTCTTGTACACATGTGTAAAGTCTTGTAGGACCATGTGTACAGTCTCGTGACACATGTATACAGTCTTGTAGGTCCATGTGTATAGTCTTGTACACATATGTACAGTCTTGCACATATGTGTAGGACCTTGTATACCTTCTTGTACACAAGTGTATAGTCTTATAGGACTATGTGTACAGTCTTGTAGGACTATATGTACAGTCTTGTAAGACTATATGTATAGTCTTGTAGGACCATGTGTACAGTCTCGCAACACATGTGTACAATATTGTAGAGCAGTGTGTATAGTCGTGTGACACATGTGTATAGTGTTGTACGATTATGTGTACAATCTTGTACACATGTGTATCATCCTATAAGACCATGTGTATACTCTTCTGACACGTGTGTACAATCTTTTAGGGCCATGTGTACAGTCTTGTACACATTTGTATAGTCTTGTAGGACCATGTGTACAGTATTGTACACATGTGTACCGTCTTGTAGGACCATTTGTACAGTCTGGAGACACATGTGTATAGTCTTGTACGACCATGTGTGCAATATTGTACACATGTGTACAGTCTTGTAGGATCATGTGTACAGTCTTGTAACACTTTGTATTGTCTTACATGACCATGTGTATAGTCTTGTGCACATGTGTACAGTCTTATGCACATATGTATAGTCTTGAAAGACCATGTGTACACTCCCGGGACACATGTGTACACTCTTGTAGGGCCATGTGTATAGTCTTGTACACATGCGTACAATCTTGTAGGACCATGTGTACAGTCTTGTGACACATGTGTACCATCTTGTGACACATGTGTACAATCTGGTACGACTATGTGTACATTGTTGTACACATACATACATTATTGTATGCATGTGTACAGTCTTGTAGGACCATGTGTACATCCTTGTGACAGTTGTGTACAGTCTTGTAGGACCATGTGTACGGTCTAGTACACATGTGTACAGTCTTGTAGGACCATTTGTACAGTCTCATGACACATGTGCACAGTCTTGTAGGGCCATGTGTACAGTCATGTACACATATGTATAGTCTTGCACACATATGTAAAGTCTTGTACACTTGTGTAGAACCATGTGTATAGTCTTGTATACATGTGTATAGTCTTATAGGACTATGTGTACACTCTTATAGGACTATGTGTATAGTCTTGTAAGACTATGTGTATAGTCTTGCAGGATCATGTGTATAGTCTTGTACACAAGTATATAGTCTGGTAGGACCATGTGTATAGTCTTGTGACACATGTGTTCAGTCTTGTAACACATGTGTACAGTCTTGTACGACCATGTCTACAATATTGTACGGTCATGTGTATAGTCTTGTATGACCATGTCTACAGTCTTGTAGGACTACGTGTATAGTCTTGTAGGACGATGTGTACAGTCTTGTAAGACTATATGTATAGTCTTGTAGGACCATGTGCACAGTCTCGTGACACATGTGTACAATCTTGTAGGGCCATGTGAATAGTCTTGTACACATTTGTACATTCTTGTAGGACCATGTGTACAGTCTTGTGACACATGTGTACAGTCTTATGACATATGTTTACAATATGGTACGACTATGTGTACATTGTTGTACACATTCATACAATATTGTATGCATGTGTACAGTCCTGTAGGACCATTTGTACAGTCTTGTGACACTTGTGTACAGTCTTGTAGGACCATGTGTACGGTCTAGTACACATGTGTACAGTCTTGTAGGACCATGTGTATAGTCTGGTGACACATGTGTACAGTCTTGTAGGGCCATGTGTACAATCTTGTACACATATGTACAGTCTTGCACACATGTGTAAAGTCTTGTAAACATGTGTAGGACCATGTGTACAGTCTTGTACACATGGGTATAGTCTTGTAGGACTATGTGTACAATCTTGTAGGACTATGTGTACAGTCTTGTAAGACTATATGTACAATCTTGTAGGACAATGTGTACAGTCTTGTACACATGTGTATAGTCTCGTAGGACCATGTGTACAGTATTGTGACACATGTGTACAGTCTTGTGACACATGTGTATAGTCCTGCACGACCATGTGTATAGTATTGTACGGCCATGTGTACAGTCTTGTAGGACCATATCTACAGTCTTGTAGGACCATGTGTACAGTCTTGTGACACATGTGTACATTCTTGTGACACATGTGTATAGTCCTGCACGACCATGTGTATAGTATTGTACGACCATGTGTACAGTCTTGTAGGACCATGTGTACAGTCTTGTAGGACCATGTCTATAGTCTCGTAGGACCATATGTACAGTCTTGTGACACATGTGTACAGTCTCGTAGGACTATGTGTACAATCTTGTAGGACTATGTGTACAGTCTTGTAAGACTATATGTACAATCTTGTAGGACAATGTGTACAGTCTTGTACACATGTGTATAGTCTCGTAGGACCATGTGTACAGTCTTGTGACACATGTGTACAGTCTTGTGACACATGTGTATAGTCCTGCACGACCATGTGTATAGTATTGTATGGCCATGTGTATAGTATTGTACGGCCATGTGTACAGTCTTGTAGGACCATGTCTATAGTCTCGTAGGACCATGTGTACAGTCTTGTGGCACATGTGTACAGTCTTGTGACACATGTGTATAGTCCTGCACGACCATGTGTATAGCATTGTACGGCCATGTGTACAGTCTTGTAGGACCATGTCTACAGTCTTGTAGAACTATGGGTACAGTCTTGTAGGACTATGTGTACAGTCTTGTAAGACTATATGTACAGTCTTGTTGGACCATGTGTACAGTCTCGTGACACATCTATACATTCTTGTAGGGCCATGTGTATAGTCTTATATACATATGTACAGTCTTGCACTCATATGTAAAGTCTTGTACACATGTGTAGGACCACATGTACAGTCTTGCATACACGTGTATAGTCTTGTAGGACTATGTGTGCAATTTTGTAGGATGATGTGTACAGTCTTGTAAGACTATATGTATAGTCTTGTACATATGTGTATAGTCTTGGACACATGTGTATCGTCTTGTACACATGTGTATAGGTTTGTAGGACCATGTGTACAATCTTCTGACACATGTGCACAGTCTTGTAACACATGTCTACAGTCTTGTACGACCATGTGTACAGTATTGTACAACCATGTGTACAGTCTTGTAGGACCATGTCTACAGTCATGTAGGACTATGTGCACTGTCTTGTAGGACTATGTGTATAGTTGTGTAAGACTATATGTACAATCTAGTAGGACCATGTGTACAGTCTCGTGACACATGTGTACTGTCTTGTAGGGCCATGTGTATAGTCTTGTACACATGTGTACAATCTTGTAGGACCATGTGTACAATCTTGTGACACATGTGTACAGTCTTGTGACAGATGTGTACAATATGGTATGACTATGTGTACATTGTTGTAGACATGCATACAGTGTTGTATGCATGTGTACAGTCTTGTAAGACCATGTGTATAGTGTTGTGACACTTGTGTACAGTCTTGTAGGACCATGTGTATGGTCTAGTACACATGTGTACAGTCTTGTAGGACCATCTGTATAATATCATGACTTATGTGTACAGTCTTGTAGGGTCATGTGTACAGTCTTGTACACATATGTACAATCTTGCACACATATGTAAAATCTTGTACACAATGTAGAACCATGCGTACAATCTTGTATACATGTGTATAGTCTTGCAGGACTATGTGTACAGTCTTCTAGGATGATGTGTATAGTCTTATAAGACTATATGTAAAGTCTTGTAGGACCATGTGTATAGTCTTGTACACATGTGTATAGTCTTGTAGGACCATGTGTACAGTCTTGTGAGACATGTGTACAGTCTTGTGACACATGTGTATAGTCTTGTACGTCTAATTACTTAATTAAAACCAAATTCAACCATTTTTACCAACATACTGACTAGATCATAGCCAGTAGTAGTCTATGTATTCCATTAACCTGTGTTCGACACGGACCTCGCAAGGCCTATATTACTCGATACATTCACTTTTGTTTGACACACATTTTTTGTGTGTGTCATTTTTTGACCAAACATTTTTAATTTTGTTATTTATTATTTCATTCAAATTTGAATTATATTATATTTATTATTTCTACTATTAGTAACATGGTCTTATAGCTATTTTTACTACTTTCATGTATTAGTTCATGGTGAATACCTGACTCCGCAATTATGGAGAGACGTCTTCACCAAGTTTAGGTCAAGAAGAACTCCTTCACAAAGAACTAGAGACGGAAGATCTATGGCTAGATTCACTAAACCCCACCACCAAGACCTCTGCCAGAAGGACCTGAGCCACTCGAGGAACTTCATCTAGAAGAAATGGGTGACCAAGCAGAAGAGCAGACAGTCTGGGAAAGGATCAATGATTCTTCCTCTACTGCTAAAAAATGCCCAATCAAAAGACAAGCAATCAATGTCGAAAGCTACAAGATCGATCCAGGATTGGTGTCACTAGTCAAATCACAAGCCTTTCAAAGACACAGTTCTGAAGACCCTATGATGCACATAAAAAACTTCATCAAAAGTTGTGATATGATCAAGATAGATCGGGTACCATCAACTGTCATATACTTGAAGCATGTTTCCATCATTATTGGCAGATAGTGCTAAGTCTTGGTTTCACAACCTTGATGATGAGTGCATTGAGACGTGGGAACATATGATTGGTGACTTCTTCGAGTACTACTTTCTTCTACAAAGGACGAATAACCTGGTACAGAAGATCCAAAATTTTAGATAGCAGGCTCACGAGTAATATTATGAAGCATGTGAGATATTACACAATATGTTATGAATGGTTTGTCATCACAACATTGATTTGTTAGGACATGCAAAGATTTTCTAATACGGTCTACACTAGGGAGAGAGGATTACACTTGATAGTGAGGAATATGTTTCTTCCTCAACAACAAACATGCATGTTTTCATGAGATCTTAAAGAACGTGTCCATGAATCATGCATGGGGAGATGAAAGATAGAGAACAACAAGCCTCAAAAGTGTCGAGGAGTCCAAGGTTATTTTCGTGCTGAATGAAAAGTTGGACTTAATTGCCAAAAAGTTGTGTGCTAAGGATGGACATTCTTCAGAAGGAGAGGATGAGAAATGCAAATTTGCAAGCCAACCACAACAGTACAAGAACAATGACTATTAGTGGAGGAAGGATCCTAAGTTATCGTGGAAGGATCCCAACAATTTTCAACAGGACCCATCTCTGACGCAATAGTCCAAGCCACAAAAAGTTAGTGGTCAATCACACTATCAACAAGACAGGGGTCTTAAGATTGACCGTATTGAAGAAATGCTCGGGAATCTAGTTAGCCAAAATGAAGTGATTATCAATTAGACTCAAAGAGAACTCCAGAAGAAAGGGGCACAGATCTGCATTTCTGAAACATAGATTTCTTAAATAGTAGTGGAAGTAGTTACATTGAACTATCCAAGTCAGTAGGGGTTCTCAGCCAACACCAATGTGCCTTCTGGAAATCAACAAGTCAAGGTAGTTTTACTCCATAGTGGCAGGAAGTTGTTGAATGGTGCACCATCTAGTTCGGATGCAAGTGAAACAACATGAGCTACAGATAAGGTAGTGAAAATGGATGCAGATGAACTAGATGTTATAGTAGAGGAAAAGACAATTGACGAACAAGTTGATTATATAGACGAAATAAGGAAAAAAACATATATCCCAACTCACCAGAGGATGCCAATGATACTGGTGCATTTTCCAAATAGCTTAATGGCGAAGAAAATGGACCAACACTTCAAGAATTTCTTAGATGGTTTCAAAAAATTATTTGTCAACATTCCACTCATTGATGTTATTGAGAATATGCCATCGTACGACAAGTTTTTGAAGACATAGTTACTAAGAAGAGGAGGATATCTGATACTGACATAGTAGTGTTGAAGGAACAAGTGAGTGCGTTCATTCTGGGAACGCTACCTCTAAAAAGAGAAGATCCAGCCTGCTTCAACATTACTTGCTTCATAGGGATGACCAAGTTTGGAGAAGCTCTTTGTGATTCATGGGCAAGAATCAATGTCATGCCCTTGTCCAATTTCAAGAAGCTAGGTCTCAAGGAGTCTAGGAAAAGCATTATGACTATTCAATTAGTAGAAAACCCCATGGTCAAGTCATATGACATTTGCAAAAATGTTCTGGTAAAGGTAGACATATTTGTTTTCCCTACAGACTTCATTGTGATGGAAATGTAGGATGATCATGGCAACAAACTCTTGCTTAGAAGGTCATTCCAAGCTACACCAGATATGATTTTGGAGATGGGAAGAGGACGTTTGACCATAGGTATCAAGGATGACTAGTTTGAGATCATGATGCTGGAGTACTCAAAAGCTACAGGGGACAAAGAATAGTGCAACATGTGGAGGGAATGCTGTCCTTACCTCCAAGAAAGCCATTTATTGACATGGCACATGAGATGGCTAAGTTAGATAAGGGCACACTGGCAGTCAACATCAGGGAAAACACTAAGGTGGTTTGATTATCAAAAGCAGTGCGTTACATGGAGGATGATGAAGAAGATTATCACCCAGCTACAATTGAAGAGGCCACTGCTGAATCTCTTGTACCGACATATCCACATTTATCTTTGAAGTTATGTTTGATGATTCTAATGGAGAGCTGGCAACCCTCCTTCATTATGATTATGGCCCTAGGGAGAAATTTGATATTTATTTTGTCGTCACCCATGGTTTGTGACAGGCTTAGCAGCTCCTTTGGTTACCCAAGCCTAATTGCGATCAGGTTGACGATTCCTCCCATTTTATATTTCTTTTTGGCATCCTTGATTGGGTGAAGGCGGTTGAGTAGGAAGCACCTTAGGTTGATTGGCTTGCCATCCATGATATACCTAATCAGATGCAGCTCTTCCGTGTAAATATTGCTTGTGTCATACTTGCTAAAGAGCAGACTGGAAACAATTTTGTGAATAACCCACCAGAAGCAAGAGTAGACCGCAACCACTTTGCTCCCAGGAAGGAGGATTCACCTATCAGTTTGGAAGAGTGTGTTTTATTGTTGAAAGTGCTACCCTGCTACTATACAAAGCATTTTAAAGATCTTGAATCACCTCCTCCTCCATTGGTCCTATCTCTATTGAGCCCAGTTGATTTGGAGCTAAAGCCATTACTGCCACATTTAAAGTATGTCTCTTCGGCCACAAAAGTGAAGCTTCCAGATATTATATCATCATCCTTGAGTAGTGAGGAGGAGAAGTAGCTACTAGCTATTCTGAAGAACCACCAAGACACATTTGGGTGGTCAGTAGCAGACATCAAGGGAATCTCTCCTAGCCTGTACCAACATAACATCCAGCTTGAAGAAGGAGCCAAGGTGATAGTTCAACCTCAAGAGTGACTCAATCCCATCATGAGGGAGATGGTAAAAAAAGAGGTAGTCAAGATCCTATCGTTAGGTATAATTTATGCTATTTCTGATTCTAAGTGGGTGAGCTCGACTTAAGTAGGTCCAAAGAAAGGGAGATCACTGTCACTACCAATTCTATGAGAGAGTTAATTTCTACTAGATTAGTGATGGGGTGGCGTGTATGCATTGATTAGAAACGTTTGAATGCCGCCACTCTAAATGATCATTTTCCCCTTCCATTCATTGACTAGATTTTGGAGCGACTCGTCGATCACTCACATCTTTGTTTCCTCAATGGGTATTCCAATTATACTCAGATTTTCATTGAGAAAAAGGATTAGGAGGAGTCTACTTTCACCTGCCCTTATGGCACATTTGCATATAGATGAATGTCGTTTGGTCTTTGTAATGCACCCGCAACCTTTCAATGTTGTATGCTTACTATTTTTGGGATATGGTGGAGAGATGCTTGGAGGTGTTCATGGATGATTTTTCGGTGTATGGAGTCATTTCATGATTTTCTGTATAATCTTGATAGGGTTTTACAAAGGTGTGAGGATGCTCACTTAGTCTTGAACTGGGAGAAACATCATATGATGGTGAGTGAGGGCATATTGCTTGGAACAAGGTGTCCAATAAGGACATGGATGTCGATCTGGTTAATATAGAGGTCATCTCCAAACTATCTCCACTGACATCGGTGAAGGGTGAGTAGCATTTTAGGACATGCCAGGATTTATCATCAGTTTATAAAAGACTTCTCAAAAATCACAAAACCTCTTTCAGAATATCTAGAAAAGGATGCCTAATTTTATTTTGATGAAATATGCTTGAGAGCTTTCAAGGTGTTAAAGGAGAAGATGATATCTGCACCCATTGTACAGGCTCCAGATTGAAGCCAACCATTTGAACCGATGTATGACACATTGGATTGTGCAGTGGGAGATGTGTTGGGTCAACACCAAGACAAGGCTCCTACAGTCATATACTATGCGTCTAAAACTTTAAATGATGCTCAACTTAATTAAATGACCACAAAAAAAGAACTCTTGGTTGTTGTTTTTGCATTTGAAAAATTTCGCCAATATCTAGTGGGGGCCAAGGTGATTGTGTGGACAGATCATGTTGTTATCAGGTACCTATTATAGAAAAAAGATCCAAAACCTAGATTGATTAGGTGGATATTGTTGTTATAGGAATTTGACATAGAGATTAAGGATAAGGAAGGAGTGGAGAATGTTGTAGCCAACCACCTATCTAGTATTGAAAGGGTGGATGAGAAAAATTTAGATATCTTAATTTTGGAGGATTTCCCTAATGAGAAAATTTTTCTCTAAAAGCCAAGGATCCTTGGTTTGCAGACATGGTCAATTATTTAGCATGTAAAGAGATGCCTGGGAATTGGGGATACCAAGAGAAGAAGAGATTCTTCCATTCTTTGAGATTTTACATCTAGGATGACCATATACTACTTAAGTAGTGTAGGGACGAAATTTTGAGGAAGTGTGTACCGGAATGTGAGTTTGACAACATCTAGTCACATTGTCATTCTCTACCTATAGGGGGCATCACACTAGCTCTAGGACTGCAGCTAACATCTTAGAGAGTGGTTTTTATTTGTTGACGCTCTTTAAGCATGCATACAACTTTGTTCTTCATTGTAATGCATGTCAACATGTAGGAAGTATATCTAAATGATGTGAAATACATTAAATGTTCTTTAAAAGATTGAAGTGTTTGATTTGTGGGGTATTTATTTTATGGGCCCTTTTATGTCTTTGTATTATAATATATATATTGTTTGTCATTGATTATGTATCAAAGTGGGTGGAAACAATTCCATCTTGCACCAATGATGCACATGTTGTGTGTCGTTTTGTTAAAGATCATATCTTTTGTAGATTCTATGTCCCTCGATTTATCATTAGCGATGGTGGATCTTATTTCATGAACTAGAAGTTTGGATCTTTGTTTAGTAAGTATGCGGAGTGCATACTCCCTACCACCCACAAACACAGGGACAAGTTGAGGTATCAAATAGAGAAATGAAAAAGATTTTGGAGAGGACAATCTCAACTAACATGACAAACTCGAGTATGTTGTTGAATGATGCTCTTTGGGCATATAAGACAACCTACAAATAACCTATAGGAACTACGCCATTTAGGTTGGTTTATGGGTGTGCTTTCCATTTACCGGTGGAACTAGAACATAAGGCCAAATGGGCTTTGAGAAAGCTGAATTTCAGATTTGATGAAATACGTAGGAACAGATTGTTAGAGTTGAATGAGTTGGATGAATTGAGGATGGATGCCTATGAGAGTTCTAGAGAGCCAAGAAAATTCATGATCCTCGCATCTTTCATACATGTTTAATCTAGGATAAAAGGTTATCCTATTCAACTCTAGGATCAAGCTACATCCAAGAAGGTTGAGGTCTAAAATGAGTGGACCATTTGAGGTTTTGCAGGCCTTTCCCCATGGGGTTGTAAAGATAGGAAACACAGTTGGGTCATTCCATATTAATGGCTAGAGATTGAAACATTATTTTGGTGGTGAAGTGGAGAGGATAATAGAAGAGGTGAAGCTCATTGAGCTTTCATAGATTCTTGCACTTAATTATGTCTATCCTAGACATAAAACTAGATGCTTGTTGGGAGGCAACCCAGCCTTTATTTCTTTTAGGTTATGCGATATTTTGAGTATCATAGTTGTTATTTTTAGTTGTTATGTAAAAAGGTACCTTGATCCGTTTGCTTGAGTGTGTGAGACCGTACAGGGTCGGTACTACTAAATCCATACTCGATAGTACCAAAATTACATCAGATTTGACATCCGTAAAAGAAATGACAACGTGATACTACCGACTTCAAAGTCGGTACTACCAAGTCTTTAGATATTTTAGCACCTACATGATAAGCATTCGATAGTATCGACTACCCAATCGGTACTACTAACTTTTTAGCGCTCCTAGATTTGATATACTGAGATGTTTATCAGACCTATCGAGTAAAATGACTAGCTTGGTACTACTGATTTCCAATTTGGGAGTACCGACTCATGACATTAGCGATCTGCATGCACCCACATCAATGGCTGAGATGACCTTCATCGAGCGGTCGGTAGTACCCATACACAACACGAATCAGTACTACCAACATGTAGTCTGTACTATCGACGTGGTAGACATACAAACCCATCTTATCAGCAAACATCAATCGTCGATACTTCTGAGCTAGGGATTCATTCAGAAATCTCAGTAATACTGACTTCAACTCAGTAGTACCGAGTTTGTCTTTGTTGGGCGTCCATAGGCTATATAAGGAGGAGTGGGAAGATCATTTTCTTTACACGTTCATCCCCACCTCCTCAAGGAACTTTGAGCAAACAACACCGGGCACCGACGATCTTCTCTGAGCTCCATTTTCTCCATCCCTCTTCTCGCATCCTTGCCATGGCACCAAGGAGGGGTGCATCTTCTTCAGTGGAGAAAGGTGAGTTGGTCCCTCGACCAACCTGCATTCAACACCCCACCCCAAAGATCAAGAAGGTCTTGAGGGGTTGATGAAGAGGAAAATGGTACCGATGCGATACAGAGATCGCACCCTCATAGAGCGATTAGGCTTCACCGAAAACATGGACTGGCTACTTGAGCCTCAACCATTGGAAGTGGATGACCCATTCTTCAGTGACTGTCCTGCCTACCCAAAACTTGTCTGTGAGTTCCTGGACTCATTGGATGTCCTCGTTGCCCCTAAGAAACAAATGGGAGGAGAATGGAGAGAAGGAAGAGTCAATTTTGGCCACTTCAACACCAACCACTCCATCACATTGTGGGAATTCAACCACATATTCAACTGGGTGCATGTTCTAGAACACTCCACTCCCTCCGATTTTGACCACGACCTTGCCTGGGAGCATTTTAGTGAAGTGTTACAACATTTCCACATCAATTATCATGTCAACTCCTTCACCAACATCGAGCATCTATTTGCTTAGACTTTGCATCCCCTCCTCACCAACACCATCTTTGCCCGCTCCAGCCAAGGCCAAGGGAATGTCTAAAAAACGGATCTCTTTATAGGCTGTTGGAGGGAGAACCTGTTAACTTTGGATCATTCTTCTCCTCTACATGGTCACGGTATAGAGAATGGTGTAGAGGAAAGAACCAATCATTTTTGGCAGACTGAGTACCCCATTGTGATGCACCTCCATCTTGACTTGTCCACCCTCACGCTTTTGGTGGCTGTGAAGATTCTAGATCTCAAGAATTTCAAGAAGATGGGACTCCTCAGCACACACTTTGACACGATGTATGCATGTTGCATAATGGGAGGATGGTACATGGAGCATCAACTCCCAGACCCCCTCTTCAATCTATGAGGAGTCGAGTATCTCAGGTGGCCGATTGATGTTGAGGATGGAAACAATGAAGAAGAGGAAGTAGCCCATGTCGACCCCGAGCAGCAACATGATGATGACAACGTTGTAGAGGTGTAACCTACCATCCCCATAACCCTGAGATCGGTCCTGCACAAGTGTATGCTCACTTAGGCTGCCTCAAGCTTGTTTGCCCCACCAGTATTGCCCGAGGAGCATGATCCATATGACATGGAAGACATATATGGTATGATACAGGATATTCAAAATGGGAAACAGCAACATCAAGCAACGCTGGAAGGAATACATGATTTCCATACATAGCTATACCAAAACCAATAGGCATCTACGGCAATGAACGTCTTCTCCTGGCCAACCAAGAGAATATGCATTTGCACCTATAGCAAATTGAGCAGTATCAGTGGTTGTTCTTTGACCACTACTGGAACTACGGGTTTTTTTAGGATACCCGCAACCACAACTGATTCCGCCATCCGACCTTACCTTCTAGGGGATGTTTTCTCCCCATGACCCCTCACTGCCACCTCATCCACCTCCTTCATTCTGATCATGGGATTGTTGTTCCACCTCATAAGTTTGAATGTTGACTATGTGGACATAGTCATATTCAAGCTTAGAGGGGTGCTTGAACAACCATCTATCTTAGTTTTTCCGTTGCATTTTTATTTTAGTTGCTTTCTATTTTTCTATGTTTATGAAATTATAGGATCAACACCTATATGTTGCAAACATGGATCATTATATGCATGGGTTTCTATGGAACATAGGGAGTACTCGTAGGTGTGTCTTTGTAATGAAATTTAAAAAGTTTTGAAAAGAAATTTTACATCTTTATAAGCTGCATTGCAATATCTTTGAGTCACACAACTTGAGGAAGTGTATGGGTTAGTCAACTTTAGGACGTGGGATATGAATTAACATCTCAAGTATCCATGGAATAAGAATAAAGATGATGTTGAGCCTAGACTGAACAAACCTTTTATGAGATATTAAATTGAAGTTTAACAAAGAACTCCTAAGGTTACCCTGTGCACATGTCATTAGAGAAGGACACATGATATTAAAGGCTTTATCTCTTAGTTATGTGATTTAATCAACCTTTCATCAACATGAATCAACACTTTAAGATGATCAAGTACACTGAATCATCGCCTCTTGATTGCATAGCATAGAATTATAGATAGCATGATAGTTAGTTTATTGTCCCATTGCATTTGAAAAAAAACAAAATATGAACATGCACAAACAAACTCTTGTGCACATCATGCAGTTACATAACACCAAATTTACATATAGATTGAATCCACATATGATTTCTTTATAAATGCATAATATGACTATTTCTTTCTCTCTGAAATAAGAATGCAAAGTTATCATCCATACCCTAAAAAATGCAATGAATGTGCATCGTAAGTAATGACCTAGAATAAACTATTTCATTCTAGTTAAAGGGATTGAAAAAAAAAGTATTCTGTGAAATCAAGGGAGAAAAGATGCGCTCACTTCTTCATAACCGGATAGGAACATTCATATTATGGAAATTTTGTTGCTCTCATCTTGTTGAAGTGATGCTGATTGCATGTGTCATTCCACTCATAATGTTAGGCATTAGGATTCATTTTTCATCATCATCCTCATATAGGTTCATCATGTTTTTTATGATTGCATAAATGATTCAATTATTTATGCAATTCTTCTTCAGCCACCCATTTCATGTCACCCATTGCTCTTATTGGTAGGCCACTCGCATGATTTGTCTCCTTATTCATTTTTATTAGGAGAACAACTTCAACATAGATTGGTAGTTAGGAAAAAGAGCAATGTAGATAGGAAATCACATAATTCAACAAGTGAAGGCTGGATTTGACTATCATATTAACTGCACTTCTGATAGTATTTCACTGATCTAAGGACGGAAGTCTTATATGGATATTTTGGGTCGCTTCATAGAAGTTATTGGTTCAGTTGTTAGTAAAGGCCAGTTTGGGATTGTTATGTGGGGATGATTGACGTGTCAATACATGTGTTATGTCCTTTTGCTAACTCTTTTCTCAAACACATTTAAGAGTGTGTTACTCGAGGATGAGCAATATACAAGCTTAGGGGAGTTTGATGCATTGGTTTTTAGTCGCTTTTACAGGCATAATTTATTGGGTTTTGTGTACCTATTCATTAATTAGATGATTAATTATGCACAAAATATTATCATTAGCCTGTTTCACTTAAATGCATCAAAGTTTTCCAATTCTACTATTTTAAAATGGTTTGAGATCATCTCAAGTATTTATGTATGTTTTTGTTGCCTTTCATGTACCACAAGAGTTTGACAGACTTGGTACTACTGAGTAAACAAGTCAGTAGTATCGAACTCACATTAGTAGAAGACCCAACGGATCATACAGAATTGATACTACCAACACTAATAGTCGATAGTACCCAAATCATGTCAGAAAGGCGCATGAAAGGACACAAGCAATCTCCGTACTACTGAGTACACTGTGAGTCGGTACTACCGACATCACATTAGAGAGACAGAGCTGGCTCGAAATAGAGACTTGGTACTATCGAGACTGCTCGGTAGTACCAAAAGTGTGGGCGTGCATGACCACCCTAAGGACTTAATACTACCGACTTCACAGTCGGTACTATCGAGTCTAATATGATGGCTGGCGTTATTTTTCACCCTAAGTGGCTCTTATGACTTAAGGAGAGTGCGGTCATACTTAATCATGCAGCCGATTTTCATTGCATGATACCCGAGAGTGAGGAGAGGAGAAAGCAACACCAAAGGCTACGACTAGGATGATTCAAGCACCTCTAGTGGGTGATTCTATAGCCGAAAGACAAAAGATTGCATATACGTTGAAAGGGATCATCCAGAATGACTATTCTCTAAGGGTTACTTTAGATTTCTAATGTTTGCCACATTCTTCTCCTTCCTTGCTATGAATTTGTCTATGGAATTCATGAAGGGATAATTCCTTTGATTCCTTAGGATCCTGGAGTAGTTTGGATATGCATTCTACCTAAATTTGATGCATTAATATAGATTTTGCTCCTAGTTTCTGGATATAAACATGTGAGATTGCTATGATTTATTTGTTCTTGATCACGATAGAAGGATAATTAGATGTTTAACATTTTGAGTGACGGGTTAAGGGTTGGTCAAGCTTAGGTTTACCCATTAACTTTGCCCTTTAAGAAAGGTGGAGCATAAATGAGAGGAGAAAGCCAGAGTTTATTGTAAATCACCTAACTAATCAACCAATTTATATGAAAATGGAATTGGCATTAGATTAGGTAGTGAAGTATTCTATGAGAGTGGGTAGTTCTTGATACATGCTCTTTATCGAGGGTTAGGTGTAATGCATGTTAGTGTTTAGAAGCTAGTTGCAATGTTATCCGTGGTGAAACCACCGTCCTAAGGAAATTTTCTACTCAGATTAACTCATTTGTCAATCTTGTTTCTCTTTTGCATTGTTTTTATATAATTAAAACCAAATTCAACTATTTTTACCGACCTAGCTAAGTAGATCATAGCTAGTAGTAGTCTCTAGATTCTATTTCCCTGTGTTTGACTCAGGCCTCACAAGGCCTATATTAATCGATAAGTTCGCTTGTTCTTGACATGGAATTTTATCGTGTGAGAAGTGCAAATGAAGAAGGAAAAATTTAAATCCACGATGATAATCTACAAAGGAAAGGTGAAGTCCAAGGGAAAAGGAAAACCTATGAAGATTTCTAAAGCTGTCTATAAACCCAAGTCTCCTACACTCAAAGCAGAGGGGTGACCAAGGGAGGCAATTGTCTCCACTTTCACAAACCTGGACACTATAAAAGGAATTTCCCTCTCTAACAAGATGAATTGAGGAAGAAGGAGGGGATAGAGATCTCCACTTAGGCATTTACATTATTTCGATAAATATATGTACTTATTCATCTTGGGTACTAGATATCAGATGTCGATCTCACATATATTTTAATATGAAGGATCTAAAAAGAAGTAAGCCTTCAAGAAAAGGTTTGGTCAAACTATGCGTCGTGAATGGAACAATAGTTGATTCCACTTTAGTTGTACCATACCATTTATCTCTGCTCATGGGGCTTGGAATAGAGTTTGAGAACTACTATTTTGTACCTGCAATTAATAGAAATATCATTATTGTAACTTGTATGGACAAGGATGGATTGTAATTTAATATAAAGAATGGCCAATGTTCTATTTCTAGAGATGATATCTTTTATGATAATGCCCCAATGGCCACTGGTCTTTGTTTTCTAGATCTAGAGACAAATGTTTAAAAAGTAAATATCAAAAGATTGAAAATCGATAACTCAAACAAAACATACCTTTGGCGTTGTCATCTAATGGCACATCAATGAGAAACACATTTTTAGACTCCATAAAGATGGATACCTAAACTCTTTTGACGTTGAATAAATAGAGACGTGAATATAGTTTCATGGGAAAGATGACAAAGAACCCTTTCACTGGACATAGTAAGAGAGTGTGTGATCTATTGGGACTCATACATACCGATGTATGTGAACCATTTAGAACAAATGCTAGAGGTGGTTGCCAATAGTTGATTACCTTTACTGATGACTTCAATAGGTATAGCTATATTTACTTGATGAAGCATAAGTAACAAACCATTTAAAAGTCAAGTATTTCATGAATGAGGTATGGAACCAACTTGATAAAAGTATAAATGCCCTTCCTTTTGATCGGGGTGAAGAGTACATAAGCCAAGCATTTGAGAACATTCTGTGAGACCACAATATAATATCACAACGGACGTCACATGGAACACCACAACATAATAGTGTATAAAAAAGAAGGAATAGTACATCACTAGATATGGTGCAGTCAATGATGAGATCTTTTGATCTTTTGACTTCTCGGGACACGCTCTAGAAACAACAAGATTTACACTAAACCATGTACCATATAAATTAGATCAAGAGACACCATATGAGATATGGTATGGGAAGCGTTCCAATGTGAAATTCATGAAGATTTGAGTATTTGATGTTTCAAAAAAAGCTTGCACCCAAATTAGATAAATGTTATTTTGTTGGATATCCTAGGGAAACAAAATGATTCTACTTTTATACTGTATATGACATAAAGTTTTTGTTTCTGGGGATGCTTTATTACTAGAAAAGAAATTTATTTCTGAAGGAATCAATGGGAGGAAAGTAGAACTAAAAAACGTTCAAGTTCAAGAAGATAATATGAAACTATAGAGGTACAAGAGGGACATGGACAATTATAATTATTGTAAAATCTCAAATTCCTCATGTAACGCAGAACCTCACAGATCTAGTAAGACAAGTCATGAGCCTGAAAGATTTGGTTATCTTGTGACTCAAGTAAACAATGAGTTGGTAATTGAGGTAACCAAACAACCTATCTAGATGCTATTAAGGGACTAAAGACTAAGAAATGTCTTGAGGCCATGAATCTAGGATGGAATCTAGGTACACCAATAGGCTATGGACCTTGTTGGATCCAATTGAAGGGGTAAAACCCATTGGGTGCAAGTGGGTCTTCAAGAAGAAGAACAAGATGGATGGTAATTTATAAACCTATAAAGGTTGATTGGTTGAAAAGGGTTTTAGACAAGTTCAAAGTGTTGACTATGATGAAACATTCTCTCCAGTTGGCATGTTTAAGTCCATTAGGATCATGCTTGTAACTATATCTTATTATGACTATGAGATTTTCCAGATGGATGTTAAAACCACATTCCTTAATAGTTATTTACTTGAGGATGTGTATATGAAACAACCCAAGGGTTTACAAATCCAAAGGATGCAAATAAAGTCGTAAGCTAAAAAGGTCAATATGGATTGAATCAAGCATCTCAGAGCTAGAATCTTCAATTTGACGAAATAAACAAAGAGTTTAGCTTTAGTCAAAATGAAAATGAACCATGTGTTTACAAGAAGTTTAGTGGGATCATGATTGTATTCCTCATATTGTATGTAGATGACACACTACTGATTGGTAATGATTGTGACAGACTGGATCATTCTCCCTTTTCCATTAAGTAATTATAAACCCTACCTTACTCAATGTTCTTGTCTTACCTTCAATCCTCTAATTGAATATATTAGATGCATAATTGATAACGACCAAGTGTAATTGATATCTTGGTGACCCTGAATTTTAATGTAATATAGTTCTCAATACTATCACTATTTACGATAATTCCCATTTATGTTGATCTAATTTTTTAACACATACCTAAGTGGTTCTCATGATCATCTTGTAGATCTTTCTCTTACGATTCCAACACATGTCATTTCATCAAATTTGGAGCTATGATGAGGAAGTTATGTCCACATGGAGACCTTGAACTTTAAACATGCTTTAAAATCATATTCTACCCTTTTTGGGTCTTGGACCGACCATTTTGAGCCAATACCATGTGCATGTTGACCTAGAGGTTATACATTGTACATATTTTGATATTGACTTAACCTTTCCATTCATATGTATCTAATATTTGTATTCAAGTTTAATTTTAGGTGGGAGGTACATGAAAAGGATCAAAATTCACAAACCCTAGCTTGTCAAAGTTCAAGTCAAAAGCTATACAAGTGTGCTAAATTAGAAAATCCATGTAAACGACCTTAGAAGATTTTTGTAATCACTTGTATTGATTATATGACTTGTAAGTAAGATGAGAAAAATTATTGGGACACTTACTACCAAGTTTTAATTACTTTTTTAGCACTTTAGAAAAATAATCACAGGCTGTTGATCGGTCGAGTTGGAATCTTGACCAATCCACTGGATCCATTTTCTAGAGAGTGCATCGGTCGAGTTGTGCATACATAGAACTTGACCGATCGGGTTTCTAACCAATGCAATATTCATTGGTAGGTCGAGTTTCCCTAGGAAAATCTCGACCGATGGTTTGAATATTGGGTTTGTCTTTTAGTTGATGGGTTGAGTTACCTTTATTGAATTTTTAGTGATTACACTGTATGGAAGTTGTAGAAAAAGTGATTATAAATATTGTGGCTTATTTGATCAAAAACAGATTTGTTGCCTTGGGCAAAAATGGCTATATTTTGGCCCTAAGAGTTCCCCAACTTAAAGGGGCACCCCCAATTATAAATAGGACCTCTTGGAGTTCATTCCAAGGTTGCTCATTCACTACATGCTTGGTCTTAGCTTAGTTGAGAGTGTTCCAACCCTTTGACACCCTTTCTCTCTCAAGTTTCAAATCAAATTCGTGAGTATGCGTGAGTTAGGTCCTCTTGTATGAGAGCTACTCCCTATATTGATGTAAAGCTCTCCAACTCCATCTTCCCACCCCCTTTCCTTATTGAATAAAAGGCTTGAAGATCTTATCCAAGTGAAGGAGAAGGAGTTGTTGTTCTTCAAGGTTGAAGAAAGCATGGCGATCAAGATCTCCGAGTGAAGGAGATAGGAAAGGCAGACATTCAAGAAGGATAGGTAATCCCTTTAAGTCCAAAGACTTGAAGGTGGAGTGGGTAAGTCCTTGAAGAAGGATGAAAACTCCTTGTTCAAGTGGGTAAGCTCCTTCGGTAGGTTGAAGATCCTTGCTTGAGGTACTAAGTCCTTGGATGAATATAGTTTTTGTCTTGTAATCTTATGATGGAATATAAGAGTACCAAGATTGCAAACTCCTAGAGATTCACCACCTCTAGATAGTGGACTGACTCACTTCTAGTTTGAAGTGTGGAACCACTCTAAATCACTTTGTCCAAGTGTTTTCTATCCTTGTCTCTCATCCTTGCTATGCTTGCTAGTTAGGACCTCAAATTTGTTGTATGCTTTAGCTTTTGCACTTAATATACTTTGAAGGTCTAATCCATTTTGTGAGTATTGTAATGCTCTATTCACCCCCCCTCTAGAGCCCTTGATCCAACTAGTGGTATCAGAGCAGGTCTTTTCCAAGCTACTTCAACAAGTAGGAGAAGATGGGCGATTTAGCACTTGGATCTCTCAACTTGGAAGGAAGCATCTCCATGTGACCTCCGGTCTTCGACGACACTGACTTCCTCTATTGGAAGAGAAGAATGCAGTTCTACCTCCATGGTGTAAGCTACAAGATGTGGAAGGTGGTGCACCTCAAGTATGAAGATCCAAAGGGGGAAATATCCACATGTATGGAAGCCCAAATGAAGAAAGCTCAGCTCAATGCAAAATCTGTGAGCATCATCTATGCAACCCTCACCCCATCCGTTTTCAACCAGATCTCCTCATGGGACACCGCACATGAGATTTGAAACATGTTTTGCATCACCTATGAAGGAATAGAGCAAGTGAAGGAAGCAAAGATCTACATGCTTGGTTGTCTCCTTGAGAACTTCAAGATGGGCAAGAATGAAAGAGTGGTGGACATGTACACAAGGATTAATATCATCATCAATGGATTGTCAGCTCTTGGGAGTGTGATGGACAAAGGCACAATCAACTCAAAGTTCTTGAGATCTCTTCCAAAGATATGGGAGCCCAAGGTAACCTCCATTGAAGAAGTGTACACGCTTAGTGAATTGTCAATTGAGGAGCTAGTTGGCAACCTTAAAGCTCATGAGCCAAGGCTTGGTAAGTAAGAAGAAGAAAAGAGAGAAGAGAAGGAGTCCAAGAAGATCAAGGACGCAACCTTCAAAGCTCAAATTAAGAGATGGTTCGGCAGCAACAACTTGCTCTCAAGTCCCCTACTCCTTCCTCAAGTGAAGATGAAGACCCAAATGAGTATGAAGAAAACTACTCCATGGGCAAACACTTCAAAGGGAAGTCTTCTTCATCCACACCTAGGTGCTATGAATGTGGCCAAAACTGCCTTTACAAGAGTGACTACCCCAAGGCCAAGAAGGGCCACCACAAGAGCAGCCACAAGAAGGACAAGGAGTACAAGAAAGAAGGAAAATACAAGACAAAGGAGAAGAAAGAAAGAAGAATAAAAGATGCAGCTCATGCAGCTTGGGAGGAGTCTTCCTCAAGCTCTTCTAGCTCTGAAGATGGAGAATGCCACCTTGCTCTCATGGACTCCACAAGTGATAATGTAGGTGAGGTAAGTGAGGTAAGTGAAGTTAAATTGAACGAGTTGTCTAAAGAAACTCCCATTGATATGCTTAATGCTAGTCGTTTTTCTTTTACTAAATACAAAGCAAAAAAGAAAAGGCTAGTATTGATTATAGATTATCTTTATGCTAAGATTGAAATTATTGATCAAAATGAAAAGTTACATCTTGATAGTATTGACTCCTTGCAAAGGCAATTTCTTGATCTTGAGCTCCAATACAATGGAGTTGAAGTTGAGAATGGTGTCTACCTTAAGAACATTGCTACTCTTAAGGAAGAGAACCAAAAATGCCTAGATGAGATTGATATTCTTAAAACTGAAAATGTAGAACTTAATCTCATTGATGAATCTAGGAGGAAAGAAATTTATGCTTATCAAAGAGATTTTTTTTTGCTTAAATCTGAAAATGCTAAGTTGCTTGCTCAAGTTAATGATCTATCTTCTAGACCTATATTGCCAAGTAATGAGGTACCTAGAACTACTCTAGAATGTGATTCTTTTCATATTAAAGCCCTCTATTTAGAGGAAAACTTGTTGCATGCTAGAGATGATCTTGCTAGCTTTTCTTCTACTATCATTATTCTTAGTGATGATAACGAAAAATTAAGTGCTTCTTTGCAAAAGTTTCTTACTGGAAAGAAATCCCTTAATGTTATTCTACAACACTTTACCAAAAAAATTGGTACAAGTGGTTTAGGATATGATTGGACTGCTCCTAAAGGTAAGAACAAGAAGAAGAATAAGGGTAAGAAGAAGAGTGGGAAACCTCCTTTCTTCCATGGAGAGACTTCAGGCTCTAAGAACTCAATGGTATGTGTTTATTGTAAATGTGATGATCATTACTATACTTATTGTCCTTACCAGCCAAAGGGGACCAACACAAAGATGAAATGGGTCCCCAAGCTAACCCTGGATCCCAAAGTTTAAGTTGGGCACTGGCATCCTTCTTTCATGCAGGTCAAACGAAGGTGGATCATTGATAGTGGTTACTCAAAGCATATGACAAGTGAAATCAACCATGTCATCAAATTCATGAAAATGAAAGGAGGATCGGTGACCTTCAAGGACAACAAAAAAGGTAAGGTAATAGGTGAGGGTGATGTTGGCAACGAGCTTTGTATTAAAAATGTTTTGCTTGTTAATGGCCTACATCACAACTTGATAAGTGTAAGCCAACTTTGTGATAATGGATATCTTGTTCTATTTACTTCTTTACAATGTTTGCTTCTAGATTCCCTCACTTACAATGTTATATACAAGGAAACTAGAAATGGTAATTTATATGTTATTGTGCTTGATGCTCTAAAGCCCGTACTTGATATATGCTTAATTGTGGATAAAAATGACATATCTCTTTGGCATCGCTAGTTGGGTCATGTGAATATGCATCAAATGGAGAAATTGAGCAAAAAGGAATTGGTTAGGGGACTTCCTAAATTTGATTTCGAAAAGGACGAGGAATGCCAACCTTGTACACATGAAAAGAAAACCATGTCCTCCTTCAAATCCAAAGGAGTCCTTAGTACCAAAAGAGCTCTTGAGCTTCTTCATATTGATCTATTTGGACCTATGAGAACTCAAACGCTTCATGGTTCAAGTATTGTCTTGTGATTGTTGATGATTTCTCTCGCTATACTTGGACATTCTTTCTCGTTTCAAAAAGTGATACTCTAGATGTTTTCTCGAGCTTTTATAAACGAGTTGAAAAGGAAGCTTCTTGTCAGATTGTTTCTATCCGTAGTGACCATGGGGGAGAGTTTGAAAATGATCTTTTTGAGTGTTTTTGTGAAAAATATGGCTACTTGCCCAATTTCTCTTCTCCTTGTACACCTCAACAAAATGGGGTAGTAGAGAGAAAATATAGGTCGGTATAGGAGATGGATAGGACCATGCTTGTAGAGTATGACACTTCAAAGAAGTTTTGGGCTAAAGCCGTTAGCACCTCATGTTTTGTGCAGAACTGAGTTTTTACGCATCCATCTTTGAAGAAAACCCCCTATGAGTTATGGCGTGGTAGAAATCCATCCATCGAATTCTTTCACATTTTTGGATTTCCTTGTTTTGTTTTAAACACAAAGGATTCTCTCGACAAGTTTGATCTGAAATCATACAAGGATTTCTTCTTAGGCTATAGAACTACAAGCAGGGCTTATAGAGTTTTCAATATTGAACTGTCTAAAATTGAAGAATCTATTAATGTCAAATTTGTTGAATCTAACCCTGCTATTGGAAAGAATATTTTTTATAATGATGTTGCAGATGACTTAATTCCAATCTTAAAGGACCTCAACACCGACAACAAAGGTAAGTAGGTGGTTGAAGCAGAAGACGAAGAGAAGAAGGATCCCACTCCTCGCTTCACAAAGAATCATACCAAAGAGCTAATCATTGGTATTCCTTTTGAGAGGGTGAAGACACGAGCTTCCTACAACAAAGAACCAGCAGACAATGCCTTCATCTTACAATTGGAGCCAAAGGACATCAAGGAAGCTCTTGGAGATGATGAGTGGATCCTAGCCATGCAGAAGGAACTAGAGTAGTTTGAGAAGAACCAAGTGTATACTCTAGTGCTAAGACCAAGTGATAGAAAAATCATTGGCACCAAATGGGTCTACCACAACAAGCTTGACGAAAATGGTAAGGTGGTAAGAAACAAAGCAAGGTTAGTAGCTCAAGGATACAATCAGCAGGAAGGTATTTATTTTGATGAAACTTATGCTCATGTTGCTAGACATGAATCTACTAGAATGCTACTTGCTTTTGCTATTTATAAAGATTTCTTGCTATATCAAATGGATGTTAAAAGTGCATTTTTGAATGGTACAATTGAGGAGGAAGTATTTGTTGCTCAACCTCTGAGCTTTGAAAATGACATGCTACCTAACCATGTTTATTTGCTACAAAAATCTCTCCATAGACTCAAACAAGCACCTCGAGCTTGGTATGAGAAGTTAAAGAAATTTTTGTTAGAAAATGTCTATGTCATGGGCAAAGTTGATTCTACTATATTTGTAAAACACACTTCTAGCAATTTTCTAATAATTCAAATTTATGTTGATAATATCATATTTGGCAAAACTGATCTTGATCTTTGCAAGGAGTTTAGTTCTCTTATGCAGAGTGAGTTCGAGATGAGCATGATGGGTGAGATTACTTTCTTCCTAGGCTTCCAAATCAAACAAACTAATGATGGAAACTTCATCAACCAAGGCAAGTACACCAATGAACTACTCAAATGCTTTGGAATGGAGAATATGAAGTCGATGGGCACACCCATGTCCAACACCACCAAACTTGATAGAGATGAAGAAGCTGAGAAGGTAGATGGGAAGCTCTATAGAGGTATGATTGGAAGTTTACTTTATTTAACTACCTCTAGACTTGACATAATGTTTAGTGTTGGATTGTGTGCTCGCTTTCAATCAAATCCTAAGAAATCTCATCTTATAGCTATTAAGAGGATTTTAAGGTACCTAGCCAAAACTCAAAACTTTGGACTATGGTATCCCAAGTGAAGGGACTTTACTCTTACTTCCTATAGTGATGCCGATTATGTAGGCTACTTGATTGATAGAAAGTGCACAAGTGGCACTTGTTTCCTCCTAGTACCATGTTTGGTGTCTTGGTTTTCCATGAAACAATGCACCGTGGCATTATCAACCACAGGCTAAATACATTGTAGTCGGGAGTTGTTGTGCCCCAGTTCTATGGATGAAGTAAATGCTCTAAGACTTTAACATGCACTTTGATGCTTCTCCTATCTATTGTGATTATACTAGTGCAATCAATCTTTCTTATAATCCTATATTGCATAGTAGAGCTAAACAAATAGAGGTTTGCCATCACTTACTTTGTGATCACATTGCCAAGAAAGATATTTATATCACGCATGTGGACACAAAAAATTAGTTGGCAGACATTTTCACTAAAAGTCTAGCTAGAGAGGAATTTAACTTTATTAGATCAAAATTACTTATAACTGCTTTGGATGAATCTGACATGCCTTCTAGCTAGTAGTCATTTATCCTATATGTTTTGCATCTATCATGGTCATCTTTGAATGCATATATGCCTAAAATTGCTTTTTCATGTTCATACTTGCCTTGTTTTCTCTTTTTTTGGGTATTTTTCACAAACGCTTGTTTTATCACTAAATAGTACCCAATGATGAGTCATATGTGCCTAAGTATGTTCAATATACATAATGGACTTGAAAAATAAATTTAATTAGCATTCAAAAGGCTAGAAATTGAGTTTGATGGTTATAGGTCAGTTTGATCATCGACCGAGTTTCCCCCAGGACAAACTCGACCGATCTGTGGCCGAGAGATGTTCTGAAATGGACCAATCGGTCGAGTTTCCCACTCTCAGAACTTGACCAATCAGCAGGATGAAGCCAAATTAAGTTTGGCTTTGGCCGACTATTCTCCCTCTCAACTAGAGAATAGCTGACCGATTCCCCTTCTTCTAGCCCTAAGCTCCCTACCCTTTAGCCCTAAACTTCCCTATCCCAGCCCTTTCACGACCTAGATAGGCTGTCGTAGACCTTCCCCTTTGTTCTTCCTTGGTTGGTGATCGGTTTGTGTGGCTTGATTTGTGTGTTTGATCTCTTCTCCTCCTTCTTTTTGCCTCCATGGTTTCTCATAGGAGAACGAGACCCTCCCCTAGCAATTCACCTTCATCTTCCTCGTCTTCTCGCTTGGTACCCTTTGATGACACCTTGTTTGTCTCAATAGAGGCTGTAACTAGGTATAAAGACCTTCTTCCTAGGAGTCCTTTTTCTTTTAGAGCCTTGTTTGAGCCTAGCCCTTGGCGTCAAGCCGTTATAGACCAAGTTGCAAGGTTGTTGGCTGTTCATCACCTCTCTGTCCTAGATGTTGAACATGACTACTTTCATAATTCTATGACTAGCACAAAAGAAGTTCACAAATTCTATGCTAAGTTGTGTTGGAATTATGACACCCTTGTACCCCCACCTAATACTGAAGTGGTCCTCACTTCCATGATCGCCGGTAACAAATTTCAAATCTCCGAGGATATTCTAAATGTCTTCTTTTATGGAGATGATGAAAATGATACTTGGCGCAAGGATTACGGTGAGTACTTCGACCTTTGGGATCCTGAGGGTTTCTACAAGAAGAATGAGATCACTCTTCCTGACATCCATCGCTACTTGAATAAACCTAATGTTCCATATAAGAAGAAGAGCACCCTACCCTCCTCCACCCTAGATCTCAGAAAGAATATATTGGCCTTAGTGATCAACTACAACATCCATCCAAAGAAAAATCAAACGGATATTGCAGAGAACATGGCGGTTCTAATGTATTGCATTCTAGAGAATATCAACATCAAATGGTCCAGATACATTCTACACCATGTGACCTGTTTTGACACTGGTAAGAACACCCGTGACACCCATTCACCCTATCCAACCCTAATTTGTGGTTTATTACAGTTCTCCACTAAGAAATCACTCTTTTCCGACTTCCATTACAAGCTTGTAAGGAAGGGAGTGTGTATCAGTGAGACCACAATTCAGAAGTCTGTGCCTTTTTTTCCTCTACCCCACCTAGCGCCTCAGCCTCTGCCTCTGCTGCACCTGCCCCTGACTCTACCTCTACCTCTACCCGAGCTCCACCTTCGCAGCCACCTCGACCTAGTTGTGCCTCGTTTCATGTGTCTAATGAAACCCTTATGGGCTACATGATGCACCAACAGGCATACAACCTCTAGGTCCAGGAGCACCTGCACCAGGATTTATGTTCAATCATGTCAAACATGAACTTATCATGTGCACACCCCTACCCCACCTACCAGCCATACCCCGATAGTGAGTATGCTTCTTATGCATATCATCATTACTACGCTACCCCATCGCCTTCCGTTGTTGCTCCCACACCCTTTGCTATTGGTGGTCCTACTCGTGTCTACCTACTGTTGCTTGTTGGTCCCTTGGTCACACTACTTTCCAGTCTTGGCAATTCTTCTCCTTCCTTCCCTAGGCCAATGAGCTCTATGCTCTTGGTATGACTTGGGATGAGTAGAATGCTCATTGGCCCGGTCATGGTTTTGGTCCTTTTGTGGATGAGGAGATGCCTGATCAAGCTGATGTTGAGACTGTTTCTACTGATGACGATGATGGTGATGGTGAGGATGCATCTGATGATTGTTTTGATGGCTTCACTGGTGCCTCTGGTGATGAAGGCGCTTTTGCTACACCTTTAGATGGAGATGAGGACTAAGATCCTAAAGATGATGATGATGATGATGTGGACATAGATAGTTTAGATGTCTAGTTGTTTCTCAGTTTTTAGTCTAGTTTTCTAATCATTTATATATTTCTAGGCTATTTTGTATTAGAAACATATGGGCACATTATCTGAGATGTACTATTTTTATCTTCAACTTTCATCATTTTCTCTCTTGTAGTTGCTTTTTTTCTGAGTACATGCTTCTGAGTTGTAATCTATGTTATGAGCACTCTTACTCTTTGATCTATTATATCCTATGAGTTGGTGCCTTGTTTTCACCATATTTTGATTATGACTTAGCTTGTATGTTTCTTTTATCTCTAGTTGCTTTATAATATTAGATTGAATGTTTGAATATTTGCTTGATTGTGTCTGGAGAAGACCTAATTATATGCTCTTCTATCCCCTCACTTTTTGATAATATCAAAAGGGGTAGAGAACTTTCAATGTCTTGAAACTCAATCATATTGTTATCTCTTGTCATACTGTTGCTTATTGCTTATGATATCCTTTTCTTATTCATTATATGATTTAACATGAAGGACCATATAGTACATGTATGTTATAATTGCTTTGTGTATATAGACTAACTATGTAGTTTAAAAGTAAGCATAGATTGAGGGGGAGAAATTCACATTGTTCAAATCTTGAATCCCCCTAATTCACAAGGCAAAAGTATAAATTCTACATCCTTTTCAATATGTTTGAGGAATGGTTTGTCATTGTCAACAAGGGTGAGAATGTTGACCTAGAGGTTATACATTGTCCATATTTTGATAATGACTTATCCATTTCATTCATATGAATCTAATATGTGTATTCAATATTAAGTTCAGGTGTTAGGTACATGAGATCAAAATTCACAAGCCCTAGCTTGACAAAGTTCAAGTCAAAAGCTATACAAGTGTGCTAATTAGGAAATCCATGTAAACAACCTTAGAAGATTTTTGTAATCACTTGTATTGATGATATGACTTGTAACTAAGATGTGAAAAATTATTGGGACACTTAATACTAAGTTGTAATCACTTTTTTAGCACTATAGAAAATTGATCAATTGGATCCATTTTTTAAGAGAGTGCATCAGTCGAGTTGGAATCTCGATTGATCAATTGGATCCATTTTTTAAGAGAGTGCATCGTTCGAGTTGTGCATACATAGAACTCGACCCATCAGGTTTCTGAGCAATGCAATATTCATTGGTCGGTCGAGTTTCCCCAGGACAATCTCGACCAATGGTTTGAATATTGGGTTTGTCTTTTAGCCAATCAGACGAGTTACCTTTATTGAATCTTGATAGATTGCACTGTACAGAAGTTGTAGAAAAAGTGATTATAACCGTTGGTGGCTTATTTGATCAAAAATAGATCTGTTGCCTTGGGCAAAAATGGCTATATTTCGGCCCTAAGTGTTCCCCAACTCAAAGGGGTACCCCCAATCTATAAATAGGACCTCTTGGAGTTCATTCCAAGGTTGCTCATTCACTACATGCTTGGTCCTAGCTTAGTTGAGAGTGTTCCAACCCTTTGAGCCCCTTTCTCTCTCTAGTTTCAAATCAAATTTGTGAGTATGAGTGAGTTAGGTCCCCTTGTATGTGAGCTACTCCCTGAATTGATGTAAAGATCTCCACCTCCACCTTTCTACCCCCTTTCCTTATTGAAGAAAAGGCTTGAAGATCTTCTCCAAGTGAAGGAGAAGGAGTTGTTCTTCTTCAAGGTTGAAGAAAGCATGGTGATCCAGATCCCTGAGTGAAGGAGATAGGCCAGGCAGACGTTCAAGAAGGATAGGTAATCCCTTGAAGTCCAAAGACTTGAAGGTGGAGTGGGTAAGTCCTTGAAGAAGGCTGAAGACTCCTTGGTCAAGTGGATAAGCTCCTTTGTTAGGTTGAAGATCCCTGCTTGAGGTACTAAGTCCTTAGATGAATGTGGTTTTTGTCTTGTAATATTATGATCGAATTTAGTACCAAGATTGCAAAGTCCTAGAGATTAACCACCTCTATCTAGTGGACTGACTCACTTATAGTTTGAAGTGTGGAACCACTCTAAACCATTTTGTCCAAGTGTTTGCTATCATTGTATCTCATCCTTGCTATGCTTTCTAGTTACGACCTCAAATTTGCTGTATGCTTTAGCTTTTGCGCTTAATATAATTTGAAGGTCTAATCCATTTTGTGAGCATTGTAAAGCTCTATTCACCCCTCTCTAGATCCCTTGATCCAATAGTGCCATCCCACTGGAGGCCTTTTTCTTTTCATCGCCTCCATATTCTTCTTCTCACACACGGATATGGTCATATGAGACAAAAAGTTTCTCATGTTGTCGCACCTCCTCCTCTTTTCTCCCTATCTCCTCACCTACTCCCCTTTCAGTCAGATGACCAGTTGTTCGTGGTAATGGGGCACAAAGGGGAGAACATAAACCCAACTGGCTACCGCCACTACCTGGCTTGCTCCATGCAAACCTAAAAATGAATTCCTCATGCTTCCCCTCCATCTATTTAAACCCCCCAACAACTCGTTAACAGAACTTGGCTCCTCCCTCCACAACTAATGTAATGTACCCAAATTCCACCATCTCGAGATTTAGAAGGCCCGAGAGGATGAATCCGAAAACGTTAGCTAATTGTTTTAGAGAGTGATACGGAAACATAATACGCATACATGAACATTCAACATAACACACACCATACATTCAATATCAACATTTAACTTGTACATTAATTACAACATGAACTATTGCAGATTACATTTACACATTGAATAGAAAATTTTACAAAAGTCTAAACATGTATGCTAACTAGGATCTTAACACAATTGGTAAACATGTACAACTAATCACTTCCTGTTCTTTTGTCCCATGCTATCTCTGAACGTAAAACATACGTGAAACAACGAATCAACACATAAGGTGTCGAGTACATAGGTATAAAGATACATATATTTATGGTTTTCATACTTTGAAAAGATTTTCCGAAAGAAATAAAATCATAGAAAACATTTCATGAATAAGCGAAATATGCCAATTTTAGTCATTTTCCTAGATGAGTTGCATTATCCAGGTGGACTAGTATGAAAACATATATATTGGTCCCATCCCCATGTACCAAGTACTCTAGGGAAACTCCCTGTACACCGTGTGCACTAGGGAGGTGTACTAGTCAACATTAATCCATTCCCTCCTAAGGGGGATAATGAACACCTTAAATAACTACAAAACATCTACTCATCATTTATGTTTTCAAGTGATAAAACATTGAGTACTATATAGTGCTACTACATCCAATATTTGTAAATAGAAGAGAGCATACATACATATCATGATTGCAACCAAGAAAACCATAGTCATATACTTATATAAAAGCCAACGTACCTGAGTTCAAAGATTCCTATTTATATTCTTGATCATCTACATCTCCGGTCATCACCTGATTAATAACAATTAATCATCATTAATATATGTACATCATATTCTAAATATTTTAGGTCCAAATTAGGGTTTAGGCCAATCTTAAGTTCAAACTGATCTAAACTTGTGTTTGATATTTTTCTACTGACCAGGATGTCATTCTAGACATCTAGTACAAATTTCATACTTTCTGATGCTCAGTCTATTTTCTAGAGTAAAAAATAAGGTTAAAAAACATTTAATTAGTCATTAATAGAAAATGACCTAGTATTTTGTGATAATAATCAATCAGAGTCCATAAATCACTTTCAAACATAGTTAGGCTTCTAAAAGAATTTTCTGAGAATTTATTTCGATTCGATATCATTTATTATATTTAATGAATCCTAAAAGAAGCATCATCTAGTAATTTCAAAACTATGAACAAAAGTCTAATCTAGGTGCTTTATAATGAAGTAGGCATTTTTATGAGTCTAATGGTATTTTTGTGGGAATTATTCAGCTAATGGAGGTATTTTTTAGTCATTTGCTAAGAAAGGATCATTTTATGAATATAAAAAACATGATACCTTGCGCCTGGGGTCCACCACCTGAGTGGCGCTCTGGGATTGACCCACCATAGTCTGTCCACCTGTCCCTCATTTGGCCTGGTCAAGGCCCTCAATGGTTGACCCTCCCCTTCGTCTGCTTCATCCTCGACTCAACGCATGAGTTCTTCCGCAACCTGAATTAGCGTCGCCTTGGATTCCGGCTGTATGGGAGCATCACCGCCTTAGGGGGTGTAATGCTCGACCTGGGAGAAGCTAAGCCAGCCAGTCTGACCTAGGCTTGGCTAGACCCATCTCTCTCTCTCTCTTTGCACTCACCCGACGACTACATACCATCTCATACAGGGCTCCGATCAAGGTATCAAGTCGTCGTTGCCTTGACTCTGATGAGCATGAGCCAAGGCCAGGACCTTCCCCCGCCCTCCAGATATGTGTTTGTAATATGCTCATGGCTGCTCCATGGCCTGATGCTGCGGCATAGAAGCTCTGTTTAAATCAGGTTTGGCTCCTTTCCCTACTATAGGGGGGATGCAGACGAAGAAAGAGGGGACATGCCTCTCCCTGATCGGGTTGCTCTACTTCTCTATGACACAACAACGCTACCACAAGGGTGGACTCCAGAGATGAAAGGAGAAGAGGTTATGACCCCTCAATGGAAGTTTCGGGTCACTGCGACTCCATAGATGAAGGTTTTCTTCATACATGCCTTGCCTATCAGAGACCGTAGGAACATCTGCATCCTTCTGTTGAACCAGGTGGAATCTACAGGTTGGGTGGATCAGAACCAAGCTCCCCGTCATCTGAACTCATATGCACCAGTGGTGAATCATCAGGCTTCTCAAAGGCATCACCAGATCAAACATAGTTAAAGGAAGACATGTCACCTCTTTGGGTTATCTCTCCTATTCAGAATCTCACCAAACCCTATTTGTTTGGGTTGTCACTCAAGTTGTTGTTGTGTACCTGGTGGAGAAGGACGAGAGATATTCTACCACACACCACGATGTTAGGTTGTTGGGGAGCTCCTACCAGTGCGGTGGATTTGAAGACGAACCTAAAACTCCTAACCTATTCGTGACCTGGTCTTCTGTACACATTTTGCTCCGTTGAAAATGGAGGTAGGTGACAATCCTCGACTCTTCAGATGTATCCAAAGGCCAGTAGTGTGTCACACCACCCAGCCAGGTCACGACTAACATAGTCGTGCCCCTCTGATTGATAGGGATGGCTTCGCGACATTAATGGAAATTGTACTTATTTCTAAATCATCTAAATCCTAGTCGTTAAATTGAATTTCAAACATTCTTATTTCTCAAAAACAAATCCCAAATAGGATGCAATTTCAGGCATAGGTGATTCATAGACTACTCTAATACTCTACCAAGAACGAGTAAAAAAAAGTCTCCATCCAAAATACTATATAAGTATCATTATCAAATTAGGCATGAGTACTCATTATAAACATCAATACATGGCTCAAGTGACCCAATCATAAATTATATCTCCAAACACAACTTTCACTGAACAGCAATCCATAACTTAATAACAAATTCTCAGTTTAGTTCAACAACCTACACAACAGTCATAGTTCTCATATACATATTCAATATTGAAACCCTAAAATCAAGGTCATTACATTCACCCCACCTTAGATGGAATTTTGTCCTTGAAATTCAGTTAACGTCATACTTTAGGTGTTATCAACGATCCCAACTGCATAAAGGTGACCACTTCTAGGTGACAAGAATATCACAAATAATTTCACATGTGCAATGGTGCTCATATGATCACACCCTAAATTATCTTCTTTAGGGTTTCAAGATTGTAGGGGTACCCACCCCACCTTAATTAAATGAAGCCTCATGAATAACTTAGTCATGTAATGGAAAAGTTTTGTTATAGGATTTACACCCCCTTAATACCCTAGGAATAAGGGTTTATTGATGCACATTATGTTGAGAAGGTTATACTCAAGCTTTCCTATTTCTCCCCTACTAAACCATGTAGGGTCACATCACAATTTCATGTCATATATTATAAAATTTTTGCATTTTAAATCATTATTGTGATTTATGATCACCATCATACTAGGATTTCATCATTAGAGGTGGATTGCTCTTCATATTTATAAATTAGGGTCTCAACCTATAGGGTGAGTTTTATCATCAGACTAGAAACTTAGATTCAGGAGGGTGATGTTAAAAACTATATTCAGTGTTCTTGTAGTCTATATTAGTAGATACCTTTATTCAAGAACAAGTTTTTAGATATCTACCTTTCATGTATGACGTGACAAGGAAGGAAATATACAAAGTCAAGCTTATCATGATTTCAAACTTTAATATTACGTGTATAATATAAGAAGGTAATAAGAATATACTATGGCAAGGTCATGATTTGAAACTTGTACATACCACATATGTTATAAAAGGGGAACAAAATATACTAGGTCAAGCTTATATGAGTGATTCTTCATACATAATCATCAATGTAGCTCAACTGAGGTTTCTAGCATCATATATCGAGAAAGAGAGAAGGAAGGAACAACATTCATGAGTATCTTATGCACAAGGCATTTTATTCTCAGATGTATAGTTCATATATCACCTCACTTGCAGCTAATGATGAGTTTCACAAACATATGTCACTTAAGCTATGACCTAACTTAATCAAAAGGATTGACTTTCTCATTATGAGTCACCTACCCATCACTTTTTTTTCAACTCTCACATATAGGATTTAGATCGTATACATGAGTCATGCCTTAGGACTCAACTCATATACTCAGGAGTAATCCAGATTAGGACATATCATTTCACATATATCTCATATATTGGAGGTTAGGTCCTTTGACCTTCTCCTGGTGGGTCTCACTCTCTCTAGAGTTCACCAATTACATTGTCCCAACGCTAGACGTCCTCCTTTGTAGGTATCTTGAGGCTCATGCATATTCAACTTTATCTTAACTTAACTCATCTTAAGTAAGAAAAGAAAGTGTACATTCATTATCAAGACGTAGCTTAGATTCTCCAAATTGGAATTCAACTCATATACAACTTAAATCTTTATAAGGAAACTTATACCAGTAGAGATCAAACTTGGATAAGATTACACAAGCTTATATCATATATATAAATCAATCATCTACTCTAACATTCACTTATCCAATAAGGTTCTAGACATCTAATCTATATCTACTCTCTCTTCTAGACTGATGTCACTCCCTTTCACATAGGTTGCATGAACACTAACTACTCTCCAATGTGAGTGACACATTTTATATTTACATATATTTAATAAAATATTATATAGTTTTTCTCCGAGAAAGAAGACGTCAGAGAAAACTGTCGAGGCTCGAGCCGTTTGGAAAACAAAACCAAATCAGAAAAATTATGTGTCCCAAACACAGTAGATAGTGTAATGCTATGTCACCTAGTGAAATGGTAAGAACAAGATGTAGACTAGTGTAGCTACCCAATACATATTAGCTCTATATGGAAAGGGTTTCACACACTTGTCTAAACCTAGTTCTTGAACATCTAGGTTCTAACTTAGAGGCCAAGTCAAACCATATTCCTATAGAACAACTTACTAAGTTTCTAGGGTTTAAGTGAAAGGTGAAATTTAGTTTATGTTTCATGGTGAGCAATTGTCAGGTGTAGCTGTTGTTCATGCTCTGATACCAACTATAACGTCCCCAAATTCCACCGTCTCGAGATTTAGAAGGATCGAGAGGATGAATTTGAAAATGTTAGCTAATTGTTTCAGAGAGTGATGCAGAAGCATAATACGCATACATGAACATTCAACATAACATACACCATACATTCAATCCCAACATTTAACATGTACATTAATTACAACATGAACTATTACATATTACATCTACACATTGAATAGAAAATTTTACACAAGTCTAAACATGTATGCTAACTAGGATCTTAACACAATAGGTAAACCTGTACAACTGCTCACTTCATGTTCTTTTATCCCATGCTATCTTTGAACCTAAAACATACGTGAAACAATGAATCAACACACAAGGTGTCGAGTACAAGGGTAGAAAGATACATATATTTATGGTTTTCATACTTTGAAAAGATTTGTAGAAAGAAAGAAAGAAAATCATAGAAAATATTTCTTGATTAAACGAAATATGCAAGTTTTAGTCATTTTCCTAGATGAGTTGCATTATCCAGGTGGACTAGTACCAAAATATATATATTGGACCCATCCCCGTGTACCAAGTACTCTAGGGAAATTCCCTATACACCGTGTGCTCTAGGGAGGTGTACTAGTCAACATTAATCCATTACCTCCTAAGGAGGATAATGAACACTTTAAATAACTACAAAACATCTACTCATCATTTATGTTTTCAAGTAATAAAATATCGAGTACTATATAGTGCTACTACATCCAATATATGCAAATAGAAGAGAGCATACATACATATCAAGATTGCAACCAAGAAAACCATAGTCATATACTTATATAAAAGCCCACGTACCCGAATTTAGAGATTCCTATTTATATTTTGGATCATTTACATCTATGGTCATCACCTGATTAATACCAATTAATCATCATTAATATATGTACATCATATTCTAGGTATTTTACGTCCAAATCAGGGTTTAGGCCAAACTTAGGTTCAAACTGATCTAAACTTGTGTTTGATATTTTTCTACTGACCATGATGTCATTATAGACATCTAGTACATATTTCATACTTTTTTATGCTCGGTCTATTTTCTAGAGTTAAAAACAAGGATAAAAAGCATTTAATTAGTCATTAATAGAAAATGACCTAGTATTTTGTGATAATAATCAATCAGAGTCCATAAATCACTTTCAAACATAGTTAGGCTTCTAAAAGAATTTTCTGAGAAATTATTTCGATTGGATATCATTTATTATATTTAATGAACCCTAAAAGAAGCATCATCTAGTAATTTCAAAACTATGAATATTAATACTTCAAAGGTCTAATCTAGGTGTTTTATAATAAAGTAGGCATTTTTATGAGTCTAATGGTATTTTTGTGGGAATTATTCGGCTAATGGAGGTATTTGTTAGTCATTTTCTAAGAAAGGATCATTTTATGAATATAAAAAACATGATACCTTGCGCCCTGGGGTCCACCACCTGAGTGGCACTCTGGGATTGGCCCACGATAGTCTGTCCACCTGTCCCTCATTTGGTCTGGTCAAGGCCTTCAAGGGTCGACCCTCCCCCTTCGTCTGCTTCATCCTCGAATCAACGCGCGAGTTCTTCTGCAACCTGAATTAGCGTCGCCTTGGATTCTGGCCATATGGGAGCATCACTGCCTTAGGGGGCACAATGCTCAACTTGGGAGAAGCTAAGCCAGTCTCTCTAACCTAGGTTTGGCCAGACCCATCTCTCTCTCTTTCTCTCTCTACACTCACTCGACGGCTGCAAATCATCTCGTGTAGGACACCGATCAGGGCATCAAGCCACCATCTCCTTGACTCTGGTGAGCATTATCCAAGGCCAGGACCTTCCCCCATCCTACAGATATGTGAATGTAATCTACACACGACTGCTCCATGGCCTGATGTTGCGGTAGAGAAGCTCTGCTTAAATCAGGTTTGGCTCCTTTCCCTACTGTAGGGGGGAATGCAGACTAAGAAAGAGGGGACATGCCTCTCCCTGATCAGGTTGCCCTACTTCTCTATGAAACGGCAGCGCCGATGCAAGGGTGGACTCTAGAGATGAAAGGAGAAGAGGTTAGGACCCCTCAATGGAAGTTCCGAGTCATTGCCACTCCATAGGGGAATGTTTTCTCCGCACATGCCTTGCCTCTCAAAGACCGTAGGAACATCTGCATCCTTCCGTTGAACCAGGTGGCATCTCCAAGTTGTGTGGATCGAAACCAAGTTCCCCCTCATCTGAACTCATATGCGCCAGTGATGATTTTGTTAGGCTTCTCAAAGGCATCACCGGATCAAACATAGTTAAAGGAAGACAGGTCACCTCTCTGGGTTATCTCTCCTATTCAAAACCTCACCAAAACCTATTTGTTTTGGTTGTCACTCATGTTGTTGTTGTATACCTGGTGTTGAAGGATGAGATACATTCTACCACACACCACGAAGTCAGGTTGTTTGGTAGCTCCTAGAAGTGCGGTGCATATGATGACAAACCTAAAACTCCTAACCTATTCGTGACCTGGTCTTCTGTACACCAGTTTGCTCCGTTGAAAATGGAGGTAGGTGACGATCCTCGAGTATTCAGATGTATCCAAAGGCTAGTAGTGTGTCACACCACCCAGCCAGGTCATGACTAACATAGTCACATCCCTCTGATTGATTGGGATGGCTTCACGACATTAATGGAAATTGTACTTTTTTCTAACTCATCTAAATCCTAGTCGTTCAATTGAATTTCAAACATTCTTATTTCTCAAAAACATATCCCAAATTGGATGCAATTTTAGGCATAGATGATTCATAGACTACTCTAATACTCCACCAAGAACGAGTAAAAAAAGTCTCCATCCAAAATATGATAGAAGGATCATTATCAAATTAGCCATGAGTACTCATTATAAACATAAATACATGGCTGAGGTGACCCAATCATAAATTATATCTCCAAAGACAACTTTCAGTGAACAACAATCCATAACTTAATAAAAAATTCTCAGTTTAGTTCAACCACCTACATAACAATCATAGTTCTCACATACATATTCGATATTGAAAACCTAAAATCAAGATCATCAAAGCTAAAGTGTTGTCTCTCCTTATCCTTGCCTTCCAACCTCACAACTCACCATGTTGACACCGTCTGTTGTTGTAGGGTTATGAAACCCTAACCCCATCTTAAAGACAACCGAAGGAGGGGCAACATGACCATAGTTTCCCCTATCTTGCTCTCTCTCTTCTCCTCCCTCTCTCTATCATGGACTGATGAGCCTTTTACATCCTCAAGCGTTCCTCGGGAGTTGTGCTTGAGCTACTGCAATGAGTTGTACCACACCAAAACCACAAGAAAGACCACCAGGAGAAGAAGGTAGTGCAAATGCTTTAAGCCAACAACACTTTTTCCTGACTCACAACCCCATTCCCAACTACTGGTTGATGCCCAAACCCACTTACCGTATCCAGAATCTCCTTTCCCCAGTGGCCATCTAGCTGATGTAGTGCAAAGATCACATAACGCACAAGCCACAAACACAAAGAAGTGGGTTTTCACTCAAATCATCAGTCACAGTAAGGACCATGGTGAGCCCAGATCCCACGATCCACCACCGAATTGGCGTGAGCGGCCAACATCAATGTGGGGTGATTGTGGGCAATACCATAATGGTGGAAGGTCACTAAGCCCACACCAACTCTCTGATGTGGCCTAAATCTAGTTCCAGTAAATTTATACCAACTACATGTGGTGAATATTAGAACCCTTGTTCCTTCTATATTCCTAAACCAAATACCATGATGTTATATTCCATTTTAATAAAAAAAAGTCACTTGCATGATGATATCAATATTTGTTTCTAATTTCACAAGTTTAGTCTCTATTTGGTGAAAATAGTGTCTTTGTGATCTTATGCTTTTTAATCAACCCCAAACATGCACCACTTGTATATTTAATGATCTTAGTCATTATATTCATGCAAATAAGTAAACTCTATTTCTCTTTTATTTTGTTTTACATCTTAGACCATCTAAATGTACCCTAATGACCATCTTGACCTCCCATGGTTATCCTTGATCCAAAATTACTCTATTATGTGCATACATGATCAAGCTTAAGATTTTGGGATTAGATTGTCATTGACAAACCATTTAACTTGAAGTTATGGACCTTGTTATGCTTTGTTCCATGATAATCTGGGAGTTCATGCAAATGTAACCCATGGTTGAAACATATACATCAAATACCCTTTTGTTCATTAAAATGGTCTAGTTGACCTAGATTATGCTATTTGATGAAACTGACTTTTATGCAAATGTGTTATTTCTATTTTGATCAAATCAGTAGGTTACCATGTTAGTAGTAATAAAATACCAAGTTGATCTATACTATGCTCTTTCAGGATCATATGACTTGGAAATGGGACCTTATTGTATGAAATTGATCTAGTATGACTAGTCATGATCTTATATGATTAAACCTTGTTGGAATCCTAAACCTCATGTTTCATGTAACTCCAAATTAGAAATGATCTTACTTTTATATCTAAACTAATGTGGTTGTTTTTACTAGGCCTAGGCCTTAATGTTGATACCAGTGCTATGTTCAATCATTTCATGCATGTTGAAATTTTGGAAACTATGTATAAACTAAGTGAAACCTAGATCTAGAGAAACATACACATGACTCATATGATTCTTATATTCTCAAAGCCCTACTAATATAAGACCCACGATTATGCTTTTTTTACATTTTAGGTCCTTGTTGTCTTGGGCTTTCTCTAGGAATCCCATTCACGAATCATAAGTTGTATGTTACTTGCAAGGTATGCTTAATCTCTTGACCCTAATATGTTATTGTCTTATTTTTATGTATGTTGGTATGAATGCTTAATCTCTTGTCTGATCTACTTGTTCCCTATGATTAATACGTTCATATTGCTTGAACTATGTTGAACAAACATTGAACATAACTGAGCGTATCCATTATATAAACCTTGTGTACATGCCTAAAGTTTTGGGGAATAGACACAAGGTTGGGCGTCTTAATTGAGATATCAAGATAAGGCAGACCATGTCTATAATGGGTTGGCTAATCTTGAGCACCCTTAAGGACCCTTTCTTTGAGGAAGTTGGTCAATGGACATAAGAACATTGTTAAGTATAAAAGAAATTTTCTTAAAACACACTTTGTATAAAACAATATCGTTAAGTGTTTCACCTTGTTTCTTCTTGTTTCTTTATTATGATGTTTCTAGCCAAGAGACTATTGTTATAGCCTAAACACTTTACATTCCTTTTCATAGTATACTTAATGCTTTATGATTAATATATTTTGTTTATCAAATTTTTAGTTCCCAAGTGATGATCCACTGCACTCATGACTCTCAGATCTGAAATGAAACACCAATGGGTACTTTGATATAGAAATGGGTACATATCTATTATACTCATTTTTAATATCTTGTTATCTCTTTAGTTTTGTTATTGCCTTTTTCATATATATTTATTGTGTGAAACTATGAGCCATTCTATGGACGGACATCCATGTCCACTCGCCTTTGGCTATGTATCCATTAGGAGTGTGGTCTTAGGGTAATAAACAGTTTTGTGAAAAATGGTATCAGAGCCATACATACAAGCCTCTACTTGTGTTTAAGGCATACCACATCTTAAGAACATAGGAAGGACTACAATCCTTTCCTCATAGTTTAGAGAGTCTGCTAGCTAGCATCTCATATCTTCTTTAAGGACCACCTAAGCCAACCAAGTAGATGATAAATTAGTTAGTCATCTTATCTCCTCATGTGATTCTTCTCTTTTGACTATTAGTTGTATATTTTCTAAATTTTGGATAGCTCATGCATGGGAAACGAAAATTCATTTGAAATCATGAAAGTTCATTAAGAAGATAATGCCATGATCTGATATAAAATTGAAAAACCAATTTGATGTATGACATTACTCTTAAAAGTGATGTGCTCACATTTAAAGTTTATGAAACTTGATGTTACCCGATCACATATAAGTTTTTTCTGTGTTTGAGGTAAATTCATGATATGGTGAAATAAGGTGTATCTCATGATCTATACCTCATGTTTGATGTTGTCGGTATTGATTTAACCAATGTTGTGTGTATTTTGATCAAACTTCAAACATAAATAAGCAAAACCCACCCAATTGATATGTACATTGCCACATACCTTGACATGACTATGTATTTGGACCCCTAGATCACGATGTGATGACTTGGATACAAGACGCATTTCCCAATTGACTTCTATGCCTCTTTGCAATCTCAATTTTGAATAAACAAGATAGACATGGATATCACTCTTGAACTATTATGCTCAAACTTTTGACTTCTCAATTTTATTTCTAGATTTCCAAGATATACCCTAACCTTAATCTTTAAAGGAAGGGAACATAGTGTGACCTTGATCTTGCAAAATCTTGAATATGGTTTTCATATAATGACCTTGACCTTTAATTGCAAGTCTTTATGAAGTATGTTTTACTGATTAATGATCCCCTATTTTGGTATGATTGATGGATTATGACTTATGTGGACTAATAGGGTAGATAGGGGTGGTATTTGACTTATGACTCCCCTAACATAGGTCATGTCCCTATTATGACTCCTCTAAATTTTCATCAGGTTGTTTATTAAGTGTATGGAAAGTTAGCCCCTTCCACCCAATTTTGATCTCTCCAAATCTGGTGATATATATATGTATATATATGGGGTTCATCTCTAATACATGAGAGGGTAGCTACCCGCCCACCCTTCTAGTCACTTTTTTCAAAAAAAAAATCGCAATTTTAGAGAAGAATTTTATCTAGCTCCCCAAAAAATTTCATCCAAAAATAATATCATTTGCCCCACCAAAATCAAAAAACACGTCCATATATTTACTAACTCTATATTTTCTGCACAGTTACTTTTTTGATCTCAGAGTTATTTTTCTGTACCATATAGTTACTCTTTTGATCTTAGAGTTACTTTTTTATACCATATAGTTACACTTTTGGATGTGCGGGTAGCGAAAATCAGGCTACCCGCGCGGGTAACGAATAAATCCGCATATATATATGTATAGATATGTATATATATGTGTGTGTATATATATAATATACACATATATATGTATATATATATATATATATATATATATATATATATATATATATATATATATATACACATATATATATGTGTATATGTGTGTATATATATATATAATATGCAGATGTATATATATGTATATATGTATATATATGTATGTATATATATGCGTATATATAATATACATATATATATGTATATATATATAAAATATACATATATATATGTATATATATATTATACATATATATTTATATATATATATATGATAATCTCTCCAAATTGTGAATCTTGTGGTGAAACTCCTAATTTGATGATCAGTGTGACATTACATTCACCATGATGCTCAGTTACTCGATTTTGAAATATCTTGATGTTGACGTGCTACCAAGTTGTTTATGATATGGAATATGGAGACCCAATCTCGATGGGTGACTTCATCTAATTTTAGGGACAAAATTTATTTTAAGGTGTGGAGGATGTGATAACTGGATCTTTCTAACTTTTTCTTTATGTAATGCTAGCCCTACCTTGTTGAATGTTATTGTCTAACCTTCGATTCCGTAATTGAATATGATTTGATGCATAATTGATAACTACTGAGTGCAATTGATACCTTGGTGATGTTGAATTTGACTCTAATATAGTTTTCAATCCTATAACCAACCACATTGATTTGCATTTATGTTGAGCTGATTTTCGAACACATACCTTCCTAGTTCTCATTATCATATTGTAGATCTTTCTCTTATTATTCGGATGCATGTCGTTTCAGCAAATTTGGAGCTACAACGAGAAAGTTATGTCGAGTTGGAGGCCTTGACCTTTAAACTTGCTTTTAAACTATTTTCTAACCTTAGTGGGTCTTGCGCCGACCATTTTGGGCCAAGATTAGGCACATCCCAATGGCACGCTTTTTCTTTTCCTCGCCTACATTTTCTCCTTCTCACATACGCACAGGGTCATAGGAGACCCAATGCTTCCCATGCTACTAAACCTCCTCTTTTCTCCCTCTCTCCTCACCTACTCCCCTTTCAACTACATGACCAGTTGTGCCTGGTAGTGGGGCACAAGGGTAAAAGATAAATCCAAATGGAAGCCTCCACTACCAGACTTGCCCCATCCAAACCCTAAAACAAATTCCCCTTGATTCCCCTCATTCTATTTGAACTCCTTAACCGCTTGTTAACAAGTTTTGGCTCCTCACTCCACAGCAAAAGTGTTGTCTCTCCTACTTCTTGCCCTCCTACCTCGTAGGTGACAATCTCATCACCGTCATTTATTACAAGTTTTGAAAACCTAACCCTATCTTGAAGACAACCAAAGGAGGGGAAACACGACCCTAGTTTTCCCTATCATTCCCTCTCTTCCCATCCCTCTCTCTGGCCTAGCCTGACGAGCCTTCAATTGAAAACTGCCTCAATAGCTATGCTCAAGCTGCCACAACGAGCAACACCACACCAATACCACGAGGAAGAAGACCAGGAGAAGAGGGCACTACAAATGCTCTGGGCCAACAATTCTTGTTCCCGACTACACCGCCACTACCAACTGTAGGCTTATCCCCTGAACCATTTCCCATCTCCAATAGCTCCTTTCCCCAATGCCCTTCTAGCTGGTGCAACACAATTATAACATAGCCATTGAGGCACAAAGACAAATAAGTGGGTTTTCACCGAGAGCGTTAAGGACTAGGGTGAGCCCAGATCCAATGATCTGCCACCTAATCATCGCGAGCAGCCAACAATGATGTGCGGTGATTGTGGGCAGTAGAACAATGGTGGAAAGCAATCACACATCCTCAACACCCGTCACTAGAGGCCACTAGACCCACACCAGCTCTCTGATGTGGCACAAATGTGGTACCAATTAAGGTATGTCACTCTAAATCTCAACTACATGTGCTTAATATTTGAGCCCTTGTATCTTCTACTCCCCTTAACCAAATGCCATTATGTTATATATCATTTGGATAAAAAATTGTTGCCTTTCTGATGATAATGATATCTGGTTCTAATTTTACATGTTTAGCCTCAATTTTAGTGAACATAGTGTCTTTGTGATCTTATTCTTTTTAATCAACACCAAACATGCACCACTTCTATATTTAGTGATCTTGGACCTTATATTCATGTCTAGTTCTCTTTTACTATGTTTGACATCTTGGACCATCTAAATGCACCCTATTGACCATCTTGAACTCCTATCACTATCCTTGATCCAAAATGGCTCTATTATGTGCATACATGATCAAGCTTATGATTTTGGACTTAGATTTTCATCACCAAATCAATAATCCTAAAAATTAGTGACCTTGTTATGCATTGTGCCATAGTAATCTAAGATTTCATGCTAATGTAACCGATGGTTGATACATGATACCTCAAATACCCTTTTGTGCATTAAAATGATCTAGTTGACCTAGTTTATTCTATTTGAAGATATCTGACTGTTATGCAAATGTGTTGTTGTATCTAGATCAAATCAGTAGGCTACCATGTTAGTAGCACTAAAGTACCAAATTGATCTATCCTATGGTCTTTCATGATCATATGACTTGGAAATGGGACCTTATTGTGTGAAATTGATCTAGTATGACTAGTCATGATCTTATTTGTTAAACCTTGGTGGAATTCGAAACCTCATGGTTCCCTAACTCCAAATCAGAAATGATCTCACTTTTATATCTAATCTAATGTGGATGGTTTGCCTAGACCTAGGCCTTAATGTTCATACTTGTACTATGTTGGATCATTGCATGCATGTTGGAAATTTTGAAATTATGTTTATACTAAGTGAAACCTAGATTTAGGGAAATATCCACATGATTCATATTATGTTTATATTATCAGTGCCCTACTAATTTAATACCCACTATTATGTCTTTTTACATCTTATGTGCCTGTTGATTGGGAATTCTCTAGGAATCTCACTCATGAATCATTACTTGTAGTGTAGTCACAATGTACGCAAAATTCTTAACCCTACTATGTTATTGGCTTGTTTGTATGTATGCTCCTATGAATTCTTGGCTAGATAATTAAATTTTTGAGATCTTTGTTCCCTATGATTAGTACATTATATTGCTTGAACTATGTTATAAAAATCCCAAACATAATTGAACTTGTGCATTATACAAACCTTGTGTACCTTCCTGAAGTCTTGGGGATAGGATACAATGTTGGACGTCTTAGTTGAGATATAAAGATAAGGTAGACCATGCTGATAAAAGGTTGGCTAATCTTGAGAATCCTTAAGGACCCTTACTTTGAGGAAGTTGGTCAATGGTCATAAGAATGTTGTTAAACCTAACGGAAATTCACTTAAAACACACTTTGTATAAAGCAATGTCATTAAGTGTTTATCACCTTGTTTCTTCTTCTTTATTTATTATGATGTTTCTAGCCAAGAAACTTATATTACACTCTTAAACTATTTACATGCATTTTCATAGCACACTTAATGCTTTATCATTAATATATTGTGTTTATCAAATTTTTAGTTTCCCAATGAAGATTTGCAACACTTAAGACTGTCAGATCTGAAATGAAACCCCAATAGGTACTCTTGATATTGAAATGAGTACATATCTTTTATCTCCATGTTTGATATTTTATTATCTCTTTAGTTTTGTTATTTCCTTTTTCATATATATTGCTTGTGTGAAACTATTTCCCATTCTATGGACGGATGCCCAAGTCCACTCGCCTTTGGTTATGTAGCCATTATGAGTGTGGACTTAGGGTAATAAATAGTTTCATGACAAACGATATCAGATCCGTACACACATACCTCTACATGTGTTTAACGCATAACACATCTTAAGTTCCCTGGGAGGACTAAAATACTTTACTCATAGTTTAGAAAGTCTTCTAGCATCTCACCACTTCAATAAAGACCACCTTAGCCACCCAATTAGATGATAAATTAGTTAGTCATCTCATCTCCACATGTAATTCTTCTCTTATGACTATTAATTGAATAGTTTCTCAATTTTGGGTAACTCAGCATGGGAAAACTAAGATTCGTTTGAAATAATGAAAGTTTATTAAGATGATAATGCCATGATATGATCTTAAATTGAAAATCCTATTTGAGTGTGTAAAATTAATCTTAAAAATGATGTGGTCTTGTCTAAAGTTTGTGAAACTCGATGTTCCTCAATCAAATATATGTTCTTTGTATGTTTGAGGTAAATTCTTAATATGGTAAAATAATGTCAAACTCATGTTCTATACCTCATATTTTATGAGTTACATATTGATTTAACCTATGATATCCCTATTTTGATCAAACCTCAAACATATCTAAGAAAAACTCTCCCTATTGATATGTACAATGCCAAATACCTTGACATGATTATGCTTTGGATCCCTATATCATGATGTGATGACTTGAATACAAGAGGCATTTCCTTATTGACTTCTACGCCACTTTGTATTATCAATTTTGAATAAGAAGGATGGACCTGCATATCGCTCTTGTACTATTATGCCCAAAATCTTGAGCTCTCAATTTTACTTCTTGATTTCCAAGATATAACCTTACCTTAATATTGAAAGGAGGGAACACAAAATGACCTTGATCTTTCAAATATTTAATATGGTTGCCCTATTATGACCTTGAACTTTGATTGCATGACTTTATGAAGTATGATTTAATGATTAATACTCTCCCTATATTGGTATGGTTCAAAGTTTATGACTAATATGGACTAATGTGCAAGATTAGGGAGGTAGTTTACTGATGACTCGCCTAACCTAGGTCACCTCCCTATTATGACTCTTGCAAATTTTCATCAGGTTGATTATTTTGAGTATGGAATGGTAATCCCTTTCACCCGATTTTGATTACATGGCCTAAGTCTCTAACATGTCAAATCCATGATGGTATTGATACTCGATCTTAAATCTTAAATAAGTGATGATCTTAAGATAGGATAAGATTGAATGTAGCTTGTGTTTGAATTCCTAGGAAGACCTAAGTTTATATCATTCATCACCGACATATACCATGACAATGAATTTGATATTGATAGCAGAAAATGTCGCTCTATTGTTAGTCGATTGATGTATATGGATGAATGAACACCGCTAAAGTATAAATAGGAACCTAACACTAGCTTCAAAATGTTTGGATCTATGAAACTCATGTCCAAACTTTACCCTTGATATTGATTCATGAAATCTTGACTCATGACTATGATCTTGATATTGATTTGACTCCTATGGTCATCATGTTTGGATCTTGAGATTACCCTAGATATATGATTGATGACTTTCATGCCCTCCAAATCACAAAAGTTTGAAATGATGAATACATTAACTCTCTTTATTTATCACTTAGGGGTGAGCTCCATTTGGATTAGGGTGCAATCTTCCTTCCATTTTGAGCACAAATTCACGATGTTGAAATATGATATTTGTCTCGAGTTGTTGAAAATATAAAATATCAATCATGGATGTATAACCCCACCTAGTCTAATGTGAAAATCATGCCTTAATATATATATATATGTTTATATATATACATATATATATATACATATATATATAGATATATAGATATATATAGATATATACACACATATACATACATACATACATATATATACATATATATACATGCATATATATATATATATACATATATATGTACAAACATATATATATATATTTACATATATATATACATATATATACATACATATATATACATCTCATAAAAGCAGTGGCACAGACTATTCCCTCGTACCTGATGAGTATCTTTTCGTTACCAGAATACCTCCTCGACGCCATTAACAATACCATCTCTAGGTTCTGGTGGGGAGCCAAAGAAAAAGAAAGGAAAATTGCCTGGGTCAGCTAGAAAATCATTGTAGACCAAAAAACCAAGGAGGTATGGGATTCCGAAATATCAATATTTTTAATCAAGCTCTTCTAGAAAAATAAGTCTGACGTCTTTTCCACAGATGTGAGACTTTGGTGTATAGAGTTCTCAAGGCCAGATACTTTCCAACATGCACTATCCTCAATGCCCATAGAGGACATAATCTGAGCTTCACCTGGCGTAGCATATGGAATTCTAAAAGTATCATCCAAGAAGGACTGCAATGGAGAGTGGGTGATGGCACAAAAATCAATGTGTGGTCGGACAATTGGATACCCAACTTAGGTGGTAGCATAGAATTTAAGTTGGATATCTCATCACTGACAGTACAACAGGTCTACTAGCTATTTGATCAGGAAACAAGAATATGGGACAGAGAAAAGGTTAACGAGCTTCTTTTCCATTATGTTATTCTAAGCCCTACCTTTCTCAATGTTCTTATCTTACATTGAATTCTATAATTGAATATGATTTGATGCATAACAGATAACTACTGAGTGCAATAGATACCTTGGTGACATTGAATCTGAATCTAATATAGTTTCAATCCTATCATTTATCAACATCATTTGCATTTATGATGAGATAATTTTTAAGCACATACCTACCTGGTTCTCATTATCATCATGTAGGGATTTCTCTTATTATATCTACGCATGTTGTTTTATCAAATTTGGAACTAGGTTGAGAAAGTTATGTCGAGTTGGAGACCTAGACCTGTAAACTTGCTTTATAAGTATTTTCTACCATTTTTAGGTCTTGGGCAAGCTATTTTGGGCCAAGATTAGGAACGAACCACTGGAACCCTTTTTATTTTCCTCACCTCCATATTCTTCTTCTCATGCATGCATAGGGTTGTCCATAACCCAGAGCTTCCCATGATGCCACACCTCCTCCTCTTTTCTCCCTAACTCCTGACCTACTCCCCTTTCAGCCACATGACCTATTGTGTTTGGCAGTGGGGTGCCAAGGGGACAAGATAAACCCAATTGGTTGCTGCCACTATTCGTCTTGTCCCATCCAAACCCTAAAATGAATCCCCCTTGCTTCCCCTCCTTCCATTTAAACCCCCCAAACCCTCATTGTCAAACTTGGTTCCTCCATCTGTTGGGGAAGCGCTATCTCTCCTGCTCCTTCTCCTCCTACCTTGCAAGTCACCATCTTTGCGTTGTCGTTTGTTGTAAGGATCTAAAGCTCTAACCCTATCTCGAAGGCAACTGAAGGAGGGGTATCACAACCCTAGTTTCCCCTGTCCTTCTCTCTCTCCCTTCTCCTCCCTCTCTCTATCCTGGAACGATGAGCCTTATACATCCTCAATCCTACCTTGGTAGATACGCTCTATGTGACGTCCCCAAATTTTATAAAACAAAATCTAACATGTGACATACAAATTGAAACCCTTACCTCCACGAGTATCTCAAATTAAACACCACACACTAGGCTAAGAAGAAGAAAATCAGAGGACATCAGAAGGAAACAACAGTAGCACATGCACATGAATAAAAAACAAACCATACAATAAGAGCCCATCATTCAACATCTAATTACAAAATGAATTGTTACAACTTTTGATATTACATATTGAATAATTAACTTTTAAATATTCACATACTACATTTTAAAATATTATCTTAAGACAAGAGGTCCACTTGAACATCAGCTCGCCATACAACTCTCCACTATCCTTGTTCTTCAAGATCATATGTCCACAACCCAAACAAAAGATTACATGTGATACACGTCGGCACAATATTCAAGAATATTTTACTGAGTATGCCTACATGTCTTTTTAAATACCTCTCACTGCAAAGCTTGGCAATAAGATAAAACTAATACTTGGCAGTAACAACAAAATTATATAATAAAGAGCATAATGGAAGAAAGGTGTTTATTAACAAAAGGGAACAAATATTTTAAGCACATTTTCCATTATATATCAATGCATTACTGATGAAGGTTTTGATGCATTCTCTTATCTCTCAAGGAGTTGAACATTAAGGCCTTTATGATCGACTACCAAAGAGTTAGATCATATGTACAATGTGACCAACTACCAAAGAATTAAGTCACTTCCAAGCACTGTACTACCAAAGAGTTTAGTGCTTTCATATAATGGAATAAATACATTATGTTTTCATAGCCATAAGTATGGAAAATTAAGCAAGATATCATACAAGAACAATCATTTCATCCAATATCATATGCCAAGTATTTGTACACACATAATAAAAGCATACTTAGTAGTAAGCCAAGTAAGAGGTAAGGGCATAGCTTGATCAAGGATAAACCTAATCATCACATATTCCTTATTTTATTATATCATCTTCGTCAAACCTTGGTAAAGAAAAGACCATGTACTATTATCAGATTCTCATCATCATTAACCCTAGTTATGTTTTTAGGGCTTATCTTAGCTTATTAAGAGATGTGCATCATTACTTGTCTTATCTTCTTGTAATCAGGTCACTAGTCTTATATTCCAGATTGAGATGTATTATCTGATTATTTGGTTGCATGTGCACATATTTAACAATGGGTTACATGTATTACTTCAATTAGAGTTTCAAAACCTTTTATTACGAGTAATCACCACATAATCATCAATTATGTGCACAATTTTGATATGTTAATTTCACATTGTGTTCCATATACTGTTTTGAACATATTCTAGAGTTTATAAGATTGATTGAGCATACTTGTAATTTGCATATCAATAAGGGTTATTAGCCCTAATTAGCCATATGGAGAAAATTACATGATTTTTTGCATTCTAATTGTAATATATGACATCAGATGGATTTCATAAAATATTCTAGAGTTATTGATGCATTCTCATAAGTGCAGGTCACTATTTGATATTTATTACTCATGAAACAAGTATATAACATCTTACATGATGTTATTGACATTTAAGCTTCAAAAGACTGATATCATTATTCCATGTTGTTCTACTCATTTTTTTGAGAATTTCTATATATTATTTGTATTTTTCTAATAAATAGGCTATTTTCTATGATTTAGTGAAATTCTTGGTATTTACTGAAGATTCACCTTTTCTGGCCAATGGGATATCGCCACATGTCCACCAACTCGCATGGCTCCTTCAACTAATTCCATTCATTGACCTTCCTAGTTCAGCATCAATCCAGTCTGTTCTTGGTCTGGTTCCTGGACCGACTGGGTATCTTTGGAATTGTCGTCTAGGGCTCCTGGGCTTGACCTGACCCAGTCTGTTCCTTCTCTCCTCACGATTGCGTTCTGTGTGATCTGTGAGTCTGTGTGATTTCTTTCTTCTGTTAACCTCTACCGCCACAAGGTTGGACCAAGGAAATCAATTAGCTGGGCCAAGGTGCTAGGCAATCCTCTCCTAACGAAACCCTCAGCTTCGACGACCTCATGTGGACCTTCACGAAATCTCCATTCTCTCTCTGTGGTTCTATCTCTCCATCCTGCTCAGCACCACTAACTACTATGTGGAGGAAAAGCAAAGGACGAAAAGAGTTCTGAAGCATCTCTGATCCGATAAATGGTTTCTGAAGCTTCAAGGAACTTTAGTGAACCTGGTGAGACACTTATATAGGAAGGAAGTTGAGGAAACTCCTCCCCAATCTCTGGCAGGATCTCTAGTTCAGTGGTTCTCGCCTTTCATTTTACAAACACAAAAGTCAGTGGAAGCACCTCAAAGCATCTCCTCCAACACTGAGCTTCATTTTACCCTACTCGAAGGCCCTCATGTTCCCCTCTTTCTCTTCTTCCTTCTTCCATGTTTAACTTGCTGGTTGTAGTGGAGAACTATGGTTGTGAATAGTGTTGTGCTAGCGACACTCACTACAAACTTACTACCATGAAGGGTTGTTCGACTCCTCTCCTCATGTCTAAGGTAATTACTAAAATTAGGTTTTCCACATGAAATATAATGAACCAAGTACAAATTAGGATCCAACAAACATATCCAAAGAAATGACAAGATCACAAGATTATTTCAAAAAATATATATCCAAATAGGACAATTAATACAAAAATAGGAATATCAATGACATGCATCATAGAGGTTCAAGAAACAGAAATAAGAGAGTAATTCCTTAATATGACTCGTGCGCAATGCAATATACATCAACAAAGAGGAAAATCGGATCAATTTCTCAAGGTAGAATCTATGAGATGCAACATACCTTATATAACATAACAAAGAGGAAAATCCCAAGTTCTTTAATGTGTTTGCTGTGTTGGAATGTACGAGCTATCGAAAACAAGGACCGTCAGTCTGCTATGGTTAATATGATCCTAGAGCAGAGGACGGAAGTTGTAGCCATTCTTGAACCGAGAATAAGTGGGAGACAAGCTACCCAAACCATTAAGAACCTGGGCTACACTCATTCACACAGAGTAGAGGTGCGTGGTTTTTTTGGTGGAATTTGGATTTGCTGGAGTGGCGAGAGAACCAAAGTTGAGATCATTAACTATCACAGACAGTTCATCACCTGCATGATTACCAGTAGTATCACACCAACCTTTGTCTATGCCAACCCACACATTGGTGTGCGGAAGCTCCTGTGGAGACACATTGTTGAATCCAGTGAGCAAATCAATGGCCCTTGGATTGTGGTAGGTGATTTCAACACAACCTTAACACCTACTGAGAAGTCAAGAAGCAACAAATATGATTTCACTGAAGCCAAACTGTTCAAGGACACTCTCATGGATGCAGGACTCATGGATCTAGGATTCTCAGGAGTCTGATTCACGTATAAACATGGGCGGTTGCAGGAAAGACTCGACCGTGCACTGGCGAACGAAGAGTTTATAACCAAGTTCCCTAAGGTTGTCATTGAGCACCTTCCGCGTTTCTCATCGGATCACTGCCTTTGCTGATAAAACCAGTCTGGAGCAGATCACAAGGTAAAAGGTTTGTAGCTAAGGCCTCGTGGAGCAAGAATGAAGGCATGAAAAGGCTAATTACTAAGAAGTGGATCAATTCAAAAAACTTCTATGAAACTCTCCATATGGCCAGAAATGAGCTGATGAAGCTGGGTGATATGCAGACCAGGGCCTCTAATCGAGATAAGAACATACTCCAACAAAACATTACGACTCTGGAACACATGTTAGATGACAGGTATGACACCACCACATATAACCTTTGCACTGACATGCAGGTTGAACAACAGAATATTATTAACAAGGAGGAAGAGGACTGGAAGCAACGTGCCCATATCAACTGGCTCAAAATTGGGGACAATAATACAAAATTTTATCAAGCTTGGGTGAATCATTGAAGGAGACAAAATACTATTACTACTCTGAAGGGCTCGAGTGGACACTGGATTTCTGATGAAGTTGCTATTTTGGAAATGGTGGTACGACGCTTCAAGGACATACTAACCGAAGCTCCTGCTACATCCCCACATACAGATTTGCAAATCCTAGGGAACTTTAGTGACATTAGTATAGCAGAACTCAACTCCTTATCTGCAATACCATCAAGAGACAAATCCTACAAGACGCTACAACTAATGAAGCCTTTCACAGCTGCAGGGCCAGACGGGATTACAGTAGAGTTTCTACAAGAAGAATGGGCAGCAGTGGGCACATCAGTATCTTGCACTGTTCAGAAGATGTTAGCTGGAGAACCTATAAGTGAAGAGATCTATAGCAAAACCATCATCCTGATCCCGAAAGTGCAGAACCCAGAGAAGTGTGAACAGCTAACACCGATTTCTCTGAACAACATGATTCTCAAACTTGCATCTAAGGTGGTCGTCGAAAGGCTCAAGAGGCACATGCCTAGATGGATCTCACCAGAACAAAGCAGTTTCGTGCCGGGGAGGAAAATAACTGACAACATTGCACTAGTACAGGAGATCATTCACGGTATGAAAAGTAGGCAAGGAGCTAAGGTGATGGCAGTAAAAATTGATCTGTCCAAAGCATATGACCGGATGTCCTAGCGCTTTGTAGAAGAAACCTTAGTAAAGGTTGGTCTACCTACTAACATAAGACAGTTCATTATGAATTCCATAACTGGCGGGAAATCAACCATTATGTGGAATGGAAAGAAAGATGTACCCTTCAAAGCGAGCTGAGGTCTCAGGCAAGGAGACCCAATCTCTCCGTATTTTTTGTGTTATTCCTCGAACGCCTATCTCAAATGATCAGGGAAAGAGTGTCGAGTGGCAAATGGAAACCGGTGAAACTGGGTAGAACTGGCTTGGAGATGGCACACGTGTGCTTTGCTGATGATCTAATACTTTTTGCTGAAGCTAGTAAATCTCAGATGAGGGGAATCCTAAAGTGCTTTGATGAGTTCAGATGAGCTTCGGGACAAGCAATATCTGCTACTAAGTCTCAAGATTTTTCCTCTAGCAGCGTTCCCATCTCAGTCAGAAGAGAAGTCCAGCAGCAATGTAGTTTTGTCATCACAGAAGACCTGGGCAGATATTTGGGGGTCCCCATCCTACATTCTAGAGCTACCAAAACTACCTACTCAGATGTCATTGACAAAGTGGAAGGGAAAATTCAAGGCTGGACGGCAAAGAACTTATCGCTGGCGGGACGAGTGTGCCTAGTTAAATCCACCTTATCAGCTATTCCGACCTATGTTATGCAGACAACAACCCTACCTGTCAGTGTCTGCGATAGGATCGATGGAACGATACGAAGGTTCCTATGGGGAGGAGGACATAAATAGAAACACATCTCACTAGTAGCTTGGAACAAGGTGACGAGCTCTAAGAACCATGGTGGTCTGGGTATCATGTCCATGCAAGAATGGAATCAAGCTCTAGTGCTAAAGAATTCATGGGACATGACTACCAATAGAGACTCGATCTGGTGCAGGTTACTTAAAAGGAAATTCGACTGTGCAAAGCCTGGGAAGGTGGTTCACACGTCAAGACTGGGCAAAGCCACCATTGAAGGGAAGAGGTTCATCTTAGAGAACACAACCACCTGCCCGATTGGAGGAGAAGACACTAATGTTTGGGATGACAGGTGGGTAAAGCCCGGTCTTCAGTTACGCACCATGGTGAAACAACAGATTCCAACAGAACTGGAAGATCTAAAGGTCCGAAGCCTCGTGCTTGATAACGGAGAATGGGATACTAAATTCCTGGATCACTGGTTCAATGAGGAGGATGTCAAGTTGATTCAACGAGTTCCAACCCCTACAGGGAGTCCTTACCGCGATATTAAAATATGGAATCACACTACAGAAGGAACCTACACCTCAAGGATGACCTATCATCTTATTCAAAATCATAAAGAGGTGGGGACTACTGGAGCCTGGGGAAGCATTTGGAAGCTACGGACAGCGGCTAGAACGAGGATGTTCGCCTGGCTAGTTCTACATTCTACTATTCTCACAAATGTCCGATGACAGCAGAGGCACATGTCTGATACAGGGACATGTCCAAGGTGCCTAAAGGAGCTCGAAACGATCACTCACACTCTGCGAGATTGTGAGAAAGTTGACTGCATCTGGAGGGCTTTACTGATTGCGGAGGAGCACAGGGCTTTCACCCGACCATCCACTATAGAAGGATGCCTGAAGGTGGTCCAGAGACAACTGTCAATTTCTACTGAAGATTTCTGGACAATATGTCAAATGATATGGAACTTCAGGAATGGTGAGGTATTCGAAGAAGAAACAAAACCACTGAACCACCAATGTTATAGGATCAGGAAAGCTTTAGCATCAAATAAGGAAGCCTGGACAAATATAACCAGGGGCACTAGTAACACCATAAGTTTGGTCACCTGGAGAAAACCGAGGTCTGGTTGTGTGAAGTTGAATGTCAACACCGCAGTGAAGGGGCAGGAGGCAGCGATGGCGGCTGTAGCCAGAGACGCCAAAGGCAACTGGTTAGGCGGTTGGGCAAGGAAAACACAGACGGGATTCGTGGTTGCGGTAGAGCTGGCTGGAATTCAATTAGCCTATGAGCAAGTCCAATGGATTGGTTGGACCCAGATGATCATCGAGTCATACAGTTTACTGGCGATCAAGCTTCTCAAGGAGGGAGAAGGAGAATGGCCGAGTTGCACCTATTGGCTAACAAAGATAAAGGCGGGTATGCCAAACATTGCCAGTTAGAATTTTATAGGAGGGAAGGAAATCGAGTACTTGACAAACTAGCTAAATTGCATTTAACAAATCCTCTACACCAAGTTCACCATACTAGCCCACCGAGTTGTATCGTGAGTGAGTATGTCGGTGACAAAAGAAATTGTACTTTGGACCAGGCTACACATTGAATAAAGTTGAAGGAGATCTTTCAAAAAAAAAAATTAAACCCTAGATCCATATTAGGGTTCCAAGCTACATATCATACATATAAATGAAATTAGGGTTAAGTTCACATTAATTACATAAACCTCAAAAAAATATTTTTATTATCCCTAAATTACATTATCAAAACAACAAAATTGTATTTATTATATTTTTGTGAGTTCATATCATCATGTCCATTATGTTTCTAACTGCCTATCTATCCTGTGTGCATTTGCATATGATTTATGATGATCCTAGGTCTTCTTCAACCTTTGCTAGATCAAAGACACCTTAACAACATCGTTTTGCAACTCCTCAGACTTTAGCATTAACCTTTATCCAACTTCATCCCAATGGAGAGGGGATCTACATGGCATACCATAGAGAGCTTCATAGGGTGGAATATTAATACTTGATTGGTAACTATTATTATATGTGAACTCTGCTAATGGAAGGTAGTAATCCCAAGATCCTCCCCAATCTAGAACACATGCTCTAAGAAGATCCTCTAAAATTTGGATAGTACATTCTGACTGACCATCAATTTGGGGATGATATGTTGTGCTGAAATTCAACTATGTACCCAACTCAGTTTGTACCTACTTCCATAGGTGTGATGTGAACTTTGGATCCTGATCTGAGACAATAGATACTGGCACTCCATGTACCCATACAATCTCCTTCATATACAACTCAACAAGCTCAGGAACCTTAGTCGTAGTCCACATAGGTAAGAAATGTACAGACTTGGTCAGACGATCTAGTATGACCCATACCGCATCATCTCCCTTCCTGGTCTTGGGCCATCCCACCACGAAATACATGGTGGTGTTATCCCATTTCCATTCAAGAACTAGTAAAGGTTGCATTAAACCGCTTGGATGTTGACGTTCAGCCTTAATCTATTGAGATGTGAGACACTTAGAGATGAACTCTGCCATATCATTCTTTATACCTCTCCACCAAAAGTGTCTCCACAAATCCTTGTACATCTTTGTAGATCCAGGATGTATGGAATACTTAGACCCATGTGCCTCTTGTAGAATATGCTTCTTAATCTCTGAATCTTCTGGTACCAACATCCGATGCATGTACCCTAGCCCACCATCCATACCAACACACAAATGTATCTATGGCTTAGCCAATAGAGTTGTCATCTCCTCCAAGATAGGGATGTTCTTTTGAGATGTCAAAAGTTCAGAAAGAAGACCAGGAATAATATTGATATTTTCCAGAATAATAGTGCCATCTTCTGCATGAGGTGACTCAAAATTTGATGGTTCTAGACTCATTGGTTCAAAAGTAAAGATAGATGGACAAATTGACCTCTTATGACTAAGAGAATCAGCCACAACATTGGCCTTGCTGGGATGATAAGAAATAGTTAATCATAGTCTTTAAGATATTTTAACCATCTTCTTTGTCAAAGGATCCTTCTGAGTCAATAGTTATTTGAGATTTTTGTGATCCGTGAGTATATCAAATGTAGCACCATATAGATAATGTCTCTAGATTTTGAGAGCATAGACAACAGAAGCTAATTCCAAATCATGAGTCAGATTGTTGAACTCATTAGGTTTCAATTCTCTAGAAGCATAGGAAACAACATTACCGTCTTGCATTAGGACACAACCCAAACCCATATTAGAAGCATCAAAAAATATTACAAAGCCATCATTACCAGAAGGTAATGTCAAAATAGGAGAAAAAGTCAAACACGACTTCAATTCTTTGAAGCTAGATTCACATTCAGAAGTCCATATGAATTTTGCATCTTTTCTGGTAATTTTTGTCATGGGTAGGGCTATTTTGTTGAAATTAAGGATGAAATGAAGGTAATAACCTGCTAGACCAAGGAAGCTACAAATTTTAGAGGCATCGGTGAAAAATTTCCAATCTAGGATGACTAATACTTTGGCAAGGTCAACATAAAGTTTCCCACCCGAAATAAAATGTCCAAGAAACATGACTTGGTCAATCCAGAACTCACATTTGGATAGTTTAGCATATAACTTCTGGGTACTCGACACATCAAGTACTTTCCGGAGATGCCCATGATGTTGGTTAATAGAGTTTGAATATATAAGAATGTCATTAATGAAGACCACAACAAAATTGTCCAAAAAAGGTTGGAAGACAGTATTCATCAGATTCTTAAATACTCCAGGAGCATTGGTCAACCCAAAAGGCATCACCACGAATTCATAATGAACATATCTAGTTCTAAAAGTTGTCTTTGGAATATCACAATCCTTCACTCATAATTGATGATAGCTTGATCAAAGGTTTTTCTTGGAGAACACAATGGGAGTACAAAGTTGGTCAAGTAAATCATCAATAATTGGGAAAGGATATTTATTTTTGATGGTGGTTTGATTGATCATGCGATAATCGATAGACATTCACATTGACCCATCTTTCTTTTTAACAAAAAGGATAGGAGCACCCCAGGGAGATGTACTAGGACCGATGAAGCCCTTATCAAGAAGTCCTTCTAATTGTTTCTTGAGCTTTGCAAGCTCGATAGGTGTCATTCCATAAGGTGCCTTTGAGACTGGTGCGGTGCCTGATGCAAACTTAATTGAGAACTCAATCTCACTTACTAGAGGCAGCCCTGGAAGTCCTCAGGAAATACATCTGGGTATTCTCTCATCACATCCAAGCTCTCTAAAGGTCTCACCTTAGAATCTAACACTGACACAACTGCAAGATAGGCTCTACATCTTTGGCTATCAAGATTTTAGCTTTAAGAGAAGAGATATTCATATTTCGGTTACTTTCCTTTCTTCTGAGTACTATCAAAGGATAAGAATTGGGTGCAGAAATGATTACTTTCTTGGCTCGACAATCAAGCATGACATAATGGTTAAAAACCAATCCATCCCCAAAATTAGGTCAAAATCTTCCATATCAAGGAGAATGAAATCAGAATGAAATTTATGACCACCATAAGAAAAAGGCACGATTTCAATTTTTTTTAAGAGAATTAAATATTTTTCCACTGGGAGTTGTTACATCCAATATATAACCTAGATATTTTATCTCTAACTTGATCCTAGAAGCAAGATTTATGGAGATGAAGGTATATGTTGTTCCTTAATCGAATAGGGCCACAACAGGATGATCTTGGAGACATATCATACCTACATTAGGATTTTTATATCAGATCATGCTTTAAAGGGGTTTCATATATAAGGAAATTATTAACATTGTTACCTTGAATCAGGTTATTGTCATTAGCCTTAGCTTCCTCTGAATCAATTGCAAAAACTCAATCCTTAAGGTGTTTAGACTAATCCTAAGCTATAGGGGCAGCTGGTTGAATAGGTGGAACTCCAGGCTAAGCTAATAGGACAGGATGGTGCTGAGGTGCCCCTTGAACCAGACTTGGGAAATTGAATCTCATATGTCCTTCATTCTTGCAGTAGTAACACACCACTTTCTCAAACTTTCATTTTCCCACATGTACACCTCCACAATTTCTGCAATTGTTGGGGTCTGAAGACAGTCCCCAATATGGTCCACCTTGACCCCTACCTCCTTGGTCAGGCCCCCTCGAAAAGATCGACTTGTACTGTGATTTCCTCCTCTTCCCATGCCATGGCTATGAGGCTTCTTCCTATACTTCTTCTTCTCCATGCCCTTGGTGATGGATGCATCAACCGAGCCTATGTATCCCAATCTTGGTGCCTTATTCTTCCCTAAGCTTCTTTCTTGGGTAAGGGCATTATTGATGGTGGCTTCAAAGGTAGTGTGTTTGTAGGTGTAAAGGTAAATTTTCAATTCAAGGTTAAGGCCATCAATGAAATGTTCAATCTTTTCATCTTCATCAAGGTGATGAGAATGACACTCTAGGAGTCTAAAGGCCCTAACATAGTCAGCAATAGATAAGGTTCCCTGGGTGAGGTTATTGAACTAATTTTTCTTCCCCTTCCAAGCAGATATAGGCATGAACGGAGTAGTAAAAATCACCTTAAACTCCTCCCAACTTATAGGGGAATCTAGAAGTTCTCATGTATGGTAATAATTTTCGCCCCACAACATCATGGAACCCCTATGTTGGTAGGTTACAAAAGTGACTTTATCTTCCTCGGCATGTTTAAGGGCTCTAAAGGCATTTTCTAGAGATAGGATCCATGCATCAACTTTATCTAGGACTTCACCTAAATATTCTCCATGAAAGGCTTCAGGTTTGAGTTTGAGGAAATCACTAATGGTAGTTTTAGAGTTGGTCCTAGAGGAATAAGTGGTATTATTGGTTTCCTTTAGATATACATGCATGCATATCACCTTCTTTTATTCCTCCCATTCACTTATAAGCGTGGTCTTATTAGGGTTTGAGTTAGATTCATCATAGAGTCATCATTAGTTCTCTTTCTCTTGGATCTAGTTTTTGAATGCATATGCCAGTTTTATAAATCAAGAGAAGATTTAGTTGATTATATAAGGGAAATCATAATGAATAACATAAACATTTTATCAATCATAAAGATATGTTTTCCAATTCTTCATGTCTTTTAGTTGTTCCCATTTCTCCTAATCTACCACATAATAGATAGAGTAAGTCATTGATCAAAGTCAAGCGAGAGAATGTAGATGAGAAGCTTAGTGTGCATCAGTCACTAAATAGGTGGCTAGGGTAGTCCTTAGTTGAGAAAAGTTGAGAAGATAGATTTCTCTAAGGTACAAATGTCCACTTTAACAATAGTTGTGTTAGCTAGGCGGATTACTTACAATGGGCAATGCTAACCACTGTGAAAATGAATTGAGGATTTTATGCCAGAACCGTCCGCAAGTATCCTTCTAGACACTTGGGCAACATAATGTTAAATATGGGTTACCTCAGGTCTAAATAATGTTACCAGGTATTTGATACACATATATTAACCTATGCGCCTGCTCTGATACCATCTGTCATGGGTTAACAACTTAACCCCAATCTACACCTTAGACCCAAAAGGGAACACTACTATAGAAATGGCTTATAACATCACTTTTAACGGTGTCAGTTGTAATAATACACAAACACCTAAACAATACAGCGTCGGTTTACAAAATAAACCGACATCAATCTGTAAAGGGCGACCAGACACGGGTATCACTTTTATTCAGTGTCGGTTACTTAATAACAAACCGACGCCGAAAATTAACTGCCAAATCCAAAATTTCCAGCGAAAAAAATTACCTCCAAAAATTTAACATATAGCATCGGTCATGAACTTAAAAACCGACGACGAAAGATTATTCACGAAATAGAAATTGGGCACATTTTGATCGTCGGTTTTACAACAATGACTGACACTTATGGGTTTTCCCGCACTCTTCATGTGAAATTTTTCACACCCTTTGATCGCTAGATTTGTAAAAACAACCGATGACTATGGTCATTAATCGAGAACCAATTTTTTAATCGGCATATGTAGATAGACGTTGGGTTTTTTCTAGTTAAAACAGGCGATTATCATGGGGAACATGTGTCGGTTTGTGTTGATAACCGACACTGTTAGTGTTATGTGTCATTTTTTTGAATAACCGACACCGAATGTTAACTAAATATCGCGCGAGCGAGCCCGACTCTTCCCCTTTCTCTCTGTGTTGAAATCGACTTAGCTAGGGTCTGGCGATTCCGGCGGTGAGCAAGCAGACTCCCTCCACCGTGGAGCTCTCCGCCGTTGTGGAGCTTGCCGCCATTCTCCTTGCCGCCGCCGTGGAGCTTTCTGCCATTCGTGGAGCTCACCGTCATTCGTGGAGCTCGCCGCCACCGTGGAGCTCGCCGCCGTTCGTGGAGCTCGCCGCCTCCGTGGAGCTCACCGTTCGTGGAGCCGCCACCGTCGTTGGTCCTCTCCTGCAGCCGATCCTTCTCTCGCCGGTCCTCAGCAGCCGGAACCAGAGCTTGCCACGGAACAGCTGTCCGTCAGAGCTAGCTGGTCTCCTACTACTGCTCATCACCACGACAATCCATCAGAGCCAGCCACATCTAGGGCTGGCAGTACACCCACGACACTGCCACTGTTGTCATTCCCACTGCTAGAGGTAAATCCTTCAATTGACTAGGTTTGCATCCTAAATTCATCCTTAACATATGTTAACAAATAATCCCTATAAACATGTAGTGTTTATTTAATAGAATTGATGATTGGCTTGGTTATTAATAATATATGATAAAAATAAAATGCTTAATTTTAACATATGATTGTCTAGTATTTTTTCAATGATCACTTCCATTATGGTTCAGGAGCTCGCCGGCCTTTCGCCTGCCTATTCAGCTTCCACGTGCACCCATCCGTCTCGCCTCTCTCCCTGCTCCAGAGCAAGAAGCCCGATTGGGCTCAAACAGAGGTAAACATCCCCAAAAACCCTCTGTCTCGCCCTATGATTTGTATTTACTTATCTACTCATTCATCTAATGATTTTTTATTCATCACATTATTTAAATTTAGGGCTTTATATTTATTCATCTACTTTTTAAAATTATTTAATCATCTCTTAATTTATATTTGTTTTTCAACTGTGATGTACTTTTTATCTATTGCTTTGTATTTGTTTATCTACAGATTATATTTATTTATCTAATGTTTTGAGTTTACTTATTTAGATGTTGCTATTGTAAATCGACCTAGGATATGAATAAATCTTGTGCTTGGATATATTTGTGCTTCTAATCCTCATGCTTGACCTAATTCAGTAAACCCTAGGAATTGATAGTATAAATGCATCTAAACATTCATAAGCTATAAATGTTGATTAATTTAGGAAGCATTGATATGTTGTTATGGCTGTCCACAAATGTTTTTATAATAAATTGTGTGTTGAGTGGGGTTGTGAACAAGGAATTGGTGCTGTATTTTTTGGCCTAGAAACCCGTCCAAGATTTACTCATTAGGAGTAAATCTTGGATAGTCCCCGGTTTGATACTGTTCTTGAAAACGTCATCTCATTTATGATCTAAGTGTATAATGTGTATTGGGTTTTCAAGAAAATTTCGGCAGCATTTCCCCGTTTGTTCTCTAAGTACATATGTACTTGGAGAACAGCGGGTAAATGTTGTTGAAATTTTCTTGAAAACCCAATACACATTATACACTAACTAGTGAGATTAGGTGTTCAAGAATGGGATAGGTGGTACACATTTAAGAATGACATCACATGTATAAACCCTAAAGTTTAAACCGTAAACTCTAATCTGTTTACCCTAGACCCTAATCTTGTTGTAATATATACTTATTTTCTCTTTGATCATAGAATGGATAGATCATGGATGTCCATTCGCAATCGCTGCACCCTAGAGTTTATTTCTGGTCTTGATCAGTTTGTTAGATTTGCCGAGGAACATAGGAAACATCCTGGAGATAGGTTCTACTGTCCATGTAGGCATTGCGGTAACAACTTGAAAGTCAGTACTGGTGACGAAATCAGAGGTCATGTCATGTGCAACGAGATTCTACAAGGCTATACAGAATGGCACTGGCATGGAGAGATTTCAAACCTGAAACCAGTGGATGTCAATAGCAGTGCTTGTGTGGAAGAAGAAATTGCCTCCGTTGCTGTAGATGTGAATGAACCAGTTCCAGTAGACATCGTTGATGCGATGCTGGATAGTTGTGGGGTAGAGCACACCGATCCACCTCCCATGTTTAGAAACATTGCGCATGATGCTGAGATACCATTATACATGGGTTGTAAGTTTACGAAGCTTAGCACTGTGTTGAGATTGTATAAACTGAAAGCTAACAATCGATGGAGCGACAAAAGCTTCACGCCATTGTTGTCTTTGTTGAAAGAAATTCTTCCTGAATGAAACGAGATGCCGATCTCAACATACCGGTTAAAGAAATTGTTGTTCCCAATGGGAATGGAGGCCAAGAATATACACGCATGCCCGAATGATTGTGTATTATTTCAAAAGGACTATGTGAATTTGAAAGATTGTCCGAAATGTGGTGCGTCAAGGTATAAATTGATGACTTCGGGGGAGTCCAAAATGGGTTCTCCCGCCAAGGTGATCTGGTATCTACCTATAATACCACGGTTTCAACTCTTGTTTGCCAATCCTATATATGCAAAGAATTTGAGGTGGCATGCATATGTTAACAAAAATAATGATGGGATCCTACAACATGCGTCTGATTCCCCACAGTGGAAGAAGATTGATCTATTGTACCCTGAATTCGGTGAAGAGGACAGGAATCTAAGGCTTGGGCTTTGTACAGATGGGATGAATCCATACGGGACATTGAGTAGCCAACATAGCACTTGGCCAGTCATGCTTGTTATATACAATCTTCCTCCCTGTTTGTGTATGAAAAATAAGTACGTTATGTTGTCGTTGTTGATATCGGGCCCTAAACAACCTAGAAATGATATCGATGTTAATCTTGAACCTCTCATTGATGACTTAAAGAAACTCTGGGGTGAAGGTATGATTACCTATGATGCTTCATGAAGAGAGACATTTTGTTTGCACGCTATGTTGTTTTGCACTGTGAATGACTTTCCAGCATATGGGAATTTGTCTGGATATAGTGTCAAAGGATCTAAAGCGTGTCTTATATGTGAAGAGAACACTGATTCAATACGACTAAAACACGGCGGCAAGACTGTATATCTTGGTCATCGAAGGTTTCTTCCAAAATTTCATTTGTATCGTAGGTTGCGCAAAGCATTCAATGGATGAAATGAGGAACATAGTGCACCTAAACCTATATCAGGGGATGATGTTTATGAAAGAGTGAAAGACATCTCCAAGGAATTTTGTAAGAGATCACAATGTAGGATGGCCACAACAAGTGACAAGTCTTTATTCAAGAAAAGTCGATATTGTGGGATCTTCCTTATTGGAGTTCTTTGACAGTCAGGCATTGTATCGATGTCATGCACGTTGAGAAAAATGTATGTGATAGCATCATCAGTACTCTGTTGAATATACCAGGTAAGACTAAAGATGGGATAAAATCCAGAATGGACCTACGTGAAATGGGAATAAGGACAAAATTAATAGAAGTAGTTAGTAGCGATCGGAGAACATGCTTACCTCCCGCTTGTTACACGTTGTCTAGAAAGGAGAAGAAAGCATTTTGTGAATGCTTGGTAAATGTTAAGGTGCCACAAGGTTACTCATCCAACATTTGTACATTGGTATCAATGAAAGATCTGAAGTTGATAGGTCTTAGATCTCATGATTGTCACATTCTAATGCAACAAATATTTCCTGTGGCAATTAGATCTATATTGCCGAAGCATGTAAGGTTTGCAATCACCATACATTGTTTCTTTTTCAACAGTCTGTGCAGCAAAGTTATTGACCCTGATACTCTCGATAATTCGCAAAAAGAAGTGGTTGTTACCCTATTTCAGCTTGAGATGTATTTTCCTCCGTCATTCTTTGATATCATGGTACATCTTGTTGTCCACTTGACTAGGGAAGTGAAAATGTTGGGACCAGTTTTCTTGCATTGGATGTATCCCTTTGAACGATACATGAGCGTTTTTAAAGGTGATGTTCGAACCGTTATCGACCTGAAGCGAGTATTATTGAGGGTTATGTGTCGAGAGAGGTTATGGATTTTTGCAATGACTTTCTTAGTGGTAATGACGCTCCCGTGAATGACAAGAATATCGAGGAGCATTTTGGCAAAGGCGTTTTGGGAGCACTGGTGAAAGTAATCAGCCATGAGCAGTTGGAGCAAGGTCACTTGTATATTTTACACAACATCGACGAAGTGAGTATATCGAGGAACATACCAATTTCATCAAGAGATAATATCCTCGATCCAATTCAATGTGGCTTGCTAGAGAGCATAACAAGACATTTATTAAGTGGTTTGAAGATGAAGTCTTACATCAACTATCTCAAACACCAGATAATGTTACTGAAACCATCAAATGCCACGCCTTTAAACCAAAATTGAATGTCATGTCTTATGAAGGTTTTGACATAAATGGTTTCTCATATTACACAAAGCGTCAAGATGATAAGAGTGTCGTCCAAAACAGTGGGGTCACCCTTCAAGCGTCTTCATTGTTTTTTGCAAGTGCAAAGGATACAAGTCCACGTGAAGCTAAAATGTCATATTACGGTGTCATTGAAGACATATGGGAGTTTGACTATGTAGATTTCAAAATCCCGCTCTTTAAATGTAATTGGGTTGACAACAACAAAGGAGTTATAGTGGATGACTTGGGTTTCACGTTAGTGAATTTTGAAAAGATTGGCGAGAAGGGTGAACCATTCATATTGGCATCACAGGCCAAACAAGTATTTTATATTGATGATCCTACAAATGATAAATGGTCAGTTGTTCTTCATGGTAAAAGACAGTTCATTGAAGATCATATAGATGAAGAAGAGTACTATGATAAGTATGATGACTCCAATCCATTCTCAGTTGGGTTGCCAACACCACCAAACATTGAAGCTGGGGATCACAATGACTTGTATGTTCGCGGGGATCATAATGAAGGATTGTTAATTGATAAAAGATCACAATATTAGAGGCATGTATGTTTATATTTTTATTATGTTCCCATGATGACCGTGTTGATGATCACCATGAGGGTGAGGACGTGCTTGCACCGCCTGACAATGTAAGTTTTAAGAATATATCACTGAGGTTTCTATCTATATGTTCATTTATAATTATATTATGTAAGTGTGTTTTTTATCAAATTTTTAGGATACTAGTTAATAGCAATTCTATTTAATTTGCAGGCGTTCACCAAAGACTACAGGTTATGCAGGACGGCCATGACATAGCTATGCAGGCCATCGACATTGCTTTGTAAATCCAAAGCGCAACAGTCGGAGAGAAAGCAAGCATCCCACACTATAGCTTAGTACATATATAGTGGGACTAAGGTGACGATCCCACCTGCTAAAACAGGTTATCGACAACTACATGTTACGACTGGGAGGTCGTGATTCAGCAACCGTATGCATTAGCAGGAGGACAAACATATTTCACCACGAGTTAACATTGAAGAAGGTCTACTAACCAACACTGAGCTAAACAAGTTTATCAGTATACTGATAAACTGGTTTAGCTCAGTGTTGGTTAGTAGACCTTCTTCAATGTTAACTCGTGGTGAAATCTGTTTGTCCTCCTGCTAATGCATACGGTTGCTGAATCACGACCTCCCAGACGTAACATGTAGTTGTCGATAACCTATTTTAGCAGGTGGGATCCTCACCTTAGTCCCACTATATATGTACTAAGCTATAGTGTTGTATGTAAATTCGGCGCTGCTGCTGTTATGCACTATATATGTGTTAGTCTGTCATGTTGTTATATGAATCTGAAACAGTTGTGTGTGTTGCACTTTATGTATTATATATGTATCATGCTTCCCTTCATTGTGGCTTCTTTTTCTATTTCATGGCTCTTTCAATATGATTTTGTTTACAATGATGAATAAAGAATAACTTTGTTCTCTCATAATCAATACATGAATGTTTCTACATGTGTCTGAATGTGAAAAGAATTGAAATAAATGGAACTGTAGGTTGCTACTGGTTTCTACATGCGTGTGATGAAAAAAAATAATATGAGTGTGAAAAAAAATAATTGAACTGTCCATCATGTTAATTTTGCAGGTTTGTGGCCTGTTGTTGGCTGATATCAATGGATGTCGTAAAACCTGTAGTTCATAATTGAACTGTAGGTTTCTCATCCTTCGACCAGCCACAGCAGGTTTGCAGACTGACAGAAAAAAAATAAAAACATAGGCGTCGGTTATTTGAACAAAACCGACGACATATGGGTACAATGTCGGTTTCCATACTAGCAACCGACGTCGATTTCCCTAATGAGGCCAGACACCATGGTCGTGTTGCCACGGACCAGACATAAAACAAGCGTCAGATATTTGCATCAAACCGACGTCTATTTTCCCTGGAGGCCAGACACCACTGCCATGCTGGTTAGCACGGTCGTGGAAGCATGTGAGATGGTGTTAGTTATCACTAATACACCGACGCTGATAGTGCCCCATATGGCACCCTTTCTGTGGCGCGAAGATATATGGCGTCAATTTCGAAGCTAATAACCGACACATATACCCCTACTGGCGCATTTTCGATGCGTTTTCGGTGGTGCGCAAAGGGTAATGGCGTCGGTTTGAGAACCGACGTGTAACGGTTGGGCTTTTATCGGCGCCCACATAGGTGTCGCTTAGAAACGGACACTAAAGGCCTTAAAAAACCAACACTAAAGGCTGGTTATGTACTAGTGGAATGGTGTACAAAAGGGTTAAAGTTGCTGGTCCCTGGGTGGATCAAACTCACAAGTATATACATGCACCAAATAACAAGCTCCCTTAAATAAACCAAGTCTTAATTACATAGGGGCCCGAAGGCATAAGAGTTCTATAGAAGAAAAATGTAACACATGATATAAATACTTGCACAAGAAAAAGAACTTAAACTAAGAGTCCCATTTAACTTTAGCATCCCCTTGAAAGATCTGATTATGTTGAGCCAACATATTGAGTTGAATCATCATCATCGTAAGAAAAAGGTACCTAAAAAGCATTTGAAATTGGTACACGTTAGCACAATATATAAATATATTGTACTGAATATGCCTACATGTCTTTAATTATAAATCTTCTCATATCTTGGCAATAAAAACGATAAACTAATACTTGGCAGTAAGATGGAACTATCCTTTAGCACAAAATAAGCATTTATAATAAAAGCATATAATCAAACAAAGATGTTTATAAATCAAGAGAACACATGTTTTAAGCTGATATTTCCATTATATACTCATGCATCTACCTACCAATGGGATAGACGCTTTAAGGCCTCATGATCAGCTTACCAAAGAGATAGATAATTACACATGGTGATATGCTTACTAAAGAGATAGATAAATATTCTCAAGCACTATGATTACCAAAGAGATATAGTGCTATAATATAATGGACCAAGCATTTTATGTTTAGATGTGGTAACATACTTATACAAAACATCATTGAAATTGATCATACATAAGTATCAATTTCAAACAATATCATATTCCAAGTCTTTTAGAAATATACTACAACCATATAATATTGTAAGACAAGTGAGGAGTCATGGCATACCTTCTACTCAGAAGTGGGGAGTCCAAAGATGCTCCTCGCTGGTACCTTTGTATTCCTAAAATTATAAGAGATTTGGTACTAATTAGCTATATTGGCAAAATTGCAATTTAGTTCTGAAAGTGTATAAAAGGCCCTTTTCTTAGTTAGAGTCATGAGAGTAGAGTATGAATCATGGAGTATGGTTTTGAGTCCATAATTGATAGTGTCATGTCAGAGTCAGACTTCTAGATCAATTTGGTGGTCTTTAGATCCTGATAGATAATTATAACCATTTTTTAAGCCAAATATGGAAAAAGTGTAATAATTCATCTTTGTTGATATATAAGGAACATAATTTGGAAATGAACATCCCATAATTATCTAGGCACAAAAAGAAGATAACCATATGAATTTGGTGATTTAATTAGGCCTGGGTATTTTCTGAATAATTAAACAAGGTAGAATCACATTTGAGCATGAGCATTAAAATGAGTTAGATTTATGGTTAACTGATGGCAGATTCGTGATCCTCATATTTGTTTTATCAAAAAGGAGTATTTATTTGTATTTTTCCGACTATCCTATGATTTAATATGATTTTCCTAAGATAAAGATATTTACTGGCGATTATTGAAAATTGAGGATCAACAAAAGAAAGGGGGGAAAGATGGGTCATTAGATGCTCAGATCCAATGGTCAGAATAAAAATACATGGCCGAAAAAAATAGAAAAGTTCATCTGAGGTGGTTGAATCTTACTGGTCCACACAAATCCAAATCAGCTAGGTAGGTCCAACTCTCCCTTTGCTCTCTATGAGGTAAGTTGGCCCTGCTCCCGACTCTGGTATCTTGGGAAGGAAGCAACATTATTATCATGTAGATCTAGGTTTGTCTTCACCTTCATGGAGATCTCCTGGGTAAGGGCGGTGAGCTTGTGAAGCTTGGCTTCCTCTACAACATTGGGTTGTCAGGGTGGATGAAGAGGTCATCCTGAGGTGATGAAGAAGGAGGAGAAGGGCTCGGTTTAGGTGACTCCGACCTTTCTTGAGGTGACACTGAAAAGGTTGGGAGTTCCTCGAAGCTTGAGGAGTGGTTGAATTGAAGAGGTAAAGGTGGTGGCTTCCTGATTGGTAGCTACGCCATGGAGAAGCTAATCAGAGCAAAAGGCGTTGAGGGTTTTTCCATTAGGGACAAGAAGTGATCAAATTTAGAGGTGTGGAGGAGTAAAGAGGGCCAGACAAAGATGTGAGAGGGGTTAAATAGGTGAGAGGGAGAGTGGTTCATAGATGCCCAATTTGAGTTTGATAAGCAGGAGAATGTTGTCGCTGATGGTGGATGTGGAGGCCTTTCTACTGGTCTCTAGGGATCATTCGAGGAGTTATCGAGTTTTTGGTGCAAGGAGGAATCAAAGCCTCACTTAGTTTCTCTCGAAAGAGGGTAGAGAGGGTGATTGTGGTCAGTGTTCATACTAGTGGCAGTAGGCACATTCTCACGGGATGATTAGAGGTTGGGGATGACTCCTCAGGCATATGATTCTCCCTGAATCTATGGGATCACACGTGAGTGGCTGTGATGGTTCCCTGAGGGCGACCCGTGGATGGATGAGTCGAACCCCCAAGTGATAGGGTAAAATGCCCCACCCATTGATCCAAACATTAGGGATACATCGGATACAATTTAATGAAAAGTAAAAATGTTGAATTAACTTTGAAAAATCATAGTGGGACCTATGAATGTTGGATTGATACAAAATGAACCATGGCTTCATCATAGAAAACCATGGGTGTAGGAAAAGTTTGGGCTTGAGATTCAAATCTTTGATTGATCAAATCATCTTTCATTGAAACTGGGGTTTAGGGTCAAGATATTATAAAAGAATAAATATAAAAGAGTATAAAAAATAACTTTATCACACTGGACAACAGTGACCAATCAGCTGGGCCAAGGTTCTAGGAAATCCTCTCTCAAGGAAACCCTTGAATCTGGCGACCTTAGATGGACCTTCACAGTATATTCATTCTCTATTTGTGCCTCAATCTCTCCATTCAACTCAGTGTCGCTAACTGCTGCCACAGAAGAAAAGGATAGTGGAAAAAGTGTTGTGAAGTGTCTCAGATCTGATAGATGGTTTCTAAATCTTCAGGAAACTTCACTTAACTGGTGAGCCTCCTATATATGGATAGGAGTTGAAGAAACTCCTCCCCAAACTCTGGCTTAATATTCAATCAAGTGGTGTTGGCCTTCCATGTCACATACACAAGAGTAACTGGATACTCCATAAAGCATCTCCTCCAGCATTGAGTTTTGTTTAACCCTACTCAACGGCCCTCAAGTTCTCCTCTTTCTATACTTCCTTCTTCCTTGTTTAACTTGCTGGTTGTAGTGTAGAACTATGGCCATGAATAGTTTTTTTTCTAGCTGCACTCACTCCAAACTTACTTCTATGAAGGGTCATTCGACTGCTCTCCTCAGGACTAAGGTAACTGTCTGGTTGGATTCCCCGTTCACGCCCATGATCAGTGAACACGGAATCGTCGAAGATTTCCATCGCAGTCAGTCTCCAACTACAGGGTCGATAAAAAAGGCCACAACAGTCTAATCATTTTCATCCATTACTTGTGTGCGGCTGAGATGTAGCCTGAACAATACAGGATCCTTGTTCTTCCACTCAAAGGGGGGCATGACACTAATGCATCAAAATGTAAGTTGTAAACAATTGGAACTGTGATGACCGCGCTTCCTGTTAACCCTCAATTAAGGAAGACCAAGAAGTCAGAGCCTCTATCCCAAAACACGATCAATGGTTTTGCAAATAATAACAAATAATTAAAAAATATTCCAAAGACTAAGCTTAAAATGGGATAAATTTTACTTTTCACATACCTTTCAAAAATAGGAATTTGGAACTTTTACCGACTATAGACTTCTATCTAACTAAATCCTCCTTTATGATTTAACTTTATTCTTCGTAAGTTCCACTTTATTGTTGGCCAATTTCTGATTTCCCTAAAACCTCGACAAACAAAATGTAAGTCATTATAATGAATTATACTGGAATGTGAGGGAACCAAAATCTTGCATCTATTTATAGCAACATAATGCAGCCAAATTATTGTTTAATAATTCAAACTTTATGCATTAAAAGTAACTACTCAATCCCTACATATCCTTTCCTCTGTTCTATCCCTGAAGTGGACATTGATGCTACCTCTCTCATATGGTATATCTCAATTAACCCCTGTGATCCTACCTTATAGGTAGATCACAACATATGGTTGTGTAGGCATGTGGTCCTACCCAAGGGTAGATCAACACATTGACTCATGATAACCTGATGATCCTACCCTAAGGGTAGACCATGTACTAGGTCATCCACCTCATCATCATCAAAGCTAAAAAGGAGGACTAGGATTTGAGCTAGTCATGCACATATATTTATGGTGATAGTCATAGTCACTTTATAGTTGCATGAAATAAATGTCAATCAAGTAGTTATTTCTAAGAAACCGACAGAACCTCAGAAATCGCCATGAAACTAGAGTGATTAGCCATAAGGGTAACCACATACCTGATTTGCATATGTCAAAGAAGTAATATATCCAAATCCAACTTGGATGTCCAATCAAGCAAGACAATCAATCAATCAAGCAAACATTGATCTTGAAAACATGTACAATGTCTAATTTTACACAAACATATCCCAAACAACTCCTTATTTACTTGGGGAACTTTTTCCAAGGTTTCTAAGTCTCATTAGGATTCATTAGGGATTCTTCTATCAATTTCTCAAACTTTATCCTTTTTAGGTCATCAAACCCTAAAATATCTACTCATAAAAACCCTAATTACTCAAATTACCCACATTAAGGATCTTTTATACCCAAATTGTCTTTGTAACAACAAATATCTGCCTTATTTATGGATTTTCACGATTAAAACTATTAAAAGTCATAATTATCAAAATTAGGGTTTCTAGGCCCATTAATGCATCTTGCCTCCTCATCCGCCGGTGAAGGCCGCCTCACCTTCACACAGAACCCCCAAACCACACGACGGCCTCTGCTTGCTCGATGTTAGTCATGAGCAGGTTAGTCGACTAGGGATTGGTTCTGACAAATAGCAGGGTACACCCTTAGAACGGGGGCAATCTTTTGAAAGAGATCAGAAGTAGAGGGGGAAATTGTAGAGTCTAGTGGACCCTTACATGGTGGCTCTCAGACTCTTTAAGGCCTCTACTCCCCCATATATATATATATATGCGGTGGATTCTACTGCACCATGGAGTTTGGCTCCACGGACCATTGGGGAATGTCCCAATTACACACGAAATAGGGGCATGAATGGATCATCATATATGATTTCCTTTCTCGAATTCAATTATCAACTTTTTAGAACTCCTGGTGGATCAAGGGAGAAAGGTATTGAATCGATTCCATGTTTTACTGTTCCCCCTTTCCTAAATTGAGCCAATGGTATTATATAAGTGATCACCATTGGATTTGGGATCCATCGATCCATAAAGCTCGTGCACATAAAAGGCAAGGCTATATGTTATTTTCAAAAAAAGATAACATCGTGACATTTATTGATATCCATTCACTTTAGGAAACTTTTAAAATTGTATCTCCCAAACTATTTAACCCTTTAATTCCAAATTTTAGGAGAAAGTCCATGATGACTTAATCTACTTGTGTACCAAGTTTGGGACTCAAACTCGAAAGTATGAGAAAGTTTTCTTCATATGCAAGTTATTACCTAAAAAGGCATATTTTTTACATATTTTCTCTCTCTTACTCTTTTATATTCTTTATTTGGATTCCTTTTACCATTAGAAACCATGCAAACTCAAAATCTCATCCAGGAGGATGCCATTATCATATTTCCACATATTTCTTATTTTTTCCTCATTATCTCAAATTTCCTTCTTAATAATGCATTATTTGATTTATTCTTTTTCTTGTAATCAAATTCCACTCATTAATATATTATGATCCACAAATTAACATGCATAAAGGAAAATTTTCAAAAAGGAAAACCATTCAATACACATAAATCATACAATTTCAATAATCATACATTTATTGGGGAAATTGCATTTTCAACCATATGAATCGAAAAATTGGGGTTGTAACAGGAACCTTACTCATAAAATGAATTAATGTGCATATATGTAGCTTGTATGCAACTTTTTATATCTCCCTTTAAAAGAAAACAAACATTATGAAACTTTTACCATAGATTTATCATAATCCAACTTACTTGTCATCCAATTCTGGTCCAAATATATTGCTATTTGTTGAACCAATTAAATACTTCAATATGGCAAATATTAAGGGGTATACGACATAATATCAACATGAAACTACTTCTATACAACATCAAGCTCAATGTGATGCATTTGTCTGATTAAGGAGACTTCAAGGACCATCATTGGATCATAAAAACTCAAGAAATCATCTACCTTCATAGTTAACTTCACAAGCACATAAAAGCAAACATGATGACATCATCACCACATACCTATGCATATACTTTTGAAACAATTTGCATTAATCTCAAATCCATGAATACAATTATCTGATTAGGTATTCAAGAGACTTGAAAGTTCACTTTATTACATCCTAAACACCTTGAAAGGAAATTTCATCATCGAAATTAAATTAAAATCCATTCCTTTACATCATATACATTTTAAAAGAAATTTCATCCTCGAAATTAATCCATTCACATAATCCAAGGAAAAGAAAGGTCTTCATTCACATGTAGGCCACCACATCATGTGCAACATTCCCATGAACAATATCTATATAACAAAGTTCACATCTTTCTAGGAGGTATTATGATCATCTAGGGTGAACCCCATTTTCAACGAAGAAAAAGTGTTCTTCTCTTGAAACTTAGGTTACGTCAAGATGTATTTTATATTTTAGGGTTTACATCCTCATCATACCCAAGCATTAAAATCCCAACATTAACTTGTACACTCTATGAAGGAGATCATTATAGTTAACCCAATTTATCCAACTTGATCATATCAAAGTGTCATCATCATTATGTTGTGGTAACTGTTAGACTATATTCTTCATCTTTATTGAGAACTAAGATTAACACATCATTAATGTATTTCATAATATGATATTAGACCATTTTTTAACTCGTTACAACTTTATTAGTGAATTCATTAATTCATACAACTTATAATGACATCATTATTCAAGTATATTTTTAACCATCTATATATTGAGAGATATCAAACCATCAGTTGGTTCTCATCATGTCATACCTATATATCACATCTCGAGATTCGATCAAATTCATACATATATTTTATCATGGTTGTGCTAAAAAAATTATACAAGTGGCTTGTCAAACATATATCAAAACTTTATCTAGTCCAAAAGAGGTTCTCTATGTTGGATAAATTGGATATTATGATAAATCCCTTTGTTTCGATGATGACAAACATTTCATTCTTATTAATCTAACGAGCTACTTGAGTGTGCAGGACTAAGATGGATGGCAAAGCAACTAGGGAAAATCCCCAAGCTAAAATGTTTATATTTTCATGCAATGTAATCATTGTTGTAAAAACTTGTACAAATATATAATGTACAAGTACTTAGAATTGCATGTAAATCAAGCATTAGATTTTCCCTAGCCAAACACCATAGTTAGACACGTCATCCCATTTAATTAGGATCACCTTTGCACACTCTCACATATAATTAGTGCCTAAACTGAAATCTTGAAACAGGATCATTCTCGGTCGACAAACTCCTCGACCGAGACACTCTCGGTCGACCATCTTCTCGACCGAGAAAGATCCAAAGTAGCCGTTAGACACAACAGACAAGTTAGTTGGTAGTTGAAGAAAGACGTTGCAAAACACTTGTTCCAGAGAGCCTGTCGGTCGACAAAACTTCGACCGAGTAGGTGTCTCGGTCGACCATTCCTCGACCGAGATGATCTCTGACAGCAACTGCAGAATAAAGTATTTAGCCATTGTTAAAGCAACAACTTTGTACCTAACGGCTAGTTAACCACTTAGAAACCCCTAGAAGTCGTCTAGAACGTCCTTAAGCATACTTAGGCCATTCCTATAAATAGGACAAGCCATAGGACACTAGAATTCACTTGTTACACTTGAGAATACACTTGAGCATACTTGAGCAATCTTTTGCAAGCAAATTTGAGCACTGTGATCATAGGCCTACATTCTCTTTAGCTCAATCTCGTGTCCTATAGGCTAGATTCTCCTACCCACAGCAATTACAAGTTCACATACTTGGCTAGGAGATCTAACGCTTGATCTAGGCCAATCAAGCCTTGAGCTTCAAGGATAAGTTGTATTTTCTCTTATTTCTTTCTTGTTCCTTGTTATCTTTTGTACTCTCCTTGCTACTCCTAGGGTTGGAGACTGCGGATTGGAGAGGGTTGACTTCTCGGAGGTGAAGGGGACTTCAAGCTACTTCAAGAAGGCTATCGCACGGGAAGCTACTTCAGAAGGCTGGTGCAACGGGAGTTGGTGCATCTACTTCAAGGGAAGGCTGCTTCGAGTTGGGCGATTACTTCTAGGTGAAGGCTGCTTGAAGGGTTTAGGGAAAAGAGATTGTATTTTATATAATTCCTTGAGAGGTAATAAAATAAATTTCTTTTCAAATCCCGGTTGGGTAAGCAACCGGGTAGTGGACTGACGGCTATAGTATTTGCTATAGTTGGAACCACTCTAAACCTTGTGTCTCCTTGTCCAATATTTTTCTTTGTGGTTGCTTGAGTAATTAATTGTTAAAATTATCTATAAAACTCTATTCACCCCCCCCCCTCTAGTAGTTTTCACTCTTAACCCATATCATGAGGGTAGTTACATGCTCAGTCTCTCTGAGCTCACTCAACTCTATGATCTGTCACATATGCATATACTAGATCTTCCCTTTAGTATAGGGTTATCTGATTACCTCATTGGCACTAGTTGATAACTTTGCAAGATCAAGCCACATAAGCACAAACCATACTTGGTATGACATACTCTTCATAGGTTATATACCCATGAAACATGCTTACCCTGTACGCAAACACTAGATTCCTAAAAGGAACCACCAACCCGATCGTGAGGCTTCAAAAAAACTAAAACACAGTTACCTCTTCGAGGGTCTTGGGACTTTCTCCCTCACCCAGATGGTAGGTTCTTATATTCAAATTTGTATATAAAACAACCTCTCTCTGACTCTATGGTTCGGTCTTCCTCGGGACATCTAGGGTAAAAGAGACTATAGGAATCATGCATAAAGAAACTCAACTCATTCACTCACAAGTAGTCTAGTTAAGGACATATCATAACACATATTTCTCATAATTTTCATATCTTAGAGTTTAGGTTCTCTGACCTTCTCCCTGTGGGTCCCACTCTCTCTGGAGTTAACCCTAAAACTGGTCTTAACACTAGAGGTCCTCCTTTGTAAAAGAGCTTGAGGCTCATGTCGATTCACATCTTATATTATCTTGTCTTATATTATCTTACAAAGCAATACATACTTTCATAATCAAATTCTATCTCTGATCCCAAAAACTGAACCTTAATCCTTAAAGACAACATTGATCATCATAAACCATCTTATATCTTCTATATAAGACTTACATCATATCATCAAAACTTATTCATCTATTCTTTTCTAACATATATTTCAACTAGGGTCTAGACATCTAATCAAGAACTATTCTTTCTTCTAGATTGATGTCATACACTTTCACTTAGGTTCAATGACCACCTCCTACTTATATATGTGTGGGGACACATTTTTTTAATAATACTCACATATATAATAAAATATTATATAGTTTTTGTCTGATAAAACAAGAGTCAGAGAAAACTATCGAGGTTTGATCTGATTGGAATCAAAAACTAAATCCACAAAATGAGTGTCCTACACATAGTAGAGAGTGTAGTGCAATGTCACATAGTGAAAAGGGTGACAATACAATATTTACTAGAGTCGCTACCCAAAAAATATATGCATTATATGTCAAGGGTTACTCATTCCTTGATGCACATCATTTCTCAATAATACAATGTCCCATACAATCACATTATAAGGAAATAATGACATCTTAGGACTTGCTATACAACAAGCACTAGTCTAAACCTAGCTCTCAGACATCTAGTTGCTAACCTAGAGTCTAAGTCAAATCTAATATCTAAAAGACAACTACTCCAACCCTAAACATTTTTTTAAAGTCTAGGTTCTTTTGTTTCAAGTTTTATAATGAGAAAACGTCTGACTTTTCTATTGGTCATGCTTTGATACCACCTGTGACGTCCCTGGATTTTCCTGAACTTAATCTAATGTGTGACATCCAAATTGAAACCCTCACCTCCATGAGAATCCCAATTTAAACACCACACAGTAGGCTAGGAAGAAGAAAATAAGAGGAAGTCAGAAGGAAAGAGCAATAGCACATGCACATGAATAATAAAACAAACCATACAACAACAGCTCACCATTCAACATATAAATACAAACTGAATTGTTACAACATTTGATATCATATATTGAACAGTAAACTTTTACATATGCTCATACACATTCTAAAATAGGATCTTAAGACAACATGTCCACTTGTACATCAGCTCACAATACAACTCTCAACTATCCTGGTTCTTCAACATCATATGTCCATAACCTAAGCAAAATATTACTTGTGGTACACGTCATCACAATATTCAAGAATATTGTACTGAGTATGCCTATGTGTCTTTTTTGTATGCCTCTCATTATTAAGCTTGGCAATAAGATAAAACTAATACTTGGTAGTAATAATAGAAATATATAACAAAAAGCATAATGGAACAAAGGTGCTTATTAACAAAAGAGAACACATATTTTAAGCACATTTTCCATTATATATCCATTCATTAACCACCGAAGGCTTTAATTCAGTCTCTTGACTCTCAAGGAGCTCAAGATTAAGGCCTTTATGATTGACTACCAAATAGTTAGATTATATGTACAATGTGATTGACTACCAATGAGTTAAGTCACTTGTAAGGACTATACTACCAAAGAGTTTAGTGATTTCATATAATGAAACAAATACATTATGTTTCATGTGTTCATAGCCATAAGTATGGAAAATCAAGCAAGATATCATATAAGAACAATTATTTCATCCAATATCATATTCCAAGTATTTGTACACACATAATACAACCATGCCAAGTAGTAGGCCACGTAATAGGTAAAAGCATATCTTTATCAAGGATAAACCTAATCATTACATATTCCTTATGTCCTATATCCTCTTGGTGAAAACCTGATAAAGACAAGACCATGTACTATCATCAAATTCTCATCATCATTAACCCTAGTTATTTCCATTAGGGTTTGTCTTAGCTTATTAAGATTTGTGAAACATTACTAGTATTATCTTCTTTTAATCAGGTTATGGTCTTATATAATAAATTGAGATATATTATTTGATTATTTGGTTGCATGTGCACAAATTAACCCTAGTTTACATGCATTACTACAATTAGGGTTTCAAAACCATATATTACAAGTCATCACTATATAATCATGAATTATGTGCATAATATTGATATGTTAGTTTCACAACGTGTTCCATATACTGTTATGATTATATTCTGATGTTTTCAAGATTTATTGAGCATAATTGTAATTATTGCATATTAATTAGGGTATTAGCCCTAATTAGCCATATGGAAAAAATTACATGATTATGTGCATCCTAATGATAATATCTAACATTAGATGGATTTCTTAAAATATTCTAGAGTTATTGATGGATTCTCATAATTTTAGGTCACTATTTGATATTTATTACTGATGAAACAAGTATAAAACATCTTACATGATATTATTGACATTTAGTCTTCAAAAGACTGATATCTTGGTCACATATTGTTCTACTCATTTTTCTGAGAATTTCAATATATTATTTGTATTTGTCTAATAAGCGGGCTATCTTATGGAAAAGATGGAAGAGAAGAAAAGGGAAATCTGTGGGGCAACCGTCGGGGCGATGAAGCATCACCGGCAAGAAGTGGGTAGATCTGGAGTGTCGTTACAGCAACGAAGAGAGAAAAGTACCCAGGAAGTCCCAAGATCGGTGACTGTAGTGAATGTATGTTGTCTAAACCAACTGGAAGGATGGACAGACTATGCTAATTTTTGTCAGATCCAATGCTCCTATGTCACTCAGTGTGATAAAGCTTTTAGTGGTTGATGGGAAGCTATTATGTCCTAATGCGGAAGCGAAGGAGAATGCTAACAAGTGGAAGAATACACTAGTGGGGTATGTGGTGGACTTTGTACCTCACATTCCCATGCTTCTCAATTTTCTCAAGATGATCTGGAAACCAGAGGGCGTGATAGAGATCTTAAATCGAGGTGACAAAATGCTTTTGGTGCATGGATCTAAACCATGCAATGTCTAGGTGCTAGTTTTTCATAAACATGTCGTTAATTCTCTCAAGATGGAAGTAGGGAGATAGACTGGAGAAGAAGAAGATTACAGAGCTACCCGTTTGGGTCCGAATCTATAATCTCCCAATTGAATTATGGGATTCAAGAATGCTTGGAAGGATAGGCTCAATGATTGGTGTTCCTATATGTTATGATGAGACAATGAAAACCTATTCTAGAATGGTGTCTGTGAGGATTCAAGTTGTGGTCTCATCAGAGTATCAGTTCCCTAGTTGCATTACTCTAGTCAGCGAGGAAGGTGTGGTTCATAAGGTCGATTTGTCTTTTGAATGGATTCCAATCAAATATCAATATTGTGGATTCTATGGACATGATGACATAATATGTGGGGAGCACAAGCCTACAGTAACTATGGAAGGCCCGAAAAAGATCTAGAAGATGAAAGCAATATCAAATGTGAGTCCTGGTATTGATGAAACAACTGAGAAGTATGTTGCAGATGTTAAAGGTAAGAAGCTGATGGTTGATACTCACAAGGGTGGATATGTTCCTATTGCAGACAAAGGAGGAAGTGAAGCTCTTATGTTAGTTAGTTCAAAAGTAGATGATTTAACTCTGATTCAAACATTGCCTGAACGGGTGGAAAATTTAGACTTAGAGTTGGTTAGAAGTTCCATAGTTGATGAGGATGGTATTCAAATGAGTTCTAAAGATGATGATTTAACTCTAAACCACACTATGTATGAAGTTGTGCAAGCCTCAGTTGTGGATGCAGGCAGGAGTGACTTAATAGCTGAAGATGGAGTTCAGTGAATAAAGTTCTCACTGAGTTTAACATGATGCTGGTAAATCAAAGCTCCACACAATGCAATGAAGGCCAGAGATCCATTCCTTCGACACCTACTCCTATTTTCCAAGAAAGTGAAGGTGCTATTGTTCTATGTGAGGATAATTTTTAGGTTGTTGGTCGTAAGTCCAAATCTAAATCTCCTCCAAGGTGTTTATCTAAAGTTAATGTTTCAAATCCTTATCAAACTTCCTCTATGAATGTGGGTATATATCATAGAGTTTCAACCTCAGTTTTTTCACCTATGCATAACAGTTTTAGGGTGTTGGAAATCATTAACGAGGAACATGTTGTTGAGGTTGTCAGCTCAACAGCCTAGGTTTCCAAATGATTGAATCTTTGTTAATCTCATCTTATAACGTCAGGGGGATCAAAAATAAAATTAAAGGTGTTGTTGATGAGGTCAGACATTCCAATCGTGAGATTGTTATATTAGTGGAGACTAAGTTGAGGAGAAAGGGTATTAATAAGTTTATGAGAACACATTTTTCGGATTACAAATGGGTTTCTAGTCATGACTCCCATGTTCTTAGGAGTGTCCTTATTCTTTGGAAAGATTGTAGTATTTCTAAAATCAATGAGTCGGATCAGCATGTTCACATTGAAGTTGAATCTGGAGGTCAGATGTTTTATATAACTGCAGTTTATGGGCACAATGGAGATAATGACAGAGCTAGATTGTGGGATTGTATTGAAGATATTCATACGAATATGAGTAGTCCTTGGGTTCTCCTTGAAGATTTTAGTGCAGGGAGGAAATTTTGTGAGGAGATTGGGAAGCAACCTCCTTCGAACAAGTCTATGTCACACTTTAATAATTGCATGGTCAATTGTGGTTTCACTGAATTAGATTTGAATGGTCCTTATTTTACATGGGATAATCATCAGGAAGGGGATTTTTTTGTTACATCAAAATTAGATATAATCATTGACAATGAGTTGTTTCAAATGTCTATGTTTGAGTTCAATGGTGAGGTTATTTCTAACAATGTAAGTGATCACAGGAGGATTCATTTGCTCATTGGTGAAGAAAAAAGGCTCAAAACTCCTTTTAGGTTCATAAATGCATGGATGAATCATGAGGATTTTGATTGTATTGTCAAAGATGTCTGGAGTATTAATGTTGAAGGTTTTGCTCGATATAGACTATACATAAAATTGAATCATCTCAAAAGAAAATTTATTTCTTAGAATAAAAGAACCGTAGGTGACATTTTTGAAATAGATAGAATAGATAGAGTTAAAGCTGATTTTGATCAATCTCAAGCTGATATGTCTCCTTTTGATGAAGAATTGAGAATGAAGGCTAAGAGTAGTAGAATTTCTACAGAGATCAGCTTGAAGGCTGAGGAAAGTTTCTTGAGACAACAGTCTCGTGTACAGTGGCTGAAGGAGGGAGATAGTAATACTAAGTTTTTCTACTCCTCTCTTAAAACAAGAAGGCATCAAAACAAAATTATGAGTCTCAATGTTAATGGTGCCATTACTCATGATCGTATTTGTATTAAGGAAGTTGTTGACTTTTATGTTGATTTGTTTAAAAGTTATAGGAGTGGATACAATGTGTGGAAAGGTGACTGGATTGGAAAGTCTCTCAATGCAGCTCAAAAATTATCTCTCATTGCTCCTGTTACAAGAAAGGAGGTGGATGATGTGGTCAAGGGGTTGAATGGTGATGAAGCACCTGGCAATGACGGGTATAATGGATATTTTTATAAAAATACTTGGTCGATCATTGGGGATGATGTGTTTAATGTTGTACAAGAATTCTTCAAGAATGGTAATATGCTTTAGGAAGCCAACAAATCCTTCTTTTGTTTGTTTCCTAAGAATGGAGATACTAAAATGATTGCTAATTGGCGTCCTATTTCTCTTTGTAATGTGTTTTACAGGATAATATCGAAGATTTTGGTTAACAGACTTCAACCTATGATGGATTTCAAATTTGACCAAAGTCATTGTGCATTCGTGAAAGGCAGGAATATTCGAGATGCAATTCTTGTCACAAATGAGATTCTTCATGAAATGACTTCAAGAGAGGGGGTCTTCTAGTCCAAGAATTTGTATGCAAGCAGACATTACTAAAACATATCATTCGGTAGAGTGGAGGTTTATTTTCTCCTTTTTCCACAAAATGGGGTTCCCTTCCATTTGGAAAAAAGGGGTAGAAAACCTATTCCATTCTATCTTGTATCAAATTTTTATTAATGGAGAACCAACGAAATATTTCTATCCTTCTAGGGGAATTAGGCAAGAAGACCCTATTGCTCCCTATATCTTTGTGATTGTTATGGAGGGTTTTGCTGAACTAATGAAGAATGAAGTTGAAAAGAAGATCATTATGCCTATTAAAGTTTCAAAGAATATGCATATATCACATCTTGCTTTTGTTGATGACCTGATGATATTCATGAAAGATTATAAAAATGAAGCTCAGAAGTTAAAGGAAGTGTTTTCAAATTTTTCTGAATGGTCGGGATTGACTATTAATGATGACAAGAGTTCTGTGTTTCTTAGTAAAAAAAGCTGATAAATCTATTCTTGAAGTTCTTAGCATGAAGGAGAATATAGGGCCTACTAATTATCTTGGCTTGCCCATATTTGCTGGAAAGTTGACAAAAAAGTTGTGTGCAGGGCTTGTGGATAAGGTTAAAAAGAAACTTGAGCCGTGGAAACTAAGAACTCTTTGTCTTGCAGGGAGAAGGGAGATTATTCAATTGAAATTATCATCTATTCATATGTATTTGGTCTTCTTGTTTCAAATTCTTGCTGCTACTATTGAAGAGATTGATAGAATTTGCAAAAAAAATCTGTGGGGAGGAGCTGAGATGAAGAAGTGTGTGCATATGGTAAAATGGGAAAAAGTTACCTTACCAAAAAAAGAAGGAGGCTTAGGCATAAGGAAAACTAAAGAAGTGGTGAGCGCTTGTTTAGTTCTTGTTGCATGGAATATTGCTCTGAAGAAAGATATGCTCTGGGTCAAATGGGTTCATGAGAAGTATATGAAGAAAAGATCTTTCTGGACTATTGATGAGTCTCCTAACTTTTCCTGGCTTTTCAACAATATTCTTTGAGTGAGAGACAATCTTATTTTTTTTTGCAGTTTCAATGTTGGTAGTGGAGAAAAGTTCAGGTTATGGGATAATCCCTAGTTAAAGGGTAAACTTCTTCGGAATGAGGTTGATCATTTTATTCCTATCAAATCTGGTCTTCGGAAATTTGATGAAGTCAGTAAAATCATATGTAATGGTGATTGGAAAGTACCTAGCAGTAGGTGTGCTGAGGTGATTCTGAATGTAGTTATCTCTAATAGCATCAAAATTTCTAGTCATGATTCTATCACTATAAGAGGTAATGCAAATCTGAAAATGAAGGATGTGTGGGAGGCCATCAGATATAAGGAGGAGGAAAGCAAGTTCTGTGAGTGGTTGTGGAAAGTCAAGGCTAAAAAAAAACATCACCCATGTGTGGAAAGCTGTTTTGAACAAACTTCCTACTACTGATTATTCAAGACGAAGAGGGATTCACTTAGCTTCTATGTGTCCTTTATGTTTCTATTTTTATGAAGACTCAATCCACTTATCCTTCTCCTGTCAGTATTTTATGGAGCTTTGGAATGAGATCTGTAAAGGTAATGGTAGAAAAGAAATATTATGCTATGTTGATGTTCTTTATCATGCTTGGTTTGAAAGGAAAAGGAGGGTGCATGAGGGGATATCTAAATCAAGCATCATTATTTGGAAAGTTATTAAGTCTGAAATCCAGGTTTTGTGCAATTGATGTGTTAGTTTTGGAGGTTCTGTACAACTAGTTGATGAAGAGCTGAGTGGTTTGTCTCTGTCCTACACTGGAGTCAGGGTTGGAATTTTTTTTCTTATGGTCTTTTGTGCAGTTACAATTTTTCTTTTCTTCTGATTCATGATAGAAGGTGCATGGTCTGGAGATCGCTACATCTTTTCTAATAATTAAATACAAAGATGAAGAAAGATTGGATAATTCTATTCTTTTGTACAGTCATCTGCCTGTAGGTTTGCTTCAAATCTCTATTATTTTTCCTTTTACCCCTTCCCCTATGTGGGATGAGCTTGCCTTTAGTTCATCTTTTATTTTCCCCACCCTATGCTTTTTTATCTTGTTTTGTAAAAATTTCAAAAATATAAAAAAAAGAACAGGGTTTTTGGCGACAAAAAAAAATTAGAGGGCTATCTTCTATATTTATTGAAGATCCTGGTATATATTGAAGATTTACGTTTTCTAGCCAATGGGACATCGCCACGTGTCCACCAAATGGCGTGACTCCTTCAATTAATTCCACTCATGGACCCGCCCGGTTCAGCATCAAACCAACCGATTCTTGGTATGGCTCCTTGACCGGCTGGATTTCTCTGGATTTTTCGCCTGGGGCACCATGATTTGACCTGACCTAGTCTATTCCTTCTCTCCTAGTGATCACGTTCAATGTGATGTGTGAGTCTGCATGACTCTATTCTTCGGTCAACTTTTGATGCCGCAAGGCTGGAACACAACAACCAATCAGTTGGGCCAAAATTCTAGGCAATCCTCTCCTATGGAAACCCTCGGATCCAGCGACCTTATATGGACATTCACGACATCTCTGTTCTCTCTCTATGCCTCTATATCTCCATCCTGCTTGGTGTCACTAGCAAATGCCACAGAGGAAAAGGAAAGGGGGAAAAGAGTTCTGAAGCATCTCAGATCTGATAGATGGTTTCTGAAGGTTCAGTTAATCTGGTGAGCCACCTATATATGGATGGGAGTTGAGGAAACTTCTCTCCAAACTCCGGCTTCATCTCTAGTTAAGTGGTGCTTGCCATCAATGTCACATACATAGAAGTAACTGGAAATACCACAAAGCATCTCCTCCTACACGGAGCTTTGTTTTACCCTACTCAAAGACCCTGAAGTTCCCCTCTTTCTCTACTTCCTTCTTCCTCATTTAACTTGTTGGTTGCAGTGAAAAACTATGGCCACAAATAGTGTTGTGCTAGAGACACTCACTCCAAACATACTTGTATGAAGGGTCATTCGACTACTCTCCTCATGTCTAAGGTAATTGTCCAATTGGATTCCCCCTTCACTCCCATGACCAACAAACAAGGCATTGTGGAAGATTTCCATAACAGTCAGTCTCCCAATGCAAGGTCAATGACAAAAGCCACAATCATCTAATGATTTTTGTCCATTACTGATGTGCATCTGAGATGTAGCCCCGACAAAATGGGATCTATGGTCTTCCAATCATAGAGGTGTATGGCACTAAAGTAACAAAATGTAAGTTGTAAATAATTGGAACCTTACTCATAAAACGCATTAATGTACACATATGTCCCTTATATCCAACTTTTTATATCTCCCTCTTAGAATAGAAAACTATTATGAAACTTTCACCATAGATTTATCATATACCAATCTACATGTCATCCAATTCTGGACCAAATATATTGATATTTGATCAACCAATTAAATACTTCAATATGGCATATATTAAGGGGTATATGACATTATATCAACATGAAACTAGTTCTGTACAACATGAAGCTTAATGTGACACATTCATACGATTAAGGAGACTTCAAGGACCATCATTGGATCATAATAACTCATGAAATCATCTACCTTCATAGTTAACTTCACAAGTACATAACAGCAAACATGATGACATCGTCAACACATACCTATGCATTTACTTTTGAAGCAATTGCTCCAAACTCAAAGCCATGAATACAATTATTCAATTAAAGTTCACAATATTACACTTGAGATGATGTGATGAGAAGTACCACATTAACACCCTGAGGAATATGACTAGGAGAAGAAGAAGGCACTACAACTACTCTAATCCAACAACGCTTGTGCCGGATTCACATCCCCTCTCCCAATTAGAGGTTGATGCCCCAACCCACTTCCAATCTCCAACAACTCCTTTTCCTGGTGGCCTTATAGCTGTCAAAACCCGAAGATCACATAGACTACAAGTTGTAGACATGAATAAGTGGGTTTTCCCCTAGACCGTCGATCACAATAAGGACCACAGTATGCACCGATCCAATGATCTGCCACCGAATTGACGTGAGCAGCCAGCAACGACGTGAGGTGATTGTGAGCAATAGCATATTGGTGGTAGGCAATCATACATCCTCAGTAGTCGTTGCGTAGTAGTGCATAGAGATTGGAGGCCACTGGGCCCACTCTATCTCTCTGATGTGTCCCAAGTTTGCATCCAATTAAGGTATATCATCCTAAATATGAACTACATGTACTTAATATTTGATCCCTTGTAACTTCTATGTCCTTTAAACAGATACCATGATGTTATATAACATTTTCATTAGTAAATTGTGACATTTTTTATTATACTAATATCTATTTCTAATTCCAAATGTTTAGTCTTTGCGTTGGTGAAAATAGTGTCTTTGTGATCTTATGATTTTTAATCAACCCCAAACATGCACCAATTGTATATTTAATGATCTTAGACCTTATATTCATGAAAATCAATAAACCCTAGTTCTCTTTTATTGTGTTTTACGTCTTGGACCATTACAATGCAACCTAATGACCATATCGACCACCTATTGCTATCTTTGATCCAAAATGACTCTATTATGTGCATATACGATCAAGCTTAAGATTTTGGGGTTAGATTTTCATTACCAATCATTTAACCTCAAAATTAGTGACCTTGTTATGCTTTGTGCGATGATAATTGAGGAGTTCATGCTAATGTAATCCATGGTTGATTCATGATACGTCAAATACCCTCTTTGTGCATGAAAGTTATCTAGTTGACCTAGTTTATTCTATTTGATAAAATCTGTCTTTTATGCAAATGTGTTGTTCTATCTAGATCAAAACAGTAGGATACCATGTTAGTAGCACTAAAATACCAACTTGATCTATCATATTCTCTTTCATGATCATGTGACTTGGAAATGGGACCTTTTTATATGAAATTGGTCTAGTGTGACTAGTCATGAACTCATGATCTTATATGATTAAAACTTGGTGGAATCCTTAACCTCATATTTCCCTAACTCCAAATCAGAAACTATCACACATTTATATCTAATCTAATGTGGATGGTTTGCCTAAACCTAGGTGTTAATGTTGGTACTTGTGCTATGTTGAATCATTGCATGAATGTTGGAATTTTGGAAACTATGTTTGAATTTAGTGAAACCTAGATCTAGGGAAACATCCACATGACTCATACGGTGTTTAGAGTTTCAAATTCCTAATAATAAAAGACCAAAGATTATGTCTTTTTACATATTAAGTCCAATTTGGCTTGGATCTTCTCTAGGAATCTCACTCATGAATCATAACATGTACTCTACTCGCAAGGTACGCTTAATCTCTTGACACTACTTTGATATTGGGTTCTTTGTATGTATGCTCGTAAGAATATTTGGCTAGATAATTACTTGTATGAGCTACTTGTTCCCTGTGATTAGTACATTTGTATTGCTTGAACTGTGTTGAACAAACCATGGACATAATTGAACTTATCCATTATACAAACCTTATGTACCTTCCTGAAGTTGTAGGGAAAGGACACAAGGTTGGGCATCTTACTTGAGATATCAAAATAAGGTGGACCATGTCCATAAAGGGTTGGATAATCTTTAGCACCCTTAAGGATCCTTCCTTTGAGGAAGTTGGTCAATGGATATAAGAACATTGTTAAGTATAATGAAAATTCACCTAAGACACACTTTGTATAAAACAATGTTGTTAAGTGTTTCTCACCTTGTTTCTTCTTCTCTCTTTACTATGATTTTTCTATCCAAGAAATGTTTATTACACTCTTACACTATTTACATGCTTTCTAATAGCGTACTTAATGCTTTAGCAATAATATGTTGTGTTTATATAATTTTAAGTTACCAAATGAAGATTTGCTGCACTCAAGACTCTCAGACCTGAAATGAAACATGAAAGGGTACTCGTAATATATATATTTTTTTTGGAGAAAAACAGAGAGGTTCTTATTTATCCCGCTCTCTGATGCAGGTTAAGATTGGGTTCATGGATACATCAATATCGATATTGAGTCAAACAGGCTTATTTCTAGAAAAGGAAAATGGCGAATTAAAATGTGCTGCATGCTTAGCTAGGGCATCATCAACAATATTCAACTTCCTAGGGATGAAACTCACTTCCAGCCTAGGTCCACTGCTCAGGAACCTTTTCAGCCTGGAAATGTGGGGTTTCAGTTTGAGAGGTGGAGTTGTATCTGAATCCAACGGCTGTATATCTTGTTGAGAATCCGAGAGAAGATGGTAGTTGCTCCAGTTCTCTCGTCTGATTAAGGTCACTGCAATGAAGATGGCATGCAGCTCAGCTTCAAGTGCGCTAGCTTTTATGGATTATTCCCCTAAGCCACTGCAACACACCCCTCTGGGGTCGACGACATGGATGCCTACACCAGAGGGTGTGGAGGGGTTGATGTAAGAAGCATATGTGAAGATGAAGCGATCACAGTGATGTGGAGCAGAGGGCTGAATGCCAGCTTGGGTTACCCTGCCCATAACGATGACCCTGGGGAGGTTTGCGACATTGGTCGCTCTCGCTCTAATGAAACTGGCAATCGTTCTGGGATCTTTCGGAGCACCTTGGTGAAGATGATCCATGCGGCAGTACCAGATGTGCCACCATGCGATCGCTGTGGTAATGCGGGTATGCGGGCCACTGGAAGGGCCTTGAAGGATGAAGGAGATCCATTCTTGTTCAGGAAGGAGGAAGTGATGAGGATCGATGCCAAGTGCCTTTCAGGAGGCTTTGCTGTCATAGCAATCCCTTAGAGGATGCAAGAGTGTGTCGGTGCCATTGTTACAGATCGCGGATTGAGGATCTACATCAAAGTGAAGACGATATTTCTCTTCTTTCGTGAGCAGCGCACAATGAAGGAGAAGCCAAAGAAAAGTATTAACTCGTACAGGTAAAGAGCCATCCCAGACCGAAGACCAGTGTCCAGATGGCTCCACCTCTTTGCCCTGTCTGGCCCAGGCATAAGCCGACTTCGAGGTGAGCTCGCAAGAGTCGTCGAGCCACCAGCTCCAGAGGTCCTCCCCATTATCGTTGTCGGGGGGAGGGATGACATTGATGATAGGCCAAGCCACGTCCGGAATGTAGTGATGAATGAAGTCCCAGTCCCAGGTGCCCGATGAGGGAGACCTGGAAGCAACTGTCAACTTGATTAGATTAGCTGGAGGCTGAAAATCGGGGGTGAGATCATAGATCGATACCCCATGAGCCACTTATCTATCCAAACGTTGGTTGTGTTGCCTTTGTTGACGACACGGTCACTCAGTAACTGAACTGAAGGAAGGTGTTTCCTAATGAAACCCCAAGCTGAGGAGCTGGTTTTTCTTGAAGGTGTCTGACCACATATATTTCTCAGTCATGATACGCACCCAAAGTTTGGAAGGGTGGTTCTTGAAGGTCCAGACATTCCTGAGCATTAAGTCTAGGTTTTGGTCTCGAGCATCCTTGATGCCCAGGCCCCCTTTCTTTTTGCTTGAGATTACTTTCTTCTAGGACACCAAAGAAGCCTTTTGATGGTCCCAGTTACCACTCCATAGAAAGAGCCTAATGTGACGATTGATCTCATCGCACAAAGTTGGTGAGGGCTTGACTGTCTGCATAGTATAGGTGGGAAGCGCCTGTAGGGGTGAACGAGCAAGCATGATACGGCCTGCTAGAGATAAATGTCGCATAGTCCAGCTATTCATACGGTCCCCGATTGAGCTTAATAAAGATGTGTGGGTGTCTTTATTAATCCGATGATGAAGGATTGGAACACCAAGATATCTACCCAAGTCATCGATCCATTGAAAATTGAGTTGTCTGCTGATAGATCTCTTCTCGGCAATAGTGGTGTTAGCACTGAAGAAGCATCAAGATTTTTCCAAAGAGATCGTCGGACCTGAAGCTGCGGTGAAGCGTTGTAGTATGTGACTCATGGTCCTAGCCTGTGCTGATGAGGCTTCACCCATAAGGAGGATATCATCTGCAAAGAAAACATGGTTGAGAGGAGTGCCACCCCGTGTGAGAACTAGAGGCTTCCAGGAACCTTCTTCAACCGCAAGGGAAATTGCTTGACTAAGACGCTCCATACAGAGGACAAAGACGTAAGGGCTTATGGGATCACCCTGTCTGACCCCTTGGGAGGGTTCGAAGGGCGCGAGGGGAACACCTTCCCACAGAATAGAGTTTGAGCCTTGAGTGATGATACTGCAGATGTTAGGAGGAAAGCCTATGTGTTTGAGTGTATCACTAACGAAAGTCCCAATGCATTCGGTCAAAAGCCTTGGATAGATCTAGCATCACACAGATCATCTGCTTCTTGGTAGATTTCACCTACATGGAGTGGATTACTTCTTGAACAAGAAGAATATTGTCACTGATATGGCGACCAGGGATGAAGTTGGACTTTTTTGGCAAAATCCACGAGTCCAGAAGGGGTTTGATGCGTTCGACCAGCATTTTAGAGACTAGCTTGAAGCACCCATTCGTCAGAGAGATGGGTCGCAGATCGCTACAGCATTGTGGGACCTTGATCTTCGGGATGAGTACCATGTTGGCATCTATTAGAGAGGAATCAATTTTCTTGGCAACGAAGATAGTTCTGATAGTATTTGCTATTGAGTGTTTGATAGTGTTCCAATTGGACTGCAGAAATTCGTTATGTACACCATCTGGACCCGATGCCTTAGAAGGTGACATCTTGAAAATGGTGGCTCTGATCTCCTCTAGCTCCGGCAGGGCCTCCAGCTTGAGATAATTGGAGGCAGGAATCGCGGGGAAGACACCTGGGTAAGCAGAGATGTCCGCCGCTGATGGGGTAGGTGTGGCTATCAGAACGGATTTGAAGTATTGGAAGACCATGCTTTGGATCTCGGCAGGTGATGAGATCCAGGTACCAGCTGCGTCTTTCAGTTGGGTAATTTTGTTGGCGTGGCGTCGAGCCATTGCGAAGGACTGGAAGAAATGGGTGTTGTTGTCCCCGTATCGAAGCCAGTCAATGTGCACCTTTTGCTTCCAATCAGCCTCCTCATGCATAAGGAGTTTGGTGTATTGTTCCTGGAGGGCAATAAAGTTATTGGAGAAGATATTGGGTTGGGAGAGGGATTGTACCTGACATCGCTCAATGCGATTCAGTAGGGTCCGCTTCTCCTTGTGATGTTGCTTCAAACGTTCATCCTCCCATCAAAGGGCAACCTTGCTGAAGGAGGCGAGGGCATCTTGGAAATTGGCAGACTGGTCCCATTGAGGAAGAAGGCAAGATTGGAAGCTGGGAATCAAGCGCCAGCTGGCTTTCATTTTGAAGACCTTGATCGGAGAAGATGACTTGCTCGCCAGGTTTGTGAGAATAGGGTGGTGGTCAGATTCAACTCTAGGAAGAGTGACGACTGAAGCGTCCGGGATGAGGTCGAGCCAGTGCTCGTTAGCTACGACCCTATCCAGTATTTCTTGAAGATCGCCTTTCTGGAAAGTGAAAGGATGGCCGCTGGCCTTAATCTCAAGATAGCTACAATTGAAGAGGCAGCCATTAAAACGAGTGCTAGCATTCTGATCAAAGAATCTGCCCCTGGACTTCTCGGAGACGTCCAACATGGTGTTGAAATCCCCCATGACAGTCCAGGCCGTGGAAATAGAGGACGAGAGTTCTTCCAGTCTGCTCCAAAGAAGACGACGCTTGATTGGGTTCGGGCTGGCGTAGACAACAATGAGGAACCAGGTATTATTCACCCGACAATGAATAAACTGGCGATGGTTGATCATAATGTCAATGTGGCATTTGGTACTGTCCCACAGTAACTAGATGCCACCAGAGAAGCCAAGTGCTTCGACCCGGTGAGAAGAGGGGAAGCCAATTCATTTGATGATATTATCAACTATTGGACCAGTGCATCTGGGTTCCAGAATAGCTAGGATCTGGAGTTTGTGAGATCGCTTAAGGTCTTTAATAATGGGCAATTTGCCTTTAGAACTCGCACCTTGGACATTCCAACAGCAGAGCTTCATTAAACAACGTCTAGAGGGTGGGTGACTGGAGGTGGATTAATTGATGGCAGCCAGCAGTCCAGCCGACTGCTCGTTGCCTTCCGCAGTGATTTGCATCGTGGCATCAGCCTCATCCGGGGGATCCGATTCTTTGAAAACGAGTGACCGTGCAGCGGTGGTAGAAGTTCCTGGAGCATCAACTTCAGTGGTAGGATCCGGACGTCCTTTTTTCCTGACTTTGTCGGGGCTTCCGACGGTCTGATAGATTATCCTTCGATTCCACAGCATCACACCACCCGGGCCACTGCGGCAGGGGGGATGTTTTGGGGGTCCTTGCTCGGTGGAAGATTGGCACCAAAGTGAAAACTTAGGCCCGAGGTAACGACCTGCTCTCTGCCTACACACGTTTCATCATCATGGAGGATAACAGCAGTGTCTGATGTCGCACCTTGCTCGGGGGCAGTGGTTGAAACAGGTTGCTTCTGGGTGGCTAGCGCTTTGCCCTTTGCCTTGTTTAACTGTCGTTGTTTCTTCTTGTTCACAACAATCTCCCAATCCACCTCGTCTTCAGAGACAGGAGTGGCATCCGGCTTGGAATCCTTTGCCTTGGCCTGTGGATTGTCGTTGGTGGTGTCTGTAGATTTTCCTTTTTTCCTTCTCGACCGGTTTGCGCCTAGTTGGCTTCTGGGTGTGGATGTCCAGGGTGTATTTGACACTGGGCATGGGAGCCGAGATAGAGGAGGTAGCTATGTCCGACGCGGGGGTTACCACGTGGATGCAGTCGGCATCTGCGTGACCGAGATTTCCGCACTTCATGCAAACCAGGGGTAGGTTTTCATATTGGAGGCGGAAAAGTTCGTTGTTGATGACGACGGGTGGGAGTCGAGGTTTCTTTGTCTCGACTTCCACCGTGACCCGAGCAAATTTCCCTCGGTTACCTAAATCCATGTTCGAGTCCACCCTGATCGTCTTCCCCACCAGATCTCCAATCATGGAGAGCAACTGGTTCTGATAGAGAAAGACTGGGAGATCTGGGATACGCAGCCAAACCACGAGTTTGTGCGGGATGGGATCTGATGGTCAGAAGGAAGGGGACCAAGACTGCACCGAAAGGTAATTTCCAAAGACCGTCTAGGAGCCGCCAGTCATAGCCGTGAGATAGTCTCCTTGATTCGTGAATTGGACAATGTAGTAACCCTGTTCCAGATCAATCACGCGGAAGTGTTCCTTGGGTGACCACAAAGCTTTGATCTTTTTAACCAGGGCTTGAAACCCTAAGTTGATGTTGATCGCTTTAACCACGACGTCGTGTTGGAACGGAGCCAGGAGCAGTTGGATGGTGTCATGCTTGACGGAGATTGCTGGAAGTGGGTCGTCCATGTCTACTGAGATGTTGTCCGCCTTCAACAGATATGGAGAGATAGGGTTTAGGTATGACAAGGAACCATAGAGTTTGTCTTTATAGGAGGAATCTGCCTCCTTAGTAATATTATCAATCGTCAGCATGGAATCGGTCGGGACGTCTGCGTGTTCATGGCTTGCGGGTTCGCTGGGTTCTGGCGGCCTATTGTGGTGTGGAAGGCCCCTACCGCCATGGCCTCTGCCGCGGCCGCCACCACGGCCAAACCCTACCGAAGCCATGAACAATTAAAGCGGTACTCGTAATATATAAATGGGTACATATATCTTATCTCCATGTTTAATATTTGGTTATCTCTTTAATTCTATTATTTCGTTTTCATGTATATTGCTTGTGTGAAACTATGTGCCATTCTATGGACAGATGCCCAAGTCTACTCACCTTTGGCTATGTATCTATTAGGAGTGTGGACTTAGGGTAATAAATAGTTATGTGACAATGACATCCCAACCTTGCAAATGGTAAAAATATTATTAGGAAGAAGAATTCTCCATGAACGACTTAGGCAAAGCATCCTATATCTTAGAAATCAAGATCTATACATATAGATCTAGAAGGCTTCTTTGCCAAAGTCAGAGCACATACATTGACAAAGCGTTGAAGGGATTCAACATGGAGAACTTAATGAGAGAAAAACTACACATGTCTCATGGTGTTACTATCTCTAGAGCTCAACGTACTAATTCTTGTGAAGAAAGGGAACACATGAGTAAGATTCCATGTGCAAATGCAATTGGATCTATCATGTACATGATGTTATGCACTCATCCTGATGTGTTGTATGCCTTAAGCACGATGAGAACATATTAGTCAGTTTCTTGTGAGGACACTGGACTGCCACGAAGAACATCCTTATATAATACTCGAGAAGAACTAAGGACAAATTCCTTATCTATTTGGTGAGGAAGAGTTGGTGGTAAAGGGTTACATCGATGCTAACTTCCAAACTCAAAAAGATGACTTTGGATCACAATCTGAATTTGTGTTTTTCTTTAACAATGGAGCGGTAAGCTGGAAGAGTTGCTGGATGAGTTCCAATCAAGAAACAATTGTTGATTCCTCAACTGAGGATGAGTATATTGTTGCCTGTAATGAAGAAAGGAAGCTATTTGGATCAAGAAGTTTGTCACATAACTTGGAGTGGTTCCAAGCATCATCGATGCAATAGAGTTGTATTGTGACAATGATGGAGCTATTGCACAAGCTAAGGAACTACATCGCATCAATGTACGAAGCACATACTACATCGGTTCCATCTCATACGAGAGATCATACATTGAGGAGATGTGAAGATTTGTAGAGTACCAACTAAAATCAATGTTGCTTACCCCTTGATAAGAGTACTTTCATTGCAGTAGCATGATGGTCATGTTAGATCACATGGGATTAAGTTCATAGGAAATTGTCTCTATGTGCAAATGGCAGTGTGTTGGTATGTAATAACACCCAAATTTAGCATTTTTGCTAGGCATTTATTTATAGTTTCATGTCATTTATAGCCTAAATATGCCCAAAATAACTCTAAACTCTTAACTTTTACTAATTTATGGGACTTGTAAGAACCAAACTTAAGAAGATGTCAATTCTCCAAGATTTCTTCATGTGAACCCGGTCGGGTCAACCTCAATCGGGTCAGGTTTCATCACCTGATTATTGTAGTAGCTTACACTTTAGCGACCACCAAAATTATATCCCGGCGATCATTGAGCCTCATTCACCACCAACAACCTCAGAAACCCCAATTGATTGTCAAAGAAACATGATCGCTAAAATATCAACCCAGTCGGGTTGATTATTAAATGTTGTAAATATACCCTCGACGACCGTAGGACTTTCATCTTTAGTGCATGATAGTTCTCCCAAAATCAACGATCGATAAGTGCACATAAACCGCTAAAAGACCCAAACAATCATTGAGGAGTCAATGACAGCTGAAGGTTTAACAATCAGAGTATCGCCAATGATCGCTAGGCTCAGCCTGTCAGGTGGGACTCCACCTGATCAGGTTGGCAGATGAAAATCCAGCGACTGGATCATCAGTGACCACTGAAGGGATTACGAACACACTCTCCACCTACGCCTATATTTACCTGCCCCTTTCTACCTAGCAAGGGGTTTGGATTTTCTGTTAGTTCTACTATTCCAAATTTGTAGGGTTCCCATTGGTGACCAATAGTTCCCAGAGCACTGTGGGAGAGTTCCAAGGTGTGATAGGGCTTAATAGCACATCCTAAATCTATCCTCACAGATTGCCTCCATCCACCATCATTTTCTATCATCCTCTACCTCTACCCATCCATTTCCACCATCATTCATCAACTTTCCATCCATATTCCACCTCCATACATCCACCAATGATGCTATTTGGGGCGGAATCAAGGAGATAGGAGGTCAAGGAGTCAAAAATACCAAGGAGGATGACCAAAAGGATGAGATATACCCTTATGGAGGCTAAGGAGCAAAATCCAGCTCTCCTTTATGGGATAAATCTCTTCATGGACCTCTTTCTTTTACTTTTCCCCTTTGTTTTTGTACAAATGATGTCCTTCCATTTTTGTTCGGTGACAACTATGCTTTTCCATGGCTAGTGGAGCTCCTTCTTGACTATGTAGCCCATTTTTTCTATATTTTTGTATGTTTACCTTTAGCAAGTAGTTTTATGCCAGATCTAGTATGCAACATGTTCTATCTTCTTTTTCTAGTTATTATTGCTAGTTTGGTTGATCTCTTGCTTGTTTCAAGCTCTATCTCTACCAATGATTGAGAGATTAGTTGTATAAACCCATAAGTAAGGTAGTTTGAATCAGAATCTGAAAGGCGCACGTCTAAGGGAGGATCGATCTGTGTTCATGATCTATGTCCTGTGTATATTGTCTACTATTCCTAATATTTTTGAATTTCCTAGACCCAAGATGGTATCCAAATTATTAGGGGTGTTGATTTTTTATCCTCGCTAGGGGTTTGGGATCTCGGATGGGGTTTTAGTCACACTACGTGATTGCGGTGGGATGACCCTCATAGGAGCAGCTACCATGGTGCATGCTAAGTTTGGATGTCAGATGCTAGCTGGGGTGTTTGAGGGTTGTCTATGCCCAAGAATGGGTGCAAAGACTACCCATCTTGTGGTTACATAGCTAGGAACTCCTTATCCTGATCAGTAGGATTCCATGGATTCTAATTCTTTGATTTGTTTTGTTTTGTCCCATATAATTTTTCTAGACTCGTTCTAGTTCTTTACATATATCAACTACCAGGTTGGATTAACTGAAATAAGAACATGATCTTAAGTGTCCTAAGCATCCTAACATCCATGTATTTGACCCTGTATATCTACTTCAACCCCATATAGAGTTGTAGGGGCCCTTGAAGGTTTCAAGTTATAAATTTAAAGTTTGATCCTTCCAGATATTCCTCTTTTGAGATACGTGATTTGGGCTGATAAACTTTTTTTGTTGTTGATGGGGATTTGATTTTTCCACATTTACACACCCAAAGATTTTATTATGTCACCCATAAGCCAATATATATGCATAATCCTTCTTTTGTTTGGTACATACTCGTTCACATATACTGAATAACTTTCCTTTTTCCTATACGATTTTTAGACATGGACCTTGCTTCCATAAGATGGGTTGTCTTGTTCACCTATACTCCCACGTTTTTCCATAGTCCTGACTGTTGGCGAATAATTGAAAGCCATGCACTTCAACTAATCAATGTAAATTCTCCCCTACAGTCATCATATGTAAATGTTTCAGCAAAAAAGATTTGCGGTCATCCCTTGACCTCTATAATGTCGTGGGATCAAGAGATGATTAGAGTAGTGGTGCTAGCTGGAGAAAGTGTCGATACTCTCACCTACTCCTTAGTACCTCATATCCAAGAAAAAATAGATCCACTTCGACAACTACTACAAAGGCATTATCATCATCTGAAAGTAGCCACCAAGGTCGCAAACTATAGTAGAAGTGTGCTTCAAGCTATTGAGAAAGGAGATAACCAAGTGCAACTACTTTATATAGAAGACTTCCAACAACAATGCACGGTGGAATTGGTAAGCCTTGAAAGGATTTCCCCTAGGTCCAACAACTCCATGACAAGGATGTTGAACAGTGAAAAAGATTTCGAGAAGAAATCAATTTGGTTACCATGAAACTACAAGTGCTAGGACATAACCATCAAGACCTCGATCACATAGACCACTCCATCGAACTCGACGGGGAACATATTTCACCTTCCTATTTGGGTAACCGGCTTGAATCGTTATGATTTTTTGGTGAAGGGTAACCCATCCAAGGAAGCACCTCATTTCATCCAGGTGATTCATCTGAGCAACCAATGGGGGTTACACATCACATAAAAGAATGGTCTGATGATGAAGATTACTTTTCATCTCCTCAGGGTGACCAAACGACCTTACCATTTGAGGGGAAGTTTGAGCAGTCTGAACCAAACTTCTTCCCAAACCAGGGTGATACCTCCCACATTGAGACATGTCACTTTTTTCAACAAACACACATGCTATGGTTTTGAATAACATGTTTGAGGATGACGATGATGACTATTCAATATGGGAAGGTGAGTATATTGATGATGACAAGCTGGGGCAGCATGACCAGACATTTGCAATCGTCCCCTTACAAGGCTCGGTGCACATCGATGGAGCTGGATGGACAATTCACTACATCATGGATGTTGAGCATGACGATACCCTAGACCCCATAGAATCTGATAAGCTTGGTGTGTTAGAACCACAAAAAGATTCCCCTAAGGGTACTTCTTATTCAGAAGATGATTGGATGAATCAGACTATACTTGAAAATTTATTTGAGCATCCAACCTTAAGTTCAGAGATGGAGAGAGAATAAAGGAGTACTCTAGAAAACATGCAACCTATCCCCTTCATATCATCTTTTGTCAACATCCTAGGTCCTTCCAATTCAGATTCATACCTTGAAGGGTACCTTGAGGATGATCTGCTAATGATTTCATTTCAGTGTAGTTCAAATCAATTCCAGCACAGAAATGACTTCAGCGAGTCATGAGATTTTGATCCTCTTCTATAGACTCAGAAGGGCCCAGATCTTGCCTCTTCTACTCCTACATGGCAGACTCCATCAACAAGACACAAATGACACTGATTGCAAAACTTAGGATTTGGGACCCTAGTGTCGGTATCGTGGGGCAACCACCCCCTTTGTCTTACCTTTTCTTTATTTTCTCTTTTAGTTAGTAAATTTTGTTTTTCATTTTCCTACATAGATAGTTTCTTTCCTCTAACTGTCTAAATATATCCTAGCATACATGCATCATACTAAGACTTTAATAAATTTCCTTCTCTTATATCCATGCATTCCTTCCCTATTTTACCAAGTTTAAGGTTTGGTCGAGGACAAGAAAAAATTTAAGCTTGGGGTGGTAGGGTTATCCACCCTTCTATCTCTTCATTTTTCATGCATGCATGTTTGCTTCCTACATTTTGGAGTAATTTTTTATTTTTTTTGAACATTTTATCCTATCTTACTGCTTTATAGGACTTTGTTTTGCAATTTGTAGCTTTGCAATTATGGTTTATGTGATGTGGATCTTATAATTTAAATGTGTATCCATGCGCCTAAGTGCCCAATTTTCATTTTAAAATGCTTAATCTTTTGATTGACTAGCTCATTGACTCTTTCCTTAAGTTTGATGATCAATCGAAGGTTATGTGCCCTTTTATAGTTGAAAACATTATTCCCCTATCTATGTTGTGAATGACAAACCCAAAATACGGGATTGTTGGAAAGAACTAGAGTTAGATTAAAACTCCAAGTTACATTATTCACAAACATGCCTCTACTCTAAGGATCCTTGAATCATAATTATTATTGTCTACATAAGTATCGAGTAGGTAATGATGATTTTTGAGCTATAATCAAGTAGGAGTGTTTTCCTTTGATGGTATGTACGCTCTTCACCTTAGATTGAGCCAAAAAGATGAAAACAATATTTGCAATAGTGGCTTGACCACCCATAAAATCCAAAAATAAGTTCTCACCCAGACCCCTAAACTGGAATGCATAGAATAAAAACTAAAGTGTGAATAAAATATGAGTGTTTGTTTTCTCTTTTAGGAAAGTTGAGGATGCTGCCCAACGGGTGTAAGACTGCGCTCATGAAAGTGGTTATGTTGTGCCTAGTTGTGCCACCCCGAAAGCTCATTAGAGAGTCACTACGAACCCCTACAAGACCTATGAGATCATACCAGTAGCAGGGTTGGTTTGACCGTTGTACGAGGAGTTCGTCTCACTACTCTCGACTGATTGCCTCAAGCTATAGGCACTGTTTCTCATTACATGGACCAACCTAATGCAAATTTGGATCCTCATAAGTCATTAGAGTCCTTTTTCTTCTGTTTCTATTTAGGAACTGAATAAGTTGGAGGCATGTTGTTTCTTATTGGTCTACATGGATACATGATAATATCTCATTACTCGCCTCCATCACCAGCGTGATCACCTACTTGAAAATGATTTAATTATAAATTATTTTGATTCAAAGCCTCATGAGTATTGGAAGGTTGTAGTGAATTCACTTAATCTTGCCCGGATTCTCTTTGATCTTAGTTTAGCAAGTTTTCTCGATTGGTGGGGGTATGTTTTGAGACAACATGGATCAGGATACTTAATGTTTTTAACTATTTTTGATAACCTTATCATTTGTCACCAAGCTTATTTGGATGTTATCTTTTTGTTCTTTGAGCACAATCTTGCTTGTGGACAAGCAAGGTTTAAGCTCGGGGAGGTTGAAAACACCCAAATTTAGGAATTTTTTCTAGGCATTTATATATAAGTTTATGCCATTTATAGCCTTAATATGCACGAAATAACTCTAGATCTTACCTTTTATGAATTTATACCATTTTACCCAACTGGATAATTTTGGGACTGCAAACACCGAACTTAAGAACACGTCCATTATCCAAGATTTCTTCCCATGAACCCGATCGGTTCCACCTCAACCTGGTCGGGTTCATTGCCTAATGTTTGCAACATCTTATGCTTTAGTTACGTGTCAAGATTTTATACTAGCGATTGTTGAGCCTCAATCTCCATCAGAAATCATGGAAATCCCAACAATCACTAAAGAAACATGACCGCAAAAATCTCGACCCGGTCGGGTGGAACTTGACCCAATTGAGTTGGTAATGGATGTTGCAAATATACCCTTAGCAACTATAGGACTTCCATCCTTAGAGACTGATAATTCTCCCAAAATTAGTGATCAACGAGCACACATTGCCGCTGAAAGACGCAAATGACTATTGAGGAGTCAATAATCGCTGAAGGTTCAACAATCAGAGTATTACAAATGACTAAAATTTGAGATATCCAACCATTATTAACTTTAAGAGAAAACTCTCACCATTATTTTCTAATTTGATATATTATTATCATTTTTTAGGAGAGAGAAGGAAATTAGGTTAATTACACACATAATTTATTCTATTGCATATTTTTGCTCATATTTTATCCAAAAAGATATAAGAGCTCCAAATTAAGATTATCCACTTATTTTATTTCATGAAACTCCATTTTGCATTATTAGTCCTTAATTATTACATTAAGTGGGTTATTTGTGCAAATACCCCTTTATAATCGTAAATGGGGGCAAAAATGGAATTTCACCATCATTAAGGCTCAAATTGCATATAGAGTCCAAAAATGATTCAAAAGGATGGGAAATTTATGAAAAAGGTCCAAATGGACTAGAAGGCAAAGAAAAGCTCAAAAGTGGGTAAATTGTAGGAAAGACCCTGGATTTCAGTATGGTACACATAAGGTGAAACATCACCATCACATTCCATACATTCTCAAGTATGAACCCACACATAAATCAAGATGTAACTGTCAGGTTATAGCATACTTGGGTTTCTACAATAGTAACAGAGTACTCCATGATTGTATTAGTCATTCAAGGATAATTCATACCCAATTGCCATCATTTAGTTATAATAAAGCTAGGTATAACAAGTTATACCTCATTAGGGTTACATATCAACACAATATGATTATCATCCCTACTATTCATATGAGTGAATAGGTAAGACTACCTTATTAAAGGGTAACCCTCCATTTGTTCCATCATCATTCAACACATATCACCATACCACAATGTCACCTAAAACCATTGGATGTTCAAAAGGTAAGACCATTGGTTGTTTACATAAATATACACCTTGCATAAACCACCTATGAGGTCCTTGGTTTTTTCTCTAGAAAGAGTCACCATTTAACCCTAGACATCCCTTGATTAACAACACAAAAAGTTCAATTGAGAGTAGGGTAAAACTAACATTCGACTATTCATTTGAAACAAACCATCCATTGTCAACAAGTAAGCTCCTTAAGTTGATCATATAAAGGAAACCATGTAAATCACATTATTAAGACCAACATATTACATTAGCCATCATTACTCTTTATTGGAGGAATAAACATTAGATCTTGACCATTGGGTCAAGTTCATTTGTTAAAACCATCAATTATAGTATAGGTCCGACCATTGCATCAAGTGAACCCCTAGAAGCCATTTCTCTAAGGCTTAATTGATGCTACAACTATATGGTTAGCTCACCATAAGTTTTGGAGACCTAATCCACCATCATTAGTGACCATTAAGTCACCATAGGTTGTTATATCATCACTATATTCATTAATGAACATCAAATGTTAAGCTAATGTCATCATTGATTGATAACATCGGTAAGGTACTTAATGGTTGATCACTAAACTTCTAATTGATCCAAAACCTGACCTAAGGGGGTGACCATAGGTTGTCACCATCATCTGACACGTTTGGTCCTGACCATCAGTTGTCATGAAGCCAACAACATAGGGTTGTTGCAATGGTACCATCATCAGGTCATGGGTTTATAGAAGAAATCAACTTATAACCCTAAAAATGACCATTGGTTGATAGGTGCTTAGCACCATAGGTTGTCAAACCAACCTGATACAAGTCATATTATACCTTAGGAATAAGGTACACATGATCACAGGTTCATCTAGAACTGAAATCAGGACAAGGAACATTATAAAAATGAAAATCCAAGTCAAGCATAGCTTTTTAGTGCATGGATCATCATTTTCAAACAAGAACATGAGCTAGCAAGCGTATGGTAAGCAATAAACGTGGAGCAAGTTATAAAACTTGCCTCTAATTAGAAGATGAAACCCCAAACAGAAGAAAACTCGAGAAGGTAGGGTAGTAAATCCAAGCATAAGCTACGAACTCGTCCATCTAGCACCTTTCTTAATCAAATGAGCAAACCCTAAGCATAAGGACCAAGAAAGGTAGAATTTTAGAGATTTAAGAAATTTCTACCATGGAACAGCAAGGTTCCGACCTGGAGAAAGTAGGAGGAAGGATAAAAAAGAAATAAACGGAGAAAAAAAGGATATTCTTACTCTTTTAGGTCAAGATCACTAGAAGGAAGCTTTTTAAACCCTAAAAGGAAGTCAATTGTAACCCTAGATTCTTTTTACAAGAAGGTCCCCTCTTTCTTCTTACTTGGACAGAAAATTCATAGAAGAACAGAGGGAGGACAAGGTTTGTAGAATGAGGGAAGTGGTGGAGAGAAAATGTCTCGTTTTGGTGCTTAGGGATAAGTATATGAAACTTTAAGATAAAGATAAAGAAAAAGTTGAAGTTCTAGTATCTTTGTAAGTGTCCATGGCCTTAATCTATTAAGAATATACAAGAACACACACAAGAAGCTCTCCCAACATACATAGAGATATGATTATACCTCATTTATTGAATTTCCAAGCAAAACAAATAATTCATTAGTTGATAGCTACTAAAGGTAGCTCATCCATGATGGGGTAAACCCTAAAATACCCCTGAGGAAAACACCTTCAAACAAAGGTTTAAATAGGCGCCCCATGGATCAAAAAGATCAATAATGATGAAAGAATATCCAAGGATCATAATGCAAGTGATAAATTGCAAAGAAAATCTCTCAATTTGGTAAATTATAGAAAAGTCCAAAATATGCATAAAATTGCATAACTTGCTCAAATAGTGTCCAAATTGGACCAAATTTGAAACTTAAGCTTGTCTTATGATTTCAAATTATATCACAAGGTTATATTAAGGTTATAATAATTAACTTATAATAATTAAGCTTATTCAACTCATGAAGCAAGTTTAGGGGCCTTACAACTATAAAACCCTAACAGAGATTTCACCCCTCAAATCCAAGGTAAACAAAGATGGGTACTTCCTCTGCACCTCATCCTATTTCCTTCACATGGTTACTTGCATATATGGTGATGTCAAATCATTCATACATATCTCATCTTGGGCCAGCACACAAAACCCCACCTAAGAAGACATTCTCAATATGGAATGTAGAAAATTGTTGTGACATTTGTACAACTCTAGTAGTAATGTTCAACTTTAAATTCTAGATATCATCCTGAAATTATATCTGTTGTATCAACACATTACTCAAAAGTCATACTTGTTGGCTTTTCACCAATCATGGCATGTGTCCCATACTATTCCTTGAATCATAAAAAAAGGTGATGTATCCATCCTTTTTTTCTAGATACACTAACACGGGAACACTTGTTAGTTCTTTTTCAGCAGCAAAAGAAATGATGACGCTGGCACTTGTCATTCCATATAAGGAAACGTAATTCCTAGTCAACCTTGTTAGGGGGTTTAACACCAACACTATCTTCACCTTACTAGGATTTACACAACATACTTAGAAGACATATCATGATCCCATAAAGACATTTAATCAACCCCAGCTCACACTTGTTCAACTTGTCTCATAACTATTGCTGCTTCGGAAACCCTAAGGTTTTTGAAGAAATATTAATCATATTTTTGACCATATTTGAAATACTTTGACATGTCATCATTCAAAGCTTTATATAACTTGTATGACATGACTGCAGCACTCTGTTCCTCCTATTCATAAATTCTATTTGTATATTGGTTAGTCTAAAGGACATAACTCTAAACTCATCATGGTCATGTGAATTATGTCATCCAATTTAACTCTTACGCATTGATATTTGATCATATGTTTATCTTAAAGGAATACAGTATCACACATATATTGAACAACAAACTATCTATCCTTAATAGTGGTCTTTCCCACCTATCACGAAACCATACACAACATTATAGAATCACTTTATATCTTCCAAACAACATTTAGAGGGTCATCATCAACTCTCTCTCTCTCTCTAAGGGAGAGGAACACTTAGAATGTTCATTTAATAAACATCTCCAACCTTCACATATTTCTCATACTGTTGATACATCTTGGATACTAGGATTCATTACCTTCGTATCCACCTCATGTGCTATAAGGAACTCACATCATTATCTCATCTACTTTTACCATCATAATAAATTTCAAAACATATAAGAGGAGTCTCCCAAATTATTGGTAGGCTCAAAAGAAAAATAGTCACAAACTTTAAGATCTTGGAACCATAGTCCAAGCAACCTTATGGTATAATAAGCTATCCACCCTCATATTTGCAGTGAATCCACACATACCAAGTGGTAATGATCCACTTGAAAGTTGTGCCCTAGAAAGGAAAGATACAAAGTGGAACACACTTCCCACATCATAACAACATTGTTCAAGGGTCACTAGCAAAAAGGTAACCAATTTTATTTTGATTATGCAGGTTACAACTTCTTATGTATCATTTTACCTTTTCCATTTCGGGTTCCTTGCCATTAGCATAGGAATCATCATGATTAACATATCTCATTACTCCTTCCTTTATGACTTATTATCACAATTGCGTATGTTCTCTTATTTTGTTATGTTTTTCAACCACTTATCAAAAGGTAAATCATCATATTCCACATTTTCTTCATTAAACATGGATCGTCTGCCTTAATTTTATTCAAACTCCATGCTTATTTTACATTAACACTTTTTTACACACATAGGTTGGTCTAAGATTAAATCAGGTTCCACCTTATTCCTTTGTCATTGTTCTCATTTATCTTCTCTTTATATACTTATCATTGGAGTTCTCTCCATCTTATGTGGATTTCATACCTTGAATCAATTTATAAGCATAGACTTATCTGTCTTTTACTTTATTATCTTCTTGAATCACATATTCAAGAACTTCTCTTTTGCTTATTTGTATTCATATTTAGATTTCATGGCGTTGTATCTTTCTCTTATAGTTACCAAACATTCAAATTTTGATAGATATGATACAATTCTCATCTTCCTTAAGGTATGATTGAGATATTCATTCCATGATTTCTTATTCATTATGCTCTTTAGATTGTCTCAAAATGACTACTTGATTAGAGTAATCAAGAAGATAACAATCTAAGAGTTCCATACTTACCTTTTTTCAATAATTCAATACCTGGCCAGGGCATCCAAGTATAGAGATTAGGCAATATGCATCATGTTTTTGTGTCATGTTCCTAACTTAGACATAATCCTAGTATTAAGTCCTAGTGTCCTTGTAGACTCAATAAACCTAAAGCTCTGATACCAACTTGTGAGAACCCGTTACGCTAAATGAGAACATAAAACACAATCGATCACTAATTAATCACATACCCAAAAATATGGGTAAATCAAAACTGATTTCAACATGAACACCCACTCAGAAACATTTGAATAAGATCCTAACATCTTTCTTACATTCATACTATGCCAAGAATTTGATACAAATTGTTCTATCTCCTTATCCACAACATATATACACAGGAGAACAATATTCATATATGCCACACAAGCAAGCATTAACATACTAACAAAAGTTTGATTTGTTTGAAACTCCTTTTACAAACCTTTCCTGCCCAGACCCAAGAGTATAGGGATAACTCTAGGACATACTAGACATCTAATCAACTTTTTCAAAGATTCATTACTATAGCTCATCTTTACTTCCACGATTTTGTTGCCATCACTTCTGATTACCTAAAAAAATGTGGCGAACCACAAGGGTGAGACCCATGTCCCAGCAAGAGATATAACCTCCAACAACATTTATTGATTACAACATTTTAATTAATTAAGCAGTTAAGTAGTTTAATGAGATATAACAAATAAGATCAGCAGTAATGATGATTAACAAAATTCATAAAAGATCAAATAATAACTATCATCATTAGCAGACTATCATCCTTTATCTTGTTGACAATATAAGCAATTCAGTAGAATATGCATATCTAGCATCATGAGTAAGTCTAGTAACATAGCATAGATAACAACATGGGCATGTCTAATTGGTTGAACATATCAACATTATAAGAAGAGCTAACAACATAAGCACAACTATCTGGATAAGGATGATTAGCAGTATATGCATCTCTAGTTACAAAGGCATGGATAGCATGCTAAACATAACTAACAACATGAGATATCTGGCGTCATGATTATAATCAGCAGTAGCAGTATAGTTATCAACATAAGCATAGCTAATGTACGTACACATCTACAATCTTAAGAATATCCACAACATAAGTATATCTACTATCTCTTAATTGCACTAAGCATCATCTTTATGTAAAGATAAAAAACAAGGGTTATCATCCAATGTCAAACGTCATGTATAACCATAAACAAATATGCTACACAACGATATTACATCTTTTATTAAGCCCTGGGGAATTTGAATCGTTCCATTCAAAGTCCAACCGACCCCTACAAAGGGCTATTCAGTTCCGTACAAGATCTAGGAGTGTCAGTATCCTAAGATCTCTTCCCCTCGATCAGTACAAGTAAAAGGCAGTGTCATATTATTCAAAGCTACCACCACAGCAACATAAAGTTCTATAACTAGCCCACCTTGGTACAGGTAACAAAACTAGCATCTAAGGTATTCAAACCCAATCACTGAGGTACAATTGTAGTTGTCCTATAATCACATCATTTTATAATCACTAAGACATGACCACAGCCGTTCTCAATCACATCAGATGTATGAGGCATGACCATAGCCATCCTCCACCTACATTGTGGATGACAAGGATATATCCTCAACCTGCCACCCCCACATACTCAATAGTATGCAATCCAAGTTTCCCTTAGGAATACTCGTTTCACCATCCAGTAAGTTCTGACACTGAAGATGGCTCTACGACACAGGGCACTACATGATTAGAGTTGTACTTGATTAGTTATACCAATTGGGTGAATTAAGGCTGCATCAAACAAGTGGACATACAAACCCTGATTCACTTCTAGCAAGCATATAAATATCACAACTGCAAAAGATATAAAATGTTTGAAATATAATTTCTCATCTCATTAACACATGGTACTATTCACTTGCCATTCATGAGAGCACACCATTCATCATACTATCACAAGTTATAAATCCTTTTCAGAATATTATAGGGTATCAACGCTTATCAACACAAGAGGATTACACCTCACTCAGGGCTCAACCATACCCAAAGGTCATTAAGACCATCATATTATCACAGGATATAAATCCTTTTCACAATATCACATGGTATCAACCCTTATCAACACAATAGGATTACACATCATTCAAGGAACAACCATGCCCAAAGGTCATTAAGACCATCATACTATTCCCTATAAGATCATCATTATCTTTGCATGCCTTATAACAAGGATCAACAACATCACTTACATATAATACACCAGATCAACACAATATTGCATTAATGAGCTAGGAGATATTCATAAAAAATTATAGCAGGGTTATATTAACATTAAGAACATTCCTTTATTATATCAAAATACAAGGAATCTAGATATGATTAACCCTCATCATATTCATAATGCACATGTTTAGCATAAGAAAGTATCAACCATGTGGCTATGCTAACCACCAATTAAAATATTAAGGTTATACTCATACTAAGGAGGTTATTCCACCCTCATTCCATCATATAAGAATGTTAAACATGAATACTCATCTTTATCTATTTGCATTAGAGTTAGGTTCAACATGATAAATTATATCAATGTTACTAATCAACACTTATACCCAAACCCTAACTCATGACATCCCCATTGGATCATGGATGCATAAAGTGAAGCATCACCATCACATTCCATACTATTCTCAAGTATGAACCCACACATAAATCAAAGTGTAACCATCAGGTTATAGCATACTAGGGTTTCAATAATAGTAGTTATAATGACCTCGCCTCCCGGTAACCCCCAATTAAGAGAGACCAAAAGGTTAGAGTCATTATCCCAATTTTCCAGATCAATGGTTCGACAAATAATCAATAATAATAATAATAATAAAATTCTACCAAAATACACTGAAAAGGCTGGTATAAAATAAACTTTGCATACCTTTTTAAAAACTTAGATATCTAACTTCTATCCACATCTGGAATCTATTCTAACTAATCCTCCTTGTACTTTAATTCAAATTTTCGCAATGTATCACTTTACTATTTGTTCTTTTCATATGGTACCTAAAACGCCAACAAACAAAATGTCGGTTAGCATATATGAATATGCCAGTATGTGGGGACAATCAAAATTTCACACATAGGCCTAACAACCTAATTATCACAATCAAATTAATTAACAATTCAATTTACATTTTCAATGTGTCAAACTCCACTACTTTTTCCCTAACCCTAGAATACCCTCTTTAGGGTTTCCTTTTTGTCATTGACTTAAGGCCACCTTCTCCATCCTGAGCTTGGTGCTTGTAATCACCTCTCATGGTGCCCATTAGTCACGCAATATAGGCCACCTTCTCTATCTTGAGCTTGGTGCCTGGGGTCACCAGTCATGGTGCCCATGGGTCTTCCCTCTTGGGCTTGACCTCATTGCATATTACATCAGGGTAGCATGTAGATTCGAGAAAACACACTATATCATAATTGTGATAATCATAGTGTCTTTATAATTTGCACATATGAACATCCAAACAGATAGGTTGCATTCAATGCGATTAAACATCCGGAAAACCTTCTTGAAACTAAAGTGGTTAACCATAAATAACCACATACCTATTTTGTAGAACTTTGAGATAGAATCAACCAATAAGAAAAGAAATCCAATCCAAGCAAGAAAGCAAGATTCTTGAAATAACATACAATTTCCTTTTTATTAATATTTACCCAAACCTTCTTGCTTCTTAGGGTTTCTATCCCATTTTAGGTTTTCTACCTCTTTTAGGGTTTCATATGCAATTAGGGTTTTGTCGTACTTTTAACACCCTTAAACCCTAATTATACAAAACTACTCACAAACCCTAATTTTCTCAACGACTTCTCATAAAAGATCCTAAGATCATCTTTTAACCAAATATTCTCGTATTTTCAGATTTTCTCTTCATTTATCCACTTTTAGGGTTTCTACATATATTATCCAATGAATTAGGTTTACAACCCTAAATCATGCAATTAATCATCTAAATCAGGTTAAGATTCAACATTATCATATAATAGGTTAATAATACTTGAATCAACCCATTACTACTCATAAAATTATCCATTACCATCAATTAGGGTTTCTAACAAAATTTTAATACCTTTTTCATCAAAATAATATACTTTTGCCGAAAGATACAGACTCATGCCTTCAAACTATTTTTATCTTATTTCGTGCATTTTTATGATCAAATTTCATGTATAAAGTTTATCCATCTGAGTTTTCTATTAATTTCTATGATTTTAGCAAGGAAAACCTTTTTTCAGTATTAATTGAGCAGAGAGGAAAATTACCGGAAAATCAATAGCTGTCTGATCAGTGGACCGGTTATCCACTCCCCGGGTCTGATGATTCCCATTGTGCGCGCCTAAATTAGCCACCCTCGCTGTGGATCATTGGATCTTTGCCTGGGATCACACTGGACTACGATCGGACGATCGCCGATCGTCGTCTTCCTCCGCTCGCGTACAAGATTGCGGTCAACCACGGTTGACTCCGAGCTCCAGGCCACCAGCAAAGAAACGAAGGTGCTCGGAAGCCATAACCCCTCCAGTAGGTGGTTCGGCCCGCATGGGAATGTGGCATGCCAGTCTTGAGTCGTGCAGTCCAGGCATGTAGGAAAGGGTCGTCCATGGTTGATGTAGCCACCCTATGCTGGTATTCCGTGATCGGGAGCTGGGTGTCCATGGGTCATTGTGGGTCTGCACTGAAATGGGGTCATATTATGAGGCCATATAGTTGAGCCTCGATGACGACGTCAAGAGTCTAAGTGGGGGAGATTGTAACATCTCGAGATTTGAGGCCTCGGATAACATGATCTTAAAAGGAATGATTGGACTACCCATATCACAAGGTGCACCTCCTTTTAAGGGAGCCCATCTCTAAAGAACTCCATAGTTAAGCGTGCTCAGCTTGGAGTAGTACTAGGATGGGTGACCAGTCGAGAAGTTGATGGACAAAGCGCACTGTTAAGGCTAGTGGTGGTCTGTGGGTTTAGTCGTCATTCCTAAAACTCTACTAGAGCCTTGGGCAGTTGGCCCAGGCGTTATAGTAATAGACTACTCCATGATTTTATTAGTCATTCAAGGACAATTCATAACCAATTGCCATCATTTTGTTATATTAAAGCTAGGAATAACAATCTAACCTCATTAGGGTTACATATCAACACAATATTATTATAATCCCTTCTATTCATATGAGTGAATAGGTAAGACTACCTTATTAAGGGTGACCCTCCATTTGTTCCATCATCATTCAACCCATATCACCATACCACAATGTCACCCAGAACCATTGGATGTTTAAAAGGTAAGACCATTGGTTGTTTACATAAGTAAACACCTTAGATAAACCACATATGAAGTCCTTGATTTTTGTTCTAGAAAGAGTCACCATTTAACCCTAGACATCCCTTGATTAACAACACAAAAATTTCCTTTGAGAGTAGGGTAAAACCCACAATCGACTGTTCATTTAAAACAAGCCATCCATTGTCAACAAGTAAGCTCCTTAAGTTGATCATATAAAGGAAACCATATAAATCAAATTATTAGGACCAACATATTAGATTAACCATCATTCCAATTTATTGGAGGAATAGACATTAGATCTTGACCATTGGGTCAGGTTCATATGTTAAAAACATCAATTACTGTATAGGTCCGACCATTGCATCAAGTGACCCAAGAAGTCATTAGTCTAAGGCTTAATTGATGCAACAACTATATGATTAACCCACCAGAGGTTTTGGAGACATGATGCACTATAATTAGTGACCAATAAGTCACCATAGGTTGTTAGATCAACACTATATTCATTAATCAACACCAAATATTAAGCTAATGTCATCATTGATTGATAACATCAGTAGGGTACTTAATGGTTGATCATTAAACTTCTAATTGATCCAAAACCTGACCTAAGGGGGTGACCATAGGTTGTCACCATTACCTGAAACCTTTGATCCCGACCATCAGTTGTCATGAAGACAACACCATAGGGTTGTTGCAATGGTACCATCATCGGGTCATGGGTTTATAGAAGAAATTAGCTAAAAGCCCTAAAATTGACCATTGGTTGATAGGTGCTTAGCACCATAGGTTGTCAAACCAAACTGATCCAAGTCATATTATACCTTAGGAATAACGTACACAAGATCACAGGTTCATCTAGAACTGAAATCAGAACAAGGAACATTATAAAAATTGAAATCCAAGTCAAGCATAGCTTTTTAGTGCATGGATCATCATTTTCAAGCAAGAACACGAGCTAGCAAGCTTATGGTAAGGAATAAACATGGAGCAAGTTATAAAACTTGCCTCTAATTAGAAGTTGAAACCCCAAATATATGAAAACTTGAGCAGGTAGGGTAGAAAATCCAAGCATAAGCTATGAACTCGTCCATATAGCACCATTGTTCATCAAATGAGCAAACCCTAAGCATAAGGAGCAAGAAAGGTAGGGTTTTAGAGCTTTAGAGCAATTTTTACCATGGAACAGCAAGATTCCGACCTAGAGAATGGTAGGAGGATGGATAAAAAAGAAATAAACAGAGGAAAGAAAGGGTTTCTTAATCTTTGAGGTCAAGATCACTAGATGAAAGATTTTTAAACCCTAAAAGGAAGTCAATTGCAACCCTAGATTCTTTTTCCAAGAAGGTCCCCTCTTTCTTCTTCCATGGATAGAAAATTCACAGAAGCACAGAGGGAGGACGAGTTTTGTAGACGGAGGGATTTGGTGGAGAGAAAATTTCTCATTTTGGTGCTTAGGGATAAGTATATGAAACTTTAAGATAAAGAAAAACAAAAAGTTGAAGTTCTGGTATCTTTCCAAGTGTCCATTGCCTTAATATATTAAGAATATACAAGAAAACACAAAATCAAATCCCCCACCATCCATAGTGACATTAATTTCCCTTGTTTCTTGAATTTCCAAGCAAAACAAATAATTCATTCATTGATAGCTACTAAAGGTAGCTCATCCATGAAGGGGTAAACCCTAAAATATCCTTGAGGAAAAAAACTTCAAACCAAGGTTTAAATAGTATCTCCATGGATAAAAAAGCTCAAGAATGATGAAATAATATCCAGGGAACATAATGCAAGTGATAAATTGCAAAGAAAACCTCTCAATTGGGTAAATTGTAGAAAAGTCCAAATTGTGCATAAAATTGCATAACCTGCTCAAACAATGTCCAAATTGGACCAAATTTGAAACTTAAGATTGTCTTATGATTTCAAAGCATATAAAAAGGTTAGATTAGGGTTATAAGAATTCAACTATGATAATTAAACTATTCAACTCATTAAGCAAGTTTAGCGTCCTTACAACCACGCTCGCAGAGCAGCAACACCAACGGCCACAAACGTTTGGTGATGTATTACAAAACAAGTTTGATGCCATGTGGTTACACATGCAACATACCTCTAAAATTAATTTAAAAATTACCTCTCACCTATGCACACTAACTACACATGTACAAAGTTCAAATGCGAGAACTGAGATACTTGCCCAGTTCATGCAAGGGGTTATCAATACCCAGAATGCGATGGTGGGAGATTTAAAGAGTCTAACTGAGGAAATGGAGGACCTCAAAAAGGAGTGGGACTCTATGAGAGAGGACAAAGAGATGATGCAAAATGGGTACAAGGAAGCATTGGACAACCTAAAGAAGGAATGTAAGAGCTTCGATGAAGAACGCTGACAACTGGATGTTAAATGCTATGAGCTAGACAGTTGGCAGAAGAGAAAGAAGGCGAAGTGTCAATCCATCCCTTCCACATCTCAAGCTTCCTCAAGCCCCTCGATCCCAGATAAATACGATGATGACATGGGAGGGACAGGTGCAGGAAAAACATCAAAGAACAGAAGTGCCAATGTGAAGACCTCCCCAAGGGTGGAACCGCCAACAAAAGAAGCACCGCTACAGTCAGACACTCGTTAGGACACCAAAATAGAAAACAAATGCTTCGTGAAAGATTTTTGACTTAAACATTAGCCCAGAAGAGGATAAGGATACATTTAAAGAACCTCAATAAGTCATCATCACCAGAGATGACAACACTATGATAGAAGATCTCACATCACAAGAAATAAGAGATCTCTACAAATTCTTGGACAACTTGACGTTTGGGATGGATATCTACAATGATTTTTTCAAAGACCCAGCACAGTATGAACAAGATGATTCACTTTATGATGGAAAAATGGCAATGATATCAGTCGCGCTCAACTCTGCAGAATTAGAGCAACTGTAAGGAGAGAACCAACTAATAAACGATGTAACTACTACGATATCCACAAACAATGAAGGCAAGGTGACAAACCAAAAACTGATGGAAACAAGGGTACAACCTCCAACTATAGAAGCGCCACTCACAACAACACAAATAGCAGGAGATGACACCTCGAAAGACGAAGAAGGTGGCCTCACCTCTTTCTTCAGTAATGAGCCAATTAGAAAGCAAAGCACACCAGTCGATGATGTACCATTAGGTGTTGCTTCTCCTCTACTATGCAAGATGTCAGGTATGCACATGACAACACTATCAAGAATCACATGCAGAGGTGTCCATATCCTAGAAGATATCCTAGACAACAACCTCCAAGGAGCTGATATTCTCTATTACAATAAGGGTAGGTCACTTAACAAGGATCACTTTAGAGGGATCTTTCTGAAATGAGCATGAGTATATAAGAAGATGTTCAAATTACTCTGTGAAACTCTACTTGAAAAAATCTTACATCCTGACAACATACAACCAATTTTCAATGGCACCACACATCTAGCAAGGCTTTTGTTCGATAAAAATGACAAAGCTACTGATGTGAAAGAGCTATAAGGTGGAGTGAGTAGGGAAGATACAAAATTCATTGTCTTTCCCATAAGGAATGTAAAGCACTAGGTATTGATTGTCGTCAATTTATACGAGAGACGAACAACAATGTTCAACTACTATGTAGTTGAACTGGGCAACACCTCCCTGATATATAAAATAAGGAAGCAAGGGATAACTTAAAGGTGCCACTACATCTGCAATGGGTTATAGTGATGGCAGACACAAGACATAAAGGGATGCGGAAGAAATTCTCTATCTACAAAAAGGTCCCTTAAGAAAAGCCTGGAATAGGGGAGTGTGTTTTCGTAGTTCTCAGAATGATGTAAGCAATCAATAAGGGAGTCCCGCTGGAAGACCTCTGCACAGAAGATCTACATGAATTATCTGGTGTATATGCAATGGAGGTTATTTATGATCACCACTTCTTCCAACGACCCGAGAATGCCTTAAGATGTAGTACCATGCTGGCTTCACCATGAAATACCTCTCCCTGAAAAGAAAACATGGAGAGAGGAACTTAAAATCTTATGGATCGATCCTGAAGAGCCTGCTAGAGCTTCTGCTTTGAAGGAGGGCTGGGCAGTCGACAAACCTGACAAAGCAGAGAGAAAACCTGAGAGCAAGCTAGGATAACCTCCAATGGTAGAAGACAAGAAAGAAAAGCTCTAGTTAGCCATCTACAAGAAGGAGAGATAGAAGAAGAAGATATGCTAGAAATTAAACCAGATGGGCCAGAACGAGAAATAGTGCCAACTCAAGGATTTCGATAGGAGGAGATGTGAGATCCTGTCACTAGAATCCCTACATCAAATAATGAAATCCTTAAAGGAAGATGATACCATGGTAGAGGAAATCTTCGAAAGGGATGGCATCTGTGTGCTAAAGGATGACATCTGGGATACATTGAAAACATGAGGGTACCTCTCAGTCCACACTATGTTGGCTTATCAAGCACTGGTAGATGACAACATGTTGAACGTGCATATCGCCTACTTCCTCTTGGTAGATGACATCCTAAAAGATAAACGGTTGGGAGAAAAAGACCACCTACTACAACGCCTTGCACATCTTTTCTTGTTTACATATTCATGTATATTCTACATTATAGTCATTGTACTTTATTAGTAGTCAGTGTTATAACAAGGACTACAATACTTTACAACAGCTCAGATGCAGCCTTTACACTAAACAAAAGATTGAACATGACTACTACAAAGACACCTATAGAAGAAAAGGCGCTCACATGTGCCGAGGTTATTGTTGGGATGCTTAAAAGTCATGGAAAAAGGTATAAGTATAAGGAAGGTAAAGACTTCAAGAAGACGCATTTCTACCACAAAAGCCCTCAACAAGTGCCTCTGTTAAACGATTGTGACTTCTATTGTTTGGCCTGAATGATGGCCCTAGCTACAATGAATACGAAGGTGGATGGCATGCAATATGACCAATACCACCCACTACGCGGAGTGTACGCCATCATGCTCCTCGAGTCAAAGTGAGTCACCAAAACCAACTAGTATAAATAAAGAAAGCATGTTTATACATCTAACTCCAATTTTGACACCCCGAGTTGGGGTGGATGATAAGTTTGGAAGAGGAGTCATAAATAGGCGTAAGAGGTACAATTTTATGTATATGTATATATAATGAGAGTTGTTCCCAAAATATGTTGAAGTGTCCCACACGGCCGGTGTATTGCTGCACTCACGAATGCAGATATGGCATGCACTAAATGGAATCCTAAACCCAAATTTATCCACCTAGAACCCCATATGACCCTCACATAACCACCTGACTTAACATCAGGATCCCTTGGGGCAACACTGTCCTTACGACATCTTGTCGGTGAGGGAAATTGAGGATACTAGGAAAACACTTAAAGCCTGCAACCTACCTAAGCACACTACCATAGGGCCAACTAAAAATAAAGGAAGGGTCCGAAAGCTACCCCTCAAGGGGATGTTGTACCAGTATGGCTAGCAACCTAACACAGAAAACGGGTAAGTCACTGAGATAGAGAGACTTTTACTAACAAAAGGCATTGGGAAGGATTCAAAGTCATGCAACTCTAGTTACAAAGGGGAAGAAATGGGATTTTAGGATTGAACGAACATACCACAAGAGTTTTGCTGTAAGAATGAGATAACTCAGTAATGTTAAGTTCTTTTTGCAAAATTCTATAACACTTTGCTCATGTCTCTATGATTTCGGGCCTACCCTTAGCTCGAGGATATGCTCGATCTTAAGTTTGGGGGAGTTGATAACATCTCATTTTATGCACTTTTTGCAAATGATTTATTCCCCTCATAGCACACCTTTTATAGATTTTTTTTCTACTTATTTTATTTCTAAATGTCAAAAGTCTCAAGCTACATACATCTTTCACCTTTTGCAGAACCATGCTAAGACACGACCGCGGTCAGCACCTCGACCGTGGATATACCATCCACTGAGGACCCTATCGCGGTCGGTGCCCCTATCACCATTACTACGCCCCGTGACCAAGGTTCTGTCATGATCAAGACCTTCCCTCGGCCGTGGCATACAACCTTCACACCTCAGGATGGATGAGAGTGTCGACCGAGCTTAAGCCACGGCCTGGTCATGCCTCGACTATGGATTACATTCATGCCTCAACCATGGTATACATTCATGCCTCGACTATGGCTTACATCCAAGTCTCGAACGAGGCCCTACCATGACCACAACCCATATAGTTAAGTCAGTGAGCAACACCTATAAATAGGACACTAGATATATCATTACCTCGAGAGAGGAGGGAATAGGAGTTTTTATGACTGATTGTAATGTTAATAGGAGCGTACAAAGGGGTATGAGATTTGCATGTTTGTGAGAGGTCTTAGTAGGTGAAACTCGATCCAAGTTTCCTTCCATATCTTTTTTCTTGTTATTGTTTTCTTTCTTTTAACTTTGTTGTTTGGTTGAGGCCCCACCATTCCTTAGGGAACACCCTTTTTATCCCACTTGTTCGTTTAGAGTGTAAGTGTGTGAGACGCTGCATACTTAACACTTGCTGACCTTGTCCCTGTGGTTCGACCCTGAATACTATCTTAAAATTCTGACTACTCTAGAACTACTCAATTTTGGATGTGCAATTTAGGCCAGTCAATTATGTACATGAGAACATTTTGTAAATTTGTAAATAGTTATGTTTTCCGGTGCTTATATATTTCATGGCTCATGTATGTACCATTGAGTGGGCCCATTATCGGGTCCCACTCCTTACATGAGAACACTTAACGACTTTCATTTATACAAAACATGTTTTAGATTTCTTTATCCATTATATCTACCGTAGGCCCTTTAGACTAACTTCTCATGGAAGATTTTGTAAGGGTGCTCACCATTAGCACCCCAATCTGTAAGAGGCCTCAACGTAATCACCAAGAGGTAACCCTTGTATCATAATTGTTCACCTTATCAAGTAGGATGCCCGACCTAGTGTCCTTACACAAATTATCATGCAGGTGCACCAGGGTATATAATGGAATTAACTAAATTATGTTCTAGGTCTACCAATGTAGTATAATCAATGTGAAAGTAGTATTCATAGGGAACATTGGCTCAAACAAGTATTTATCAAGCCAACCATTTATATGGGCATACATACAATCAAGACAATACCATAGTAGGGTTAAAAGAGTGAGTATAACTTGTGAGTAGTGACATAGTTATGATAAGATCTCTAGAGATGGTGCATTCCATGGGGACCTAAGATATACAAAGAGATAACATAGAGTCTTAGATCACTTAGGGTTTGGGTATACAAGCATCATGTGAGTCATGTGGATGTTTCCCTAGATCTAGGTTTCACTTAGATCAATTCAACATAGTACAAGTATCAATGTCAAGGCCTAGGTCTAGGAAAATCATCCACATTAGATTAGATATAAACATGAGACCATTTCTGATTTTGAGATAGGGGAAGCATAAGATTTGGTTTATCATCATGTGCTATTATGCAAGATCATACTTAGTCACTTTAGATTCATTTACATGTCATAGTGTCACACTACCAAGATGTAGGAACATTACAATCATAAGCTAGATGATGTTGATAGTTAGTAGCTCAAGCATGATTAAGCTACTGATATAAATTATAGAGAGCAACAGAATTGCATGAAAGTCATATTTCGTCATATATGATCAACTATGTGAACTAGATCATTTAAACCACAAAAAAGGTACTTGAGATCTCACAAGGCAATTCTATGTCATTAGTACAACATCTTGGTTCAAAAGGGTAAAAGACATAGGGTAAGTTACTAATTTCAAAGTTCATCCATTTCCAAAAGGACAAATTAGGTCCAAGACTTCACATAAGAGAAAACTACATTATTTATGTTCATAAAAGAACAAACTTTTAGATTATGATAGATCAAGATGTCATGGAGGGACAAACTGATGAACTATATCATTAATCCAAATTTCAAGCAAGGAATATCTACCTAATTTGCATGGTAATATAGTTATGTAGCATGTATGGGAGAGGATTTCCATGTTTGCACGAAGTTTGGTGATTAAAAGAGCATGCTAGATGATTATTCAACAAAATATTAGAAGTACGAGCATAGACAGGAACAGTGGTCATCATCATTTGAAATATGGCATTTTTCTGGTCAAAATGGTATATAAGTTCATTCCATTTGGTTAATGGGTCAAGGAGATATGAGGGTTTGAAGATTAACCTTTGATTAGGGTTTATGGAGAGGGATTTACCTCAGGATGCTGGAATGTGGCCCAAAAGGTTGTGTGTATCCCTCTTCTTGGACCAGAGCAGGTGAGGAGGAGCTATGACCCACAACCACGTGTTGGCTTGGGTCATTGGCGTGTGACCACCATCATCTATAGTCGACCAAGGGAGCTCAATGGTGATCACAAGAGGATGGAAACTAGTCAAGAGTAGTCGGGTGCAGCTGTTAGTGATCTCGGGTGAGATGAGGATGGTTGGAGATGGCACACTCTATGGCAAGTTGGTGGACCCATATGCCACGTGGTATGCATTGAGTGGGCATCACAATGTGCACATGGGCCCTAGTAGACGAGCGCCATGTTGTCGAGTACCACATGGATCACATGGTAATGAGAGTGAGAGTGAGAGAGAGAGAGAGAGAGTGGGAGGGAGTGACGAGCACGATCATGTGGTCATTGGATCTTCATCCAATAATGTTTGCCCTTTTTCTCCCTTGCACCCAAGACATGCATCGGTGCTGAGGCTGCATGCCTCACCGGAGAAGGTCGGCGGGCGAGGTAGAGGGGATGATCACGCATGAAAAGTGGCCATCTTGACTTGCCCGGTCCTCGTGAGCCCAAAGGTCACCTTAGATTAGCCAGTGGTAGCCTGAAGAAGAAACACCCAACTCTCGAGTTGGGGCGATGCAACCATGGTAGGGAAAGAGAAGAAGAAGAAGGAAAGGGTAGGAGGGCACGATAGGGACTGGAAATAAGGTCAAAAGATCAAGGGAGTGTGGGAGGAGTGAAAGAGTAGGACAATTTCATGGGTTAGGTAGGGTGTTGAGGCTCCAAGCCAACCATTGGCAAGTGTACATTGTTCCTCTACAAACGGAAGGTGAGAGGTTGGCGACCGTCCGATGGGTCTTGAATCCATGGGCGTACAATCTAACGGATCAAATCAAAGAACATTACAAAAGTTGCCTATCATTAGATGTGGAAGGCAGTCAAGGATTGTCAAGGCAAGAGAAGGGGAAGTGGGTCTCGCCTACTTTGTGTCGAAATGGGTTAAAAAAAAATCAAGGTTAAAAATGAGACAAAAATTCAAATGGGATATCTCCTTCCTCCCAGCTTCAAAGTTAGTGAAACAAGATGCATTGGAATTGTTCGAGAAAGCTCTATGACATGATCATAATAACAAGGCATATATATATATTTAAAAATATAGTCAAACTAATAGGAAAGGATGCGATGAGTTTTATGTTTTACAACTAAATTGGAGTCAGGTTGAGGGTAATAGAGGTATTAATTGTAGTCAAGAGTTAGCAAAATATGCATCAAATTGTATTCAAACATGAATTTGAAGGTGAGTACAAGAGATTAGTTCAAAATAGATGTCATATTCGAATTTTAAATTTCCAAGCTATTACAAAAATCTTGATATGATGTATGGCTGTCTTGAACTATAGTTTCAAGATCTTTATGTTTTGTAATGAGTATGCTTTTGAGCCCTCCAATAATTAGGATGACTCCTCTTATATGTTTTAAGATTTATTATGTTGGTGAAAATAGATGAGATATGGATATGAGTTCCTTATATCACAGGAGGTGGATACCAAGATAATGAATCCTAGTATCCAAGATGTATCAACAATATGGACAGTATGTGGAGGTTGGAGATGTTTATAGAATAAACTTTCCCAAGTTTTCCTCTCCCTTAGAGAGTGAGAGAGAGAGTTAATGATGATCCTATAAATGTTGTTTGGATGGAAAAAGTGTCATTCTATAATGATGTGAATGGTCTATCAATAATTGGGAAAGATAAGTAACAAGGATAGATCATTTGTTGATCAGCAGACATGTGCTACCATGTTCTATTAAGATAAACCAAGGATTAGAACAACGGTTGATAGGAATTAGAGTTGATGACATAAGTTACACGGTCATGATGAGTTCAGGGTTATCTCATTTAGACTAATCAATGTATCAATAGAATTCATAAATAGGAGGAGCAGAGTGTTCATGTTATGTCTCATAAGTTGTGACAAGCTTTGAATGATGAAATCTCAAAGTATTTCAAAGATGATCAGTAGCATGGTAAACATCTTTGCTAAACCTTATGAATGTTGAAGCAAATATACTTATTTGTGACAAGTTCAAGAAGCGTGAGTTGGGGGTTGAATAAAGTATCCTCTTGGAGTTATTATACATCTGATAAGTGTGTTGTGTGAATCTTGGTACGATGAACACAATGTCATTGTCTTACCCCTAACAAGGTCAACTAGGAAGTCCTATTTGTTAATGGTTTTAGACAATATATGATTCTTCAACCAAACAGATGGCCAATCCACCATTAAGATGATTGAAGAATCTTCTAAGAACATATGACTTATAATTCTTGACAATTAGGGGATGCTCACCTGATGGATTGAGTTTCTAATTACAAGAACCATTACAGGAGCATTTAGATGAAAGCTTGTAAAGTTACATATGATAAGAGATACATGATGTTCCATGTTTGATAAGACACAACAAGTACGACCTCTAAGTGATGTGTGGTACGACAAATAGAATAGTTCAATATGATAGTTAGAGTCCCAAGTTGAGGAGTGGTACATGTGGCACAACAAGTTTCTATGTTCCATGTTGAAGGGTGTCACCCCAGTTTGGACAAGTGATATAGACAATGGAGGTAGAGTTTCATGAGAATGTTTTCTTATGAGATGGTTTATGTTCTATCCCAAGACGAGACATGTAGGAATTGAGAGAAAACAACATGACCTTTATAGAATTATGTGACATCACCATGATATGGAAGTAACCATGTGGTGGTTAGAAGATGAGGTTCCTGAGAAGTACTCATCTATGCTTGCCTTGGATTTTGGGGGCAAAATCCCTAATAGGGGTTTATGGTTGTGAGACCACTAACCTTGCTTAAATGGTTGAACATGCTTAGTTATCAAAATTGGGTGCTCAAAACCTTAATTAAACCTTTTGAGGTGTTTTTTTATCATGTGACAAGCTTAAGTTTCAAACTTAGTCCAATTTGGACACTATTTCAGCAAGCTATGCAATTTTATGAATATTTTGCACTTTTTGCATTTACCAAAAAATGAGGTTTTCATTGCAATTTGTCACATTCATTATGTTCCTTAGATTTTATCTTATCATGCTTGAACTTTTTGAGCCATAGGGTGCTCAATTGTACCTTGGTTTTGTGGAATTACCCTCCTAGGATTGAACTAGGGTTTACCTCCCCCCCCTCGTGGATTAGCCACCTTCAATGGCTAACACATGGTGGTTGCACGATATTGATCAAAAAACAATGGTCACTAACCAGTGGAACACTGGGTGGTCATCCTAGAAGGGACCTAGGTCGATGGTTTTTGCTGGTTTGGTTCACTTTAATCGATGGTTCACTTCTAAGGTGATCAAACGATGGTTCAACCACCTATTGACCTACCCATGATCTACTGATAGTTTGGGAGGGCCAAAAGTCGATGGTGGACCTGGGAGGTCATCACTCGATGGTCTAGTAGTTACTAACAGCCAGTGTACCTACTTCTTGCTCGTCCATGGAAGCTCTAGGCCATGGACACATGGAGAGATGCTTGGACACCTCATGCTTCTTCTCATCCTTAGCGTCAAGCTTTATATACCTATTTTTAAGCTCCCAAATGAAACTTTTGGTCTCTATCACTTCTCTCCTTCTTATATCTTTGTCTTTTCTCTATTTTCTAGTGGATGAGCTACCAAAGGTTGAAGAAGGTGACTGACCTTCTTGCTGGAGCAAGTAAAGCTTAGATCTACCCATTTCTAGATTTTGTGAAGCTTCCTTTTGGTGTTCTTGACAAAAATGAGTAAGTTTCTCCTTTTTCTTTCTCGTTTTTCCTACTGTTCGTCTTCCTCCTACCTTACTCCAGGCCAGAACCATGGCCCTTTATGATAAAACTTTCTCTAAAGCTCAAAAACTCTACATTTCATGCTCCATATGCTTAGGGTTTGCTTCTTTAATGGAAAAGGGTTCTACATGGCTAAGTTTAGAGATTCTTCTTGGGTTTTATACCTTGCTACTCGAGTTCCTTGCTGTTTGATATCTGATCTTATTCATAGAGGAAAGTTATATAACTTGCTCCACGTTTGTTGCTTACTATAAGCTTGCTAGCTCATGTTCTTTCCTTAAAACGATGATCTAAGCACTAAGAAGCTATGTTTTCCTAGAGTTTCAATTTTATGGTGTTCCCTACTCTATTTGCAGTCTAGATGAACCTGTAATGATGTGTATGCTCTTCCTAAGGCATAATATGACTTGTATTAGGTTGGTATGACAACTGATGTTGCTAAGCACGTATCAAATGATGGTCCATATTAGGGTTTTTATGCTGATTTCTACTCGAACACAAGACCCATTGGTGTTGTTATTGCAACAAGCAGTGGTGTTGACTTAATAAAAATTGATGGTAGTTACAAATGGTAACAACTAGTGTTGTCAACCAATGGTCACACCTTAGGTAAGGTTAGGATTGGTTGAAAGCTCAATGATTAATGGTACGGTATCCTAATGATGCAATCAACCAGTGGTGACATTAGCTCAACACCCGATGGTAAAAAATAATATTAATGCTAACCCTATCAAGCGGTGGTGACAACCAATGGTGTCAACTGAAGGTGAAAACCAATGGTGTCAACCAATGCTGAAACTAGGTATCATGAGTTGAATCTATCAAACCCTAAATCAATGGTTTCTTAGATTATATGAACCAAGGGTTTAACCTACACCCTAATTAATGGTTTTTAATGATGAACCATTTCCAATGGTTAAGATTAGGTGCTTCAACATTCAATGGTACAATGAAGTCTTCAATGTAAATGGTTGGCAATGATGATGTGAATTCCATGATTTCCATATTTTGATCAACCCAAGGAGGTTGATTGTTGGCAGCTGATGACCTACTTTAAATATGCAACCGATGATGGGTTTTAACCCCACAACTAATGGTGCCTTTTAAGTTATGAAACAAGACTCTTTCTAGGCCACAACTCAATGACATTATAGGTGATTTGTTATGGGTGTTTACTTATTTAAATAACCAATGGTCTTACCTATTCGACATCCAATGTCTCTGGACGATGTTGTGGCATGGTGATATGGGTTGAATGATGTTGGAATTGATGGAGGTTTACTCTTAATGAGGTAGTCTTACCTTTTCCCTCATATGAATAGAGTGGATAATTACCATATTTTGTGATTTATAACCCTAATGGGGTATACCTTGTTACTCCCTAATTCATATACAATTAAGTGATGCTGATTAATCATGAACAACCTTCATTGAATGATTAATAGGATTTGGATTACTCTCGTATTGTGGTTGAACCCTAGTATGCTATAACCTAATGGTTACACCTTGATTTATTTGTGGATCCATAATTGAGGATGGTACAAAACGTGGTGGTGATGGTTCACCTTGTGTACCCATGAAACAATAGGGATGTCATAAGTAAGGTTTGTGCATGAATGTTGATTTGTAACAGTCAAAGTAACTCATGTTTTTGAACGTAAGCCTAATGTTAATAGATGATGGTAGTTAGTTATGCTACCCTTACTTGAATGGTTAGTATAATGATGGAATATTCTTCCTGGTTAATTAGTGGTCAAGATAGCTTTATGATTGATGCTTTCTTAGAATAAAATTGTACACTATCAGTGTGATGAAGGTCAATCATATAACTTCCTTATATATTGATATAATGAAGGAATGTTCTTAACGCTAAGATAAGCATGCAATGTTATCCTGTAAACATATTTTAGTTATTTAATGCAATATGATGTTGAGCTTATGCATCATATGTTTTGTGATGTTTGTTGAGCCTTGTTATAACGCATGGAAATATAATGATGAACTTGCAGGGAATGTTGTGATGGTTTTAATGACCATTGGCCATGGTTGAGCCCTAAATAAGGTGTAATCCTCTTATGTTGACAAGGGTTGATAACATGTGATGTTGTGATAAGAATTTTTATCATGTGATAGTGTGATGACAAGTGTCGTCTCATGAATGTCAATGAATAGTATCATGTGGTGATGATATGGTGGCATGTATAATCTCTTGATTGATAGCTAAATAGTTCCTTGTGATGTTGGGATGAGAAATTATGTCTCACATGTTTTATATCTTTTGAAGTTGTTATACTTATAAGTTTGCTAGAAATGAATTAGGGTTTGTATGTCCCCTTGTTTGATGCAGCCTTAATTCCCCCAATGGACATAACTAATCAAGTGAAACCCTAATCATGTAGTTGCTCTATGCCATAGATCCATTCCAATTTTAGAACTTGCTAGATGGTGATACGAGAAATTCTTGTGGGAGACACAGAGCGCAAAATTGTTGAATATGTGGGGGTACAAGTCGAGTACCTCCTTCCATACAAAATTGTAGGCAGTGGAGGATGGTTGTGACCATGCCTCAGATATTTTGATATTGTGATGTGTGAAATGAAGCAATATAATTGTAGGATGCCTCTTATAGAATGGCCATGGGTGAACCTGTTCTCTAGTGTTGCTACTTGTACCAAGGTGGGCAAGTTGTTTTCATCTTGACTATATGTCATTGTTGGTTTTTGACTATTATGTTTCTCATACTAACTGAGAGTTGTTGGTGAGATCATTGAGTTTGACTCTTCCATAGATCTTGTATGGCACTGATTTTGAATTAGTAGTGGTCAGATGGATTTGGGTGGTACGACTCAATTCTTTAGGGCATTAATAAAATATGTAACACAATAATGTGGCATATCTATTTAGGATTATATACAACGTTTCACATTAGAAGATAATCCTTGTTTGTTCTCTTTACATAGCGAGGAAATTTAGTGAATTAAGAGAAGGTTGATATGCTTGTGTTGTGGATATGCTCATGTTATAGATGAGTACATACAATAGCCATGTTTAAGTTGGTAGATATACTACTATTGTTGCTTATGATTATGACATTAGTTATCACATGTTGTTAGCCAGGATTATATTAGTAATAGAGATGGGTAAAAACGGATGGTAGGGTTTGGGAGTGCCGGTAGAGGTGGCGGCCGGGGAGGCCGCGGTGGGAGAGGAGGCTGGGGGTTTAGACCTTCGAACGATTATGATCTAGGAAGAGGAGTGGAGACCGCGGGTAATGAATAGGAGATCGTGCCGATGGATAGTGAAACTAATACAGAGGAAGCTAGAAGCCAAAACCCTAACAGAGAGAACCGGAAAGACGGCACGGTAATCAGATCGGGAGTTCTAAACAATATAGGTCTTAATCTACAATATGCCTCATATGAAGCAAATCAGGCTAATAGACAGACTCATCCACAACAAGGCTTATCCCGCAAGGTACAACGGGAAGGGTTTCCGGGAGATGCGGAGTTTCCAGATCTACAAGGGAATTTGAATAACACCAGCCAGGAACCGGAAGCACAACGTGGATCTGACCCTAGAGTCCCGATTTCATACAACGATATAGTAGGCAACACCAGAAAATCTATTTTGGGATTCGAAGATAGTGATGTTGTCCTGGGCAAAGAGGACATAAGGGTTGTTGTGCAGGAAGGAACACCCCATATGGAAATCAATCCGAATAAGTACGGCCAACTAATGAAACCATGGTGTTATACAGTGATTGTGAAGGTCCTTGGTAGAGATGTGGGATTCATGGCTCTGCAGACTCGTATCAAGGCCTTATGGAATCCTTTGGGAAACATGCGTCTGATTGACTTGCAAAATAATTACTATCTTGTACAGTTAATGTGTGAAGACGACTATATTCAGGCTTTAACCGGGGGCCCTTGGCCTATGATGGGCTCGTATCTGTCAGTGCAGCCATGGGATCCAGAGTTCATCCCTACCGATACCAACCCTAGATATGTGGTGGCTTGGGTGCGGGTTCTGAACTTACCAATCTTCCTTTACCAGCAGCGCATTCTAGAGGAAATTGGCAACACCATTGGAACCACTGTAAAAGTAGACAACAATACCATTCTCAAGAGACGGGGGAAATTTGCTAGAGTGGCGGTAAAGCTGGATACTTCAAAGCCCCTTATCCCGTCGATAATTATCCAGGATGCGATGTACAAACTAGAGTATGAGAATCTGCCTACTATATGTATGTATTGCGGTAGGATCGGACATAAGGAGGAGAACTGTAAAGTGAAGGAGGCAGCGACGGAAACAGCTAGAAAGCAGGCTACGACAGATAACCTGGATATCCCTTCAATTCCATGTCCAAATGGAGCCTATACTTCTGAGATGCATGATGCGCCCATGCAGCGTCGCCAACGGAAGCAAACACCACCGCAGACAGACCGAGCTAAACATAATAACAGATTCGTGCATCTGGCTGTAGAAGAGGAAGTCCGAGAATCCCAACCGAACTCGCAGGTGGCAGCTGATAGAGTTACTAGTATAGATTGGAGAGCAAGAAAGGAGGCGACAAGAAGGAATAACCAGTCCCAAGAAGTGCCGCAGAGTGAGCAGTAAGGAAGACAAGAACCAACCCCTACAGTAGTACCGGAACAAATCAGAAAACAAGGTAATCAAGCAGGAGAGAAAGGGAGTCACAAAGCCACTACCATAACGGAGGAGGATACAGTAGTTGTCCTAGGTGATGGAGAGGATGGGATGTCGAACCTATCTTTTTTCTTTGGGCAAACTACTCCTACGCCTAGAAGCAGCAGGAGGACAGAAGGTATTAAAAATCCACCGCGAGGAGGGGGATCAGTAGGAATCCACCTGAGAAACTGTAAAGTAGGTACTGATGCGGATGTTCTGAAACAAGGAACTAGGAAGCGAGGGAAACAGTTCCACCAAGAGTAGGAAAGTCAGACGGAGGAGGGTGAAACCAACCCCTTCGTCCCCCCAGCAGGTGTTCAGTGACCTGTGCCGCTTGGAATGTCCAGGGCATAGGCAAAGAAGACATCCAGAATGCTATCCGCCACCAAAAGGATAGACTCAAGATCGATATAATGGCTATTATCGAACCGCGTATTAGTGGAGCTGCTGCAGACCGAATCATCAAGAAGCTGAAGTTTGATGAGTCGCACCGGGTGGAAGCGATAGGCTTTTCTGGGGGTATCTGGGTTCTGTGGAGAAGGAGTATTGGGAAGGTGGAGATCTTGGCACTTCACCGCCAATTCGTCCACTGCCTAATTAACAACAGTATGATGATTACCTTTGTGTACGCTAGTCCGCAGCAGCTGAAGAGGAGACTTCTGTGGAACCATTTGAATACACTATCAACATCATTCTCGCTGCCATGGCTGGTTCTCGGGGACTTTAATGCTATTCTTAAAATGGAGGAGAAGAGCGGGAGTGACATTGTGCATATGTCTAGCTCCCGTGATTTTTTTGATGTGCTGGCCTGCGCAGGATTGGAGGACTTAGGGGCCTCAGGTCCTCGCATGACATTTAAACGGGGTTGCCTTCAGGAACGGCTTGATCGGGCGGTGGCCAACCGGGAATGGATCGAGATTCATCCCAATACATCGGTGGAGGTATTGCCTAGAGTAGCTTCTGATCATGCTCCTATTTTGGTCAAAACGAATCTGCAACACGCTTCCTATAATCCACATCTTAAAACAAGTATAGAGTGGTCGACTCGGAGCACTTTCCCATCCTTAATCCAGAACCACTGGAATGATGATGAAGATTTTACTACAGTGGCGGATATATTCATGACTGCTGCCATCCGGTGGGATAAGGAGGAACGGGCTAAGGAAAGAAGACAAAAGAACTTCCTGCTAGCTACCCTTTCCAAGAAACAAAGCGAGCTTAACAACAAATATTCTGTGTAGTTGGATGAATAGATCGAAGGTATTCAATGTTAATACATGGATGTTCTTGTTAAAGAACAAGCAGAATGGAGGCAGAAGGCCAGATGTGACTGACTTAAGCTGGGGGATTCGAATACCTCTTATTATCAAGCTCTGGTGAAGGCAAAGCGAAGACGGAATATAATTGCTAAACTTAAAGACGACAGAGGGGAATGGGTGGAGGACAATGAGTTGGACTCCCTTATTGACAACTACTTCAGGTCCTTGTTCAGTGACGACAGACCTGCTGCTCCACGCACTGATTATATTGATTATCCTGGAGTGTTTCGGGGTTGGTCGCAAGTTACAGACCAGCATATCAGGCTCCCTACCACTGAAGATGAGGTTCTCGATGTCCTGAAGTGCATGAACCCGGTGAAATCCCCGGGGCCTGATGGGATAGATGCAGGTTTCCTGCAAAATAACTGGAGCAACATCAAGAACTCTTTACTTCTAGCGATTGGCAACTGTTTTGCAGGTCACCCAATCCCCCAACGTATGGAGAAATCCACCCTAGTTCTAATTCCAAAGAATAACACCCCTACTTTATGCAGCCACCTTCATCCGATAGCCCTTAATAATGTGAGCATGAAGCTGGTGTCAAAGATCATAGTGGAACACATCAAGCCATTCCTGAGCGATTGGATATCACCTAGCCAGACGAGTTTTGTACCAGGTCGAAGGATTTCGGATAATGTGATTCTGTTGCAGGAGGTGGTTCACTCCATGAGTATGCGAAGAGCAGGGCAGAAGTGCATGACGCTGAAACTTGATTTAGCAAAAGCCTATGATCGGAAGAGATGGGATTTTATCCACGACACACTTAAGAGAACACCGATTCCACCTTCACTTATCACTGTGATCATGAACATAATCACCAGCGGAGAAATTTCCATCTCTTGGAAAGGGAAGCTTTTGCCGCCTTTCAAAGCTTCTCGTGGAGTACGTCAAGGAGATCCTCTATCTCCGTATTTATTTGTCTTATGTCTCGAACGTTTAAGCCAAGACATTTGCGCTTTGGTGGATGACGGCAGATGGAAATTGTTGCTCGTCACGAGGAGAGGCCCAAAGTTGACCCATATATGCTTCGCGGATGATATTATCTTATTCAGTGAAGCTTCAGTGGATCAGGCTAGATCTATTACGAAATGCATAAAACGATTCGGGGAGGTATCTGGCCAAAGGTCGTCTTCTGAGAAATCTTCAGTATATTTTTCAAAGAACATGGATCGATCGCTGAGAAGAAGAATATGCAGAGCACTTCATATGCAGGAGACGGAGGATATGGGGCGACATCTCGGTGTTCCAATCCTACACAAGAGAGCCAACAAGGCTGTCTATTTGAGCATTATCAATTCTATAGATCTGCGTATCAGTTCTTGGACGACGCAAACGTTATCTCTTGCAGGTAGAACCACACTAGCTCGATCTGTTATCAACTCAATACCCACATATATTATGCAAACTAGCCATCTGCCGGCTTCCGTTTGTGACAATATCGACAAGAACATTCGAAATTTCTTATGGGGAGGTCCAAATGCTAGCAGAAGTCTTAGTCTTATTGCCTGGAAAAAGGTTATAGCAACGAAGCACCATGGAGGGTTACACATTAAATCAGCGAGGCAGCAGAATGAAGCTCTCCTAGCCAGAAATATTTGGGATTTCACTACTACATCAAGATGCATTTGGAAGGACGTTATGACCAAGAAGTATTTGCATCGTCGGGATGAAGGTAGAAGAACTGGATCTCGTTTGTGGAAATACATTGTGGACAAAAAGGATACCGTGACGGTGAAACTGGCTAAAGTTGTTGTTAACGGAAAGACGACATCGTTGTGGTATGATAGATGGGTGGAGATGAGACATACACCTTCTGTTAAACCAAATCTCATCATTCCTGAAGACATAAAAGACCTGAAGGTCAGTTCGTTGGCATCTGAGGGAAACTGGGATACATACTTCATTAAATATTTGTTTACGGAGGAAACAGCTAACTCCATTCTGCACATGCCGCCACCGATTCTGAACGGGAGTGATGATGTTTGGTGTCATACTGATGACAACCATGGCTGTTTTAGAACCCAAAACTATTACAAGGAGTTGATTAATACGTCATGTATTCGCACACTTGGGAATTGGACAACTATATGGAAACTTGCATTACCGCAGCGCATGAAGATGATCTTGTGGAAATCTTTGCATGAAGGATTGATGACTAATGTCAATAGATCCAGACGAGGGTTTACAGAGGACCAGCAGTGTCCAAGGTGTCGCCAAACAGTAGAAACTACCATTCATGTGCTCAAAGACTGCCCATACGCACAGCAGGTGTGGCGAATCATAACAAGCAGCCAGAATATAACGTTTGATCCAGGAGATTCTATGAAGACATGGTTTGCGCGGAATCTGAAGCACAAACATGATGGCATGATCAGGTCGACTTGGTTTGCTACCACGGTGGGAGCTCTATGGAGGTACAGAAACGATCTAGTCTTCAACGACAAGATCTGTCCTCCTAGTACGACTGCAGGAAGCATTTCTACAAATATAGGGAACATCGTGCATGTGTTTTAAAAACCAACAACTATGGTTATGAGGCAGCCGACCGCTGAGTGGATACCACCACCACCAAACACGATCACCATCAATGTTGATGGTTCTGTGCTGAAGAAGTGGAGCCGAGCAGCCACGAGTTATATTGCTAGAGACGCTGATCAAAGGTGGATCACAGCCAGAGCTCAATCAGTCCAGAGTTGTGATGTGTTAGCTACGGAGTTGGTAGCTATCTGCAGGGGGATTGAAGCCTTGATGCACAGACCGGAGGAGCTACGGGTTGAATCAGACAGTAAGCTGGCCTGCGCTATTCTGAATGACAAATTGAATAGTATGCCTAAATACAAGATTTTCAGAGAAAATTTTGAAGCTTTCAAGATAAGGAAGCCGAACATGCACATCACTTTCATCAAACGGGGTGCTAATGCTTTAGCTGACAAACTTGTTAAATGGGCGGTTAGAAATGTCAATGAGTCCATATTTTGGGCACAATGACCAACGTTTGTTCAGGCTGAGCTCCGGAATGAACAAAGGACAAATCCTACCTTAAATGTACCTCATAGTTTGGCCTGCAACCCGAGAGCAGGGTGAATAAAGTATCTCGGTGGTATATAAAAAAAATAATAGAGATGCTATGCTATTCGACTTGCTAATGATGTTATCTATTCACATGATACTGAATTGCTTATATTTTTAATAAGGTAAAATATGACAGTTTGGTTAATGATGATAATTTTTATCAGCTCCTCTGTATATCTTATTAATCACCATTGTTGCTAAGCCAATGTCATACTTGTTTAATCTGTTGCAATGGTTTAATTACTTAAACTATTGTAATTAATAAGAATTGTTGGAGGTTATATCTCTGATTGGGAATGGGTCTCACTCTGTGGATCACCACATCTTTTCATGTGATCGGTAGTAGCGGCAGCAGACCCGTGCATCAATAAGGAGCTTTGGTGTTAAACATTTGAGGGAGTTTCTAGTTGTCTAGTGTGTCATAGAGTCGTCATTGTACTCTTAATTCTGTGTGGTAAAGTTTGTAAACGATGCTTCAATCAAATCAGGTTTTTGGTAGCATGTTATATGTTTGTTCAAGTGATAAATGTGGAAATATTTATTGTGTAAAATGAATATGTGGTGGCTGAGGCCATTGAACAATTGTAAGAGATTTTTGGCATAATATGGATACAAGAAAGTTGTTTGGATCTTGTGTAATATTTATGAGAATGTTGGTTATGTTGAATTGGATTTAATTTACCCTATTTTTGGAGATGTGATTTATTAGTGATCGATTGTGTTTTTGTTTTGAGTAATCTCGTTTAGTGGAACAGGTTCAAGCAGAATGTTCCTTAATGAAGTTGCTACTTTTAATTGCACCCTTCTACATGAGGAGTAAGAGTATAGAGGTACTATCAAGAGAAAAAAAGTTCCCACTAGGGGTGATGATCACGCCACTTCCCCAGCCTCACTAGGGCATTATACAAATAATAATGAAGAAAAAGGACATCAAATCCTACCAAATCAAGAAACAGTGCAGCCAACGGATCAACAATTCTAGTCAAAGACTGGGAGGCTGTAGGTGAGAATGATGTCAACATGAAATCATCTGAGGCAAAGGGAGAAATGATAGAAACAACTTAAGACGTCATGGATTGGCTGGATCCTTATTTCAAGGCTTTATCTTTCCTATCCGATTATTAGAGTTTTATGAAGGAGATATTTTTAAATGAACCAATCTTTGAAGGGGGTCCCTATCATTCAAAGAAGAAATGGAAATTATGGTATCTAAGGAAGACAAGGGAAACGTGGATCATATGTTTGATGACACACCTTCAAAACATGACAAAATAGTCTTCCCAAACTTGCCTACAAATTCTAGCTGCAAAGAAACCTAAAGCCTAGTAGTGCCACCTCCACTTCCATGGAAGATGGAATACATGGACATGATCTCGGTATCGGGAATGTTAGTACAAGACATCAATGCCCTAGATGACATCTTGGATGATGAGAAGTCCAGACAGGACATTATCTACAACAACAAACAATATGTATTGATGAGGAAAGATCTACGTATTGCATTTAAAAAAAGATAAGAAGTGTCTTCTTCAAAGTCTTGTGAGGAACTATAATATAGGAGTTCATGTATAGAGATAAAGTCAGGACATTTTTCAACCCAACTTCAAGCCTGGTCGCACAGCTGTATAAGGAAAACATTGAAGCCATGTCTCTAAAAGAACTCCAATACACCCTGGATAGAACCAAAATCTTGAAGTTTATAACTCTACCCTTCAAGGCATTCAACTAATGTCTCCTAATAGTGGATGATATATCCGCACAGAGAGTAATCATATACAACTTCTACACAAAAGACTTGCCATGTGGAAAAATGGTCTTCGAAAAACCCAAACACAAGACCATGCAAGACGTACCGACTCATCTGAAGAAGTTGATACAAGGCGTCAATGGATGGTACCGCCAGAATTGGAAGGAGATTTTCATTGACTATAACATGGAACAGGAAAAACAAAACTCAGGAGATAGTGCATTCATCACATTAAGGATGACATATGCCATCAACGGGGTCATCCTTCTGGAACAAATTGTAAGAGAATACTTCCACACTTTAAGAGGCAAATATGTCATGGAAATATTACATGAGAAATGATTTTTCTATGATGTGCATATGGAATACATACCAAGGAGGATGCATCCATTGCTTCCCTTACCTAAAAATACCCCCTGGAGAGAACTACTGAAGAATTCTAAAAAGAACCAAATAACCAAGTGCCTAAAGAAAGCATGGAACCACCATGCATCTTCTCCCCCACCATGTCCCTATGCTAAATATGAAACAATTGTTTTTGCTCCAGAAGATCCTGCAACCATTCCATAGGTAACAGGAGAAACAATAATACCACATGAAATTGAAACATTAGCATCACCGTTTCAAGACATAGAACCCCTTGTCTAGTACAACACTGACATTACCAAGGAAGAAGCCACTACTCCATAGAAAACATCTAATCAAGAGCCTGAGGTGAACGTTGAAGGAGAGGAAAAAGATATTCAACCCATGGAAGGACCAAGACCAAAAGATGTGATGATACCCACCTTTGAAAACTTCAATAGATCACATGATATGGGCTATCTGTTGAAGAAATTACTTTTCTATTGAATGTGCTACACATGATGGAAGACGACCTTGTGATTATTTTTAATAAGAATATGTACAAATTATGCTACCAGACCTCCAAGATATCTTGACAACAAGAGGTCATATGACAATAACTGTCATGGATGCATGCTAGCTACTTTTAGTTGACAACCTCTTCAATGTATGCATGGCATTCTATGAAATAGTGGGAGGCATTATATCTAAAAAGGAGTCTCGCGAGCTACAACAACCGATTGAGCACCTGAAATATAATGTTCCATTATGGATATTTGTGCCAATCAAACCTGATGGTAATTGGGCATTGTTATCGGTTGACACTATTAATGGGACAACATTATTCTATAACAATTCAGATGCCATGTTCAGCAACAAGTGCACAAAATATTATAAAACAATAAATAGCTAATTGAATAGAAAGTTGCCCAGGTGGCCACAAAGATCGTGGAGCTCATACGAACATTCGACCGCAACATACCGGATGATTGTGAGTCAAAAAGTCACAGTTCTGTCATAGGTGCCCACTACAAGAACCTCTATCACATGATTGTGGTTTCTACATGCTCTTCTGGATGCAAATGTTGGCTACATCAGACCAGAAGATCGAGAACTACCAAGATGACTACTACCATCATCTCCGAGGAGAATATGCAATGAATATCTTAACCTCAGAATGGACAATCTCAAAGGAACTTCTCTAACTTGACTATTCTAGATCACCTCATCCTGTAACACCTAGAGGATAGGGTTAATGATAAGTTTAGGGGGTCCTAGATAGGCTAACATGGTATGTTTCTACACCTCAATCGCACTTCTATTTTTCTAACTAAAATTTTGAACTCCCCAAATTGGCATTTTTAACTGAATTAGTTGCACATGCACAAACTCTTGCTTACTTGAATTTTTTTATGCTCTAGTAGTCTAACATGGAAATTTTTTTATTCAATTTTCCCAAATATAGTTGTAACTCCCATTCTTAGGCTTACTTGTTTTCAAGATGACTCTTAGCGTAATTACTTTTAAGAGTGATGGATTTGGGCCATGTAATCTACTTAAAATTTTGAGTGTGATAATGTCTTAACATCATCCTTACCTCGAGATAATGTAGAAGGCACACAGATGATTCTCCACCAAGATGAACTCTTAAACTAAGGATGACTCATCCCACTACGCTCCTAAATAATCACCATGTTCCAAAGTACAGTTAGGAAAGAGAATAACCCTAGACAAATAGGAAACAACTACCCCAACCAGTGCAAAAATTTGTGGGGGTCATATAGGCATGTAAGCCAAAAATATCCTAAAAATCCTATCATCCTAAAGCCAGTGAGCATGATGAAAAGTTGAGAGGAATAAGATCATGAGAGTTATTCCTGAGAAGATGCTAAAGGACTTAGCCCAGCTGGTGTAGTACTACACTAAAGAATGTTGATATGTCACACCTGGTAGTAGAGTATGGAAGCTGACTTTTACACACCTACATTTCAAAGGGAACCTCATGCAACCACATGACATTACATCAGGGTCCAATAGGGCAACACTATCTTTAAGACAGATAAAATGGTTGAGCAAACATAAGATATGTAGGAAGCATTGTAGCTTCAGCCCACTCAAGCACATTATCTAAGTTATCCAAAAAAATAAAAGTTGGGTGTGAAATCTACCTCAGTCAGGGTTTTGTGCAAGTACGACCAGGAAAAGGGTCATCAGAACATTATGAGGGAGAAATCATTCGAATAATGAAAATCGTAGCATGCAATACAAGTGTCGCAACTCCAACCTAAGAGAGTTATTAGATCTACATCCCCTTGTCTTAATCCGTATGTTTTGACATAAGGTTGACATTATCACATTTTTCATACTCACAAAAATAATAACTCAATAAATCCCTCTAAAATTGTTCCATGATTTAATTCTATTTTTCAACCTGAGGACATGCTAGACTCTAAGTTGGGGGGGGGTGTTGATAACATTTAATTTTGTGGATATTATATGCCTTAAGTTACCTTTTATTCTCTCTCTTTGATGCAATTTCTTACTCACCTCTCACCATAATTACACATAAATACTCTTTTTAACCCCATTTCAGTATAACTAGAACATTTCATGCAAATGATCAAGGAGAAACATCTCCATATGGAAACCACATAGCAAAACCATCAGATCACAACCAATGAACGTCATGAGTAGTCTACACCACCATCGATTGACGATCGATGGTAGAACTGCATAGCCATCATATGAAACCATCATTCACCTAGCAACGGTTACACATACTCATAAAATGATGGTCCTTCAACATCATCAGCTGATGGCAGTGTAGACTCATCAAACAATGGTATGTCTACATCATAAACTGATGTTAGTGCAGACTCATCAACTGGTGGCCCGTCTGCATTAGCAATTGATGGACATCCAGCAGACCATCGACTAATGGTCATGTGGGTCTCGTCAGGCGATGGCCACCCTTGCTCATGAGCTAAAGGTCCAAGACATATGTTACTCGAGGACCTACCAACTGATGGAAACACTGATAGAAGTGTCACCCAAGATCATTAGGTATGTGACACGAGGAGGACACATCGTATGCTTGGGGTGCAAGTAAAGGACCAACGTATTGGATCCTATAAATATAACAAGGCTCATACAACTCCAAGGATGTCAAAGTGCTATCGGAGAATAAGCTTGCCACCATCCATCACCACCGTCATTGGTTGACACCTACAGAGGATGAGAGTTCACTGATGTCTGCTCCCATTCCATCATCCCACTCGTTATTCAAAGTTTTCCCTCAACAAAAGGAGGACAAAGACCATACATTCACTCTACCACTTTGAGTTCTATGAAGGAGGATCTGACCATCGGTTGTGGCCATACCTTGTCCATAGTTTGTGTATGCCCTTGCCTCCCCTTCTTAGATCATTCCCCCTCACCTCATTCTTCCATCACTTCTTTTTAGTAGCACTTTATGTTCCTATTCACTTTTAAATCTGTAATGCTACTCATGAACATGAGTGGCTAAACTCATAGCTTGGGTTGGGAGTAGCCACTAAGTCTCTCCTAACATGTTTATACTTACATCATTTTGAATATATTCTCTAAGCAAAGATTATCTTCATACTCTAGATCTTAATGCTTCACTTGCATGATTAGATACCATCTTGTGATGTTTGATTGTGAGTGCCTCAAAAGAGTAGTTTTGTTTTTTAAAAGGGTCCCTGTCACTTTTAAAAACAATGTTCATGGATTTGATGGTTGGGTTTTATGCAGATTCCCCTTGGTATAAAAACAGTGTGAAGGGAGATATGGAAGGAAGAGGTCGGTCCTCTATTCAACTTGAAACCTTTTTATTTCGTTCTTTGCAGTTACATTGATTGCATGTTTTGATGTGCACTTTGGCAACTTTTCTTGGTGGTACACCCCTACTAAATTTATGAGGAGTATGGAAGAAGATATAGATGGGGAAGAAGGGGTGTCACCCTAAACATGGATTTTGGCACATTTTTTGGATGTTTTTTTTCAAATGAAGAGGTGAGAAGGTGATGAAAGAAGTGTAGAAAAAGGTTGTTCTTGTGTAGGTTAGGGTTTGGAGTTCAAGACATCGGCAGTAGTGTCATCAATTCAAGTATTCTCTGTAACTTGTGGAAAATAGGAAACTTTACAAGCTATTTACATTTTTTCATGTAGGGACACATTGTGTTTTGTTCCTATCTATCCATGTTAGCTTTCCAACTTCTCCAAGGATAGTGCTACTAGCGATCACAAAAGACAAATGTTTTTAGAAAGAACATTTTGTTTTAAATATTGCAAGAAGATTCACTTGATTAAGTGGTTTTGATTAGAATGCATAAACATCTGACTAGATAAAGGACAAAAACTAAGGGAAGAAAAATATATTTTTGATCATTTTTAATATAAACTAAATAACATAATAAAAAATGATAGAAAAAGATGATAGAGTGGGTGGAATGGGTATGTACCACCTACCTCTACCCTGAACTTAAAATTTTTCTCTTTCTGAGAAAAAACTTAAATATGTAATGGAAGGAAGAATTTCTCTATGATCACTAGGAAGCACTGGTAGCTCAAAAATGTCCATCTGAGGGTAGCTTTGCTGATGGTTGGAGCCTTGAATAGTGAAACGTCAGTGTTCCCCCAATGATTGGGTGTTCATGGAAGCACAAAGGGGGTTTCCGGTAGGTTAAAATGATGTTGAGTTTCACCTCACAGTCCCTCCATTAGGATCCACATATCATCCTTTACTAGTGAAGGAAGTATTGTCCCTCTAAGTGGATTTGGGGCATGTTGCTATCGGTTATCTTTGTGGTTAATATTTCCCCACAGACCCAAGGTGGATCATCTTTTCTCAAAGAGAATGTGGTATAAGATGAATCTACTATGTGTAGCATTAGAAGTGGTAGATCAAGTGGAGGATTCGGCTCAGGTTTCTCTTCTTCACATGGATCTACATGTAGTAGATGTGATGCCAGTGTGGGAGAAACTATCTTATCTTCCTGGTGTCTCTTTATATGTGGATGTGTGTCCTCTTTATCTAACACTCCATCAATATGAATGTAGATGGAGGCATCAACATCCATACTATGCCAAAGGGTAGATTTGATTCCTTCATGGAACATATGACCAACTCAATGGGCTCATAAGAGATCACCTACAACATAATATAGGAATGTAAAGTTCTTGTGGAGTTGACATGTCACAGAACCATTTATTACCCAAATCCTAACTCCATATGACTACAAAGTCAATTGGGATAGGATCTAATGTATTAACATGGTATCAACAAATTGCTAACGTGGAAGCGTAAAGCTTAGCATACGTGAACGGATAACAAGATAAAAACACCAAGTATAATCTCAACATTCAACAAATATAATTAAGCAACATTGTCTTATTACAACATTTCAAATACATAATTAATAGTACAATTTTACATGTATACTCATGTACACTAGGGATCTTATAGAAAGTTCATCTGACATAGCTCACCAAGCCCATCAACTTCTAGCCATCTCTGAACCAATAATATACATACAACATGGCAGGTCAAACACAGAAGGTGTTGAGTACAGGGTTGACCAACACACACATACATATATATACATAAATACATATATATATATATATATATATATATACATATACATATATATAAGCTTTGCACAGAAGTAGACAAACAATAAGGAATAAGTCAAGTATTTAGCAAATCAAGAGCCCATGTTTTATATCGTTGTATTCCAATTATACCAACAAAGTCATATATCATAAGGGCCTTTCGACTAACTCCATATTGGAAGAGTCTATAGATCCAGATTAGCTAGGAACCTCAAGGCCATCACCAAGAGATAGACCTTTTATAGACATGGTCTGCCCTATCTTTATAACTCAAGTAGGATGCATAGCCTCGTGTTTGTACCCCGAGAATATAGGAGGTTGCACAAGGTTTATATAATGGAGTTTATATATTATGTTTACAAGTCATAAAACAAAGACACAAGACAAATATTGATTACAACACTAAAATACTACATGGAAATATTTGAGCAAGGAAACAAGCAAACATATGTATCACATTTCAAATAAGAAAGCCATAGTCATATAATTATTTAAAAACTATACCTGATTTCAGAGATTCAAACCTAACGTATCCTTGACCATCTAGCCACAAGCACACCTTCTTAGGAACAAGTTTACATACATGTGTTAGATTCTCACCATTAACTCTAACAAGCTTATTTTAGGGTTTTGGCCAAGTTAGGTTCAATGAATATTATTAGTGCATTTAATTACCTTTTATTGATTTACAATCCATCATAAGGGTGTGGATCAAGTCTCAAGTCATTTTAAGGTTCACGTCACTTATTTGCATTTTGAATCAAAAGACTCATAATATGGCAAACATTGTCAAGATTCATCAAGACATTCAGAACAATCACAAAGGATGGTTAAGATAGAAAATTAGTTACATAAGAACCTTATTCAAGGATAGGTGGATGTCCCAAGTGTCTAGGTATCAAATAATCAACATCGGTATCAACATCTCAAACATACAAGGTACTATCCAGATTGTTCATCATCATTAGGGTCAACATATGCATCTGGTGGGGCATCCACATCAACATGATAATAAGGGAGGATGTTTCCTAGTTTATAAGGGAAAGACAACGTATTAAGATCCATATCATGATTAGGGAAAAAACTAGATAAAGTAGACATGAGTGTCACACTAGGTTATAATTGGTGGATGTAGGATTTCAATCATCAACATAGGGTAAGGGGTTGATCATTGCATTAACGTCTCTTAAACATCACAAGATTATAGATTTTAGATATCTAAAAGAGTTGTATGCATAGGAAGACCAAGATTCCACCATTGGTTAACAGTGAACTCATGCATCACTACAAAGGGATCACTTTCATGCATTAGGTGTGATATGAGGTGAACAAGCAAGAAGTAGTGTGATCATGGACATGCATGTTATCTAGCATCAAACAGTTAATGAATTTCAAGATTATAATGAGTTTCATATATCAATGGATGAAGATTGGCAAATCATCAAAGTTCTAGGGTTAAAGTTTACATAAATGTCACATTAGTGTATCAACGTCAATCAAGGATCTATATTGGTACTTACATCTTGCATAGTGTTCTATTTTCAACAAAGTTATTGATTTTAGGTTTAGGAAGTAGATTGGGTATCAAAGATTCAATATTTACTACAATAGTGCACCGCATATGATCAACATAATCACAGATCACATTTTAGATAGAAATAGGGATATTAGAAGTAGGTCTTGTTGAGCTGATAAATTTGGTATATAATTTGTATATTTTGGATAAAGCATTTGAAAGTTATGATTTCTACAAAATTGGGCCAAACTATAGAGATTGGAGAATATATACCTACCATTATCAACAGATGATTCATAGAAGTTCATCTAGGGAATACAGTGGTCCCACACCCACGATCTAAAGGACATGTTTCCAAGACGGAATACACAGTTTGTAGTGGGACGACATTCCATGTGGGTCTGCAAAGACTTTGGGTGGTCAGCAGACCAAGTAATCTCCCACCAGCAACTAGCTTGCTAGCATTGTGTCGAGCTAGGCCACCAATGCTTGAGCTTCCCAACCAATGTGCCACCTAGGTTTCCCATGGAGGCTTAGACTCAAATATGATCTCCTTTCTCATCGAGGTGGTTGAGACGACACTCGATGTAGGTGATCCTTCGAACAGACATCCATGGAACTACTAGGGTTTTGGGGAGAAAATAAAGGAGATACAGGTGTGCCTTGGGCATAGATTTGAGAGGGAAAAGAGAGTGGTCATAGAAACCAATAATTCAGAACTCTCAATTTCTCAAAATGTTTGTTGTTTGGAGTAGATTGGCACAACCTCGTCAGGTACATTGCAACCCTATTAAACTGTACGGATTGAGGAAGGGGATAACCTCCTAGACATTTGATCTTTTGGGGGGAATCCATGGCACAAGATCAATGATCAAGATTAGGCACAACTTCCATGAAAGTGTGGATCTCTGAATTGGCATCTAAAGGGGGCGCCCACCTTGCTGGGTCACGCCCCAACTTTGGGCCCAAAAAGGCTTAAAATCAAGCTAGTTCCATCAAAATCAAGTGTAATATGAGCCAAAATCAAAAGGTCATATCTTGATCTTAAAAGATCCAAATGAGGTGATTTTTGTACTATTGGATTCATAATTGATATCTCTACAATATGACATACATTATAGATCAAGATGATCACATTGATGAAGTTGAATATATCTTTCAAGATGGTTTTCATAAACTTATGAAACTTAGATAAAAAATGTAAAGTAATGTCACATATGTGAAACTGATCATTGGTGTGACCAAAAATTGAAGCATTACCATATTCAAGCTATGGAATTAACATTAGATTGTGTAAGAGGCCACTTGATGAGAAAGAAAGAGTACAATGGATGAGTGACAAAAGTTAAGTTGTCACATCCTTCCCTCCTTGTAAGAAATCATCCTAGAAATTCATCCAAGACCATAGACTAGGGTCAAAATCCACATATTCATCTTGTTTAGGAAAAAAAACCTAGGTGTAAAGGCATCCTCAGCTATAGGGTGCACACTTAGGATGTCATCATAAATGCATACCCAACTTGATATATGCATATTATCGAGTGATCCGTCATATAAAATCATCTTGAAAGTAGGGTTTTCAAACCACTATTATCCCTATATTAGGATTTTGACATACACTCATCCAGATCATGGTGTGACTATCAAAATATATTTTATCAATTTCACCAATGAACATGTCCTTTACCATGAATTTTAAATGAGATTATCATTGAATTTGAATTTTAACATTATACTAGATTTCATTCATACTTAGTTTTTTACCAACTCTGATCACTTATATTCATTTCTTTTCATATTGGCTCTAGAATTCAGCATTGTATTTATGATTAATTGAGCTAATATCTCAAGGCATCATCATATCAAGTTCATATTTCAAATCTACACGTCTCATGTATATTGTAGTTTCATATCAGATCTAGCTTATGAGAGTGACTTATTGTGCATATATCAAAATTTTAACATAAGTGAGATGATTCATGTATGAAGCACCATATTAGGAGCTACATATCATCAACACTGACATTTCATAATTTTCTAAATTTTATCTAAAATGATATCTAAAAGTTTGAGTCACTCAAATAAAGTCCTATCTATGTCAAGGCAAAACATGTTAACTACCAACATCTATTCATACCAAGCCTTTACCCAACAAACCAAATAAGAGAAAACACTAGATTCCTTTACATCAAGCCACTAATCTAGGTATGAGGCAAATCATGAAAGTCACACATCATGTACATCATCTTAGGGTCTTGAGAAGCCTCCCTCACATATATATAGTGAACATCATATATGTTCAATTGCCTCTTCCTCTAGGGTTATATATTTTCATAGGAAATTTTAGGTTTAACATTATGTAGGGAACCACATAGTAGATGAATGAATTCATATAAATAGAAGCATTGTAGATAGGGAGACATTATCATGCATTTCATCATTCAATTTTTTTTCAAAATTATACATATTATGGAGGTTAGGTACTCTGACCTCTCCCTTGTCGGGTTGACTCATATCAACAGTTCAACCTTATCATATGTCCCATGGTAGAGGTATTTCTTTGGGAAGAGATGGAGGCATGTGTTGGTCCCAAGTCATATCTCACGTATCATATCTCAACATATGTATATAACTAGTCACAAGGAAGCAATGGAACCCACTAGATATGTTTATGACATCAACCAAGACATATATATCTAACATGTTGCTATATTTATCTAGGGTGCACGGTCAAACTCATCTCATGTCATCAAATATACTTGAAGTTTCCAACATTAGACATAGGTCATCAAAAAACAATCTTATAATGTCAATATCATCATAGACATCATTATCATGATCAACCTCAACATCATCATTGTCATCATCATCGTTGTCATCATCATCATCATCTTAGGTCATATTGGCTACACATTAGACTAACCTTTATCATAGATCTAGAAAATTCTAGAGACTGCAAATATCATCTAAAATCTCTCATCTATACTTGATGTCACATCTCTTTCCCTTAGGTTACATGGATACTCGCTGCCTTTCTACATGTGGTAATAGTATTCATACGTACATATACTTATACTTGAAATAAGTTTTCTCTATCATTTATATGGGCAATGGAAACCACCATAATTTATTTTAATGGAACCAAAAGCAAAGCAAGTTACCACACTCATTATATAGTCTAGTCCCATGACACCTAGAGAACTAGTTAGAACATGGTGCACAGCTGTATAGCTACCCTAATAACATGTTGCAAACATATGTACATGGTTGTAGTACGATCTGCCTTTTCTCACCCTCTTGAACCTATAGCCCATACTATAGGATAGGAGAAGGTAAAAAGAAAGGGTTCTAGGGAATACGCAAGTCTACACCTAGTTCTAGAACATCAAGGTTATAACCTAGTGTCTAAGTCATCTTAATCCACAAAGGACAACTCATTAAGTTTCTAAAGTTAAGATGTGAAATTGTGTTTAGTTTGTGTTTCATGTGAGCAATTTTTGGGGTAGTTATTGTACACGCTCTAAAACCATCTATTACCAAATTGGTTATTACCCAAATACCAAAGTCATTTACATAAGTAAACATATTGAACAAACCACCTATTAATTCATTGAGTTGTGCTCTGGAAACAGTAACCATCTAACCCTAGACATCCCTTGATTAACAACATAAAAAGTTCAATTGAGAGTAGGGTAAAACGCACAAGTGATTGTTTATTTAAAACAAATCATTTGTAAATGAGCTTCTTAAGTTGATCGCATAAAGGAAACCATTTAAATCACTTTATTAGGACCAACATATTACATTTAGGCATCATTCAATTTATTGGATGAAGAAACATTAGATCTCAACCATTAGGTCAAGTTCATATATTAAACCATCAATTGGAGTATAGGTCCTACCATTGCATCAAATGACCCAAGAGACTTTTGGTTTAAGGCTTAATTGATTCTACAACTACAAGATTAACTTACCATAGGTTTTGGAGACCTTATTCACCATTAGTAGTGACCATTAAATCACCATTTGTTGTTAGATCAGCACTATATTCATTAATCACCATCAAATATCAACTAATATCACCATTGATTGATAGCATCATGAGGGTACTTAGTTGTTAATTACTAGGCTTCTAATTAGACCAACAAATGACCTAAGGGGTGAACGTAAGTTGACACCCTTGGTCACCACCATCGATTGTCATGAAGACAACACCATAGGGTTGTTGCAATGGTACCACCATCGGGTCATGGGTTTATAGAATAAATCAGCTTTAAACCCTAAAATTGACCATTAGTTGATTGGTGCTTAGCACCATAGGTTGTCAAACCAACTTGATCCAAGTCATATTTTACCTTAGGAATAATGTACACTTGATCACATGTTCATCTAGAACTGAAATAAGAATAGGGAACATTATAAAAATCGAAATCCAAGTCAAGCATAGCTTTTTAGTGCATGGATCATCATTTAAAAGCAAGAACATGAGCTAGTAAATTTATGGTAAGTAATAAATATGGAGAAAGTTATAAAACCAGCCTCTAATTGGAAGATAAAATCCCAAACAGAAGAAAATATGAGAAGATAGGGTAGAAAATCCAAGCATAAGTTGTGAACTCGTCCATCTAGCACCTTTCTTCATCAAATGAGCAAAGCCTAAGCATAAGGAGCAAGAAAGGTAGGATTTTAGAGATTTAGAGAAATTTGTACCATGGAACAACAAGGTTTAGAACTTAAGAAAGGTAGGAGGAAGGATAAAAAGGAAATAAACAGAGGAAACAAGGTAGTTCTTACACTTTTAGGTCAAGATCACTAGGAAGGAGCTTTAGGAACCCCTAAAGGTAGTCCATTGCAACCCTAGATTCTTTTTCCAAGAAGATTCCCACTTTCTTCTTCCATGGATATGAACTTTGCAGAAGCATAGACGGATAACTAGGTTTGTAGAAGGATGGAAGTGGTGGATAGAAAATGGTTCATTTGGGTACTTAGGGATAGGTATTTAAAACTTTAAGATAAAGAAAAAAAAGTTGAAGTTCTAGTATCTTTCCAAATGTGCATGGCCTTAAACTATTAAGAATAAACAAGAAAACACACAAGCAGCTCCCCCACCATCCATATAGACCTTCTTATCCCTCATTTGTTGAATTTTCAAACCAATCAAATTTAATTAGTTGATAGCTACTAAAGGTAGCTCATCCATAAAGGGGTAAACCCTAAAATACCCTTGAGAAAAATACCTTCATACTAAGGTTCAACTAGGATCCCCATGGATCAACAAGATCAAGAATAATGAGAGAACGTCTAAGGAACATACTTCATGTGACGAATTGCAATAAAACCTCCCAATTGGGTAAATTGTAGAAAGGTCCAAAACATAAATGAAATTGCATACCTTGCTCAAACAGTGTCCAAATTGGACCACATTTGAAACTTATGTTTGTCAGATGATACCTAAGAATATCACAAGGTTAGATTAGGGTTATAAGAACTCAATAATGGTAATTGAGTTTATTCAACTCTTAAAGCAAGTTTAGGAGCCTTATAGTTCTCTATGTGGATGGTCCTACAGTAAGTTTTTTTTAATGGTCCAACATGTCTTCTCAGCTGTTGATTGCTGGAAAGCTATGGTATTGCATGTAGTCATAAACCAGACTCTTGAACCCAAAAACCAAGGCATGGATGTACAGATGCTAGTCAAAAATCTCCTTGTTCCAGCTGTCCAAAGAGGAGTGTTGTTGTTTCATCTACCAGTCTATCATCTTGGAGTTTAAAGACATTGTCAAGCAACCAGTACTAAAAATGAGGTATAGGTGACATCCAAGCATGTAACATTTAAGTAAAAAGGTGATATGGTTACCTATCACTAATAAAATGTATGTAACCTATTTGGTGTGGCCTTTGTGTTGTGTAACCTATATGGATTGAATGTCACCTATTGGTGATTTTTAGATGCTAGATGCTGATAATACGTGACAACATTGAATGTCACCCATACTCAAAAATTACATACAATGATGTCACCAATTTCAGGAACTGATGTCAAATAAACACATGCGCTGATGTCATGTATTTAAAATTTTAAACATCATACAGAGTCATTTTTGATGATCCAATAAATCCATGATCAGGTATGTAACATATAATAGTTTTTTTCAAGAGATTATACACACATAGAAACATACACCACAAGTCTAAAAATTTATTGTATTGACTGAGCCAAAAAGGCACTTACGCGGGGAGGATATATTCCTTGCCCCTTGACATATTTACATAAAAGCATCACTTTTCAGCTGCCCACTTGTTACACACGTGTTTAGTTGAAATTTAACCCCTCTACAACGAGTTAATTCTCAATCGATACATGCACAATGCTTAGTAGAAACCTTCATCTGCCTCTGAGTTGGTTATGATTGTTGTTGCATGGTGGTATATGATCTTGTGAGACATCTCTGCACATCTTGGATGTTGGTTGAGGTTTTCTATTGACACTTGATAAATACTTCCTCATGTTTTGTGATGCACGAATATTTATTCATTTTACAGGCTTGTTTTCCCTTAGTTTTGTGCATGCATTTGTTATTTTCTTGAGATTTTATGCACAAACTCTTATGAATAGCCTGTTTCATTTAAATGCATCAATTTATGTAGTTTTTATCGATACTATAACTATGTGGGAGGGCAGCCAAAACTAGATATCACGCGGTAGTCCATTGCTCAAGGCGGGAGAGATAGAGGAGGAGAGACTGGGATCAAATGCTACATCCATGAGCAATTCCAGCACTTCTGGTGGACCATTTTACAACTAAGAGACAGCAAAACACCAGTTCACCAAAGGGGATTCTCCGGAGTTACTTTTCTCGAGGGGTTAACATAGTTCATTCGATGTTTCCCACATTCTTCTTCTTCCCTATCATGTTTTCGACTACAGAAATCATGCAGGGCTAAACCCCTCATTCCTTAGGACCCGGGAGTGGCCCGGGGATGCACTATATCTAAAGTATATTATTGATATAGATTGTCTCTTACTATTTGAATATGAATCTATGGAAATCACATGTCCTTATTGTGCCTGATCACCATAATTAGTGTATCAAATCATTAATTATGGTTGAAAAGGGGATTAAGGTTTAGAAACACATAGGTTCACTTGTTTATTGGCATCCCTTGTTAAAGGTGGGGCATAAACAGGAGGAGATTACCCAGAGTAAACTAAAAGCATCTAACTAATGAATCAATTACTATGCGAATGGAACTGGCATTAGATTAGGTAGGCGAATTACACTACAAAAGCGGGTAGTTTCTAGCTACCGGCTCTTTATTCAAATTTAACAGGAAATATGTACCAGTAATAGGGAGGAAGATGCAGTGTCACCCGTGGTGAAACTGTGTTCTAAGGAATCTGTCATCATAAAATCAATTCAATTTTATTTTCCATTTTTAATTTCTTGCTTCTGTTTAAAACAACCATCCCAATCAATTTTCATCGGCCTAGTTGATCAAATTGCAGTTAGTACTAGTCTTTGGACAACTGCTTCCCTGATTTCAACTCAGGCCTCAAAGAGCCTATATTACAAGACACATTCACTTGCATTTTGCACGCACAGTAAAGCCGTGTCAAGTTTTTGGCACCATTGTCGGGGAAGCGGCAATAGTCCAGCACTACAAGTGTTGTGGTTGGCCACTCTAGGCCACTTTTCCTTTTTAATTTTATTTTTACACTTTTTGAGATGAAATTTGAAATATCAATTTTTAATTTCTTGCTATCTCTTGTGCTTAAACCTATATTATCTCTTTCAGGTGATAGTTTATGGTGCATACATGTAGTACGGACTACGAAGACTCCACTTAGAGTAGTCTAACAGTTGTAGCATTAAGAGATAAAGCCCAAGCGTACTGCAATTTAGAAAAGGGATTAACCCCTAGCATTCCAGACACTCCTCCAGTAGATACACCCATTCTAGTTGAACAATCAGAGATGGATGAGGAGAAGACTATCTGGGAAAAGATCAAAGCATCATCGTCAACTGCACAACTGGGTCCCATAAAAAGGTAGGCAGTTGATGTGGGTAGTTTAAAGATTGACCCAGGACTGGTGGCCCTGGTGAAGTCCTAGGCATCCATTGATATAGTTTTGAGGACCTGATGGCTCACATCAACACCTTTGTGGAGAGATGCGACATTCTAAAAATTGATAGGGTCCCGAAGACATTTATTTATTTAAAACTATTTTCTTCATCTCTGGCGGACAAAGCAAAAGCCTGGTCTACAATTTGAAGCTAGAATCCATTGGGACAAGGGACGAGATGATAGACGCCTTCTTTGAGCGTTACTTCCCACCACAGAAAACCAACGATCTGGTTAGGAAATCTACAACTTCAAGCAACAAGCTAAGGAGTCCTACTCGGAGGCCTGGGAGAGATTTCAACATGTGATGCGGAAGGTCCCACATCATGGTATTAAGCTAGAAGATCAGGCCAAAATCTTTTATTATGACCTCCATAAAGATGAGTGGATCACATTGGACAGTGCAGGCAAGGGTTTCTTTCTCAACAATAAACCATCCAAGTGTCATGAGATATTGTAGAATATGTCCAAGAATCAATCCTGGGGAGTAGAAAGAGAACGCCCAGTGACAATCAAGAGTGTGGGAGAGTCTAAGGTAATGAACGCTCTTAATGAAAAGCTAGACATGATCTCCAAGAAGCGATGTTAGAGGGATGGGAACTTCTCAAATGAGGAGGAAGGATAGGTCAAATATGTGTGTCAACAAGGATACAGGAACAATGAGTACTCCTGGTGAAAGGACCCAAAGTTCTCCTGGAAGGGTCAAAACAACATCTAACAGGATCCCAGTCAAGCAAGGCAACAAGGAATTGCATAATAGAAGAACAAGGGGTATGAAGATGAAAACATGCACGATCTTCCAAAGAAGTTGGTGAAATAGAATGACATGGTGATCAACCAGCAGCAAAGAGAGCTACAAAACCACATGGCTCAATTTCTTAGTTTAGAGACTCAGATTTCACAGATTGCAGCAGAGGTGGAAGCAATTACGAATAATGGCAAATAGGATTTTCCAGGTAACATAGATGCTCCATTGGGAACCAATAGGTGAAAGCTATAATTCTGAGGAGCGGTATAAAACTGCTTGGTGGGGACAAGCAAAGTCAACCCAAGCCAGAGGAGACAAAAGATTCAAGCAACAATGGGGAGGCGGTTGCAGTGGATGCCATAGTAGATCTAGAACAGGGCGATGAAGATAGAACAACGCAGACAGATTATCCAGAAGTGATAGGGGCAAGGCCACAGCCTTATGTCCCACCTCATCCAAGGTCACAGGTGATACTAGTTCCCTTCTCCAATAGTGTGATGTCCAGAAAGGCAGATCAGTAATTTAGGAAATTTCTGGATAGTTTCAGGAAATTTTCCATCAATATACCATTGATTGACGCCATTGAGCAGATGCCCTATTATGGTAAATTTCTGAAGGATGTCATCAACAAAAAGAGGCATATATTTGATACCGACAATGTGATGCTGAAGGAGTAGGTGAGTGTGTTCATTTTGGGAACACTACCACCAAAATGACAAGACCTGGGTTGTTTCAATATCTCATGTTTCATAGGAAAGACCATGTTCGGTGAGGTGTTGTGTGATTCAGGGGCTAGCATTAATCCGATGCCCTTGACAACATTCAAGAAGTTAGTCCTGATAGAATCCAGAAAAAGCAGCATGACAATACAACTGGAAGATAATTTGATGGTTAGACTGTATGGGATATGTGAAGATGTTCTGGTTAAAGTAGACATGTTTGTGTTTCCAGCTGACTTTGTAGTCATGGAAATGCAAGATGATCATGGCAATGAACATCTACTAGGGAGGCCTTTCCAAGCTATGACAAACATGATCCTGGAGATGGGAAGAGGAAGATTGACACTAGGTATCCAAGATGACCGATTGATATCCGGATGCCAGAAGTATCAAAGTCAAAGGAGAAGGAAGCTCAGTGCAATAGCTTGAAGTACATTGAGGGACCGGTGTCCCTATTTCTAGGAAGACCATTTTTAGATATGGTACATGTCATGACAAAAGTGGATAAGGGTACACTGGCAGTGGACATTATGGAAAATACTAAGGTGGTGTCCTTAGTAGAAGATGTGCGATATCTAGAGAATGTAGAGGAGGTAGACTTCCCACCAGCAGTTGAAGAAATCAAAGATAACTCAATCGTATAGGTCCATCCAGAATTGTCGTTGGATGTGTGCTTGATGAATTTGGAGAGAGACTACCCCCATTGCAACTCCTGGAAGGAATGTGCTTTGATGCTGAAAGCACTCCCGTGCTGCTATACAAGACACTTTGAGGATCTAGGACCACTGCCCCCACCTTTAGTCTCTTCATTAGTGAATCCTCCTGATTTGGAGCTGAAGCCGCTGTCTCGAAATTTGAAATATGTTTTCTTGGTGGCGGAAGAGAATCTCCCGGTCATCATCTCATCAACATTGAGCAATGATGAAGAGGCTCAGCTTCTATGAGTATTGAGAACCACCAAGCAACATTCGGGTGGTTTGTGGCTGACATTAGAGGCATCTCCCCCAGCCTATTCCAACACATAATATGATTAGAAGAAAGAGCTAAAGCAGTAGTTCAACCATAGTGGCATTAAATCCAATTATGATGGAAGTGGTGAAGAAGGAAGTCATGAAGGTCTTGTCGGTAGGTATAATTTATGCAATATCTGATTCCACATGGGTAAGTATGACATAAGTTGTACCTAAGAAAGGAGGGATAAATGTGATAACTAACTCTGCTAATGACTTAAAACCAATGAGGTTAGTCATAGGGTGGTGTGTGTGTATAGATTATCGTCGCTTGAACGTTGTTACATTGAAGGATCACTTTCCTTTACCTTTTATCGATCATATTTTGGAATGATTGGCTGGTCATTCCCATTTGTGTTTTCTCGATGGTTATTCCAGATATAATCAGATTTCTATCAAGCCTATGGATCAGGAGAAGTCCACCTTCACCTGTTCCTATGGCACGTTTTCCTATAGACGATTGTCGTTTGGATTGTGTAATGTACCCTCTACCTTCCAACGTTGTATGCTCGCCATTTTTTCTGACATGGTTGAACAGTGCTTGGAAGTATTCATGGATGATATTTTGGTTTATGGAGAGTCTTTTGAAGACTGTCTATATAACCTCGATAAAGTGTTACATCGGTGCCAAGACACTCACCTAATTCTTAATTGCGAAAAATTTCATATGATAGTGAGTAAGGGGATCGTGTTGGGACACAAGGTGTCCAATAGGGGAATGGAGGTTGATCCAGTAAAAATAGAGGTTACTTCTAAGCTACCTCCACTGACATTGGTGAAGGGAGTGAGGAGTTTTCTAGGTCATGCTGGATTTTATCACCGATTTATAAAAGATTTTTCAAAAATTGCAAAACCCCTATCTGTATTATTATAAAAGGACTTTGAGCTTTGTTTTGATGATAAATGCATTAAAGCGTTTGAGGTCATCAAGGAAAAATTGATTTCAGCTCTTGTTGTTCAAGCTCCAGATTAGAGTAAGACATTTGAGCTGATGTGTCATGCATCAGATTATTGGGTGGGTGCAGTCTTAGGATAGCGCCAAGACAAAGTCCCTACTGTGATATACTATGCGTCGAAGACTTTGAATGGTTCTCAATTAAACTATACCACCAATGAAAAAAGAACTATTGGCTACTATTTTTCCTTTTGAAAAATTTAGGCAATATTTAGTGGGGGGGAAGGTAATTGTTTGGACTGATCACGCCACCATCAAATACCTTTTACAAAAGAAAGACGCTAAGCCTAGATTAATCAGGTGGATCCTACTTTTTCAAGAACTTGACATTAAAGTAAAGGATAAGGCATGTATTGAGAATGTAGTAGCAGATCATATCTCTAGATTAGAGAGAGTGGATGAGAGGGATGTGGACATCCCTATTGTGGAAGAATTTCCAGATGAGCAACTTTTTGCTCTCAAGGCAGCAAACCCTTGGTATGATGAGATTGTGAATTACCTGGCATGTGGGATACTGCCAAAGGATTGGGGATACCAAGAGAAGAAGAGATTCTTCTATTCTTTGAGATATTACGTGTGGGATGACCAGATATTGCTGAGGTAATGCAGGGATGACATTTTGAGGAAATGTGTGTCGGAGAGTGAGTATGAGAGTATCTTGTCACATTGTCACTCACTCCCCATAGGAGGGCATCACACTAGTTATAGGATTGTAGCTAAAGTCTTAGAGAGTGGGTTTTATTTGCTAACTTTGTTCGAAGATGCTTATAACTATGTTCGTTGTTGTACTCATGTCAACGTGCATGTACCATTTCCAAAAGACACGAAATGCCCTTAAATGTGTTTCAAGAAGTTGAAGTTTTTTATTTATGGGGCATAGATTTCATGGGACCGTTTGTGTCTTCAAACTCAAACCTATACATATTACTTGTTGTTGATTATGTGTCAAAATGGGTGGAAGCAATTCTAACCCAGACCAATTATGCACATGTTGTATGCAAATTTGTCAAAAACAATATTTTCGGCAGTTTTGGTGTCCCTCAGATGATCATAAGTGATGGGGGGGACTCATTTTACCAATAGAAAGTCTAGAGATTTATTGTGTAAGTGTGGGGTAAAACACTGAGTGCGAACTCCATATCACCCACAAACATAGGGTCAGGTTGAGGTGTCCAACAAGGAAATTAAGTAGGTTTTAGAAAGGACAGTCTCAACAAATAGGACAAATTGGAGTATGTTCCTCAATGATGCGCTATGGGCATACAGGACAGCCTATAAATCACCTATATGAACTACACCTTTTAGATTGGTTTATGGGCGCACTTATCACTTACCTGTGGAATTGGAGCATACGTCTAGATTGGGCGTTGAGAAGATTGAACTTTAATATTGATGAAGCTGGGAAACATAGAATGTCGCAATTGAATGAGTTGGATGAGTTGAGGATGAATGCCTATGAAAACACCAAGATCTATAAAGATAGGACAAAGAAGATCCATGATAAGAACATCCTACATAGGGTGTTTACTCTGTGGTAAAAGGTGTTACTTTTGAATTCTAGACTTAAGTTGCATCTAGGAAAATTAAGTTCTAGATGGAGTGGACCCTATGAAACTTTGGAGGTTTTTCCCCATGGTGCTGTGAGGATCAGAGATGGAGCTGTGTCATTCCTTGTTAATGTCTAGCAGTTGAAGCACTACTTTGGGGGAGAGGTTGAGAAAGGAATTGAGGAAATCAAGCTCTTAAGGGTTGAGGAGGATTATAGGTTTTCTTTGAGTCTAGCCTAGGACGTTAAACAAGGGCGCTTGTTTGAAGGAAACCCAACTTTTACTTTGCTTTCATTAGGTTGCTGGTGCGTTTCCGCTAGAGGTGCAACACACTAGCCGATTTGACCTGACTAGATGCGCCCCACGAGGTTGGAACACACGTGATGGGAATTTTCTTTCGAAATTTATAAACCTAAACTATCTACCTACATCTACTAAAACACTACACCCGCAAGCGCACGGGGTCGTGTCGTAGTATAGGAAGGTGGCAAGTAAAGGGTCGATCCACAGGGAAAATAGGGGGCACTAGAGCTAGGTTAGTTTAGCTAGGTTCCTACTGTGGAGACTAGGGTTAAGGGTTTAAAGGTAATTTTGATTGTTAACTAAGGATGAACAAGAAAGCAATTAAAGGCGAGAATGAAATCTATGTTAACCCTAGGTTAGATTAAGACTAAACAGGCAAGAAAGGATTAAGCAAGGTATGAAAAGGGAAATTTACACTAAAGCAATCAAGTGAGAAGTGAAAGAGCAATTAAAGTGCTACACTAACATGAACAAGACAAGAGCAAAGCAAGAAGATAACTAAGCAAGGAAAGAACTAATTAAGTTAAGCAAGAACAAAACTAGGGTTTCAAGCAGTAAAGAGATGTGTGGGTTGTTTAGGGGTATGAACTTATCACTTAAGTTGGGGGGTGACATATGAACATTATTATTCCATTTAGATTATCCAAACCAAACAACAAGTTAGAGTCTAACAAATTAACCTAAGTTGCTAACTGGCCATGGATATGCTAGGTTGTGTATAGGGGAACTAGTCTCTAACACCCCCTACTACCCTTACGAGGCTCAACTGGGTTAGGGATTAGGTTCAATTCAATTAGAGTCTAATCAAGTCTAGGTTTCTAGATTAGGCATTCCTAGGGCAATTAGGGGCCGAGGGTAGTAATTGGGAGGTGAGATTCGGGTTTTGGACCCCAATTCCCCCACATTCTAGCCTTGAGAAGGCTCCGTGCTAATTGCACTAGAATTATCAAATCTAGCTACTTAGATCTCTCACTTAGGTTTAGGGAGATTGATTAGGATGTAGAAAGATGGGAGGCAACCTAGGGATCCAAGAATTGGACCTACGGGAAAATCCCACAATTCACACATATAAGCAATTTGCCCAAATTTCTAGGTGATTTCACACACAAACCAACAAGCAATCCATGGAGAATGAGATGCAAATAGAATATAATCATTGAGAAATGGAATTACAACGTTCACATGTCATTTTCCCCGAACATGGTATCAAAGTAACATAATTTCCCCCAAACAGCCCACCCACAGGGTCCTAGCTACTTATAGAAATGGAAAATACAAAAAGAGAGAAGAAAGAGGTAGAAGAAGCCATGGAGCTCGGTGTAGATGAAGCAATCCTCCTCTCCAGAAGTTGCAGGACGTCCTCCTCCTTCCTCCAAGTATGAAATGACTTGGAATGATGAAAGGAAGTGGATGGAAGGCTTATATATAGGGGGTTATGTGGTGGAAATGGTGAAATGGAGTGGATTTGAGGTGGATATGGAGTGGAATGGAGTGGGTGCCAATTTGGGGAGCTAGGAAGGGGTAGAGGGTAGCTGACCTCGTGCCCCAGCTGCCACCTAGGTATATATAGGTGTCTAGGGGGTCTAGGGGAAAGTTAGGGGTAAAATAGGTAAAGCAGTGTAAACTAGGTGGGTTTTGTGAGTAGCACGGCCATGGTAGGTCACCACAGCCGTGGTGGGTAGGGTAGACCACGACCATGGTGGGTAGGGTAGACCACGGCCGTGGTAGGGGGCACGTTCATCGGAATTAAAATGTGGAGATCATAGGGATATGTACATGGATGGCCATGGCTGTGGGGGCTCACCACGGTCGTGGTGGGGACCTATGGCCACGGGCATGTTGATCACCATGATCGTTTTGGCCATTTTCATCAATTTCTGGGAGTTTTAGTGATTTTTTGTGCTTAGGGAATGTCTACCACGACCGTGGTGGCTTACCACGGTCGTGGTGGTGTCTCTCCCATATATTTGAGCTTTGAACTTGATCATCCATGGAAGGTATTGCTTCAAAACATTCTTTGACCACTTGGGGTAGGTTGGAAGTGGTTTTAGCCTCATTTTGGGCTTCTCCAAGCCTGAGGAAACCCTAGATTGGACCATCCTCTTTCCATGCCATCAAGTAGTGGACAAAGTACCTATAAAACATGCAAAAAGCTTCCATAAGTGCATTTGATAGAAATAAGCATATTGGAGGAAATAACATTTAATCTAGCAAGTATAGATGTGATTAAAATGCAATATGACACAAGATGAAGCCCTAAAATAGGGCTGAATCATGACCCCAAACTTGAAACATATTTGTCCACAAGTATGTTCCAACTCAATCTCTCTACAAAACTTCCACAAAAAGAAATGACATATGCAGTGTGAAAGATGATTATTGTTGAATGGGATCAAAGATGACTAAGTGAATGCATTTCACCTCTCTCCTCTCCTACTTTCACAATCCAACCATGAAAAGAGCACAAAGCATATGAACTACAAATATAGCGCATAGAATACACAAGTTATCCATACTTCTTCCATAAAGTTCTTGGTAAACTGTTTCATGATGGTGTTAATCAAGGATGACTAGGAGTGTTGTTTCACATTCAAGCATTCAGTCTTATATTTCAAATCATACCAAATGACCCACGTGGCTGTGGAAAAAGGAAAAATGAGCTAAGTTTGATGCTTCTTAGCTCAATGGGTATGAAAGTGGAAGAAAGGGTTGCGGTAAGATTTTTGGAGTGTTTTTACACACTCATCTTTTCTTTATCTGAATTCTCTTAAATAGGAGCATCCTTTTATTTTATGTTTGCTTTTCTTTTTCTTTTCTTTTTCTTTGCTCTTGGTGTAGATGGGGCATATGGTGGATAGAGTGAAGCGGGGAGAAAAAGATATGGCCACCCCAAACTTTTGGAGGTGGCCAAGGCTGATTATGTGCACTAGGGCATCTTTTTATGAGGCGGAGGGGTATGAAGATGGTGGAAGAAGAGTCGGGTCAAAGTGGGGTCATTGGTATGATTTTCCATATAAGACATCCTGCATGAAAGTTAATCCAATACTTAATCCTAGATATCACACCACATGAATGAACAAGATGAAATTGGTATATCAAACACATGATTCCACAAACACTAAGCGTTCAAAGCTTTCTCAAGTTCACAATTCAGCCAAATCAATCACAATCATGAGAGAGGTGATGCACATGTAAAAAGTCAAACATTGATACCACTTAGCAATAAAGCATGACATTTCACTTGCACTAGTCAAAGGTCGTCATTTTTACTCAAAACAGTAGAGATTGGGTCAAAACATACTTTTTAGACAAGAAATCTCAAAATTTGGGAAAAATTGGCCAAAAGGGTGCCAAGTTCCCTCCAATCACATCTAAACCCATATTATTGAACTTTAAACAGAAAACAAGCAAATCCTAACTAAAACATGCAAGAATTACCAAAAATCTACATGATATGCAATGCATGGAAAAAAGGGAATTTTTTTTGAAAATTACGCAAAAATGGCTGGAATGTAAACTACACGGCATGCAAGGGTGCAAAGCAGTAAAGAAAATCCACACTAGATAGATCAAAAGCAAACAAAGATCATGTCAGACATGTAATCAAAATGAGAGAATGAGATAGGTGGTGCATACCGCCCTACCACCCCAAACGTTTGAATCATGTTATCCTCAGCATGAAACTAGAGCTTAGGGATAGTAGGGTGAAGATCATGACTGGTGCAGATCGTTCGAATGTAGGTCACCCTGTTGTGGCTGGTGGTCGACCCTCACAATGGTCATGGTTGATCGCCACGGTCGTGGCCACTCCTCTTCAACACGGTCGTGGCGGGTGGCCACTGGTGCGCTCCCGCTAGAGGCTTGCAACACCGGCCAACTAGGGTGGCCGAGTGCAATCCACGAGGTCGGAAGTCACGAGAGATGAGATACTCGCTTTCGAAATTTGTATGGTCCCAAATCAAGTCGATCACTAAAACTAAAACAGTTCACCTGCAAGCATACGGGGTATTGTCGTAATATAGGCGAAAGGCAAGATGCGGGGTCGAACCACAAAGATAGAGGGGGCACTAGAGTTAGAAGCCGTGAGCTATGTTCTTTTTGCGGAGCTAGGGTTTTAGGGTTTTAATCTTGTTTGATGGTTTGATTATACTAAAGAACAAGTATGAAAGACACAATTGAAACTAAGTTATCAAAAACTGAACTAGCAATCTAGGTGACAAACTAGCTAAACAAAGGCGGGGGCAAGATGGACTAGACTAAGAAAGCAATTAGCAACTAAGGAACTGAATTAACCACTAACTAGAACACAAACCAAGATTAACACTAGCTAGCAAAACTAGGCAATTAACTAAGTTAACTAAAGCAATTGAACTACACTAGCATTAACAAGCAAACAGAGCAATTAAGGTTTTAAGCAAGAGTGATTAAGGTGGGTGGGCCGTTTAGGATATGTCACTTTGATTTTTGTTGGGGGATTTCATTAAACATGCATGATGCTCAATTCATATATAGATTACCAAACCAAACAACAAGGACAATGCCATTAGAACATACCCTATACTACTAGTAGAAGACTAGGGTTAGGTGTAGTTCTAGTGAGATTGGCCAAATCTAGGTTTCTAGGGTAAGTGATAGTGGACAATTGAGGGTTGGGGGTAGAGATGGGAGTGGAGATGAGGGGATTTGATCTCATGCCACTAGCCACTCTAGCCTTTAGAAGGCCCTAGCAATTGCATCACTCTCACTTACACTAGCCACTTAAATCTCACACTTACTTGTAGGAGGAGGGATGTGTATGTAGGAACAAAGGGGGCTAGCTAGGGATCCACTAATTGGACCTAGGAGCCAATCCTAAGATTGCCACATACACTCCAATTCCTCCTAGAAGCTAAGTGTCATCAAACATCTCAAAGCAAGCAATCCATGTTATAAGCACACACCACATGCAATAAAATAGGAAATGAGATAGAAGCAAGAAGCAATCATCATATATATGAATTAAGTTCATTACAAGAAACTTTCCCCCAACATGGTATCAAAGTCACATTTTAACCCCAAACAGCCCACCACAAGGGGCTTAGCTAGACATGATCAAGAAAGCAAGAAAAGAAAGGGGTAGAAGAGGAAGAAACTCCATGAAGCTTGATGAAGTGGCCTTCTCTTCACCTCCAAGCTGCTGCAGACGACCTCCCTCCTCCAAGGGTGTAGGGGAGCATGAAATGGTGGGGGATTATGGATGAAAGCCTAGGAAACTAGGATTCCATGGTGGAATGAGGGTGGATATGGTGGATGGTCAGCCAAAATGCAAGGAATTTGCACAAGGAACTCAAGAATGGAGGGTGGAGTAGTGTAGCAGCTGTGAGAGAGTGTAACCTAGTGCTTTGGCCGCCACCCAGGTATATATAGGTGGTGGTGGAAGCACTAGGGTAAGTTGGGGTAGTTTAGGAAAAGCAGTACAAAGTTGTGTAGGGTCGGTGATCACCACGGTCGTGGTGGGTGTGCCACGGCCGTGGTGAGGGTAGTGGGGAACGGACGTGGGGGGTGAATACGGTCGTAGTGTGAAGGAAGTGGTGAAAAAGCAAAGTATGGTGGTGGACACGGCCGTGGCAGAGTGCCACGGTCGTGGTGGGTAAGGGGCACCACGGACGTGTTGGGTAATACGGCCATTTTGGAGGAGGAGGAGGTGACCGTGGGAGGGGCCACGGTCGTCTTGATCATATTCGGCCACGGTCGTGGTGTCTTGGAGGAAAACCCTGTTGGCAACTGAACTTCTGGCAATTAATTCCCATGACCGTGGCAGGGTGCCACGGCCGTGTTCTCTTCTACTGACCACGACTGTGCTGATGGCCACGTCTGTGGTGTCTTCAATGGCCACGGTCATGGTAGGTGGCCACTACCGTGGGATTCTGTGGAATTTCCATGTTGAACTTGGAACTTCATTGCTAATAAAGGCACGACCATGGCATTGTGGCCACGGCCGTAGTGAGGCTTGCATGACTTTATTTCACTTCTGACTTTGTCATTTTCGGATGTCTTCTCTTGGGGATGATTCTTGACCATTGGAGGTAGGTTGAGGGAGACTTTGGGGCCTTCTTTGGGTCCCTCCATGAGTGGGGGAACCCTAGAACTCCTTTCTCTCTCTTCCATCTAAGCATGGTTCAAGTACCTGAAAAATAGTGCAAAGAACATCCATAAGCATATTTGCAATGATAAGCATATTAGGGGTAAAAAGCTTGTAATCTACATGTTTAGATGTGACTTAAGTACAAAATGGCACAGGATGGAGCCCTAAAATAGGGCTACATCACAACCCCAAACTTAAAACATACTTGTCCTCAAGTATGCTCTAACTCAATCTCTCTACAAATTTTCCATGAAGAAGAAATGACAGATGCAATGTAAAAGATGATTATTGCTGAATGGTATCAAAGATGACTAATTACATGCATTTCACCTCTCTCCTATCCTACTTTCACAAACTAATCATGAAAAGTGCACAAAGCACATGAACTTCAAATATATTGCATAGAATATACAAGTTATCCATATCTCTTTCATTAAGTTCTGAGTAAACCGTTTCATGATAGTGTTAATCGAGGATGACTAGGAGTGTTGTTTCACATTCATGCATTCAGTCTTACATTTCAAATCATACCAGATGACCCACGTGGCTGTGGAAAAGGGAAAAATGAGCTAGGTTTGATGTTTCCTAGCTCAATAGGTATGAAAGTGGAAGAAAGGGTTGCGGTAAGATTCTTGGAGTGTTTTTACACACTCATTTTTTCTTTATTTGAATGCTCTTAAACAGGAGCATCCTCTTATTTTGTTTTTGCTTTTCTTTTCTTTCTTGCCCTTGGTGTAGATAGGGAAAATGGTGGATAGAGTGAAGTGGGGAGATCAAGATATGGCCACCCCAAACTTTTGGAGGCGGCCAAGGCTGGTTATGTTCACTAGGGCATCTTTTTATGAGGCGAAGGGCTATGAAGATGGTGGAAGAAGAATCGGGTCAAAGAGCGGTCATTGGTATGATTTTCCACATAAGACATCTTGCATGAAAGTTAATCCAATACTTCATCATAGATATCACACCACATGAATGAACAAGATGAAATTGATATATCAAACAAGTGATTCCAAAAACACTAAGCGTTCAAAGCTTGCTCAAGTTCACAATTCAGCCAAATCAATCACAATCACAAGAGAGGTGATGTACATGTAAAAAGTCAAACATTGATACCACTTAGCAATAAAACATAACATTTCACTTGCATTAGTCAAAGGTCATCGATTTTACTCGAAACAGTAGAGATTGGGTCAAAACATGCTTTTTAGACAAGAAGTCTCAAATTTGGGCTAAATTGGCCAAAATGGTGCCAATTTGCACTAAATCACATGTAGACCTACTTTAGGGAATTTAAAGACATAAAGCAGCAAATCCTACTTAACATGCACACGAAACTACAAAAACTACATGAAGATGCAATGCATGGTCTGGAAAAGCAAAAATTTTGAAAAATTACACAAAAATGCAGAAATTAACTACATGCCATGCAAAGATGCAATGAAAAGAACAAAAACAATAAAACTAAACTAGATGGCAGGGGTGATATCAAAATGACAAAATGAGAGATAGAGTGGTGCATACCAACCTACCCACCCCAAACTTTAGATTCATGTTGTCCTCGGCATGAAACTATAGATTAGGGGAGATAGGGGAAGTGTCATGGCTGCGGTGGCTGGTCTGGCATCTGCGGAGGATCTGGAGGAGGAGTTGAGGCTGGAGCTGATCTTGATGGAGGATGCTGGTAGTAGTGCCCCCAGTAGTCGTCCTGGGGTGGAGGGTACGCTTGTTGATGTCCAGCTATACCACCCCAAAAGTCTGCACCCCATTCGGGGTTTCTTGCTGCCTGGGCATGTTGGTACTGGTACAAGTGGTTGATCTGATAGTGCATCTGCTGTTGATCTTGCCACATGTACTGCTGGACAAGCTGCATGTCACCTTGGGTCTTCTGAATATTCTCAAGGTGTGCCTGGATTGTGGCCATGTCATAGGCATTCCCTGAGGGTGGCTGCAGCTGGGATGTCCCCTCATCCCTCCTTCTTGTTCTTTGGGGCTGCTTTTATTCTACATCTTCTTGCTCCTGCCCTTGCACATTAGATTCAGCAACGTCTTCATGTGCGGCAGCGGCTCCCCTTGTATACGTCTCTCTTGGGTGTTCTTGCTGCCATTTCAAAAGTTTTTCTTTCAATTTGAAAAGAACTCCCAACGCGGATAGAAGAGGTGCCGCGTGGTATGGCATCTCGAGCTCAAAGTCTGGCACACTAGTAGTAACATAGATCATCTTCTTTTCCTTCATCTTTATAGTGTGCGAGCGCACCAAGTAGTTGAGGTCAACAAACTCTGCCTCAAGTGCGTCATGTAACCCCGATAGATCGTATCCCAACTCTAGTGCAATCGATGTCACAAACCCACCCATGAAAAAGGGTTTTGTGCTCTTGTAGGGTATGGACTTCATATGATCAATCAATAGAACACCAAGGTCTAGGTGCTTCTTGAGGTGCATTAATATCAAGACAAACATATCTTTTTGTGAAATGGAGCCTTGATTATCATACCTCCCCACAATTGTGTTTGCCAAGACCTTCTGTACATAGCACATCATCGGGTTGCTTATGGCGGTTGTTTTTTATCTTCCTGCCTCGTACACGCCGCTTCCTGTGATTGTCTCCCAGAAATAGGCATAATCAAGTTCTTTCTCCCTCTCTAACAAGCCGTCATCCAACTTGACGGCCTCTTCAGGACTTGCGGTGAATATCCCATTCAGCTCAGTGGATGTGAGGGTGTGCACATTGCCCATTATGGAAAATTTGATTGCGTCACAACCTCTCACTTTTGTCCTTTTGAGAGTGGCGAAGAATTCTCGGGTCAAGGCGACGTAGGTTGGTTAGGGTGTGAAAAGGATATCCCACAACCCTATTCTCTTTAAGTTTTGTTCTACTGCTGCCTTGATCCCGAGATCTTCAATTTCCTTCTCAGACCTGTACTTCGTGGTGATGACTCGCCTTGTCATGCACTCGGGGTAGATAAGATCAACCTTCTTTTGCATGTGTTCTTTACCATAGGACACTCCTATCGGTGCTTTGCCTAGGGTCTTTTCTCTATCCGCCTCCAATTGTGCCAGAATATCATATCCTTCATGCTCAAGCTCTACCTTTTCCTCCTCGCTGTCTTCTTCTTCCTCCATCGTGTAGGAATGCGAGCCCGAGCTGGTGTCCAGATTGTAGCAGTGGGCCGACTGCTCCTCATCTTGCTGCAGTTGTCGTGTGGGTCATGGCCACATCACGCCTTGCCACCGTACTAGACGTCGAGTGGCGGGGTGGTGTGGGCTTTGGAGGCAGCCTGGATGATGACATTGTTGTCTTTGTTTTTGGATTTTTCTTGGCAGGCGCCGCCTGGATTTCATCAATAAGGTCATCCAAGTCGACCCCCATGGACTCCTCCTCTTCTTCGTCCTCTCCCTCGTAGGTGGCATCTGTGATGTGGTGGCTATCGGATGAGCGGGAGTGTGATCCGCTCACCGATTGTGACCGGCAGAGGGAATGGTGGGCGGAGGTGGTAGGTAAAGGTGTGTGGGATGGCATGGACACCTCAGAGGAAGCGTTCTTGGAACATCGCTTCCCTCCGGTGATGATGTTCGTCCCCTTGGTTATGGCTCTCCCGATCTTTTTCATGGTGGAGATGGAGGTGAAGGTGGTGATTTTTGGATTTTTATGGAGAAGGTGGTGTGGATGTGGTTTTGTGGGTGGAATGGAAGGACAGTGATGTATGGATGGTGGGTATATGATTTGTGGTGGATTTGGGTGAGAATGGAAGGGTTTTCATGGAGGTTTTGTGTAGGGGAGCTATAGGGCGGAGTGGAGATGGAAATGGAGATGGAGTAGCGATTGGGCTAGATTGGATGGTGGAAATGGTAGAGGGATGGGTGGGGATTGATTTGGAATGGATTAGAGATCAAACGGAGGTGTTTTTGGTGGTTGGAGGTGGAGTTTGGAGGAGCACAGAGTCGTTTTATGCCGCCATGGTCGTGGGTGAGATCTTGAAGATGATAGAATGAAGAGGGGGTCGAGTTTAGATGCTTAAAAGTTATATTTTTTTTCCAGAACCGGGCTCGGCCACGGTCGTGGCCAGGGTTAGGTAGCACGGCCGTGGTGGGCGCCACAGTCGTGTTGTCAAAGAAGAGAGCCCCGGCTTGACCTTGCCATGGTCGTGGCTGCGCGCCACGGTCATGGTCATTCCTTCTCAGCACGGCCGTGGTGATGTACCACGGTCGTGGCTATTTCTTCAAAAATGTTGTTACTTTGGCCAACTTGGTGCTTTAATTCGCACAGTCGTGGTGGGAAACCACGGTCGTGCCTTGTCCTCCTACCACGGTCATGGTGATGTGCCACGGTCGTGGCTGATCTTGCAAAAACCCTGTAGCTTTGGCCACTTTGATGCATTAATTTGCACGGCCGTGGCAGGAGGCCACAGTCGTGTTTGGCCAAGCACACCATGGTCGTGGTCTGTCTCCACGGCCGTGTTGGGGTTGTTTCTTTAATTTTCGAAGATCCAAAACTTGCACTTCAACTTCATTTGTTCTTTGTCCACAAATCTGACTGAATGACCATGATTCACTTCTATACCCTCTCTCTCTAATGTCTATCACCTGCCATAACATCAAAACTCAAACAAAAACATCAAGCACAAATGTGCGTGTGTGTATTTGTGTAAAAGAAAACTAAAGTATTGAAAAGGAAAAGGTTCGAGAATCTCAAACCACATGGGTTGCCTCCCACTAGTGCTAAATTTTACACCTTCATCCGGGCTTATTGATTGTAGAACTCGAATCATTTCTTTGGAATTCTTAAAGCATCCTTGTGATAGATTGCCTTCTCATCAGTCTCCCACCATTCTTCTTCATCTGATTGTTCCTCCACCAACATAACAATGTCAAAACTCTGATTTCCTTTGTCCGGATCCACTTCAACAATGGGTTTCAAACGTTGCCCGTTGATGGCGAATCCCTTAGCTCCTTCTTTTGCACATATAACCACAGCGTCGGATGGGTAAACCTTTTTTACTAGATATGGTCCTTCCCATCTAGATCGGAGTTTTCCGAGTAAGAACTTCATTCTAGAATTGTAGAGCCATACCCACTTCCCAGGCTCAAACTCCTTCTTCTTGATTAGCTTGTCGTGTAGAAACTTGGTTCTCTCTTTGTAGCTCTTTGACATTTCATACGCCTCATGGCGCATTTCTTCTAGCTCGTTAAGTTGGAACTTTCTTTTCACTGTTGCATTCTCTATGTCAAAGTCCATGTTCTTCAAAGCCCACAGTGCCTTGTGTTGCATTTCTATCGGCAGGTGGTAGCTTTTGCCGTAGATGAGCTTGAAAGGTCTGGTGACAATCGTGGCTTTGTAAGCAATCATGTACACCCATAAAGCTTCATTGAGGAGGAGTGACCAATCCTTAAGGTCCGGTCTCACCGTCTTCTCCAAAATGAGCTTTATCTCCCTATTGGCCAGCTCAACTTGGCCACTGGTTTGCGGATGATATGGAGTGGCCACTCTATGGTTCACTCCATGCTTTTTGAGTAGTCCCTCAAAGGTTGGGTGGATGAAATGGCTTCCCCCGTCACTTATCATTGCCCTTGGAATGCCAAAACGACTGAAGATGTTAGATTTTACAAAGTCACAAACCACCTTGTAGTCATTTGTTCAGGTGGCAATGGCTTCTATCCACTTTGATACGTAGTCCACTATGACCAAAATGTAATCATATCCAAAAGAGGGTGGGAAAGGACCCATGAAGTAAATCCCCCATACATCAAACACCTCTACCACTAGGATGGGTGATAGAGGCATCATGTCTCTCTTTGAGATAGTGCCTACCCTTTGGCACTTCAAGCAGCTTTTGCAGAATTCATGTGAGTCTTTAAACAATGATGGCCAATAGAAACCACTTTGAAGAACCTTGGCGGCAGTGCGCTTTCCCCCAAAGTGTCCTCCACATATCCCGGAATGGCACATGGAGAGGACATCCTGTTGTTCCACTTCCGGCATGCATCTTCTCACCAGCTGATCGGGGCAATACTTGAAAAGGTGAGGGTCGTCCCATGCATAGTTCTTCACCATAGCAAACAATCTTTTGCTCTCCTCCCTTGTCCACATGCTTGATATCTTCCCACTAGCCAAGAAATTGGCTATGTGTTGGTACCATGGCCCTTTAGAAGATAACAGGAGGATGAGTTGTTTGTGCGGCATGGTCTCCTTAATTAACCTTGTCTCGTCAAATGGGTGATCAATCCGGGAGAGATGATCAGCTGCACCATTTTCCACTCCCTTTTTGTCCACTATCTCTATATCAAACTCTTGTAGCAACAGAATCCATCTTATCAGCCTCGGCTTTGAATCCTTCTTAGACATGAGGTATTTTAATGCAGCATGATCTGTGTAAATCACAACTCTGTTCTGCAGAAGATAGGAGTGGAACTTGTCTAGAGCAAAGATGACGGCGAGTAATTCTTTCTCGGTAGTAGTGTAATTTCGTTGTGCTTCATCTAGAGTTTTACTCGCGTAGTAGATAGCGTGAGGAATTCGGCCAATCCTTTGGCCCATCACAGTCCCCACTGCCACATTAGATGTGTCAATCATTATCTCAAATGGCAAAGAGAAATCGGGGGGCTACATGATCGGAGCAGAAATTAGCTTCTCCTTCAAGTGATTAAAGGCTTCAATGCATTGGTCATCAAAGTGAAACTCAATATCTTTTTCAAGCAGGTGGCACAGCGGTCTTGAAATTTTGCTGAAGTCTTTAATAAAACGGCGGTAGAAACCAGCATGTCCCAAGAAAGATCAGACATGTCTTATGGTGGAAGGAATGGAGAGGGTAGAGATGAGGCCCACTTTGGCCTTGTCAACTTCAATCCCGTCTTTAGAAACTCGGTGGCCTAGGACGATGCCTTCGGGCACCATGAAGTGGATTTTCTCCCAAGAAAGAACCAGCCGAACTTTCATGCATCTCTCGAGGATGGCAGCCAAGTGTAGCAAACATTCATCAAAAGTCTTTCCGAAAACTGAGAAATCATCCATGAACACTTCCAAGGATGAATCTAGCATGTCTGCGAAGATTGATGTAACACACTTATGAAATGTGGACGGGGCATTACACAACCCGAATGGCATTCTTCGATAAGTGAATGTTCCACTCGGGCAGGTGAATGTCGTATTCTCTTGATCGGCGGGGTGTACGACGATTTGAAAGTATCCAGAATACCCATCAAGGAAACAATAGAAACTCTGCCCAGCCAGTCTCTCTAGAATTTGATCAAGGAATGGGAGGGGATAGTGGTATTTCTTCGTCTCCAAATTGAGTTTTCGATAGTCCACACACATCCTCCATTTAGATTGCTCTCTAACTGGCATCAATTCACCATCGGTGTTCTCAGCAATAGTGATTCCACCCTTTTTGGGTACAACTTGTATGGGGCTCACCCAAGTGTTGTCATAAATAGGGTAGATAATTCCGGCATCAAGCAATTTGACTATCTCTTGAGTCACCACTTCTTTCAATTTCAGATTCAGTCGCCTTTGCATTTGGCGGGTTGGCCTCGCATCTTCTTCAAGATAGATTCGCTGCACACAGATGGAGGGATCAATACCCCTCAAATCAGCAATGGTCCATCCAATCGCTTGGATGTTTTTCTTTAAAACCTTCATCAAATCCTCCTATTGTGCGGGCAAAAGTATGGATGAAATGATCACCGGGAGGGTGTCATTCTCCCCTAGAAAAGCATACATCAAACCTTCAGGAAATGGTTTCAGCTCAAGTGTGGGAGGCTCTTCAAGAGAGTTTTTCAACGACTCAGAGATGGAAGGGAGGTCTTCACTTGCAGCCACCAAGGCCAGCTCACACTCTTCATCGTCTTCCTCATCATCTTCAGGAAACTCAACTATAGGATCTAGTCCTCTACCTTGAGTGGCAGTTTGAATCCAAGAAGGTAGGCATTCTTTCACGATCTCATCTAGACACTCAACTAGATAGCAGTCTTCTTCTGTTGCACCTATCACTTCGGCCTTGGCTGAAATTTTAAAAATGTTCAATCGGATCTTCATGTGCATGAACGTCACATACATTGTACTGGTTCTAACATGAATCACCGCATCAGCCGTGGGCAGGAAGGGTCTCCCCAAGATGATAGGAACCCTCCTCGTGTCTTTCTCCATATCCAAGATGATAAAATCAGCAGGAAAGAAAGCAGATGTATCGTCATCTAGTCTCACGAGCACATCATCAACAAGCCCTCTAGGCATCTTTACCGACCTGTCTTCTAACTACAAAGTGCAATGGGTCAAGCCCAACTGTCCCATCTGTAATTCTGCAAAAACATCATACGGCATGAGGTTCATGCTCGAGCCCAAGTCCAGGAGAGCTTGGTCTATGCGGTGCGCCCCAATGTAGCATGATATGATAGGAGCACTGGGATCCTTCCTCTTTCTTGGAATACTGTGCTGCAGAATCGAGATCACTTGCTCGGTAAGCTTTACCTTCTTCGGGGTTCTCCCCGTAGTTCTTCTCTTGAAAGTACAAAGATCCTTCAAAAACTTAGCATATGAAGGAATTTGATTGACTGCATCAAGCAAAAGGATATTGATCTTTACTTGTTTAAAAGTTTCCAGAATGTCTTCAGTATGCTTTTTCCTTTTTTTCTCGGAAGATGGCTCCTTAAGAGCCTCGGGGAAAGGGGGGAGTTGGTCCATCTCAACAGTATCATCGACTGGTATCACGGGATTCACAATATCATCATTCAATATCTCGGTATCAACTATCGGAATCGCGGTATCAATGCTGCCTCTTATCACAATATCATCAATCTGCACCTCAGTATCAACCTGCTCAGCCTCAGTGTCATCTCTGCCAACAATTGTACCATGGGGGCTCTCCAAAGTCCTTCCACTCCTCAATGTAGTCACTGCCTTCACATGCTCATGGGTGGTAGGAGAGGGAGCTTGTGGAGGTTGTTGTGGCTGTTGGGGTGGTGGAGGCCTTTGGTGAGGGGGCTTGGGACTTTGAAGAATGAATTGGGGTTGCAGTTGTTGTTGTGGTAGGGAATAATATTGCAGAGGTCGTTGTTTGTAGGTGTGAGGTGGAGGTGGTGCATATTGATAGTTGAGTGGCGCTTGAGGAGGTGGAGGAGCATAGGGGTTTGGTGGGGCTTGGTAAGATGGTTGAACATAAGCACTCGAAGTGTTCCCTAGAAAAGCCCCATCATTGTTCGGATTTGGCATTGGTTGAGATGGAAGTCTACCTTCTTCCCTTCTAGCCAAAGAGAGAGAAATCTGATCCAACCTCTGCTCAAGACGGTTAATAGACTACCCATGTGCATTGACATATTTTTTTACTTCATCCAGGCTTCTTAGCCTTCTTAGCACTTCCTCCTCAAACTTGGATCTGTAGCGTGGCTTTTGTTGCCCCTGTCCTTGCCCATCCTCGTTCTGTTGTTTCCAGGAGAAGTTTGGGTGGTTCCTCCACTCGGGAGTGTAGGAGTTGGACAGTGGGCCCTGGTTGTTGCGGCCACCAAAGGAATCACTACTACAGAAATAGCATTCAGTGACACTTTTCTGGGCGTCGGTTATTAAGAAAAACCGACGCCTTCTATGTTAGGCGTCGGTTGTTTACGAAAACCGACGTCTATATTCGAAGACCAGCCAGACACGGGTACCGCTTTGTCTTCAGTGTCGGTTGTTTATAACAAACCGACGCTTAAAGTCGCCCGCGAAAAATAGTGTCCTTTTCAGCGTCGGTTATTTAGGTAGAAACTGACGCCTATGTCTGATGAAAATTTGCGCGAAAAGTGTCACCTTCAGCGTCAGTGATTAAAGGATAACCGACGCTGAAGGTGGTTCCCGCCAAACAATTTCATGAAATTATCGCCCAGTTGGACGTCGGTTTTCTCAGACAACCGACGCTAAAGACGTTTAGGCGTCGGTTGTTGTAAAAAACCGACGCTATTTGGGACTTTATAACCCGCGATGCCCGACTCTTCCTCTTCTTCTGTTTCATTGCGAGCCCTTTTTCTGCTTCTCCGTCGATTTCCCACCCTGTCGCCGTCGATTCTCTTCTCCTTCTTCTCCACGACAGTGCCGTCGTGCCGCCACTGCTACTCCGGCGCCCCCTTCTCCGCCGCCACTGCTGCTGGAGCTCGCCGCCGACGCCTGACGAGCCTGGAGCTCGCCGCCTCAGCCTGCCTGACGCCTGGAGCTGATCGCCGCCGCGGCCTGCCTGACTGGAGCTCGCCGCCGACGGCGCCGCCGACGCCTGCTTGACACCTGGAGCTCGCCGCCACGCCATCAGCTTCCACCTGACTCCCGCTGCCTCCCGCGCCAACAGGTATGCGCCAACTGGTTTTCTGGAGTCAGTGTTCTTAGACAATTATAAAAAAAGAACTATATACTAGAAATTTTGATAACTGTTCTTAGACACATCTTTATCTCTGACTAAGGTAGTTTTCATTTGATATCATATTCATCATGTTCATCATGTTGTTGTTTTTTATTGCAATTTTATGTAGATATTCTCCTTTAAATCCTAAGAAAATTATACACCCTTTAATTACAAACCCTAATTCACCTCTAGTCACTCACTTCTATCGATTATCCAAATGTAAATTGCCCCTTACTATGTCACCATTCATTCCAATGCAAAACTGGACCTTCCTACGCCACCATTTACTCAAAAGGTAGTTTTCATTTGATATCTAATTATTACATTAAGGATACTGAAAAAACTATATGAGTTACACCTTCATAGGAATGCATACAACTTCTATCTGAAAGAGATCTAAACATGATAAAAAATAATCTAAGATACAACTTTCTTCATTTAGGACTAGTCCAAGTATCTACAAAATCCTTAACTAGAAAAGGTATAAATTATTCCTTACTTCTATCCCTTAGAGACTGTAAGCATCTAAAATTCTCAGATTCCCTTCTTAGACTTCTAGAATCAACACTACATGAAGAATATGTTTCCTTCGATAATATGTTATAACATAGTATGATCTTAATCTGATCTGGATGTTCAAAATAATGTAGTATGTTAAATATGATGATTAGGGATACATATAATGTCTAGTAAAGATTCCTAGACCTTTTGTTTGAAACTATTGATTTCATGATTTATTATTTAATAATGCTCTGTTGATTAGGATTAACCATGTTGCATGTAGTTTATAGACAATTATTATATATAAGAATGCAACACATGTATTTGTTGGCCTAGAAACCCGTCCAAGATTTACTCATTAGGAGTAAATCTTGGATAGTCCCCGGTTTGGGACTGTTCTTGAACACCTAATCTCACTTAGGATGTAAGTGTATAATGTGTATTGGGTTTTTGAGAAACTTTCAGTAGCATTTCCCTGTTTGTTCTCTAAGTACATATGTACTTAGAGAACAGCGGGGAAATGCTGCCGAAATTTTCTTGAAAACCAATTACGCATTATACACTTACTAGTGAGATTAGGTGTTCAAGGATGGGATAGGTGGTACACATTTATTATATATAAGAATGACATCAAATGTGTTTGTTGGCCTAGAAACCCGTCCAAGATTGACTCATTAGGAGTAAATCTTGGATAGTCCCCGGTTTGGGACTGTTCTTGAACACCTAATCTCACTTAGGATGTAAGTGTATAATGTGTATTGGGTTTTCGAGAAAATTTTGGTAGCATTTCCCCGTTTGTTCTCTAAGTACATATGTACTTAGAGAACAGCGGGGAAATGCTGCCGAAATTTTCTCGAAAACCCAATACACATTATACACTTACTAGTGAGATTAGGTGTTCAAGGATGGGATAGGTGGTACACATTTATTATATATAAGAATGACATCACATGTGTTTGTTGGCCTAGAATGTGAACAATCATTGTTTTTTATATTACTTGTACATTGGTATAAATTAGAATGAACAATCACTAAATTATATACTGTTTGTATGGAATCCGGCTTCATTGTAGATATCTATTATTGTTGGCCTAGAAACCCATCCAAGATTGACTCATTAGGAGTAAATCTTGGATAGTCCCCGGTTTGGGACTGTTCTTGAACACCTAATCTCACTTAGGATGTAAGTGTATAATGTGTATTGGGTTTTCGAGAAAATTTTGGTAGCATTTCCCCGTTTGTTCTCTAAGTACATATGTACTTAGAGAACAACGGGGAAATGCTGCCGAAATTTTCTCGAAAACCCAATACACATTATACACTTACTAGTGATATTAGGTGTTCAAGGATGGGATAGGTGGTACACATTTATTATATACTAGGGAAATGTTGCCTAATCTTTTCCTAATATATACTTGTTTTCTCTGATCATAGAATGGATAGATCATGGATGTCGATTCGTAATCGTTGCACCCCAGAGTTTATATCTGGTCTTGATCAGTTTATTAGATTTGCCGAGGAACATAGGAAAAAACCTACAGATAGGTTCTACTGTCCATGTAGGCATTGCGGTAACAACTTGAAAGTCAACACTGGTGAGGAAATCAAAAGTCATGTCATGTGCAACGGGATTGTACAAGGCTATACAGAATGGCACTGGCATGGAGAGATTTCAAAATCGAAACCAGTAGATGTCGATAGCAGTGCTTGGGTGGAAGAAGAAATTGCCTCTGATGACGTAAATGTGAACGAACCAGTTCCAGCAGACATCGTTGATGCGATGCTGGATAGTTGTAGGGTAGAGCACACCGATCCACCTCCTATCTTTACAAACATTGTGCATGATGCTGAGATACCGTTATACACAGGTTGTGCTAAGTTTACGAAGCTTAGCGCTGTCTTGAGATTGTATAAGTTGAAAGCTAACAATAGATGGAGCGACAAAAGCTTCACTTCATTGTTGACTTTGTTGAAAGAAATGCTTCCTGAAGGAAACGAGCTTCCAATCTCAACATACCAGGTAAAGAAAATGTTGTGCCCAATGGGAATGGAGGCCAAGAAGATACACGCATGCCCGAATGATTGTGTATTATTTCAAAAGGACTATGTAGATTTGAAAGATTGTCCAAAATGTGGTGCGTCACGGTATAAATTGACGACTTCGGGGGAGTCCAAAACTGGTTCTCCTGCCAAGGTGTTGTGGTATCTACCTATAATATCACGGTTTCAACGCTTGTTTGCAAATCCGAAAGATGCGAAGAATCTGAGGTGGCATGCAGATGTTAAGAAAAATAATGATGGGATCCTACGACATGCGTCTGATTCCCCACAGTGGAAGAAGATTGATCTATTGTACCCTAAATTTGGTGAAGAAGATAGGAATCTAAGACTTGGGCTTTGTACAGATGGAATGAATCCGTACGGGACATTGAGCAGCCAACATAGCACTTGGCCAGTCATGCTTGTTATATACAATCTTCCTCCCTGGATGTGTATGAAAAATAAGTATGTTATGTTGTCATTGTTGATATCGGGCCCTAAACAACCCGGAAATGATATCGATGTTTATCTTGAACCTTTGATTGATGACTTAAAGAAACTTTGGGCTGAAGGTGTGATGACCTATGATGCTTCAGCAAGAGAGACATTTCGTTTGCACGCTATGTTGTTTTGCACTATTAATGACTTTCCAGCATATGGGAATTTGTCTGGATATAGTGTCAAAGGAGCTAAAGCGTGTCCTATATGTGAAGAAAACACTGATTCAATAAGACTAAAACATGGCGGCAAGACTGTATATCTTGGTCATCGAAGGTTTCTTTCAAAATTCCATCCGTATCGTAGGAAGCGCAAAGCATTCAATGGATGGAATGATGAACGAAGTGCACCTAAACCTATACCAGGGGATGTTGTTTATGAAAGAGTAAAAGACATTGTCAATGAATTTGGTAAGAAATCACAATGTAGTATGGCCACACGGAGTGACAATTCTTCATTCAAGAAGAAGTCAATATTTTGGGATCTTCCTTATTGGAGTTCTTTGACAGTCAGGCATTGTATCGATGTAATGCACGTTGAGAAAAATGTCTGTGATAGCATCACTGGTACTCTATTAAATATACCAGGTAAGACTAAAGATGGGATAAAATCCAGACTGGACCTACGTGAAATGGGAATAAGGTCAGAATTAACAGAATTACGTGAAATGGGTAATAAAAGAACATACTTACCTCCCGCTTGTTACACGTTGTCTAGAAAGGAGAAGAAAACTTTTTGTGAATGCTTGGTAAATGTTAAGGTGCCACATGGTTACTCATCCAACATCCGTAGATTGGTATCAATGAAAGATCTGAAGTTGATAGGTCTTAAATCTCATGATTGTCACACTCTAATGCAACAAATATTGCCCGTGGCAATTCGATCTATATTGCCGAAGCATGTAAGGTTTGCGATTACCAGACTTTGTTTCTTTTTCAACAGTCTATGCAGCAAAGTTATTGACCCTGATACTCTCGATAATTTGCAAAGAGAAGTGGTTGTTACCCTATGTCAGCTTGAGATGTATTTCCCTCCTTCGTTCTTTGATATCATGGTACATCTTGTTGTCCACTTGACTAGGGAAGTGAAAATGTTGGGACCAGTTTTCTTGCATTGGATGTATCCCTTTGAACGATACATGAGCGTTTTTAAAGGTGATGTTCGAAACCGTTATCGGCCTGAAGGGAGTATTATTGAAGGTTATGTGGCGAGAGAGGTTATGGATTTTTGCAATGACTTTCTCAGTGGTAATGACACTCCTGATAATGACAAGAATATTGAGGAGGGCAAAGGAATTTTGGGATCACGGGTGAAAGTAATCAGCCGTGAGCAGTTGGAACAAGCTCACTTGTATATTTTACACAATATGGATGAAGTGAGTGTTTATATCGAGGAACATACCAATTTCATAAAGAGACAACATCCTCGAGCAAGTTCAATGTGGCTTGCTAGAGAGCATAATAAGACTTTTACTAAGTGGTTTGAAGATAAAGTCTTACATCAACTATCTCAAACACCACATGATATTACAGAAACTATCAAATGCCTCGCCTTTAAACCAAAACCGAATGTTATGTCTTATGAAGGGTTTGACATTAATGGATTCACATATTACACAAAGCGCCAAGATGATAAGAGTGTCGTCCAAAATAGTGGGGTCACTCTTCAAGCGTCGACTATGTACTTTGCAAGTGCAAAGGATAAGAGTCCACGTGAAGCTAAAATGTCATATTACGATGTCATTGAGGACATTTGGGAGTTTGACTACATAGATTTCAAAATTCCGCTCTTTAAATGTAATTGGGTTGATAACACCAAAGGAGTTATAGTGGATGAATTGGGTTTCACTTTGGTGAACTTTGAAAAGATTGGCGAGAAGGGTGAACCATTCATATTGGCATCACAGGCGAAACAAATATTCTATATCGATGATCCTGCAAATGAGAAATGGTTGGTTGTTCTTCATGGTAAAAGACAGTTCATTGAAGATCCTATAGATGAAGAAGAGTACTATGATAAGTATGATGACTCCAGTCCATTCTCAGTTGGGTTGCCAACTCCACAAAATATTGAAGCTAATGATGACTTATATGTGCGCGGAGATCACAATGAAGGATTGTTAATTGATAAAAGATCACAATTTTAGAGACATGTATGTTTATACAAATGCTAAATGTTTGCCTTTTTCTAGTTAATACAAATGCTAAATGTTTGCCTTTTTCTAGTTAATACAAATGCTAAATGTTTGCCTTTTTCTAGTTAATAGAAATGCTAAATGTTTGCCTTTTTAATGACATTTTCAGATGGCTGACCATGATGAGCATGATGTCCATGATGAGCATGAAGTCCATGATGAGCATGCTGTCCATGACGAGCATGGCGAGGATACTAATGTAAGTTCTAAAAACATATCTTGTATTTCTATAAAATTCATTATCTTCTAGTTATGTCATATATCCTATATTTCTATATTGGGCTAAGTTAGTGTGTTTTATTTTTGTCAAATTTTAGGTTGATGCACCTGTACCCACTGAAGCACTGGAGCAACTTGATGCGCAACACCAGACACTTAACAAGAAAAGGGGCATCACTCTGTTGAAGAAGTTATTAGCGCTAAGTGGTAGTGGATCTAAATTGGTGGTGGAGTTTGATAATGGAGGAAATCCAATTGGAGTGAACCACAATAATTTTGTGAACTATCTTGGGTGTACCACTCGGAGCCATTGTGGTGTTAAGTATGACAATTGGCATAAAGTTCCTCAAGGGAAAAAAGACTTGATATGGAAGGATTTATGCGTGAGTTATTATTATTTGCAATTCTATTTTGTAGATTACAAATTCTATTATTTGCAATTCTATTTTGGATACTAGTTAATAACATTTCTATTTTACAGAATCTGTTTGCATTGGATGAGAAGTTGCATCGTAAAAATGTGATGCAACGCGCTGGAAAGATGCTTAGGAATTATAGGACAAATCTAAACAGAGAATACATAAAAGAGGGTGATAAGAAGAAGAAGTCAGCCCTTGAACAATGGAACTTCTTGGACAAAGAAGATTGGGACAATTTTGTTGCTTCAAGAAAATCTGAAGAATTCAAGGTATTAGGCGTCACTCCTAATTTAATTAATATACATTGTATTCACCTATTCAAGATTAGCATTTAGTGCTACTAACCAAATCATTAATGTGCATACTAACTAGGCCCTCAGTGACGCACAAAAAGCAAGGCGTGCACTGAATGTGCATGACCACACTCTGGGTCCAAAAGGCTATGCAAGCGTTCGCCAAAGACTACAGGCGGAGTCTGCGGCTACTCAGGAGTCTGCTCCTACTCAGGAGTCTGCCACACCCATGCCTCGCCATGATATCTGGATAGCTGGCAGGCAAAACAAGAAGGGTGAAATAAAGAAGCCTGTAACTGCTGAGGCGGCTGCAAAAATGGTAAAATACAACTCTTAGAGAAATCGTTTGAATATTGATTATTTGTGGTGTTAACTTACCAATTTCTGTTTATGGTGATTAGCGGGAGCTGCACGAGCAGAGGAAACAAGGCACGTTCATCCCTCAGGGCACAAGGGATGAATTGACAGTTGCTCTGGGTAACCCAGAGCATCCTGGACGTGTTAGAGGTGCCGGCGCTGGTGTTGGCATCAAAGCATTCTTTGGGCCATCCCAGCGCAAACCCAGAGCGGGACTTTCTCAAGAAGAGGTAACCTATTCTTTTTTTAGAATGTTACTGCAAAAGGAAATTCATTAATAAGAAGCTAATGTTTCTTTTATCCATGTATAGGAGAATAAGAGAGTTGAGGATTTAGTTGCTAAGAAGATCAACGATGTAGTTGCTGAGAAGGTCAAGGAAGAATTGCTGCGGTGGCAGGCATCTCAGGCTTCCAATACGCCTATGGCGACCCACTCTTCTCCTGATGCACAGACTGCGAGTAATCATGGAGACCCATCGCCTAGCACGTCTGCTGTAAGTATTGTTTATGCCATTGTAGTTAGTCTTTTCAAGTTGTTATGTTTTCAAGATGATATGTATATATGTATAATATTCTTTACGTAAATTTGTAGGCATTGAAGCCATGCCGCTTAAGAATGCAAGACTACGTTGTTGCAGAGGCGCAGGCTTACCCGTCCCTTCCTGGGGCAATGTTTCACGGGACTCCAATGCCACAGGGCTACGTTCATGTGAGCCCGATACGTGTGTTACCTGATTGGAGAGAAGCTACATTGCCATATCCCCACCCGGATATTGATAGACTTGCTGATGCAGAAGGCGGGGTGATATTGTGGCCCAAAGCAGATGTCGTCTACACGACTGAAATTGTAAGATAAATTTACATTGATTTAGACTGTTAATGTGTATATATGATGTCAACTGATCTGAAATTATATGTACAGGTTAAAAAGAAGACACCAGGAGCACCTAGGCCTCCACTTCCACTTCCCGCATTACCCGATTGGGTTCCAACTGACCTAACATACCCGTTAGGTCCTGCTTGTAGGGGAATGGCATGTTGGCTACGGGCACATAATGTACATTGCCCTATAATTATTTCTTTAGATGCAGATTATGCAGGTCAATCATACGATAGCTCTTTATTTATACAAGATATTATTGAGCTGTTTATGTATGATTGGCTGAATACATCAATGATAGAGACATGGATAAGGTGAGATCTTGTTTATACATCCATATACCTTGTGTAAGATCCGGTGATCTGGTTTCTTATATATTAATGCATACGCCTATATGTTTTGCAGCTACCTAGTCGAAGATCATTGCAAACAATTTGCATTTGATCATGTGGGATTTTTGATTCCATCATTGATTAGTTTGGTAGCTAAAGACCCTGATAATGTTCAACAATACTGTATAGATGCTTTTACAATTTTTGGTCAGCAAAAGAAGACGATAATAATAGCTCCATTCAATGTCAAGTAAGTTTACTTTATTTATAATTTGGACTTAAGAAAATTCCATTTTTATTTTGCATTTTGAGTTATTAATTGTTAACTTCTTACTTCTAGCGGTAGACATTGGGAGTTACTAGTCATTGTCCCCGGGACATTCACTGTTTATTATCTAGATCCTGCGGGGAGTACATTGAACACTAAAATTGGACACGTAATGAGAATGCCATTATTCTGGTGAGAAATATTTCATTTTTATATCCGTTAACATCTTTTATTACATTACTATTTACTTATGCAATTTATTGTGTTATATTAACATGTAGGGGTTTAGATGCATTCAAAAAGGCTGGAGGAACGGTCCCAAGGAAAAAGAACCAGCCAATAAATTGGCAGAACGTACAAGTAAGTTCCCGACTCAAATATATATATTATTGATGTGAATTGTGCTTAGTTGTATTATTTTGTATGTTTCAATTTATAGTGTGCTACACAAGACAATGGATGGGCATGCGCATACTATGTGATGCGATTTATGCAGATGATTATCAAATATGCCGCATTGGACATCGATACCATACATGAGGTATTATATATATTCTCATTAGTTAGTATGCAATATATCAATCTTATATTATTTTTATATTATTACTTATATATATACATCATTCTCTTTGCAGGTGTTTAAAACTGACAACACTACAGGTAAACGTTTAAAAAATATACATGCTCCATATACGATGGAAGCATTAAATGAAGTAAGAGAAGAATGGGCAAAAGCCATACAAGCAGTGGCAACTGTAAGATATAATTGGGATGTTGATAGCGATAATGAATGATACTATGTAAATGAATATTTCTGAATGTTAATACATGTATTTGAATGTTTCTATATGTGTGTGAATGTGAGAATTGAATTGATGTCTGAATGTATGTACTTGTGTAGAATTTTGCTTGTGACTTTTGCAGGTTTGCGGCCTGTTTGTAGGCTGATATCAATGGATGTCGTAAACCTGCAGTTCAGAAAACTGAACTGCAGGTTCTCATCCTGCTGACCAGCCACAGCAGGCCTGCAAACTGATATGAAAAAAAAAAATATAAATAGGCGTCGGTTATTTATAGAAAACCGTCAGGAAAGACCTACAGCGTCGGTTTTTTCAATAAACCGACGCCTGATGTGGCCAAAGCAGTCCTGGAAATGGCGTCGGATATTCATATCAAACCGACGCCTATTTAACATATAGGCGTCGGTCGTTTAGTATATAACCGACGCCAAAAGTGTTCGCGCCACAAAAAATGGCGTCATCTAGGGCACTTTATGCGTCGGTCATCTACTAAAAGACCGACGCTATATTCCATAGTGGCGTCGGTTATTTACTAAAACACCGACGCAGAAAGTGCCCTAGATGATGCCGTTTTCTGTGGCGCGAACCCTTTTGGCGTCGGTTATCTACTAAACGACCGACGCCTATATGTTAAATAGGCGTCGGTTAAAAAACCGACGCCGAAGTGTTCGACCTTTAGCGGCGCCCACATAGGCGTCGGTCGGAAACCGACGCCAAATGGGGTTAAACGACCGACGCCAAAGGCCGTTTCTGTAGTAGTGAATGTAGAGCATTGACTTCCTCGTCTATAGTATCAACTGCCATTGTGGGCTAGCTGGAAGAGCTACCCACTTGATTTTTCATCATTCGCATCATATCGGCCATCAACTTCATCATATCGTTGTCGTTGGTATTTCGACTTGGAGCTACGGAAGAAGGTGGAGGAACGTAGCTTCGATCACAATGCCCCCCTTTTGTAGAAGCACGGTGGCGGGAGTTTTCTGCGAGATGCTCAAACAACGGCCATGATTCCTCGGGCGGATTTTCCATGAAAGTGCCCCCGCAAGAAGAGTCTACATTGTTTTGTCTTTGCTCTTCAAGCCCGGTGTAGAAGGCTTGGACGAGCTACCACAGAGGAACCTCATGATGAGGGCAATCACGAAGTAGCTTTTGGAACCTCTCCCGCACCTCGTGGAAGGGCTCGTTCTCTTTTTGGGCAAACGACGTGATGCACCTTCTCATATAAGATAACTTGGCGATGGGGAAGAACATCTTGAGAAACTCATTCTTCACCTCATTCCATGTGACCAACTCTAGCTTCGTCACATACCACTCCTTGGCTTTCTCCTTGAGGGAATAAGGAAAGAGTGTGCTCCTGATTGATTCTTCGGTGGCGGCTGGAGTGCGGAAGGTAGAGCATGTTTCAAGGAACACGTCTATGTGGTGGTAGGGATTCTCATTCTCCATACTGAAGTATGAAGGGAGAAGTCCCAGGAGTTCCGGTGGGATGGAGAATTGTTGACCTGGAATCTGGTCAACTAGAGTGGCAATGGGAGAGTTGTAGTTCCCCGGCGTGAAGTACTCGTGAAGCGGGCGATGTGGCGGAGGTTGAGCATCCGGTGGCGGGTTGTTTTCAGCCATCTCGGCCTCTCGGTGTAGGTTGCGGCGATCTTGACACCTCCTTCTACCAATCTTGGGGTCGTATCCCACCATGTCGGTGCAAGTAGAGCGCGTGCTACACATGCACAACTGTCACCTGCACAAGGCACAAACAAACAACAAGAAACCAAGTTAGCAAACCAAGATGCAATAGGTAACACAAAGAATAAATAATAGCAATGGTGAGGGCAAAAGGAAGGGCTAAGCTACACTATCTAACTAGGTCGAGCGCCTCTATCCCCGGCAACGACGCCAGAAAGCTTGGTGTGCTCCCGCTAGAGGCTTGCAACACCGGCCAACTAGGGTGGCTGGGTGCAATCCATGAGGTCGGAAGGCACGGGTGATGGGATCCTCGCTTTTGAAATTTGTATGGTCCCAAATCGAGTCGATCACTAAAACTAGTACAGTTCGCCTGCAAGCGTACGGGGTACTGTCGTAGTATAGGCAAAAGGCAAGATGCGGGGTCGAACCACAGAGATAGAGGGGGCACTAGAGTTAGAAGGTGTGAGCTATGTTCCTTTTGCGGAGCTAGGGTTTTAGGGTTTTAAGGTTGTTTGATGGTTTGATTATATTAAAGAACAAGTATGAAAGACACAATTGAAACTAAGTTATCAAAAACTGAACTAGCAATCTAGGTGACAAACTAGCTAAACTACGGCAGGGGCAAGATGGACTAGACTAAGCAAGAAATTAGCAACTAAGGAACTGAATTTACAACTAACTAGATCACAAACCTAGATTAACACTAGCTAGCAAAACTAGGCAATTAACTAAGTTAACTAGAGCAATTGAACTACACTAGCATTAACAAGCAAACAGAGCAATTAAGGTTTTAAGAAAGAGTGATTAAGGTGGGTGGGTCGTTTGGGAAATGTCACTTTGATTTTAGTTGGGGGAGTTCATTAAACGTGCATGATGTTCAATTCATATCTATATTACCAAACCAAACAACAAGGACAATGCCATTAGAACATACCCTATACTACTAGTAGAAGACTAGGTTTAGGTGTAGTTCTAGTGAGATTGGACAAATCTAGGTTTCTAGGGTAAGTGATAGTGGACAATTAAGGGTTGGGGGTAGAGATGGGGGTGGAGATGAGGGGATTTGACCTCATGCCACTAGCCACTCTAGCCTTTAGAAGGCCCTAGGCAATTGCATTACTCTCACTTACACTAGCCACTTAAATCTCACACTTACTTATAGGAGGATGGATGTGTATGTAGGAACAAAGGAGGCTAGCTAGGGATCCACTAATTGGACCTAGGAGCCAATCCTAAGATTGCCACATACACTCCAATTCCTCCTAGAAGCTAAGTGTCTTCAAACATCTCAAAGCAAGCTATCCATGTTATAAGCACAAACCACATGCAATAAAATAAAAAATGAGATAGAAGTAAGAAGCAATCATCATAGATATAAATTAAGTTCATTACAAGAAACTTTCCCCCAACATGGTATCAAAGTCACATTTTAACCCCAAACAACCCACCACAAGGGTCTTAGCTAGACATGATCAAGAAAACAAGAAAAGAAAGGGGTAGAAGAGGAAGAAACTCCATGAAGCTTGATGAAGTGGCCTTCTTCTTCACCTCCAAGTTGCTGCAGATGACCTCCCTCCTCCAAGGGTGCAGGGGAGCATGAAATGGTGGGGGATTATGGATGAAAGCCTAGGAAACTAGGATTCCATAGTGCAATGAGGGTGGAAATGGTGGATGGTGAGCCAAAATGCAAGGAATTTCCGCAAGGAACTCAAGAATGGAGGGTGGAGTAGTGTAGCAGCTGTGAGAGAGTGTAACCTAGTGCTATGGCCACCACCCAGGTACATATAGGTGGTGGTGGAAGCACTAGGGTAAGTAAGGGTAGTTTAGGAAAAGCAGTACAAAGTTGTGTAGGGTCGGTGATCACCACGGTCGTGGTGGGTGTGCCACAGCCATGGTGAGGGTAGTGGGGAACGGCCGTGGGGGGTGAATACGATCATGGTGTGAAGGAAGTGGTGAAAAAGCAAAGTATGGTGGTGGCCACAGCCGCGGCGGAGTGCCACGATCGTGGTGGGTAAGGGGCACCACGGCCGTGTTGGGTAACACACCCGTTTTGGAGGAGGAGGAGGTGACCGTGGGAGGGGCCACGGTCGTCTTGATCATCTTCGGCCACGGTCGTGGCGACTTGGCTACGGTCGCGGTGGCTTGGAGGAAAACCCTATTGGCAACTGAACTTCTGGCAATTAATTCCCATGACCGTGGTAGGGTGCCACGGCCGTGTTCTCTTCTACTGACCACGACCGTGCTGATGGCCACGGTCGTGGTGTCTTCAATGGCCACAGTCATGGCAGGTGGCCACGGTCGTGGGATTCTGTGGAATTTTCCTGTTGAACTTGGCACTTCATTGCTAATAAAGGCACGACCGTGGCATTGTGGCCACGGCTGTGGTGAGGCTTGCATGACTTGATTTCACTTCTGACTTTGTCATTTTTTGATTTCTTCGCTTGGGGATGATTCTTGACCATTGGAGGTAGGTTGAGGGAGACTTTGGGGCCTTCTTTGGGTCCCTCCATGAGTGGGGGAACCCTAGAACTCCTTCTTTCTCTCTCTTCCATCTAAGCATGGTTCAAGTACCTGAAAAACAGTGCAAAGAACATCCATAAGCATATTTACAATGATAAGCATATTAGGGGTAAAAAGCTTGTAATCTACATGTTTAGATGTGACTTAATTACAAAATGGCACAGGATGGAGACCTAAAATAGGGCTACATCAGCCACGACCGTGGCCAATCTTCTAAAAACACTGTAACTTCAGCCAACTTGACGCAATAATTCCCAAGGTCATAGCTGGGTGCCACCGTAGTGCTTGGCCACATGTGCCACGATTGTGGTCAAACTCCACGGCCGTGGTGAGGGTGCTCCTTCACTTTTCTCACTTCAAGAACTTGAATTTCACTTTTATTTGTTAGTCGGCCACATATTTGATTTAAAGACCATGACCTGCTTCTATACCTTCTCTCTCTAGTGTCTAGAACCTTCCACATCATCAAAGCTACACAAAAACTATCAAATATAAGTGTGTGTTGTGTTTTCTAGGAAAATTTTAGAAACAAAGCAAAAGTATCCAAAATTGAAGTTTGGGTGAAAAATTCCCAAACCTAGGTGGGTTGCCTCTCGCAAGCGTTAAGTTTCATGCCTTCAGCCGGGCTTGTGGTTCTTTCACCATCAACCATGGTCAAAAAACATAATGTTTGCACCCCCATCATAAGCAATACTCTCAAATGCTTTCCTTGATTGATCTTCCTCCCAAGGGTCATGCGAGCTTCGTAAGTCTTTTTCAGCAATTCTCTCTCCTTGGGGATCATCATCATAGATCTTAATAAGCCTTAAGACCCTTAGAAATCTCATGCCATAGGTTTTCTCTCTCTTGAGGAATGGGTCTTCATAGGTACCAAAGAGAGGGGTCTCAATCATATCCATTTACTCATGGGAAGTAGGGGGAGCATGTGATAGTTGTGGTGGTGGCATCGGTGTTGATGGCCCTTGGACGTTAGGTGGAGGAGAGCATTGAGGTTGGAAGGTGAATTGGTGGGAGGGTTATGGTGATGGAGGGGGTAGAATGAATTGAGGTTGGAAGGTGAATTGGTGGGAGGGTTGTGGCAATGGAGGTGGTGGTTGTGTGTAAGTCTTAGGATAGCCTTGGAGGTAGGGTAGTGGAGGAGGGAATTGAGGTTGGAAGGTGAAGTGGTGGGAAGGTTGCGACAATGGAGGTGGTGGAGGTAATGGATGGGTATGTGCATTTTGGCCTTCCATCTTGTCTTCTCCGAGTTGCTTGTCACATGCACAAGGCACAACCAAACAAAAGAAAGCAAGTTAGCAAACCAACAAACACAAAGAATGCAAAGAGTAATGAATAAAGAATAGCAATGATGAGGGCAGTAGGAAAAGTCAAAGCAAAACTAACTAGCTAGGATGAGTGCCTCTAATCCCCGGCAACGGTGCCAGAAAGCTTGGTGTGTTTCTGCTAGAGGTGCAGCACACTAGCCAATTTGACCCGACTAGATGCGCCCCACGAGTTCAGAACACACATGATGGGAATTTGCTTTCGAAATTTATAAACCTAAAATATCTACCTACATCTACTAAAACAATACACCCACAAGCGCATGGGGTTGTGTCGTAGTATAGGAAGGTGAAAAGTAAAGGGTCGATCCACAGGGAAAAGAGGGGGCACTAGAGCTAGGTTAGTTTAGCTAGGTTCCTACTGCGGAGACTAGGGTTAAGGGTTTAAAGGTGATTTCGATTGTTAACTAAGGATGAACAAGCAAGCAATTAAAGGCGAGAATGAAATGTATGTTAACCCTAGGTTAGATTAAGACTAAACAGGCATGAAAGGATTAAGCTAGGTATGAAAGGGTAAATAACACTAAGGCAAGCAAGAGAGAAGCGAAAGAGAATTAAAGCGCTACACTAGCATGAACAAGACAAGAGCAAAGCAAGTAGCTAAGTAAGCACGGAAAGAACTAATTAAGCTAAGCAAGCACAAAACTAGGGTTTCAAGCAGTAAAGAGATGTGTGGGTTGTTTAGGGGTATGAACTTATCACTTAAGTTGTGGGGTGACATATGAACATTATGGTTCCATTTTGATTATCCAAACCAAACAACAAGTTAGAGCCTAATGAATTAACCTAAGCTGCTAATTGGCCATGGATATGCTAGGTTGTGTATAGGGGAACTAGTTATTAACACCCCCAACTACCCTTACGAGGCTCAATTGGGTTAGGGATTAGGTTCAATTCAATTAGAGTCTAATCAAGTCTAGGTTTCTTGATTAGGCATTCATAGGGCAATTAGGGGCCGATGGTAGTAATGGGGGGGTGAGATTAGGGTTTTGGACCCCAATTCCCCCACATTCTAGCCTTGAGAAGGCTTCGTGCTAATTGCACTAGAATTATCTAATCTAGCTACTTAGATATCTCACTTAGGTTTAGGGAGATTGATTAGGATGTAGAAATATGGGAGGTAACCTAGGGATCCAAGAATTGGACCTAGGGGCAAATCCCAAAATTCACACATATAAGCAATTTGCCTAAATTCCTAGGTGATTTTGCACACAAACCAACAAGCAATCCATGGAGAATGAGATGCGAATAGAATACAATCATTAACAAATGGAATTACAACGTTTACATGTCATTTTCCCCCAACATGGTATCAAAGTAACATAATTTCCCCCAAACAGCCCACCCACAGGGGCCTAGCTACTCATAGTAATGGAAAATACAAAAACAGAGAAGAAAGAGGTAGAAGAAGCCATGGAGCTCGGTGTAGATGTAGCAATCCTCCTCTCCAGCAGCTGTGGGACGTCCTCCTCCCTCCTCCAAGGATGAAATGATGTGGAATGATGAAAGGAAGTGGATGGAAGGCTTATATATGGGGTGTAATGTGGTGGAAATGGTGAAATGGAGTGGATTTGAGGTGGATATGGAGTGGAATGGAGTGGGTGGTGATTTGGGGAGCTAGGAAGTGGTAGAGGGTAGATGACCTCATGCCCCAGCTGCCACCTAGGTAGATATAGGTGTCTAGGGGGTCTAGGGTTAAGTTATGGGTAAAATAGGTAAAGCAATGAAAATTAGGTGGGTTTTGTGAGTAGCACGACTGTGGTAGGTCACCGTGGTCATGGTGGGTAGGGTAGACCACGGCCGTGGTGGATGGGCACGGTCGTGGGAATTAAAATGTGGAGATCAGAGGGATATGTACATGGATGGCCATGGCTGTGGGGGCTCATCACGGTCGTGGTGGGGACCTATGGCCACGGGCATGTTGATCACCACGGTTGTTTTGGCCATTTTCATCAATTTCTGGGAGTTTTAATGATTTTTTCTACTTAGGGCATGTCTACCATGACCGCGGTGGGGTACCACGGTCGTGGTGGTGTCTGTCCCATGCATTTGAGCTTTGAACTTGATCATCCATGGAAGCTATTGCTTCAAAACATTCTTTGACCACTTGGGGTAGGTTGGAAGTGGTTTTGGCCTCATTTTGGGCTCCTCGAAGCCTGAGGAAACCCTAGATTGGACCATCCTCTTTCCATGCCATCAAGTAGTGGACAAAGTACCTATAAAACATGGAAAAAGCCTCCATAAGTGCATTTGATAGAAATAAGCATATTGGGGGAAATAACATGTAATCTAGCAAGTATAGATGTGATCAAAATGCAGTATGACACAAGATGAAGCCCTAAAATAGGGCTGAATCAGTTGCATTTTTTGTTTTCATAAGGTTTAGTTTCAACTTTTTATGTTAAAAAGGTACCTTGATCTGTTTTGTGTAAGTGTGCAGGCAGGGTCGGTAATACTGAGTTTATACTCAGTACTACCGAATTTGGTTCAAATAGATTTGATGCAAAAGAGAGAAAATGTCAGTATGACCAAGTTCCCACTCGTTACTGCCGAATTGAGGTTAGGAATCAAGGGGTGGAAAATCGACTATCTTGGTATTATCGAGACCGCACTCAGTATTACCGAGTTTCTAAGATTTCCGGGCACATATCTGATGATGACTCGTTACTACCCAACTACTTGTTGGTACTACCAACTTTTGGAAGGCCCAGGTTTTGTGCACCAATACACTTTCTGAAAACGACCAAGTTATATCTGCAACTCGGTACTACTGACTCAACTCGGTAGTACCGACTTTCAAAATTTTCAAGAAAAGTGAGAAAAGAAAGTGACGCCCAGATGAGCCACATTGAGCGGTCGACATTACCGTTCCATGCCACAACTCGGTACTACTGAGGTGTGTCAGAACTACCGACTCTAGGGTGATCCGCACCTAAGTCATCATGCAATGTCAACTGTCGATACCATCAAGTTCCAGATCCTCCCCAGGTTCTTGGTACTACCGACTTTGGATGGCTGGGTGATCCAAGGCCTATATAAGGAGAGGAAATTTTCAATTCTATTCACAACTTCAATCTCTTCTCCAGAGCAATTGCAAGCAGTACTACACCGAGTGCCAACGGTCTTCTTTGAGCTCTCATTCCCCCCTTCCTCATTCTTCCAAGTTCCACATGGCTCCACTGAGAGGTGCTTCTACATTGACTGAGCAAGGCGAGATGGTCCCTCGACCAAACCACCTTCATCACCTGACTTTGGAGGTCTAGAAGATTTATGAGGAATTGTTGACTAGGAAGATGGTGCCCAAACGGTATGGTGACCATGACCTCATCAAGAGCCTAGGCTTTATCGATTACATGCGTTGGGTGTGCGATGGTCAAGCAATGGAGGTGGACGACCGCTTCTTTAGTAGGTGGCCCACATACCAGGAGCTCATATGTGAGTTCATGGCATCTCTCGATGTTCTCATCGCCCCAGAGTAGTAGATAGGCATAGGATGGTGGGAAGGAAAGGTCGACTTCCGCCTGTACAACACCAACTATTCCTTCACCCTCCGCGAATTCAACCATATCTTCAACTGGCCACACATGCCAGACCACTCACCTCACCACGGGATGGAACTACAAGACCACCTGGGAATGTTTCACTGAGGTGCCAGAAGGCTTCCGTATCAGCTGGCACATCAACTCCATCACCGACATCGAGCACCCCTTTACTCGCATCCTTCGTTGCATCCTCACCAATACCAGTTTTGGTCACTCCAGTCAGGGCCAAGAAAAGATGCAGAAGACTGACCTCTTCTTTCTCCACCAGCTTCTCAAGGGGGAGCTGATAAATTTTGGTTCTTTCTTCCTCCTCCAATTTTATCAGTACGGCGTTTGGCGTCCAGAAAGGCACCAATTGTTTTTGGGGGTCTCATCACCTGCATTGCTCTTCATCTGTGGCTAGACCTCTGTACCTTACAGCCAACAGGGCCACGATATCTGGATCTTACACATTTCTGAAAGGCAGGTTTCCTCACTTTTCCCCTCAACACTATGTACGCTTATTGCACAGTGGATGACCCATACAGGGAGCACTCACTCCCTGACCAAATCTACTGTCAGCTAGGGATCAAGCATCTACATTGGCCATTAGATGATGACGACATTGATGCAGCCACAGAGGAAGCCGAAGAGGATCCTGAACAGCAAGTCGATGATGACGATGAGGTGGTGCAGGTGGATACCATCCCTATCACTCACTGACCTACACCGTGCAAGCGACCGTGGAGATAGGCTGCCTCGAATCCCTCAGCTCCGCCAGAATCCCAGGATGAACACGCCACAATCCCAGGATGAACATGACACTTTTGACATGGCGAGCATGTATGGGATGATTCAGGACATCCATACAGGTCAGCAGCAACAACATGTAACGTTGGCAGGTATACAAGACATCCAAGGAAGGCTTTACACGAACTAGCAAGAGATTTATGGGAATGAGCATCTTCTCTTAGATAACCAAGAGAATGTTCACACTCACCTGCAACACATTGAGCAATACCAACAACCTTTCTACGACCACTACTGGAGGCAAGGTTACTTTGGAGGATACCAGCAATCGCCACCGATGCCTGCATATGATCCCAATTTTCAGGGAACATTTCCTCCACATGATCCTACCATGCCACACTACCACCAACCACCGCCACAGGATTGATCAAGGTACTCATGTTCCACCTCTTAAGTTGGAATGTTGACTTTGCATACATAGTCATATTCAATCTTGGGGGGGTGGAACAACCTTCTATCTTAGTTTTATCCTTAGTTTGCATTTAATCTTCCTGTTGCATTTTATCTTTTACATTTATGTTATTCGTATCCACATCTATCTAGTGTAAAAGTGGATTAGTAAATGCATGAATTCTGTAGAAGGAAATGTCTAATGTGGAGAAGTTAAGCTTTATTGCAAATCTTTAAGTCACACCTTGAGGAAGTGTATGGGTTAGTCAGCTTTAGGACATGGGATATGAATAATCTCTCAATCATCCATGAAAAGTGAATGATGAAGGTGTTTGAACCTAAATTGATCAAACCGGTAATGTGACCTTAAATGGAAATTTAAGAAGGAACTCCTATGGTCTCCCTATACACAGGACTTTAGAGAGAAACACATATTAATCTTTGAAGGTTTAATCTCTTAGTTATGTGATTTCACCCACTTCATATTCATAATCGCCACCACCTTAAGATGATCAAGTACACTGAATCATTTCTTTTTTATTACATAATCATGGCACAGTAGGAATCATTATAGTTAGTCATTTTCCTTTGCATCAGGTGGGAAAAGAAAAAAATATACATGAACAATTCATATGTATATCATCTAGTCACATAATACAAATTTGTACATGTAGATTGCATGCATTCATCATTTTTTTTCATCAAGGCATTATGAGAGGCAAAATATTTATGCAGATCTTATACACATGTATACCCTCAGAATATATGAGAAATTTCATGAATGTATTTAGGGGAATAAGGCCAGTCATGTAGAAGGCACTATTTGGAGAAAAAAAGATAAGAATAGAGAATTGTCTCTGTTTGGAAGAGGGAGAAAGGATGTGTATCCATTCTTAAAGGAAAAAGTTCAAAACATCTTCATAATGCCCTTGATTTTTTCTCCATTTGGTTCAATTTCATTGTATGGGATTTTGAGCACATGCATCATGCCACTCATTTAAGTAGGCATTCCGATTCATAGCTCGTTCATTCTCATCATATATGTTCATCATACATTAATGCTTGCATATTGATTCAGTTGTTCCTTGTGAATCTTCATAACCACCTATCCCGTACCACCCATTGCTCTTATCAGTAGACCACTTATATGATTTTCCTCCTCACTTCATGTTTATCAGGAGGACATCTTCCATGTAGATGGTAGTTAGGGAAAAGAGCAATGTAGATAGGAAATCACATAATGCACCAAGTGTGGGCCTGATTAGTTTGATATGTTAACTGCTTTCCTGACAGTGCTTCATTGACTAAGGGACAGATGTCTTTTATGAAAATTTTGTGGTCGCTTCAGAGTAGTTACCGGTTCAGTGATTAGTAGGGCCGGTTTGAGATCGTTATGTGGGGATGGTCGAGATTAGAATTCATGTAGTATGTCCTTTTTCTCACTTGACTCAGACAAATCTGAGAGTATGTTGCTCGAGGACGAGCAAGATTTAAGCTTAGGGGATTTTTATGCACGGATATTTAGTCATTTTATAGGCTTGTTTTCCCTTTGTTTTGTGCATGCATTTGTTATTTTCTTGAGATTTCATGCAAAAACTCTTATGAATAGCCTGTTTCATTGAAATGCATCAATTTATGTGTTTTTTATTAGATTTTAATCAAATTTCACAAATCTGAGGACTAAGACATGTTTTTGGTTGTATTTTAGGCACACATCAAACATACATACTCGGTACTACCGAGTCCATACTCGATAGTACCGATTTCACATTAGTAAAATAGCCACGTGAAATGCGCAGACTTGGTACTACTGACACCCAGCTCGGTAGTACTAAATTACCATCAGTAGACCCCTTGAGGAATCATAGAAACTCGGTACATCAGCACAAAAGTCGGTAGTACCCAGAGTACATCAGACGCACGGCCCTTTGAAGCACCGGTACTTTTGACTTGACTCAATAGTACCAACAGAGCGTGCATTTTAAGAACCCTAAAGACTCCATACTACTGAGTTACAACACGGTACTACTGAGACTGTCTGTGCAAGCAAGATCAACAACAACGATATAATCTGATGGATGGTGTTATTTTGTGGAGAAGATCCATACTATAACTATGTGGGAGGACGGCCAGACCTATATATCAGGTGAAAGTTCATTTCTCAAGGTGGGAGAGATAGAGGACGAGAGATCGGGACTGAAGGCTTCATCCAGGAGTTATTCTAGCACTTCTAGTGGATTGTTTTGCATCCGAGTGTAACGATCGTCTCGCGAAAACAAGATTAACTAATGCGGAAGCGTTCACTAAGCAGTGGATTACCAAAAATCACTAAAAATTAAAACCTTTTCATCAAGAGATCCAGCAAAGGAAAACTTTCTCACATAGAACCAAAGTAACACATTTACATTCTTGTTCGAAGGTACACATTTTGTATCATCTCTTTCTGAGAGTTACAAACATTAACTGTCCTGTCAGGCTAAACACAGGAAGTATAAAATCTCGAGGCACTGAGCCAAAATCTCAAAAGCACTAACTACTACTCCGAGGACCGGAGAGTACAAAGACGACACATAGGACTCTATCTATATCTATACAAGGCATAACAACCAGTGTCTCCACCTGAGACTTCACTGCTGTCCCTGTTGCTGCTGTTGCTGCTGTCCTTCACCTACTGAAGGATTCCTGCCTCCTCGTACGCGTACACCTAAAAATGTGATTCCCACGGGGGTGAGACAATTGTAAATTGCCCCAGCAAGAGATATAACTCTCCGCCAGTAACACTATTATTGCAGCTTAAGAAGATAAATATGCACATACGAATCATATTTGTTTGGCAGCAGTTAATTCAATGTCTAACAGATTAGAATATTATTCTTGTCTAAAACATTGCAACCATAACTTGAAAGAGCAACATGTCACTTATCCATTAAGGAATATAAAGAACATGTATAACATTTATTCACTACAACATCATTACCACAACATTATCTATCTTCAGGCTTAGATCATATATCTAATATCTGGCATTGTCATTGTGGAGTCATGGGTTGTAGCCATATTCTTTTCATAAAGTGTTGGGATTTTAATCCCTCAACTCACCAAGTACATTCCCTCTTCTTAACATGTTCATCATGATTATAGCATCTGGGTATTTGAACCCATAACTCACCATAGGATACTTATTACCACTCATTAGGTAACTTAATACCTTCAGATGATCTGACCAAGGACATCATGATTCTTGCTACATAATGTATTGCACATAGTACACAAAGTTCAATGGTTCTTACTACACAAAGCATATGAAGGATTATAAAGCCTATAAAACATTCTTAATAACAAAGCATCATAGCCCATACCTGGATATGCTCATCTTCTCAACATATCTACATGATTAGTAATCATGACACAATTACATATCAGTATCATGCAGTACGAGGGTTATCCTATTACATTCATAACCCATTAGTCTGTATTTGAGCTTCACATAGTATTACCTTGTGTTAGAATTTCACATAGTAATACCCTGTATTAGGGTTCTCATAGCATTAACTTGTCATAGGATTTCACATAGCATTACCTTGTATTAGGAATCACATAACATTGACTTGTAATAGAGTTTCACATAGCATTTCTCTGTATTAGGGTTCACATAGCAAGGAATCAATATGGATAAACCGAAGTATTCAATCATACTTACTTATTCTCATCATTCCTCATTAAATGAATTATCAACACACAACGTGAGTTTCTCTCTCATCTTTACCAGAATATGATCACATCATAGTTTATAGGTTTGGACTAACCTTTTCATAAGGCATGCTAGCCTACATTCAACAGAGTGCATTACATCTCAATGTAACCATTGACATGACACATCTCATGTATCATTCATCCAATTATATTGGACTTATAACACATCAAAGTATACCAGTATTGGGGTGTTGGATGTGATATCTATCATATCTTGATGTATCACTTTCCTCAACACCTTTATTTTCTTGAGTTCATACACTTAGCTTGTATTAGTGTATTCCACATCCTAATATTTTATGCACCAGTTCATCACATTTATCATGTAAGGTAGTGATCATTAGTCACTCACTTAGAATATACAACCATTGCCAATACTATGGACTCATCCTTAAGTTAGGAACTATTAATATAAGGATATCCATTATCAATCTCTCTAGGTGTTACATTTGTCATAACCTTAATCACTATTGCATTATTAGGAACAATATACTCCATATTTATAATTTGAGGATTCACATAGAATATTCCATACATTTATGGATTTCACATAGTATTATTCTCCAATAGAGTTTTACATAATCATCTATATATATCAAGGATTCACCTAGTATTATGTGAAATAAGGATTTCACAACACATCACCCAGTGATAGGACTTCACATAGAATTAGTAGCACAACCCTATATTAGGGTTTCATATACCTTTATCCCATTTTAGGGATTAGGGTTTACCATTCACATCCAAGTGGGGTTTCTCTTTCCTCATATCCAAATTAGGGTTAGGATATACAATTCCCATTTATTAGGGTCTCCTTCATTATTACACTAAGTTAGGGTTACATCATCATCCTGGATTTATAATAACACACAGCTTTGCCCTAGATCAGGTTTCCCACATAGCTTTTCTCTAATTAGGGTTTCACACATAGCATTGCTCTAATTAGGGTTTCACACATAGCATTTCTCTAATTAGGGTTTCACACATAGCTTTGTTCTAATTAGGGTTTCACACATAGCATTGCACTAAAAAGGGTTTCACACATAGCATTGCTCTAATTAGCGTTTCACACATAGAATTGCTCTAATTAGGGTTTCACACAAAGCATTGCTCTAATTAGGGTTCCACACCTAGTATTGCTCTAATTAGGGTTTCAGACATAGCACTGCTCTAATTAGGGTTTCACACATAGCATTGTCTAATTAGGGTTTCACACATATCATTGCTCTAATTAGGGTTTCACACATAGCATTGCTCTAATTAGGGTTTCACACACAGCATTGCTCTAATTAGGGTTTCACACATAGCATTGCTCTAATTAGGGTTTCACACATAGCTTTGTTCTAATTAGGGTTTCACACATAGCATTGCTCTAATTAGGGTTTCACACATAGCATTGCTCTAATTAGGGTTTCACATATAGCTTTGTTCTAATTAGGGTTAGGGCTCATTGATTAGGGTTTCATGATCTCATTATTATGGATCAAACCTTTATCACATAGTTTACTCATAATGAGAGAAATAGGGCTTAATTATATAAGCATTCATCCCTCTCATTCTCTTTCTCATCCTCTTTAGGATGTTAACTACTCCAAGATTAATCTAGGTCAACTCTTCACTTGAGTACACAAAGCTAGGGTTAACCTTCATAATCATCATGGGTGTACAACCTTAATATTCACATAGTTAATGGACCTTTGATCATATTAGATGTCCAAATGGTCTAATCAATTAAACCATCACTTATATAAGGAATTCAAAAGAATTGACCAGTTAAACATTCAATTCCACAAAGTGATCAATTGGGTTAACCATTGAAATCTTCAAATGCATTGAGTATCTAAATAGGTTCACCATATTGGACCTTCAATTACATGAGGTATTCAAATGGATTAACCATGTTGATCTTCACAAAGATAATTACGATCTTGGTTCGCATACATCAATTGGTTGAAAACCATTTGAACAAGTTGTACTTGAAATCAATTAGACAAAGTAGGTATTGAAACCGTTTGCACTTTGGGTCTCCAAACGGTTTGAGATCGTTTGGTCCCAAACGGTCATGAGACCGTTTGGACTCAAACGGTCTTCAGACCTCCAAACGGTCTTGAGACCGTTTGGACCCAAACGGTCTTGAGACCGTTTGGTCCAAACCCTCTCAAAACCGCATGGACCAAAAAGGCACTTCAACACTCAATCGAATCAATGTTTCAATCCATGGAGCAATTATAAATTGAACCACTAAAGTATTCATTAATTGGACCACTAAATCACCATTCAATTAGACCTTCAATTTAGGGTTTTAAACCCAATTGAACTAGGTTTGATAATCAAGAAACCATCACTTAGGGTTTGAAATCTGGGATCCATCAATGGTTGACATTGTGGAATCAAATCAATTGAAATCAATGAACTATCATCATCACATGATATGACCTAGCCTCAAACGGTCTTGGATGACCACCAAATGGTCTTGAGACCATTTTCGCATTCCATCATCAAAATCCATCACATCCAATTAGGGTTTTGGACCATTGGATTGATTATCAAATCAACACTTAGTTGCAATTCAATTTGGTACCCTTGGACCTTCAAACATTTAGCCATAATTAACCCTAGACCTCCAAACGGTCTTGGGTGACCCTTGAGACCGTTTGGGTGATCCCCAAATGGTTTTGAAACCGTTTGGGTCAATCAACCCAAAAAATTATCTCAATCAATTTCAAAATGAGCACTTAGCCGATTAGGGTTTGTAATTAAGACGATCATTCACAATTGAAACCTTCAAGATCAACCAATTGAAACCATTGGATCAAGATCCAAGTACCACAACATATATCTTCAAAGGGTCAACCATTTCAAACGGTCAACCATCCCAAACGGTTTGGAACCCAAACCACCAAACGGTTTGGTGAAACCGTTTGGTCCCAACATTGCAACTGTTTGCCCTAGATATTTAGGGATGTGTGTGCTTATGATGATGTCATCATCATCAAGCTCCAAACTCATGAAATCTTCTGTGATTTCCATGGAGATTGCATCAATCAACCAAACTTAATTTCGGAAATGTAGAAATGATCACCAATGGATAAGGAATTGATTGCAATAATAAAATTAAGGGTTCAAGTTATAAAACCCGCCTCCAATTGAGCTCCAAAGCTCCAAACTCACGGCAACAATGGTGTATGCAACTCCTTTCACTATTCCAAGGGTCTTTCTCAAGCTTTGAGTGAAAAGAATTGGTTAGAATTGAAGTGGGGATCAAGTTATGAAGAATCCATGCATTGATTTTCGATTTTCACCATGGATTCAAGGTGAAAGGAGGTCAAGAACCTTACCAACAGGTTGGGGGTCGTCCTCCTGCTCCTCCACAGCTCCTTGGTCGTTTTCCAAGCAAGAGGAAAGAAAGGAATCCGAAAAAGCCTTTGTTTTGGTTTGGAAAGGGTACTTTTATAAGAAAATTGATGAGAGAGAAAATCTTTTATAAAAGTCATTTAATTCCAAAATTGTTGCCACCACTTCCCCCTTGGTTTCTTGCATGCAAGGACATCTCTATCCCCACCGATCTCCCTTCTATTATCCATGAATTAAGGGAAAAGAAATTAAGCACCTTAACCCTTATAATAAGAATATCCACATTTGAGTGGAAATTCTTTATCTTATAATAATGGTGAGTGGAATTTCACCTCCTTAGGATATGCTCGTGCCTTTGCAAGGCTTTAAGCTCATCCACACACATCTTAATCCAACCATTTTAATTTGGTTGAAGTCCCTTTAATTAATACATTCATTTTTGCCCTAAATTGAATTAGGGTTTCACTTAGGATTAAATCGTGATTATTTTAATATCAAGAATCTCTCTCCTCCAACTTAATTCAAATGAGGCGCCCCTCTCATTTTCTTTGCTCTATATGATTCCAAGAAACATTAGGTACCTTATTGAAGTGGTAATTTGCATATTGAACCCTATATTGTGGGTAAATTGCACTTTACACCAAAACAAGTTTTAATACACAATGATTGCTTTACAAGCTTAATCTTGGTGCTCAAACTTGTGAAAACCATACCACTACATTATATCCATTCTTATGATGTCTCTATATCATAGGAACATCTTATCATGCAACATTTGCAATTTAACCCCTCAACTTGGGTAATTTACACTTTAGTCCAAAATAAGAAAACATTGCTTCAACATTGTTCAAACAGGACCAAAATTGAAAAATAAGTTTCTCATGAGCCCTAATTACTTTTCCCAAGATAAGATTAAGCATTTACTCAAGCTTATTAGGCAAAACATCTAGGGTTAACAAATAACCCAAGTCAGGGATGTTACACCGAGAGACAGTAGAACGCCCATGCACCGAAGGGGATTCTCCAGAGTTTCTTTTCTCCAGGGGTTAACATAGTTCATTTGATGTCTCCCACATTGTTCTTCTTCTCTATCATGTTTTCGACTACAGAAACCATGCAGGGATAAACCCCTCATTCCTTAGGACCTAGGAGTAGCCCGGGGATGCACTGTATCTAAATTCTATTATTGATATAGATTGTCCCTTACTATTTGAACATGAATCTATGGAAATTGCATGTCCTTATTGTGCATGATCACCACAATTAGCATATCAGATCCTTAATTACTGCTGAAAAGGGGATTAAGGGTCAGAAATGCATAGGTTCTCCCGTTTATCGGTGTCCCTTGTGAAAGGTGGGGCATAAACGGGAGGAGATTACCCGGAGTAAACTAAAAGCATTTAACTAATGAATCAATTACTATGAGAATGGAATTGGCTTTAGATTAGGTAGGGGAATTACACTGCGAAAGCGGGTAGTTTCTAGCTACAGGCTCTTTATTCAAATTTAAGAGGAAATTTGTACCAGTAATAGGGAGGCAGATATAGTGTCACCCGTGGTGAAACTGTGCTCTAAGAAATCCGTCATCATAAAATCAATTCAATTTTATTTTCCTTTTTTAATTTCTTGCTTCTATTCAAAACAACCAACCCAATCAATTTTCATCGGCCTAGCTGATCAAAATGCAGTTAGTACTAGTCTCTGGACAACTACTTCCCTGAGTTCGACTCAGGCCTCACATGGCCTATATTACAAGACGCATGCACTTGTGTTTTGCATGCGCAGTAAAGTCGTGTCAAGTTTTTGGTGCCGTTGTTGGGGAAGCGGCAATAGTCCAGCACTACGAGTGTTGTGGTTGGCCACTCTTTTTGAGCTGAAATTTCAAATATCAATTTTTAATTTCTTGCTATCTCTTGTGCTTATACCTATATTATCTCTTTCAGGTGATAGTTTATGGTGCAGACGCATAGTACAGACTACGAATACTCCACTCAGAGCAGTCCAAAAGTTGCAACATTAAGAGAAAAAGCCCAAGCGTATGACAATTTGACAAAGGGATTAACCCCTAGCACGCTAGACACTCCTCTAGTAGATACACCCATTCCAGTTGAACAATCAGAGAAGGCTGAGGAGATGACTATCTGGGATAAGATCAAAGCATCATTGTCAACTGCACAACTATGTCCCAAAAAAAGGTAGGCAGTTGATGTCGGTAGTTTTAAGATTGACCCAGGACTGGTGGCCCTGGTCAAGTCGTAGGCATTCCGTGGACACAGTTTTAAGGACCCGATGGCTCACATCAACAACTTTGTGGAGATCTATGACATGCTAAAAATTTATAGGGTCCTAGCGACAGTTATTTATTTTAAAACTGTTTTCTTCATATCTGGCAAAGAAAGAAAAAGCCTGGTTCTGCAATCTGAAGCCGGAATCCATTGGGACATGGGACGATATGATAGACGCCTTCTTTGAGCATTACTTCCCACCGCAGAAGACCAATGATCTGGTTAGGAAAATCTACAACTTCAAGCAACATTAATGAGGAGTCCTACTCGGAGGCATGGGAGAGATTTTAACATATGTTGCGAAAGGTCCCACTTCATGGGATTGAGCTAGAAGATTAGGCTAAAATCTTTTATTATTGCCTCCATAAAGGTGAGCGGACCACATTGGACAGTGCAGGTAAGGGTTTCTTTCTCAACAATAAACCATCCAAGTGTCATGAGATACTGCAAAATATGTCCAAGAATCAATCTTGGGGAGAAGAAAGAGAACGCCCAAAGACAATCAAGAGTGTGGGAGAGTCTAAGGTAATGAACACTCTTAATGAAAAGCTAGACCTGATTGCAAAGAAGCTACGTCAGAGGGACGGGAACTGCTCAGATGAGGAGGAAGGACAGGTCAAATATGTGCATCAACAGGGATACAAGAATAATGAGTACTTCTGGAGAAAGGACCCAAAGTTCTCCTGGAAGGATCCGAACAACTTCCAACATGATCCCAACTAGGAAAGGCAACAAGGAATTGCATAACAGTAGAACAAGGGGTTTGAAGATGAAAACATGCAAGATCTTCTGAAGAAGCTAGTGAAATAGAATGGCATGGTGATCAACCAGTAGTAAAGAGAGCTACAAAACCACACGGCTCAATTCCGTAGTTTAGAGACTTAGATTTCATAGATTGTAGCAAAGGTGGCAGCAATTAAGAATAACGACAAACATGGTTTTCTAGGTAACACAGATGCTCCATCTGGGAACTAATAGGTGAAAGTTATACTTATGAGGAGTGGTACAATAGTGCTTGGTGGGGACAAGCAAAGTCAACCCAAGCCAACAAAGATAAAAGATTCAAGCAACAATGGGGAGCCTGAAGGAGTGGTTGTGCGGGGCGCCACAGACGATGCGAAGTCAGAGGGTTGGGGTGTGGGGGCGACACGGAGGATGAGTAATTAGAAGTTTATGTTCTAGTTTTTTGTGTTAGTGGGGTGAGTGGTCGTGATGTTATTGACTTGATATGGAAAATTGCATAGCCTTGTTCATATTATTAAGTGTATAGATAATGACATGTGATGAGTAATTGAGAAAGGGAAATGAGGAATGATTTTAGCTGAACTCCATTATATCAGGTCCAAATATTTTATATTTTATGTAGTGGTCCCTGGAGATCTAATCTAGCATTGAATAACATTGTTTTCATTTAATTAAATGGAGGAGAAGGGTTAAGTGGTAGAAGGAGAGAGTTGGGATATATTTTAGGAACGATTTACATTATTGCATTATTTGGTACTAAAGTTGAGTTTTGAGGAGAACGTAAGTGGAGAACATACATATAAACAATATAGTATACACAATATTCAATACAACATTCTTTGATATATATGCACCTAAGTATTTGATATTTATAAGATCGTCATGTCCGCTCGCCTAGGGTTCTCCCAAGGCGGCGGCTGTGGAGGAACTGTTGCCGGCGGCCGAGGCCATGGCCACCATCATCGTCCACCCGATCCAAGTAAGAGTATCCAGCGTGATGCGATCTCCAGCCAGGAAGGCATAGGGATCGACAAGGCTCCTCCTATTTCTCCTCATGTTGGTGGTGCAACAATGGAAACCAAAACCATCCACACCGTTGAGAAAGGTGCGAAACCATCTTATGCAGAAACGGTCAGTGGATGACCTATTGGTATGCTTACGTATGAGAACCCGATCTCGCCGGATGTCCTTCAAGAGGCGGATATCTGCGTGGATCTCTGCGGGGTCCTCCCATCTTTCTCGATCCACAATGCCGCCATGCAACTTGTATTGGAGCCATGGAAGTTTGCCGTTGTTGTCAAGGCTATTGGCATCAACGTCGGCTTCAAGGCCCTAATCAACAAGATCTACTCCATCTGGGAGCCAAGGACCGAGTTCTGAGTCGTAGACCTAGAGAATGGCTACTACATAGTCCAATTCTCTAGACAAGATGACTACTTTACCGCCATGACGGGCGGACCATGGATGATATTTGGCAACTACCTATTTGTGCAGTCCTGGTCGCCAGACTTTTGCCTGTCTGATCCAATCCCAAAGAAACTTGTCGTCTGGGTGCGGATCCCTGAACTACCTGCTTTCCTTTTCCAGAACCAGTTGCTCACGTCTATTGGCAACGCTGTTGGGAAGACGATCAAAGTTGATGAACATACCCTTCAGGGACATCGCGGGAAATTTGTGAGGATTGTTGTTGAAGTCGTGACGTCCAAACCTTTGTTGCCGGTGGTGTTCATCAATGGGGAGCACTTCCGTCTTGAGTACGAAAACCTCCCGATTGTCTGCATGAAGTGCGGCCGTGTAGGCCACGCGGATAAGGACTGTCAACAGGCTTTTTGCGTTGAACCCTATGAGGCGTCCTCATCAGCAACACTGATCCCTTTTCCTGGTGTCACGTACACTATGGCAATCCATGCCAAGCACCCCAAACCGAGGAAACAGCCACCGAAGAAGAACAACACCAAGAAGACGACCACTGCAGATCCCGAGATGCCCATTCTAGTCTCAGATACTGAAGCCGAGGTCGATGACGACGGCTTCAAAAAGGTGGTTAGCAGGAAACAAAAGCAGAAGAATAAGAAAGCGAGCACGGCCGCTGCCGTTCCGGACACCCAGGCAAGTATCCCTCAGATGGCGGATAACTTTGTTGTCACGCTGGCGGGAAATGAAACCAGTGCTGGCCGCACTCCCCATGGTGATAAAGATCATCCATTCCAGTTCCAAGCCCCACCATCCGCCCAAGGGGAGAACCCACGCAGACCTTTCAATAGGCAAGGGAAGGACCCCAGTAATGGTTTCCTCATCTTGAGAAATCACAAGGTGGTCTATCAATCTGTTGTTAGTCCTGACCGTGTCTGTAAGAAGGGCAAACCGGATACAGGTGAGGCCTCACCACCAGACGAAGACGATGCTGCTAACGCGCATCAACACCAAGCCAAAAGAGTCCTGGAGTTTGATAATGATCGACCCGGCGACGCTACTGATATACACATGAGCACAGAGCTAGAACAGCAATCTGATGGATTGTTGGCTGCCATCTAGTGCATCAACCTATTCCTCTCTTCTTTGTTTAATGTACTGCTGCTGGAATATTCATGGCGCATGCCAAGACAGGAAAATTCATCGTATAAAGGAGATGAATTTCTCCTATAATCTGCATCTTCTTGCTATTATAGAACCTCGCTGCAGTGGAGTTGTTGCTGACAATGTCATCCACCAATTGGGTTTTCCCTCTTCCCACAGGGTTGAGGCCCTAGGCTTCTCCGGTGGCATATGGATCCTCAGGGATCAACGTAAGTTTGATGTGGAAGTCCTCCTGAATCACCGGCAATTCATCCATTTGAAGATTAATAATAGTTGGTTGTTAACCATCGTCTATGGCAGCCCCAACCCGACGGCTCGCAAACATCTGTGGGATCATCTGGAAAATATTTCCTCATCTGAAACTTCTGGATGGGTAGTCATGGGTGACTTCAACACCATGCTGCACAACTCTGAAAAGATGGGAGGCAAGCACTTCGTTAGAAGTTCCTGTTCCCGTTTTAATGAGGTCCTTCTGAACACCGATCTGTCGGAGCTTCGCACACAAGGAAATTTCTTTACTTTCTGTCGAGGTAGTCTGCTGGAAAGACTTGACCGTGCCATCACTACAAATGATTGGCTTCATAGCTTCAGCGAGGCCACTATTACTGCCCTTCCTCGGCTATGTTCTGATCATAGCCCCCTCCTTCTGCACACCAACTACCCTAAGAAATCTAGAAGTGCATACTTCAAAACGAAAGCTAGTTGGTCTCTCGTCCCAGATTTCCGTTCTGTTATAATGCCTCAATGGGACTCTACACGATCCTTCCCCGACGCGTTGCGAGAGTTCCAGAAGCCTGTATGAAAATGGGAAGCCAATCACTCGAGGAAGCTACGTAAAGAGAAAGACAACCTCCTTGCCCGTATCAGCCGCATCCAGGTACAAGTCGCGCTCAACCCGGATGACCCTATTAATCTAACTGAGATCGAATTGCAGGAGAAATATAACCAAATCCTTCTCATGGAAGAGCTCGATTGGAAGCAAAATTACCACATCGACTGGCTCAAGCACAGTGATGGGAACACGAAGTTCTATCAATCCTTTGACAAGGCACACATTCATCATAATAAAATCACCCAGCTCAGAGACAAATTGGGGGATTGGATCACAGATCCTGAGGCACTTAACAGGCATGCTCGTTCTTTCTTTGCTAACCTATTTCCGTGCTCTTTCCACCCCAACCTCGAAGAGGTGTCGTGCTATCCAGGAGCCTTTAAGCAGCTCACAGCAGAAGAAGTTGTCCATATACAAGTTGTACCCAGCCCGCAAGAAATTCACGACACAATGTTCATGATGGCCCCGTCCAAGGCGCCTGGACCAGATGGAGTTTATAACGAGTTCATCCAAAAAATTTGGGTTGCAGTTGGTCCTTCCCTTTCCAAGACGATACAGGATACCTTCACCCATGGAGTTGTTGATGGCACCACTGCGAATTCGTACCTTGTGCTCATTCCTAAAACCAAAGCTCCGACAACCTGCAGTTTTTTACGCCCGATCTCATTGAACAATGGTTGTTTTAAATTGCTCTCGAAGTTAATTGTGGAACGTCTAAAACCTTATCTTAATGATTGGGTTTCCAAATATCAAACTAGCTTCATCCCAGGCCGGAAGATCAGTAATAATGTTCTTCTCGTGCAAGAGATTATACACTGAATGAGAGAAAAGTCATCCAGAAAGAAGTGGTTTTGTATTAAGCTAGATCTCTCCAAAGCTTTTGATAGGATGCATTGGAGCTTTGTCGAAGACAGCCTGAAGTAAACGAGTCTTCCCCCAAAGCTCCGGTCTATCATCATGCAGATCATCACTGTCGGCGAGACATCCATTCTGTGGGGAGGTATACAAGTGACTACTTTTATAGTATACAATAATTTTATAGTATAAAATAATATAGTATTATTACATGTATAAAATAATATAGCATACAAAAATTTTATAGTGATTCTAGTGGTGTAGTGGAGACAAGTGACTACTTTTAGGACATCAACTGAATGGTTCCAGGTTTATATATTATTATTAACATAAACATATAGTTTTGTATTTACAATTTCTTTTTTTAGGTTGTTTATTTGGTATTTTATTTCTTTACACAGTGAGTTCAATATCATTTATTACTTAAAAAATTGTGTTGCAATACATAAAAATAGTAGATGCAAAGGATCTTGTAACTCTTTTTTACCAAACACTTTTTTATAGTTCATGTATTTAGTAGTAAGTTTTATTATAATTACAATGATTCTATTCTTATTATTTATTTAAAAACGAATATGTTCATTGAGGATAATAAACATTTTTGGCACAAAATATTTTATACAAGTTTGAACTATAGTATTATAAAAAAAGATGTATACATTTAGTATTGGCCTATCGCATCTTTATAAATTTTTCAAATTTGTACATATATTATTGTCCTGTGCCTAATCTTCACATCTTGTCTATAAAGTAGTGAAATTACAAGGAAACTCCAATTAAATTTGGAAATAGTTGGCCTAGCCTAATGAGAGGGGGTGGTGGATCTCATATGTGAGTTGCATGTGCCTTTAGGTGCAATTTTAGGTGAGTTGACTTGTGGAAGTCTCGGGAGACCTATGCATTGTTTCAACATGACATTGTATTTAGGAACTATGATTTTAATATGACAACAATTTAGGGTTACAACAACAAAGGGAGGGAGAGTATTCCATGATCATACTAATCACATAAAGAAACTATATATGATTATGTTCCACCACTTAATTATATTAGGATTAGATTTAATAAAGAAGAGGGAGTTAGGTTTACAAAACAACATAAAAGATGAACCATAATTCTTAAATTTCCATCAATCATGAAAGCACAAGGTCAAACATAACCATTGACCCTAGAGTCAAGAAAATTCCATGACCACCTAGGTCTGGGAATCATAGAAACCACATAGGTTAGAGACACCTTGGCGACCGCTAGGGTTAGGTGCCTTAGCGACCACTAGGTTCAAGGACATAGTGACTAACATGGATCAAAGCTTCATCGACCACTATGGCCATAGAACATAGAGACCGATTGAAATTGCAACTCTTAGAGACCACGAAGAGTCCAATTCTTCATCGCCCAAGGCCTAGGGCCCATATATTGACAATGTCCTCTCTAATAAGTCCTTGAAAATGCATTTGGGTGAAGTTTGGGCCCATATCATGATAGTGTCCTCTCACGCCAAGTCTTTGAAAATATATTTGGGAGGTGCCATCGCATAGATGATGACAATGTCATCTCACAATAAGTCCTTAAAAATACATTTGGGTGGTGTCAGGTCCCATATCATGACAATGTACTCTCATAACAAGTCCATCAAAATGCATTTGGGAGATGTCAGGGCCCATATCACGACAAATGTTATCTCACATCAAGTCCCTAAAAATGCATTTGGGAGGTGCCACAACCCATATTGTGATAGTGTCCTTTCACAACATGTCCCTACAAATGCATTAAGGAGGATACATGGCCCATATATTGGCAGTGTCCTCTCCTAATAAATCCTTGAAAATGCATTCAGGTGAAGTTTGGTCCCACATCATGACAATGCCCTTGAAAATACATTTGAGAGGTGCCATGGAGCATATGATCGCAATGTCATCTCATAGTGAGTCCTTAAAAATGCATTTGGGAGGTGTTAGGTCCCATATCACGACAGTGTCCTCTCACAAAAGGTCTATGAAAATGCATTTGGGAGGTGTCGGGGCCCATATCATGACAACATCCTCACATAAAAAGTCTACAAAAATGCATTATGGATGTTACAACTCGTTCCTAGCTTTGCTGGTAATCCTAGAGTTTTAAGATAATCTTAATGCTTGGCATACTTTTGTTAGTAATATTCTATGTTGTGCTTTATCTTAACTTTGATAACCTTAAATACTTGTTTGGGCAACTCAAAATCATAACTTAAGCATACTATAATGATTTGAGTTGGAGTTAATATAGCATTAACACATACATGTGTGCAAGAAGAGTGTTAATGACAGTGGAGGAAATAATTAATAATTGATTTTTTATTTTATATAGGATTATATATAATTCAACTATGAATCCAACAAAAAAAGAATGCACCAAATCGGAGTTAAAATGAGAGATTTATGCCATTTTTAGTAAACATGTATTGAGGATCGCGACTGAAGCGGCGTCGACACTGCGACCCACGGTCTACACCGTGATCGCGACGCTGCGTCGACACTGCGACCGCGGCCGCCGCCACCTAAGATCTCGAGCAATACTTATCTATTTTCAACAAAACAAAGTGCGCTGGAACCGCGATTCAATCCTCTATCATCCCAAACATCTTTATCTATGAGGGGCGATCTGGAGGGTGATTTATGGGGAGATTTTTGGGGATGAACGTGAAGACCAACAGAAAGCAAAAGGGGTTGCTATAAATTTGACTTGGTAAGTAGTTTTAACTGTGGATTCCTTCTTCTCTTCACTTTCCCTTGATTGAAACCCTTTATCCAACAATTTAGAGGTTTGGTTTAACCTCTAATCTCGTACCATGTCCTACATACAAGATGATGAATGTATTTTATTCTTGCCATGTCATACATGCAAGATAATGGGATGATTACATACATGATAGATCCATATCTATTCTTAGTGTTCCCATTCTTCATAAGAATTGGACACTTGGCCTTGGGATACTAATATCCATGTAACATGGACAAGTTTTCTCCCACTGAATCTGTGCATACTAAACACTTCAGTACAGATTGCCAATGTATGCTCTCTCTTTCCAGGTCAAGAGATTTTCGAGAACTATCTCTATAGATCTCTATTCCTATCACATAGGAAACATCTCTATCTTCCTTAAAGATAATTTCCACATTAAGATTTCCAATCTAGAACATTTCCATTTCACATCAATATGTGGAATGTGAACACGCTCCCACTAAATCACAGATCCCTTCTTTATCTTTGACATATCAGTCAAACCCTTTGACTATATCATCAAAATAAAGATCCAATTTTGAGTTGCTTGTACTCAATCAATCACATTGATTAGTCCATTGTAACTTATAGACTTCATTTACATTAGTGGATTCATAAACCTTATAGGTTGTGTCACGTACACATCCTGGTTTTATTCCTCATAGGAATGTGGTTTTAGTATCCATATGACAAATGTCTTAGTCATTAAGTTGCAATCAACAAGCATCATCCTTCTCAAAATGTTATCCATGTGTCTTAACACTTAAGACTCATCTGCACTTATGGATATGATCCAATGAGTGCTACCATCACGGTCATACCTTATGGTTCACATGGAAGTCATTTAGGATGTAATGGTTTCATAAATCATAACTCAAGATTCAGTTCCTCATATTCATCTTGATAGTTGACTCATCACATGAACAACTCATCACATAGATAATTGAGGTGTATCTGTTAAAGATATAAGAACTCACAACCCTTGTGATTCTTAATTTCTTTTATTAGTGTGGGGTATTCTTTTATTAAGAAGAATTTAGTTATCTGATAATCATTCTCTAACTCCTTAGAGTATGATTCCTTCTTTATTTAGACATCACCATGCCTTAATCATGAGTTCACTATGATACACTATCATAATCACTCATAAGGATCTCAAACATTTGGTCTAAGTATTTCATTCATTGATCTCATCAAGAATTAATACTTTACCAAATTTGTACTTCATTTATGATAATCTTGAACACTTCAAGATATTCATATTGGTATTTCTCTAAACACCATTTGAAGTATTACCATTTATTCCAATAGGTATGTAAATACATCACATGTATTATACCTAATAGGATAATCACTCTTCCACTACTTTAGTGAAGATTGATTAATCATGTCCAAGATATTCATGTCCCTTACTGGTTCTCTAACCAAAAGAGTCTAGTTTTATCCATCACATGGAAACTAGAAATGAATTTCTCATGATTAATGCTAATTAAATTGTTTGAGTTATCTATAACTTTTAGGTATCGTCTTATCTTATGCATATCAAATATCACAAGATAAATAAGGCATTGCCACAAAGATCATATCTTTATAAATTGAAACATCTCTATCTATTGGCAAATATGAAATAGCAGTTCATAACTGTATTACATGCCTTATTGGCTGAAAATAAACTAAAGTATTCCTATCTATAAAGGCAACACTTGCCCCAAGTAAGAATGCTTTACACTTTACATCTTGGTATCATATACCTCAAAAAGTGTTACAAGTTTATTTACATGACACCTTCAAGTAGAGGCTTCAGTTGTCTCCTTCTTCTTTTGTTCTTCCAGGTAGAGAGGACAATTCCTTTTTCCAATGTCCTGGCTTTTGACAATGGTGGCAATTTCCTTTCTTGGTCACGCCTCCCTTGGCCTTGAGAGCTGAAGATGGCTTGGACTCCTGGCTAGCTTCAGAACCTTTCTTAGCTTTGCCCTTGCCCTTACGCTTGGACTTGCCTTTCTTGCTCGTGATCACCATCACGGACTTAGGCTTGTCCTTCTTCATCTGTAACTCGGCTGTCCTCAACATGCCCAACAACTCTGATAGTGGCCTATCAAAGTTGTTCATGTTGTAGTTCATCACAAACTGACTGTAAGATTCTGGCAATGATTGCAGTATCACGTCAGTAGCCAACTCTTGGCTCAGTGGAAATCCCAGTCTCTGCAGGTTCTCCACATACCCAATCATCTTGAGTGTGTGAGGTCCAACTGGATCTCCTTCTGTCATGACACACTTGAACAACGCCCTAGAAAAATTGTACCTCTCTTGCCGTGCCTGATCTTCATACATGTTCCTGAGATGCTGAATCATCTCTATGACACCCATGTTCTCATGTTGCCTCTGCAACTCATGGTTCATTGAACATAGCATCAAGCACTTTGCATCAATGGCATCATAAGAATGCTTCTTGTAAGCATCCCTTTCTGTCCTTGGTGCATTAGGAGTGGGTTCCTCTGGAATTGGAGTATCCAGGACATAGAGCTTACGCTCTTGAGTGAGACCAATTCTCAATGTCCGATACCAGTTGTGGAAGTTTGTCCCATTTAACTTGTCCTTGTCAAGGACCGATCGCAAAGAAAAGTTGTTGTTGTTTGTTTCCATTTGAACTGAAAAAGGAAAATATGCAATTTTAGTCCAAAAACTCATTTTTGACTTATTTTATTGATTTGAAAGTTTGACGATATAATTAGGCCTTTAATTAATTATCGCTCCCACTATTTTACTTCAAATTGATAGCTCTCACCATCAATTCGGAAGATTGCAGCGTACAATCTTCTAGTGGGCAAGATCCTGAAATCCTCTAAGTCATGGACCAGCTTGGGCTGTCACCCACAACATAGATCTCTCAGGTAAGCAACTTTTGCCAATTGCATCATATGCAACTCTTGATAAGATGTCATCTACAACTCCTTGCAATGATCATATCCATGCCTCAAGGCGCTAGATCCTATCTAGGTCACCTTGTTAAGTCCGACCCAAAGCAAACACGATGAACATGCACACTGCATGGGCACACCCACACATTCATCCTTCACACTTCCACGAGATAGACGGTGCACCACGCTTGGGCGTGCCCACACTTGGTCGATCAAGCTTTACACGTGTGTCACATTTGGAAGGCATTTAAAACTTAATATTTTAATGAGGGATTTGGTTTTATATACATATACATATCCAATCACCACAATACATAGTACGTATCATATACATGCTATATCCCACAGAAAACATGCACAAATGATAAAGAGCGATGATTATGGCCATCCTAATGTGATTCCTCGAGCCAAGAGGAATCACGGTCATCTAGGTCTACATCACATGCAACCTGTACAAGATGAACTTTGTGCCTTGCCTTCCGAGTTGATCAACTCATCACATGAATGATCTGTACTCTCCAGCCGGTCGTATGGGTGCCACCAGCCGATCGGTTGGCTCCTCCAACCGATCGGTTCGCCTGGTCGTCATGCATCTCGTCATGTCCGCCACCCGCACATCTCGCTCCTCGAATCGGTCATCAACCGATCGGTTCACTCCTTGAACCAACCGTCTGGAAGGTCAACCGAACGGTTCACTCCTTGAACCGACCGTCTGAACAGTCGTCTTGATGTCTGCCGGTCTTTGACATAACAGGAAATAAAATCCTATTCTATTTATTACATTGCTTTAAAAGGGAAACCCCGATTTACATTCGGGGGGAGCAAAGGTAGAAAAGAATCTCGAATTATTTCGAGTTAGATCAGGAATAAGAGAGGGAAGATCGGTGTGCAGACCGAGATGAAAACAACCACAAACAACCACACACAGATAGGGGTTTATAGGCCATAATCACACTACACACATCCACCACAAAAACTCGTTTATGGGCGACGTGTATCGAGTGCATTAATAATACATATCATATATGTAATTAGGGATTTGTGGATTTAGGATTGGACATGCATAAAGCCAATATTATTCGCATCGCATGCAATAAATAAAGGCGACACACCAAAATCGATCATATCGATATTCCTAAAATATAGAGCAGTTGACGTGGCTCTGATACCACTGTTGGGTTTTAGGGGAGACAGAGAAGGCAGCGGAAACAAAAAAAATTTCTCCCCCAACCCATACCGAGGAAACGCGTCAACGTCTATATAATAGGAAAGGATGGTTTGCGGAATCATACCTTGTCCCGAGGCTTGCTCGGCGACAATACCTCGCGCAATGCGCGGTCTTCAACTCCGGACTTCGACGGTGTCTGTGCAGCTCCTGGTCGCACCGGGACTGACAACTCCTACTCGAACTGGACTGTCGGATGACAGTTGTCCTCCTAAGCGGCAGTGTCCTCCTGCCTCTGTAGTAGTCCACACGGACCACCTGGAACTCCACTCTCCTTGTCCCACAAGGAAGTGGAAGGATTCGCACCCTCCTGTTGACGTACTAGTCGCCAACACGCTCTCCTGCCTCCTGTTGCAACTGCAGTTGTCCTTCCCTTGCTGCACCTCCCTTTTGCGGGAAGCACTTGCTCGGGCTCTCTCACGGTTACCAAAACCAGAGAGAACGACAACTTGCAGAGCAACTGGTTGCACTGAGCTGTACTTTGAGAAGCCCCCAATACCCCTATATATATAGGAGAGTCATGGGACAGGGTTCTCCATCCCGGGCAATGCAGGACTAATGCAGGAGTAGAAGGGTTCGAGAATTTTCTACAAAAGGCAACCAGTTCGCAACTTGAAATGATCGGTTCACAACTGAAACGATCGGTTCGGCCATTGAGCCGATCGGTTGGACCTGAGCCGATCATTTGGGGCACTCCAACCGATCGGTTGGTGCCCTGAACCGATCGGTTCATGGTCCTTTTCCGGCTCAAAAAGACTTTCCTTGTTTCTTTCCCAATTGGTATGGAATACCAATATTATTCCCAATCGAATTGGGCAATTTGAAACCAAAGGAAAATTCTTGCCGACATGACTTTCCCAACTGGTCGGTTGCACCAGTTGAGCCGATCGGTTCAACCCTTGAACCGGTCATTTCAACCTGGGCATGAGTCGATCGGCTTAGACACTCCAGCCGACCGGTTCAGCAACCTCAGCCGACCGGTTCATCACATGAACCGATCGGTTGGGAGCACAGGTTGGGCAAAATCAGTCTATTGCGATTTCAATCAATCTGATACTCCAATCAATGCGTCCAACACCTTGAACCATACGATATTGAGTCATCGACTGATTGAGTGTTTAATTGAACTACTAAACTCCTTTAGTAATCAATCTAAACATTGCTTTGTGGACAAAACTCCTCTTCCAAGTTAAATCCTATGTGTGTGACCCTGCAGGTCCATTTCACGTTGGCAGTGAAAGTCCATAACACTTATGACTTCACAAGCAAAGAGCGGTGCCTAGTCACACATCAGTGCTACCCAAGTGAAAGTAGAAAGTTGGAGAACAACTTTCATCCTACAATCCGTGAATGGTGTTATAGCGAATGTATAATTCCTTTGTCACTGATATCCCGAATGAACTCGAGGCATGGAACAGTCATCCTGTCAATGTTCATTCACTTCCTTGATCTCAGAGTAGACTGGAAGAGATATGTATGACATCAGTATCATATACTGATTCACACATGCGTGCACGCCTTTCTCAATCTTACTCATCAAGTGGCCATGGATATCAAACTCCCTCAGGAGGGACAAATCCCATATCTATCACTCACTCCTCAAAAGCCCCATGTGTCAAAGCCACCCAATCATCACCTTTATAACAACCCATGTTTCAAGACTGCGTTTGATGATGTCAAAGTGTGCCCAACGACATGTGTTGAGTGCAGTGATTTTAGGTCTAAGAATCACACTCACCACCATCACTGTGAGTACTTACTGTGACTACCATCTCATGGTTCCATGTGTCAAACTCACGGTGGGTCTGTCCGGTACCTTGTTCTCTAACAAGTACCTATGTGTTTGGTTTGATATCTCTATATCATGACTAATGAGATTCTGTCATCAACCAACACCACAATCTAGTCTTGTGTGTCATTGCTGTCTCTCTACCTTCCACAATGACATCCGACTAGGGACATAACAAGAATGTACAAACTCTTAGCATCCGTATGATCTCATCGTTCAGGTCATGAACCTGAAGGCATACGTCATTGAGTATTGTCATTCTCTAGACATTCAATCTGTTCTATCACTATCTCATATGACTGAACCAGAAAGAATTGGAAGCTCGCCTTTTTATGTTTATCAAATCAATCTTAATGTATCCCACCAATCATCCCATGATTGGCTCTCAGGGCATACATACCAACAGACTCCCACTTGCACTGCGAGCCAATCACCCATGAATCATATTCATAGTGATCTTCAAACATGTCCCACATGTTACTGTGCTCTAGTGCCAACATAGTGAGTAATGACAACACCTTGCCAAAGTCTGTACAAATTGCATGTCTCGCATCTCTTCACTGTACGTCACACATATGAGATGGAGTTGTCGTAATATGCGATCTAGCATTCCATTTGCTAACCTTTAGCCACATTGCATGATCAAGGATTCCAGACTTGTCATCAATGAGTGGAATATAAGTTCATCTCATCAACTTTTAGATCCATATAGTATCCACTGTTGTTCACTAACACATAGATACTCGGCTTTTCCCTTTTAAATGGCTTTATTGGAACATTTCCAATTATCAACAAACTTTCACTTTTATACATCTCATGTATGTATTTTGCGATTAATTTTCTGTCCTTTCGAAAGTTCGCATCAATGTAACTCTTTACATTAAACTCTTCCTTATCTCCATTGAACTAATACTTCACAAGCACTTATCAAGTTCTCATGGTATTCCAGTAACCCTTACTGGAAGTAGACAGACATCCACTCGTCATGTCCTACATACGAGTTATCAGGATGAGCACATCATATTGCCATGTCCTACATACAAGATGATGAATGCATTTTATTCTTGCCATGTCATACATGCAAGATAATGGGATGATTACATACATGATAGATCCATATCTATTCTTAGTGTTCCCATTCTTCATAAGAATTGGACACTTGGCCTTGGGATACTAATATCCATGTAACATGGACAAGTTTTCTCCCACTGAATCTGTGCATACTGAACACTTCAGTACAGATTGCCAATGTATGCTATCTCTTTCCAGGTCAAGAGATTTTCGAGAACTATCTCTATAGATCTCTATTCCTATCACATAGGAAACATCTCTATCTTCCTTAAAGATAATTTCCACATTCAGATTTCCAATCTAGAACATTTCCATTTCACATCAATATGTGGAATGTGAACACGCTCCCACTAAATCACAGATCCCTTCTTTATCTTTGACATATCAGTCAAACCCTTTGACTATATCATCAAAATAAAGATCCAATTTTGAGTTGCTTGTACTCAATCAATCACATTGATTAGTCCATTGTAACTTATAGACTTCATTTACATTAGTGGATTCATAAACCTTATAGGTTGTGTCACGTACACATCCTGGTTTTATTCCTCATAGGAATGTGGTTTTAGTATCCATATGCCAAATGTCTTAGTCATTAAGTTGCAATCAACAAGCATCATCCTTCTCAAAATGTTATCCATGTGTCTTAACACTTAAGACTCATCTGCACTTATGGATATGATCCAATGAGTGCTACCATCACGGTCATACCTTATGGTTCACATGGAAGTCATTTAGGATGTAATGGTTTCATAAACCATAACTCAAGATTCAGTTCCTCATATTCATCTTGATAGTTGACTCATCACATGAACAACTCATCACATAGATAATTGAGGTGTATATGTTAAAGATATAAGAACTCACAACCCTTGTGATTCTTAATTTCTTTTATTAGTGTGGGGTATTCTTTTATTAAGAAGAATTTAGTTATCTGATAATCATTCTCTAACTCCTTAGAGTATGATTCCTTCTTTATTTAGACATCACCATGCCTTAATCATGAGTTCACTATGATACACTATCATAATCACTCATAAGGATCTCAAACATTTGGTCTAAGTATTTCATTCATTGATCTCATCAAGAATTAATACTTTACCAAATGTGTACTTCATTTATGATAATCTTGAACACTTCAAGATATTCATATTGGTATTTCTCTAAACACCATTTGAAGTATTAGCATTTATTCCAATAGGTATGTAAATACATCACATGTATTATACCTAATAGGATAATCACTCTTCCACTACTTTAGTGAAGATTGATTAATCATGTCCAAGATATTCATGTCCCTTACTGGTTCTCTAACCAAAAGAGTCTAGTTTTATCCATCACATGGAAACTAGAAATGAATTTCTCATGATTAATGCTAATTAAATTGTTTGAGTTATCTATAACTTTTAGGTATCGTCTTATCTTATGCATATCAAATATCACAAGATAAATAAGGCATTGCCACAAAGATCATATCTTTATAAATTGAAACATCTCTATCTATTGGCAAATATGAAATAGCAGTTCATAACTATATTACATGCCTTATTGGCTGAAAATAAACTAAAGTATTCCTATCTATAAAGGCAACACTTGCCCCGCGTAAGAATGCTTTACACTTTACATCTTGGTATCATATACCTCAAAAAGTGTTACAAGTTTATTTACATGACACCTTCAAGTAGAGGCTTCAGTTGCCTCCTTCTTCTTTTGTTCTTCCAGGTAGAGAGGACAATTCCTTTTTCCAATGTCCTGGCTTTTGACAATGGTGGCAATTTCCTTTCTTGGTCACGCCTCCCTTGGCCTTCAGAGCTGAAGATGGCTTGGACTCCTGGCTAGCTTCAGAACCTTTCTTAGCTTTGCCCTTGCCCTTGCGCTTGGACTTGCCTTTCTTGCTCGTGATCACCATCACGGACTTAGGCTTGTCCTTCTTCATCTGTAAATTGGCTGTCCTCAACATGCCCAACAACTCTGATAGTGGCCTATCAAAGTTGTTCATGTTGTAGTTCATTACAAACTGACTGTAAGATTCTGGCAACGATTGTAGTATCACGTCAGTAGCCAACTCTTGTCTCAGTGGAAATCCCAATCTCTGCAGGTTCTCCACATACCCAATCATCTTGAGTGTGTGAGGACCAACTAGATCTCCTTCTGTCATGACGCACTTGAACAACACCCTAGAAACATTGTACCTCTCTTGCCGTGCCTGATCTTCATACATGTTCCTGAGATGCTGAATCATCACTATGACACCCATGTTCTCATGTTGCCTCTGCAACTCATGGTTCATTGAACATAGCATCAAGCACTTTGCATCAATGGCATCATCATAATGCTTCTTGTAAGCATCCCTTTCTGTCCTTGGTGCATTAGGAGTGGGTTCCTCTGGAATTGGAGTATCCAGGACATAGAGCTTACGCTCTTGAGTGAGAACAATTCTCAATGTCCGATACCAGTCATGGAAGTTTGTCCCATTTAACTTGTCCTTGTCAAGGACCGATCGCAAAGAAAAGTTGTTGTTGTTTGTTGCCATTTGAATTGAAAAAGGAAAATATGCAATTTTAGTCCAAAAACTCATTTTTGACTTATTTGATTGATTTGAAAGTTTGACGATATAATTAGGCCTTTAATTAATTATCGCTCCCACTATTTTACTTCAAATTGATAGCCCTCACCATCAATTCAGAAGATTGCAGCGTACAATCTTCTAGTTGGCAAGATCCTGAAATCCTCTAAGTCATGGACCAGCTTGGGCTGTCACCCACAACATAGATCTCTCAGGTAGGCAACTTTTTCCAATTGCATCATATGCAACTCTTGATAAGATGTCATCTACAACTCCTTGCAATGATCATCTCCATGCTTCAAGGTGCTAGATCCTATCTAGGTCACCTTGTTAAGTCCGACCCAAAGCAAACACGATGAATATGCACCCTGCTTGGGCAGACCCACACATTCATCCTTCACGCTTCCACGAGATAGACGGTGCACCACGCTTGGGCGTGCCCACACTTGGTCGATCAAGCTTTTCACGTGTGTCGCATTTAGAAGGCATCTAAAACTTAATATTTTAATGAGGGATTTTGGTTTTATATACATATACATATCCAATCACCACAATACATAGTACGTATCATATACATGCTATATCCCACAGAAAACATGCACAAATGATAAAGAGCGATGATTATGGCCATCCTAATGTGATTCCTCTAGCCAAGAGGAATCACGGTCATCTAGGTCTACATCACATGCAACATGTACAAGATGAACTCTGTGCCTTGCCTTCCGAGTTGATCAACTCATCACATGAATGATCTGTACTCTCCAGCCGGTCGTCTGGGTGCCACCAGCCGATCGGTTGGCTCCTCCAACCGATCGGTTCACCTGGTCGTCGTGCATCTCATCATGTCCGCCACCCGCACATCTCGCTCCTCGAATCGGTCATCAACCGATCGGTTCACTCCTTGAACCAACCGTCTGGAAGGTCAACCGATCGGTTCACTCCTTGAACCGACCGTCTGAACAGTCGTCTTGATGTCCGCCGGTCTTTGACATAACATGAAATAAAATCCTATTCTATTTATTACATTGCTTTAAAAGGGAAACCCCGATTTACATTCGGGGGGAGCAAAGGTAGGAAAGAATCTCGAATTATTTCGAGTTACATCAGGAATAAGAGAGGGAAGATCGGTGCGCAGACCGAGATGCAAACAACCACAAACAACCACACACAGATAGGGGTTTATAGGCCATAATCACGCTACACACATTCACCACAAAAACTCGTTTAAGGGTGACGTGTATCGAGTGCATTAATAATACATATCATATATGTAATTAGGGATTTGTGGATTTAGGATTGGACATGCATAAAGCCAATATTATTCGCATCGCATGCAATAAATAAAGGCGACAAACCAAAATCGATCATATCGATATTCCTAAAATATAGAGCAGTTGACGTGGCTCTGATACCACTGTTGGGTTTTAGGGGAGACAGAGAAGGCAGCGGAAACAAAAAAAATTTCTCCCCCAACCCATATCGAGGAAACGCGTCAACGTCTATATAATAGGAAAGGATGGTTTGCAGACTCATACCTTGTCCCGAGGCTTGCTCGGCGACAATACCTCGCGCAATGCGCGGTCTTCAACTCCGGACTTCGACGGTGTCTGTGCAGCTCCTGGTCGCACCGGGACTGACAACTCCTACTCGAACTGGACTGTCGGATGACAGTTGTCCTCCTAAGCGGCAGTGTCCTCCTGCCTCTGTAGTAGTCCACACGGACCACCTGGAACTCCACTCTCCTTGTCCCACAAGGAAGTGGAAGGATTCGCACCCTCCTGTTGACGTACTAGTCGCCAACACGCTCTCCTGCCTCCTGTTGCAACTGCAGTTGTCCTTCCCTTGCTGCACCTCCCTTTTGCGGGAAGCACTTGCTCGGGCTCTCTCACGGTTACCAAAACCAGAGAGAACGACAACTTGCAGAGCAACTGGTTGCACTGAGCTGTACTTTGAGAAGCCCCCAATACCCCTATATATATAGGAGAGTCATGGGACAGGGTTCTCCATCCCGGGCAATGCAGGACTAATGCAGGAGTAGAAGGGTTCGAGAATTTTCTACAAAAGGCAACCAGTTCGCAACTTGAAATGATCGGTTCACAACTGAAACGATCGGTTCGGCCATTGAGCCGATCGGTTGGACCTGAGCCGATCATTTGGGGCACTCCAACCGATCGGTTGGTGCCCTGAACCGATCGGTTCATGGTCCTTTTCCGGCTCAAAAAGACTTTCCTTGTTTCTTTCCCAATTGGTATGGAATACCAATATTATTCCCAATCGAATTGGGCAATTTGAAACCAAAGGAAAATTCTTGCCGACATGACTTTCCCAACTGGTCGGTTGCACCAGTTGAGCCGATCGGTTCAACCCTTGAACCGGTCATTTCAACCTGGGCATGAGTCGATCGGCTTAGACACTCCAGCCGACCGGTTCAGCAACCTCAGCCGACCGGTTCATCACATGAACCGATCGGTTGGGAGCACAGGTTGGGCAAAATCAGTCTATTGCGATTTCAATCAATCTGATACTCCAATCAATGCGTCCAACACCTTGAACCATACGATATTGAGTCATCGACTGATTGAGTGTTTAATTGAACTACTAAACTCCTTTAGTAATCAATCTAAACATTGCTTTGTGGACAAAACTCCTCTTCCAAGTTAAATCCTATGTGTGTGACCCTGCAGGTCCATTTCACGTTGGCAGTGAAAGTCCATAACACTTATGACTTCACAAGCAAAGAGCGGTGCCTAGTCACACATCAGTGCTACCCAAGTGAAAGTAGAAAGTTGGAGAACAACTTTCATCCTACAATCCGTGAATGGTGTTATAGCGAATGTATAATTCCTTTGTCACTGATATCCCGAATGAACTCGAGGCATGGAACAGTCATCCTGTCAATGTTCATTCACTTCCTTGATCTCAGAGTAGACTGGAAGAGATATGTATGACATCAGTATCATATACTGATTCACACATGCGTGCACGCCTTTCTCAATCTTACTCATCAAGTGGCCATGGATATCAAACTCCCTCAGGAGGGACAAATCCCATATCTATCACTCACTCCTCAAAAGCCCCATGTGTCAAAGCCACCCAATCATCACCTTTATAACAACCCATGTTTCAAGACTGCGTTTGATGATGTCAAAGTGTGCCCAACGACATGTGTTGAGTGCAGTGATTTTAGGTCTAAGAATCACACTCACCACCATCACTGTGAGTACTTACTGTGACTACCATCTCATGGTTCCATGTGTCAAACTCACGGTGGGTCTGTCCGGTACCTTGTTCTCTAACAAGTACCTATGTGTTTGGTTTGATATCTCTATATCATGACTAATGAGATTCTGTCATCAACCAACACCACAATCTAGTCTTGTGTGTCATTGCTGTCTCTCTACCTTCCACAATGACATCCGACTAGGGACATAACAAGAATGTACAAACTCTTAGCATCCGTATGATCTCATCGTTCAGGTCATGAACCTGAAGGCATACGTCATTGAGTATTGTCATTCTCTAGACATTCAATCTGTTCTATCACTATCTCATATGACTGAACCAGAAAGAATTGGAAGCTCGCCTTTTTATGTTTATCAAATCAATCTTAATGTATCCCACCAATCATCCCATGATTGGCTCTCAGGGCATACATACCAACAGACTCCCACTTGCACTGCGAGCCAATCACCCATGAATCATATTCATAGTGATCTTCAAACATGTCCCACATGTTACTGTGCTCTAGTGCCAACATAGTGAGTAATGACAACACCTTGCCAAAGTCTGTACAAATTGCATGTCTCGCATCTCTTCACTGTACGTCACACATATGAGATGGAGTTGTCGTAATATGCGATCTAGCATTCCATTTGCTAACCTTTAGCCACATTGCATGATCAAGGATTCCAGACTTGTCATCAATGAGTGGAATATAAGTTCATCTCATCAACTTTTAGATCCATATAGTATCCACTGTTGTTCACTAACACATAGATACTCGGCTTTTCCCTTTTAAATGGCTTTATTGGAACATTTCCAATTATCAACAAACTTTCACTTTTATACATCTCATGTATGTATTTTGCGATTAATTTTCTGTCCTTTCGGAAGTTCGCATCAATGTAACTCTTTACATTAAACTCTTCCTTATCTCCATTGAACTAATACTTCACAAGCACTTATCAAGTTCTCATGGTATTCCAGTAACCCTTACTGGAAGTAGACAGACATCCACTCGTCATGTCCTACATACGAGTTATCAGGATGAGCACATCATATTGCCATGTCCTACATACAAGATGATGAATGCATTTTATTCTTGCCATGTCATACATGCAAGATAATGGGATGATTACATACATGATAGATCCATATCTATTCTTAGTGTTCCCATTCTTCATAAGAATTGGACACTTGGCCTTGGGATACTAATATCCATGTAACATGGACAAGTTTTCTCCCACTGAATCTGTGCATACTGAACACTTCAGTACAGATTGCCAATGTATGCTATCTCTTTCCAGGTCAAGAGATTTTCGAGAACTATCTCTATAGATCTCTATTCCTATCACATAGGAAACATCTCTATCTTCCTTAAAGATAATTTCCACATTTAGATTTCCAATCTAGAACATTTCCATTTCACATCAATATGTGGAATGTGAACACGCTCCCACTAAATCACAGATCCCTTCTTTATCTTTGACATATCAGTCAAACCCTTTGACTATATCATCAAAATAAAGATCCAATTTTGAGTTGCTTGTACTCAATCAATCACATTGATTAGTCCATTGTAACTTATAGACTTCATTTACATTAGTGGATTCATAAACCTTATAGGTTGTGTCACGTACACATCCTGGTTTTATTCCTCATAGGAATGTGGTTTTAGTATCCATATGCCAAATGTCTTAGTCATTAAGTTGCAATCAACAAGCATCATCCTTCTCAAAATGTTATCCATGTGTCTTAACACTTAAGACTCATCTGCACTTATGGATATGATCCAATGAGTGCTACCATCACGGTCATACCTTATGGTTCACATGGAAGTCATTTAGGATGTAATGGTTTCATAAACCATAACTCAAGATTCAGTTCCTCATATTCATCTTGATAGTTGACTCATCACATGAACAACTCATCACATAGATAATTGAGGTGTATCTGTTAAAGATATAAGAACTCACAACCCTTGTGATTCTTAATTTCTTTTATTAGTGTGGGGTATTCTTTTATTAAGAAGAATTTAGTTATCTGATAATCATTCTCTAACTCCTTAGAGTATGATTCCTTCTTTATTTAGACATCACCATGCCTTAATCATGAGTTCACTATGATACACTATCATAATCACTCATAAGGATCTCAAACATTTGGTCTAAGTATTTCATTCATTGATCTCATCAAGAATTAATACTTTACCAAATTTGTACTTCATTTATGATAATCTTGAGCACTTCAAGATATTCATATTGGTATTTCTCTAAACACCATTTGAAGTATTAGCATTTATTCCAATAGGTATGTAAATACATCACATGTATTATACCTAATAGGATAATCACTCTTCCACTACTTTAGTGAAGATTGATTAATCATGTCCAAGATATTCATGTCCCTTACTGGTTCTCTAACCAAAAGAGTCTAGTTTTATCCATCACATGGAAACTAGAAATGAATTTCTCATGATTAATGCTAATTAAATTGTTTGAGTTATCTATAACTTTTAGGTATCGTCTTATCTTATGCATATCAAATATCACAAGATAAATAAGGCATTGCCACAAAGATCATATCTTTATAAATTGAAACATCTCTATCTATTGGCAAATATGAAATAGCAGTTCATAACTATATTACATGCCTTATTGGCTGAAAATAAACTAAAGTATTCCTATCTATAAAGGCAACACTTGCCCCGCGTAAGAATGCTTTACACTTTACATCTTGGTATCATATACCTCAAAAAGTGTTACAAGTTTATTTACATGACACCTTCAAGTAGAGGCTTCAGTTGCCTCCTTCTTCTTTTGTTCTTCCAGGTAGAGAGGACAATTCCTTTTTCCAATGTCCTGGCTTTTGACAATGGTGGCAATTTCCTTTCTTGGTCACGCCTCCCTTGGCCTTCAGAGCTGAAGATGGCTTGGACTCCTGGCTAGCTTCAGAACCTTTCTTAGCTTTGCCCTTGCCCTTGCGCTTGGACTTGCCTTTCTTGCTCGTGATCACCATCACGGACTTAGGCTTGTCCTTCTTCATCTGTAAATTGGCTGTCCTCAACATGCCCAACAACTCTGATAGTGGCCTATCAAAGTTGTTCATGTTGTAGTTCATTACAAACTGACTGTAAGATTCTGGCAACGATTGTAGTATCACGTCAGTAGCCAACTCTTGTCTCAGTGGAAATCCCAATCTCTGCAGGTTCTCCACATACCCAATCATCTTGAGTGTGTGAGGACCAACTAGATCTCCTTCTGTCATGACGCACTTGAACAACGCCCTAGAAACATTGTACCTCTCTTGCCGTGCCTGATCTTCATACATGTTCCTGAGATGCTGAATCATCACTATGACACCCATGTTCTCATGTTGCCTCTGCAACTCATGGTTCATTGAACATAGCATCAAGCACTTTGCATCAATGGCATCATCAGAATGCTTCTTGTAAGCATCCCTTTCTGTCCTTGGTGCATTAGGAGTGGGTTCCTCTGGAATTGGAGTATCCAGGACATAGAGCTTACGCTCTTGAGTGAGAACAATTCTCAATGTCCGATACCAGTCGTGGAAGTTTGTCCCATTTAACTTGTCCTTGTCAAGGACCGATCGCAAAGAAAAGTTGTTGTTGTTTGTTGCCATTTGAATTGAAAAAGGAAAATATGCAATTTTAGTCCAAAAACTCATTTTTGACTTATTTGATTGATTTGAAAGTTTGACGATATAATTAGGCCTTTAATTAATTATCGCTCCCACTATTTTACTTCAAATTGATAGCCCTCACCATCAATTCAGAAGATTGCAGCGTACAATCTTCTAGTTGGCAAGATCCTGAAATCCTCTAAGTCATGGACCAGCTTGGGCTGTCACCCACAACATAGATCTCTCAGGTAGGCAACTTTTTCCAATTGCATCATATGCAACTCTTGATAAGATGTCATCTACAACTCCTTGCAATGATCATCTCCATGCTTCAAGGTGCTAGATCCTATCTAGGTCACCTTGTTAAGTCCGACCCAAAGCAAACACGATGAATATGCACCCTGCTTGGGCAGACCCACACATTCATCCTTCACGCTTCCACGAGATAGACGGTGCACCACGCTTGGGCGTGCCCACACTTGGTCGATCAAGCTTTTCACGTGTGTCGCATTTAGAAGGCATCTAAAACTTAATATTTTAATGAGGGATTTTGGTTTTATATACATATACATATCCAATCACCACAATACATAGTACGTATCATATACATGCTATATCCCACAGAAAACATGCACAAATGATAAAGAGCGATGATTATGGCCATCCTAATGTGATTCCTCGAGCCAAGAGGAATCACGGTCATCTAGGTCTACATCACATGCAACATGTACAAGATGAACTCTGTGCCTTGCCTTCCGAGTTGATCAACTCATCACATGAATGATCTGTACTCTCCAGCCGGTCGTCTGGGTGCCACCAGCCGATCGGTTGGCTCCTCCAACCGATCGGTTCACCTGGTCGTCGTGCATCTCATCATGTCCGCCACCCGCACATCTCGCTCCTCGAATCGGTCATCAACCGATCGGTTCACTCCTTGAACCAACCGTCTGGAAGGTCAACCGATCGGTTCACTCCTTGAACCGACCGTCTGAACAGTCGTCTTGATGTCCGCCGGTCTTTGACATAACATGAAATAAAATCCTATTCTATTTATTACATTGCTTTAAAAGGGAAACCCCGATTTACATTCGGGGGGAGCAAAGGTAGGAAAGAATCTCGAATTATTTCGAGTTACATCAGGAATAAGAGAGGGAAGATCGGTGCGCAGACCGAGATGCAAACAACCACAAACAACCACACACAGATAGGGGTTTATAGGCCATAATCACGCTACACACATTCACCACAAAAACTCGTTTAAGGGTGACGTGTATCGAGTGCATTAATAATACATATCATATATGTAATTAGGGATTTGTGGATTTAGGATTGGACATGCATAAAGCCAATATTATTCGCATCGCATGCAATAAATAAAGGCGACAAACCAAAATCGATCATATCGATATTCCTAAAATATAGAGCAGTTGACGTGGCTCTGATACCACTGTTGGGTTTTAGGGGAGACAGAGAAGGCAGCGGAAACAAAAAAAATTTCTCCCCCAACCCATATCGAGGAAACGCGTCAACGTCTATATAATAGGAAAGGATGGTTTGCAGACTCATACCTTGTCCCGAGGCTTGCTCGGCGACAATACCTCGCGTAATGCACGGTCTTCAACTCTGGACTTCGACAGTGTCTGTGCAGCTCTTGGTCGCACCGGGACTGACAACTCCTACTCGAACCAGACTGTCGGATGACAGTTGTCCTCCTAAGCGGAAGTGTCCTCCCGCCTCTGTAGTAGTCCACACGGACCACCTGGAACTCCACTCTCCTTGTCCCACAAGGAAGTGGAAGGAGTCGCACCCTCCTGTTGACGTACTAGTCGCCAACACGCTCTCCTGCCTCCTGTTGCAACTGCAGTTGTCCTTCCCTTGCTGCACCTCCCTTTTGCGGGAAGCACTTGCTCGGGCTCTCTCACGGTTACCAAAACCAGAGAGAACGACAACTTGCAGAGTAACTGGTTGCACTGAGCTGTACATTGAGAAGCCCCCAATACCCCTATATATATAGGAGAGTCATGGGACAGGGTTCTCCATCCCGGGCAATGCGGGACTAATGCAGGAGTAGAAGGGTTCGAGAATTTTCCACAAAAGGCAACCAGTTCGCAACTTGAAATGATCGGTTCACAACTGAAATGATCGGTTCGGCCATTGAGCCGATCGGTTGGACCTGAGCCGATCGTTTGGGGCACTCCAACTGATCGGTTGGTGCCCTGAACCGATCGGTTCATGGTCCTAATCCGGCTCAAAAAGACTTTCCTTGTTTCTTTCCCAATTGGTATCGAATACCAATATTATTCCCAATCGAATTTGGCAATTTGAAACCAAAGGAAAATTCTTGCCGACATGACTTTCCCAACTGGTCGGTTGCACCAGTTGAGTCGATCGGTTCAACCCTTGAACCGGTCGTTTCAACCTGGGCATGAGCCGATCGGCTTGGACACTCCAGCCGACCGGTTCAGCAACCTCAGCCGACCGGTTCATCACATGAACCGATCGGTTGGGAGCACATGTTGGGCAAAATCAGTCTATTGCGATTTCAATCAATCTGATACTCCAATCAATGCGTCCAACACCTTGAACCATACGATATTGAGTCATCGACTGATTGAGTTATTAATTGAACTACTAAACTCCTTTAGTAATCAATCTAAACATTGCTTTGTGGACAAAACTCCTCTTCCAGGTTAAATCCTATGTGTGTGACCCTGCAGGTCCATTTCACGTTGGCAGTGAAAGTCCATAACACTTATGACTTCACAAGCAAAGAGCGGTGCCTAGTCACACATCAGTGCTACCCAAGTGAAAGTAGAAAGTTGGAGAACAACTTTCATCCTACAATCCGTGAATGGTGTTACAGCGAATGTATAATTCCTTTGTCACTGATATCCCGAATGAACTGAAGGCATGGAACAGTCATCCTGTCAATGTTCATTCACTTCCTTGATCTCAGAGTAGACTAGAAGAGATATGTATGACATCAGTATCATATACTGATTCACACATGCGTGCACGCCTTTCTCAATCCTACTCATCAAGTGGCCATGGATATCAAACTCCCTCAGGAGGGACAAATCCCATATCTATCACTCACCCCTCAAAAGCCCCATGTGTCAAATCCACCCAATCATCACCTTTATAACAACCCATGTTTCAGGACTGCGTTTGATGATATCAAAGTGTGCCCAACGACATGTGTTGAGTGCAGTGATTTCAGGTCTAAGTATCACACTCACCACCATCACTGTGAGTACTTACTGTGACTACCATCTCATGGTTCCATGTGTCAAACTCACGGTGGGTCTGTCCGGTACCTTGTTCTCTAACAAGTACCTATGTGTTTGGTTTGATATCTCTATATCATGACTAATGAGATTCTGTCATCAACCAACACCACAATCTAGTCTTGTGTGTCATTGCTGTCTATCTACCTTCCACAATGACATCCGACTAGGGACATAACAAGAATGTACAAACTCTTATCATCAGTATGATCTCATCGTTCAGGTCATGAACTTGAAGGCATACGTCATTGAGTATTGTCATTCTCTAGACATTCAATTTGTTCTATCACTATCTCATATGACTGAACCAGAAAGAATTGGAAGCTCGCCTTTTTATGTTTATCAAATCAATCTTAATGTATCCCACCAATCATCCCATGATTGGCTCTCAGGGCATACATACCAACAGACTCCCACTTGCACTGCGAGCCAATCACCCATGAATCATATTCATAGTGATCTTCAAACATGTCCCACATGTTACTGTGCTCTAGTGCCAACATAGTGAGTAATGACAACACCTTGCCAAAGTTTGTACAAATTGCATGTCTCGCATCTCTTCAGTGTACGTCACACGTATGGGATGGAGTTGCTGTAATATGCGATCTAGCATTCCATTTGCTAACCTTTAGCCACATTGCATGATCAAGGATTCTAGACTTGTCATCAATGAGTGGAATATAAGTTCATCTCATGAACTTTTAGATCCATATAGTATCCACTGTTGTTCACTAACACAAAGATACTCGGCTTTTCCCTTTTAAATGACTTTATTGGAACATTTCCAATTATCAACAAACTTTCACTTTTATACATCTCATGTATATATTTTGCGATTAATTTTTTGTCCTTTCGGAAGTTCGCATCAATGTAACTCTTTACATTAAACTCTTCCTTATCTCCATTGAACTAGTACTTCACAAGCACTTATCAAGTTCTCATGGTATTCCAGTAACCCTTACTGGAAGTAGACAGACATCCACTCGTCATGTCCTACATACGAGTTATCAGGATGAGCACATCATATTGCCATGTCCTACATAAAAGATGATGAATGCATTTTATTCTTGACATGTCATACATGCAAGATAATGGGATGATTACATACATGATAGATCCATATCTATTCTTAGTGTTCCCATTCTTCATAAGAATTGGACACTTGGCCTTGGGATACTAATATCCATGTAACATGGACAAGTTTTCTCCCACTGAATATGTGCATACTGAACACTTCAGTACAGATTGCCAATGTATGCTCTCTCTTTCCAGGTCAAGAGATTTTCGAGAACTATCTCTATAGATCTCTATTCCTATCACATAGGAAACATCTCTATCTTCCTTAAAGATAATTTCCACATTCAGATTTCCAATCTAGAACATTTCCATTTCACATCAATATGTGGAATGTGAACACGCTCCCACTAAATCACAGATCCCTTCTTTATCTTTGACATATCAGTCAAACCCTTTGACTATATCATCAAAATAAAGATCCAATTTTGAGTTGCTTGTACTCAATCAATCACATTGATTAGTCCATTGTAACTTATAGACTTCATTTACATTAGTGGATTCATAAACCTTATAGGTTGTGTCACGTACACATCCTGGTTTTATTCCTCATAGGAATGTGGTTTTAGTATCCATATGCCAAATGTCTTAGTCATTAAGTTGCAATCAACAAGCATCATCCTTCTCAAAATGTTATCCATGTGTCTTAACACTTAAGACTCATCTGCACTTATGGATATGATCCAATGAGTGCTACCATCACGGTCATACCTTATGGTTCACATGGAAGTCATTTAGGATGTAATGGTTTCATAAACCATAACTCAAGATTCAGTTCCTCATATTCATCTTGATAGTTGACTCATCACATGAACAACTCATCACATAGATAATTGAGGTGTATCTGTTAAAGATATAAGAACTCACAACCCTTGTGATTCTTAATTTCTTTTATTAGTGTGGGGTATTCTTTTATTAAGAAGAATTTAGTTATCTGATAATCATTCTCTAACTCCTTAGAGTATGATTCCTTCTTTATTTAGACATCACCATGCCTTAATCATGAGTTCACTATGATACACTATCATAATCACTCATAAGGATCTCAAACATTTGGTCTAAGTATTTCATTCATTGATCTCATCAAGAATTAATACTTTACCAAATTTGTACTTCATTTATGATAATCTTGAACACTTCAAGATATTCATATTGGTATTTCTCTAAACACCATTTGAAGTATTAGCATTTATTCCAATAGGTATGTAAATACATCACATGTATTATACCTAATAGGATAATCACTCTTCCACTACTTTAGTGAAGATTGATTAATCATGTCCAAGATATTCATGTCCCTTACTGGTTCTCTAACCAAAAGAGTCTAGTTTTATCCATCACATGGAAACTAGAAATGAATTTCTCATGATTAATGCTAATTAAATTGTTTGAGTTATCTATAACTTTTAGGTATCGTCTTATCTTATGCATATCAAATATCACAAGATAAATAAGGCATTGCCACAAAGATCATATCTTTATAAATTGAAACATCTCTATCTATTGGAAAATATGAAATAGCAGTTCATAACTATATTACATGCCTTATTGGCTGAAAATAAACTAAAGTATTCCTATCTATAAAGGCAACACTTGCCCCAAGTAAGAATGCTTTACACTTTACATCTTCGTATCATATACCTCAAAAAGTGTTACAAGTTTATTTACATGACACCTTCAAGTAGAGGCTTCAGTTGCCTCCTTCTTCTTTTGTTCTTCCAGGTAGAGAGGACAATTCCTTTTTCCAATGTCCTGGCTTTTGACAATGGTGGCAATTTCCTTTCTTGGTCACGCCTCCCTTGGCCTTGAGAGCTGAAGATGGCTTGGACTCCTGGCTAGCTTCAGAACCTTTCTTAGCTTTGCCCTTGCCCTTGCGCTTGGACTTGCCTTTCTTGCTCGTGATCACCATCACGGACTTAGGCTTGTCCTTCTTCATCTGTAACTCGGCTGTCCTCAACATGCCCAACAACTCTAATAGTGGCCTATCAAAGTTGTTCATGTTGTAGTTCATTACAAACTGACTCTAAGATTCTGGCAACGATTGCAATATCACGTCAGTAGCCAACTCTTGGCTCAGTGGAAATCCCAGTCTCTGCAGGTTCTCCACATACCCAATCATCTTGAGTGTGTGAGGACCAACTGGATCTCCTTCTGTCATGACGCACTTGAACAACGCCCTAGAAACATTGTACCTCTCTCGCCGTGCCTGATCTTCATACATGTTCCTGAGATGTTGAATCATCTCTATGACACCCATGTTCTCATGTTGCCTCTGCAACTCATGGTTCATTGAACATAGCATCAAGCACTTTGCATCAATGGCATCATCAGAATGCTTCTTGTAAGCATCCCTTTCTGTCCTTGGTGCATTAGGAGCGGGTTCCTCTGGAATTGGAGTATCCAGGACATAGAGCTTACACTCTTGAGTGAGAACAATTCTCAATGTCCGATACCAGTCGTGGAAGTTTGTCCCATTTAACTTGTCCTTGTCAAGGACCGATCACAAAGAAAAGTTGTTGTTGTTTGTTGCCATTTGAACTGAAAAAGGAAAATATGCAATTTTAGTCCAAAAACTCATTTTTGACTTATTTGATTGATTTGAAAGTTTGACGGTATAATTAGGCCTTTAATTAATTATCGCTCCCACTATTTTACTTCAAATTGATAGCCCTCACCATCAATTCAGAAGATTGCAGCGTACAATCTTCTAGTGGGCAAGATCCTAAAATCCTCTAAGTCATGGACCAGCTTGGGCTGTCACCCACAACATAGATCTCTCAGGTAGGCAACTTTTGCCAATTGCATCATATGCAACTCTTGATAAGATGTCATCTACAACTCCTTGCAATGATCATCTCCATGCCTCAAGGTACTAGATCCTATCTAGGTCACCTTGTTAAGTCCGACCCAAAGCAAACACGATGAACATGCACCCTGCTTGGGCAGACCCACACATTCATCCTTCACGCTTCCACGAGATAGACGGTGCACCACGCTTGGGCGTGCCCACACTTGGTCGATCAAGCTTTTCACGTGTGTCGCATTTGGAAGGCATCTAAAACTTAATATTTTAATGAGGGATTTGGTTTTATATACATATACATATCCAATCACCACAATACATAGTACGTATCATAAACATGCTATATCCCACAGAAAACATGCACAAATGATAAAGAGCGATGATTATGGCCATCCTAATGTGATTCCTCGAGCCAAGAGGAATCACGGTCATCTAGGTCTACATCACATGCAACCTGTACAAGATGAACTCTGTGCCTTGCCTTCCGAGTTGATCAACTCATCACATGAATGATTTGTACTCTCCAGCCGGTCGTCTGGGTGCCACCAGCCGATCGGTTGGCTCCTCCAGCCGATCGGTTGGCTCCTCCAACCGATCGGTTCGCCTGGTCGTCGTGCATCTCGTCATGTCCGCCACCCGCACATCTCGCTCCTCGAATCGGTCATCAACCGATCGGTTCACTCCTTGAACCAACCGTCTGGAAGGTCAACCGATCGGTTCACTCCTTGAACCGACCGTCTGAACAGTCGTCTTGATGTCCGCCGGTCTTTGACATAACAGGAAATAAAATCCTATTCTATTTATTACATTGCTTTAAAAGGGAAACCCCGATTTACATTCGGGGGGAGAAAAGGTAGGAAAGAATCTCGAATTATTTCGAGTTACATAAGGAATAAGAGAGGGAAGATCGGTGCGCAGACCGAGATGCAAACAACCACAAACAACCACACACAGATATGGGTTTATAGGCCATAATCACGCTACACACATCCACCACAAAAACTCGTTTAAGGGCGACGCGTATCGAGTGCATTAATAATACATATCATATATGTAATTAGGGATTTGTGGATTTAGGATTGGACATGCATAAATCCAATATTATTCGCATTGCATGCAATAAATAAAGGCGACAAACCAAAATCGATCATATCGATATTCCTAAAATATAGAGCATTTGACGTGGCTCTGATACCACTGTTGGGTTTTAGGGGAGACAGAAAAGGCAGCGGAAACAAAAAAAATTTCTCCCCCAACCCATACCGAGGAAACGCGTCAATGTCTATATAATAGGAAAGGATGGTTTGCGGAATCATACCTTGTCTCGAGGCTTGCTCGGCGACAATACCTCGCGCTATGCGTGGTCTTCAACTCCGGACTTCGACGGTGTCTGTGCAGCTCTTGGTGGCACCGGGACTGACAACTCCTACTCGAACCAGACTGTCGGATGACAGTTGTCCTCCTAAGCGGCAGTGTCCTCCCGCCTCTGTAGTAGTCCACACGGACCACCTGGAACTCCACTCTCCTTGTCCCACAAGGAAGTGGAAGGAGTCACACCCTCCTGTTGACGTACTAGTCGCCAACACGCTCTCCTGCCTCCTGTTGCAACTGCAGTTGTCCTTCCCTTGCTGCACCTCCCTTTTGCGGGAAGCACTTGCTCGGGCTCTCTCACGGTTACCAAAACCAGAGAGAACGACAACTTGCAGAGTAACTGGTTGCACTGAGTTGTACTTTGAGAAGCCCCCAATACCCCTATATATATAGGAGAGTCATGGGACAGGGTTCTCCATCCCAGGCAATGCGGGACTAATGCAGGAGTAGAAGGGTTCGAGAATTTTCCACAAAAGGCAACCAGTTCGCAACTTGAAATGATCGGTTCACAACTGAAATGATCGGTTCGGCCATTGAGCCGATCGGTTGGACCTGAGCCGATCGTTTGGGGCACTCCAACCGATCGGTTGGTGCCCTGAACCGATCGGTTCATGGTCCTAATCCGGCTCAAAAAGACTTTCCTTGTTTCTTTCCCAATTGGTATCGAATACCAATATTATTCCCAATCGAATTGGGCAATTTGAAACCAAAGGAAAATTCTTGCCGACATGACTTTCCCAACTGGTCGATTGCACCAGTTGAGCCGATCGGTTCAACCCTTGAACCGGTCGTTTCAACCTGGGCATGAGCCGATCGGCTTGGACACTCCAGCCGACCGGTTCAGCAACCTCAGCTGACCGGTTCATCACATGAACCGATCGGTTGGGAGCACAGGTTGGGCAAAATCAGTCAATTGCGATTTCAATCAATCTGATACTCCAATCAATGCGTCCAACACCTTGAACCATACGATATTGAGTCATCGACTGATTGAGTGTTTAATTGAACTACTAAACTCCTTTAGTAATCAATCTAAACATTGCTTTGTGGACAAAACTCCTCTTCCAGGTTAAATCCTATGTGTGTGACCTTGCAGGTCCATTTCACGTTGGCAGTGAAAGTCCATAACACTTATGACTTCAAAAGCAAAGAGCGGTGCCTAGTCACACATCAGTGCTACCCAAGTGAAAGTAGAAAGTTGGAGAACAACTTTCATCCTACAATCCGTGAATGGTGTTACAGCGAATGTATAATTCCTTTGTCACTGATATCCCGAATGAACTCGAGGCATGTAACAGTCATCCTGTCAATGTTCATTCACTTCCTTGATCTCAGAGTAGACTGGAAGAGATATGTATGACATCAGTATCATATACTGATTCACACATGCGTGCATGCCTTTCTCAATCCTACTCATCAAGTGGCCATGGATATCAAACTCCCTCAGAAGGGACAAATCCCATATCTATCACTCACCCCTCAAAAGCCCCATGTGTCAAAGCCACCCAATCATCACCTTTATAACAACCCATGTTTCAGGACTGCGTTTGATGATGTCAAAGTGTGCCCAACGACATGTGTTGAGTGCAGTGATTTCAGGTCTAAGAATCACACTCACCACCATCACTGTGAGTACTGACTGTGACTACCATCTCATGGTTCCATGTGTCAAACTCACGGTGGGTCTGTCCGGTACCTTGTTCTCTAACAAGTACCTATGTGTTTGGTTTGATATCTCTATATCATGACTAATGAGATTCTGTCATTAACCAACACCACAATCTAGTCTTGTGTGTCATTGTTGTCTATCTACCTTCCACAATGACATCCGACTAGGGACATAACAAGAATGTACAAACTCTTAGCATCCGTATGATCTCATCGTTCAGGTCATGAACCTGAAGGCATACGTCATTGAGTATTGTCATTCTCTAGACATTCAATCTGTTCTATCACTATCTCATATGACTGAACCAGAAAGAATTGGAAGCTTGCCTTTTTATGTTTATCAAATCAATCTTAATGTATCCCACCAATCATCCCATGATTGGCTCTCAGGGCATACATACCAACAGGTACTCCCTTTAAATAGTAGATTGCATGAAAATTAGTTAAATCATTAATAATTTTCAATTGATTAGTATGCAAGTACAACCCTAAATGGTCGGTTTGATATAGCTTTTGCAAGTTGATATGATATGGATTATTTATCTGTTGTAATGAATTTCAAATTATGAAATCACATCATAATTTATTGCAATCCATCAAAATGGGAATTCTTAAAGTAATTGTAAAGGTTACATGAAAATATTGAAATCTAAGATTTTTGGCTATGGCTAAAATTGTTGTATAATTGAATAAAGATGTTTGCTTAGTTGAATCTCCTTGGTTATGAATGATTGTTTTATTTGTATGTATATTACATATATGTCAGATAACATCTTGGATTTCATTCGATGATATCAATATTTATTTGATATATCAGTAAGGAGGGTGAAACCCTAAATGAATGGAAAGTTGGAGGTTTGCAATTAAACATCTTGATTCAATGTTATTCTTGATGTGTGATGTATACGATCCTTATGTGAGTTATGTGATAAGTAAATGAGGTAAATGAAACCCTAATGATAGGGTGTTCAGTGAAACAAGTATTGTGATATCAATGTTTCTCAGTTTGAGATGTGGTGATGCTTAAAGTACATTTGTGGTAAATGTTATCAGTTGGTTATGAAATGAACAGTTTACAAAGCTGAACAAAGATATGTTGATGTGATGATTGAATTGTGAATTTAAAGAGTGAATTAGACATGTAGAAGCCCTGAACACTGTAGAATCCTCACAGGATGAGGCCTGCACTGTGAGGAGGAAACAGTATTCCAGAGCAAGGTAAGCCGGAGCACACCAGTAGGGTGTGGGGGTCTTGACCAGTAGGGTAGACTCCTTACAATTGTGTGGTACTCAACACCAACCGGGGATGCCGGTGGTACTTGTGTTACCTATTGAGTGATTAGTGGTCAAAAGGTCCATTGATGCACAATTAGCCTGAGGGCTTTGACTTTCCGCCTGAGTACCTAGGTTGAGAGTTGGAGTTTGAAATATCTGGCCATTCTTATTAGCCATCGAGAGGCAGACGTGTCGAGGCCTGCTGCAGACGGGGTCTTACTCAAGAGATAGGCCTAGGAACCCAGGCATGCTTCTAAGCCTTGTACAATGAGATCATAGCTTGTTGTAATTCCTTCACATGTTGTGGTACACCTCATGTGGGTTCATGGCATAATAAGATAAATGAGAGGTTAAACAAGTATGTGTAGTTATTCGATTATCCTTTGTATGTTTCTGAGTTATTATTTCTCTTTAAGATTAATCAAGCATGTTCATATATTGATTCACTCTTGTAGATATCTAGAGTATCCTGCCATATTTATGATTGTCAATGATTAGACTCTATAAAGCTTACTGTTGTTATAATTGATATCAGTTGCTCAAAAGTATATATGTGACTATATCAGTGTTGTAGACTGTTTCTTTGAAGTACACATTCACTGAGCGAGTAGGCTCACCCCTCTACTCAAAATTTTTAGGGAAACCACGTGGACTTGAAGAAGGTCAAAGCATCAGAGTAGATCTACCTCATGAGTTAAGTATGAGATTAGTTTAGTTCAGTCGGTCCCTATCACTCTAGGTCCTTGTATAGATGTGAGAGATTGTAAATGATGTTTTGTATCTTTGTTTCCTGAATAAGACAGAATGTATCTCATTATCATGTGATATTTACATGGAAGTGTGAGAAACAGAATGAATATATGGTTGTGTATTATTAATGTTGAGATCATATTAGAGTAATCAATGTTTAATTCTCTTGTAAAGTTTGTTTATATGATTGGATGCGAGAAAACAAAGAGTTTGAAACAAAAGAAAAAAATATGGGAATAGAATTTGTATTAAGTAAAATTCTCAAACTCATGCCCTAATCTCATGATTAGTGGTAATCATGGGATGGGGACGTGACAATAGAGGTGTCAGGCCCCATATCATGACAAATGTTATCTCACAGCAAGTCTGTAAAAATACATTTGGGAGGTGCCACGACTCATATGATGATAGTGTCCTTTCACAACATGTCCTTTCAAATGCATTAAGGAGGAGACATTGCCGATATATTGACAATTTACTCGCATAATAAGTCCCTAAAAATGTATTTGGGTGAAGTTTGGGACCATATCATGACAATCTCCTCTCACACTATGTCCTTGAATATACATTTGGTAGGTGCCATGGAACATATGATGACAATTTAATCTCACATTAAGTCCTTAAAAATGTATTTGAGAGGTGTCAAGTCTCATATCATGAGAACGTCCTTTTGCAACAAGTCCATTAAAATACATTTGGAGGTGTCAGGTCCCATATCATGACAAATCTTATCTCACATCAAGTTCTAAAAATGCAATTGGGAGGTTCCATGACCCATATCATGATAGTGTCCTTTCATAACATGTCCCTTCAAATGCATTAAGGAGGATCCAAGGCCCATATATTGACAATGTCCTCTCATAATAAGTCCTTGAAAATGCATTTGGGTGAAGTTTGGGCCCATATCATGACAATATCCTCTTATGCCAAGTCTTTGAAAATACATTTGGGAGGTACCATCACACAGATGATGACAATGTCATCTCACAGTAAGTTATTAAAAATACATTTGGGTGGTGTCAGGTCACATATCATGAGAATGCCCTCTCATAACAAGTCCATCAAAATGCATTTGGTAGGTGTCAGGGCCCATATCATGACAAATGTTATCTCACATCAAGTCTCTCAAAATGTATTTGGGAGGTTCCACGACCCATATCGTGATAGTGTCCTTTCACAACATGTCCCTATAAATGCATTAAGGAGGATACATGGTCCATATATTGGAAGTGTCCTCTCATAGTAAGTCCTTAAAAATACATTCGGGTGATGTTTGGATGCATATCATGTCAACGTCCTTGAAAATATATTTGGGAGGTGCCATGGAGCATATGATCACAATGTCATCTCACAGTAAGTCCTTAAAAATGCATTTGGGAGGTGTTAGGTCCCATATCACGATAATGTCATCTCACAACAAGTCTATGAAAATGCATTTGGAAGATGTCAGAGCCCATATCATGACAACATCTTCTCATAACAAGTCCATCAAAATGCATTTTGGAGGTGTCAGGTCCCATATCATGACAAATGTTCTCTCACAATAAGTGCGTAAAAATACATTTGGGAGGTTCCATGACCCATATGATGATAGTGTCCTTTCAGAACATGTCCTTTAAATGCATTAAGGAGGGGACATGGCCCACATATTGACAGTTTCCTCTCATAATAAGTCCCTAAAAATGCATTTGGGAGAAGTTTGGGCCCATATCATGGCAATCTCCTCTCACGCCAAGTCCTTGAAAATACATTTGGGAGGTGCCATGGTACATAGATTAATCAGGGACTTGCCCATATATGTCAATGTCAGTGAAGATGAAGCCTGTCGTTAGGGGGACGAATTTGTGGGAGTTGGAGGAGATAGGGAAAGGAGTTGGAGGAGATAGGAAGGAATCAGATTAGTGAGTTACGTAACATGGAGGTCAAGTGGTAGCCATTGAACCAGAAGAATATGAACAAATGAAGTCGTCATTCAGTCGTAATACATGAAATCGAGAAAACCCAAAACGAATATGAAGAAAACGAAGTCGAAGAAGGACAAAACGAAGACGGTGAAGGAAGGGAATGTTTTTAAAGGGGGAAACACACTTGCTCTACCGAATCGTTGCTGAGGCAAACAACTATCGACGCCGCTCCATCACAGCAACCTCAAACGAAAAACCACTGGGAGAAGGAGCACATATGTGGAATGAACGACCACTTCCGCCCGGTGAATGAGCACTGCTGTCGGTTGAACGAATGCTTCCATCGCCATCGGAGAAATGGAGGAAGGAGGACTAGCAACGGGGGAAGGAGAACGAGAGGGCAGCAGTAGCCCTAGCGCATTGTCCCGCAGTGGAAAACGAACCGCGCCCAGATTTGGGGCGGTTCCGTTTCTTCAATATTGTACTGGGCTGGGAATAGGTGCGGGTTTAGTTTCCATACGTGGGTTGGGCCTACACCGAACCAAACGATTGAGTTGCAAAACACTGTGCAGTTGGAGCCGCACACATTTGAGTGCAGCCCAACCAAACGAGCCCTATGTTTGGAGCCCACGACCTGGGCTCTTTATCAACTGAGCCAGCAGTCAAAGTACATACACATGACCACACAAAATTATGCAAAATAATAAAATCAGATCCCTTTTTATGCAATTTCAGGATCACGTTCAAATTCTGAATCAACCTTCCTATCAAGAATTTCATTTATACAAGTAGGAAATAGACGATAGAAGCCGATGCCAACATTGCGAGATATTACAGGGCAACTATCGAAGCATTTCTGCATGTTCCTTCGAAAATATATATAAAGCTGCTGGAGGCACCATTACATCTAAATACTCCCACTAATCACATCCAACACTTATAATGTACTTTTGGCGACTTCCCACGACAGACTGAGTAAATTTTTCTTCCTATGGTAATCATCCGCACTTCCTTCCTGCCCACTGTTTTCTGACCATTCTAGTGCTTCACGAACCTCTTGCTGACATTCCTGTATACGCTTCTCGGCCGCGGCATCGAGCATTGATGAACAGCGATGATTCTCAATGTGCTTCTTCAGATCAAAAGCAACGGACTCGAATTCGTCCTTAGCCAATGCTACCTCTTTTCTTCTGTCATCATCTTCCTTGTACTTCTCTGCTTCCTGGACCATTCTATCGATTTCTTCTTTGGTCAACCTGCCTCTGTCATAGCGCACGGTGATTCGTCCTATCATACCTGTCCTTGTTTCCACAGCAGATACAGTCAAGATACTATTTGCATCGATATGAAAGCGAACTGTAAATTCGACTTCACCTTTTGGTGAACGTGGTATATCATAAATATGAAACTCCCCAAGAAAATTGTTATCTGCTGCATTTGCTCTTTCTCCCTCATATATACGAAATACCACATCTTTCTGATAGTCTTCCACAGTAGCCCGTCTGTGTTCTCGAGTCGTAGGAATCACTGTGTTTCTAGGAACAGCAAAATACATGATTCCGAGATGGTCACTTATACCAAGGGAAAGAGGTGTAGCGTCTCGAAGCACAATGTCCGGCACCGATGTCGTTTGTGCACAGCCCAACATGGCGGCTTGGACAGCCGCACCGTATGCCACGGCCTCATCGGGGTTTATGGACTTGCAGAAAGAATTTACTCTTAGGGACTCCTTCAACAGAGCCTGAATCTTGGGTATGCGAGAAGATCCCCCAACAAGGACTACATCATCAATGCTGCTTGCGTTTGTATTTGCTTCTTTAAGGCATAATTTAACTATGTTTATGCATTTTTCAAACAAGTCAGTGTTCAGATCCTCAAACTTGGCACGACTGAGCTTTTCATAAAGATCGATACCACCATATAAAGAGTCAATATACACGGTATCCTCTGACTTTGTTGAAAGCATTCTTTTCACTTCTTCACATTTGATCCTCAACCTCGCTAGAGCTCGTGGGCTATTGGATATGTCTAATCGATGATTTTGCTTAAATGTTGTCGTGAAGTATTTCACAAGACGGCTATCAAAATCTTGTCCTCCAAGGTGAGTGTCACCAGACTTCGCTAGTACCTCAATAACATCGCAATCAATATCTAAAAGAGTTACATCAAGAGTACCACCGCCAAGGTCAAATATTAAAACCTTCTTCCTATCATCTTTTTTGTGGATCTTGTCAAGGCCATAAGCTAATGCGGCTGCGGTAGGTTCATTGATGATGCGCACAACGTTAAGTCCAGCAATTTTAGCGGCATCTGCTGTTGCACAACGCTGTGCATCATTGAAGTAAGCCGGAACGGTGACCACAGCATTTGTAACATTGCGACCTAGGTAAGCCTCCGCAATACCCTTCATGTGAGATAGGATCATTGCCGAGATTTCTTCGGCAGTGAATTGCTTTCCTTTTCCTTCAAATTCCACATCAAAAAGTGGCCTATCTTCTCTCCCTTTGACTATCCGAAAAGGCCAGATCTCCATGCCACTCTGGATACACTGGTCACTATATTTCCTCCCCATTAGCCGCTTTGAATCTAAATGCATTTACAATTTATTCAAGCCAAATCAAAATATAAGTGAATGAAATTCATTTCCTAGTAAATTCTCTAATATTGGTAGAAACTATAAGGATACATATAGCACATGCACAATATGATTCTCAACTTCGAAAAATTGAATATATATAAGAATATACCTACGAGCAGTGCAGTTTTGTATATAATCGAAGGGAACGATAAAAGTTTCTTAACAGTAGATCTAGAGGTCCATTTTCTTTTATATTTTAAATGAAGGTACACGGCCCAAACATCAATTTGACCCACCGGTGAAATAGAAGCTGCAAAGGACCAATCCCACACATGGGATGATAAGGTCTACCAGCCACGTCTAGATTGCATGTTATTCTTACATCTATGACCATTGTGTAGTTGGGTTTGATGATAGTACTTAATACTTTTTCAGTCACACTATGAGCAAACACTTGTTTTACATCAATTTAACTTTTCATGTTTATAGAAACATGTGTTTTTAGACAAGAAAGCATTTCATCTAGTTTTTGAAGTGACTCACACATTTGAACTTTTGTCAATTTTCTGGAGGAAACCAAGTCTTACCATCATCACCATAAGCTGAACTCGCCTAAAGGCGTCCATCCTAACCCACATTTCCACGTAAGACCTACTTCCGACAACTTAACTAAGTAAATTCACAGTTTCACGATGCAAAAAATCTAAATTGGACTAGACTTTATTTCACTTATCCAGCCAAAGAATGTTCATGTTTACACATAAAAAAATCTGTGTAGAGCTCCACGTGTCATTTTTGACATTTCCAGGCCTGTTTTGGATAATGAAATAAATCAAGTCAAAACTATGCCATACCTGTTTGCGGAACGTATTTGAGCTTTGCGATGGGGTGCCACATGCAATACTCACCTAGGGAGGTGTAAATGATCGTAATACTACAAAGTGGGCCCAACTCCCCTATCGGTTTTCTAGTACCTTAAACATTTTTATAAAATTTGTTTATGCCCCGTCTTTTGTTTGGTCTACCAAATATAAAACCACTAACTTGCATCTTAATAAAGTGTTGTTTATATCTATCACTATGACCAACTTTTTGTTGAGTAGTTTATTGTTTCAGTACTTCATAAAAGCTATTTGCAACAATTTTCATGTTAAAAGACTCTAAACCTGGAGTATGAGGTTGATTGCCCATAAAGTTTGATGTATAAAATTACTCAACGCCATTCCTACACTGGTGGTGGCCCAAGTTATGACATACATTGTGAGAGTCGCTACAAGAACATCCTTAGTCACCTCCTAAAGAAAGAAACTGCTCAATATTTTGAAATATCATTTCTATATAGAATTCCTTCTAGATTACGAACCAATATGACATTGAGTCACTTTATAATCAAGTGCTTATATAAACAAGAGCTATATGATATGGTACAGTACCATCTAAGGAGGTTTAACATTATCTTCACCTTACCTTATCTTTTAGAAGATTCTTGGTCATTCCCCTAAGACTCTAGAATACGTGATGACCTTGATAATCCCTATATGTGAACTAGTATTTATAGAGTTAGAGGACATGTGAGAAAAAGATAACTGGAAATGAACGTCATGAGACCCCACTTGGGTAGATTTCGTACTATGTGGTGCTCACCTACATCATGGAAATCATGATATAAAATTTTACTAATCATACCAAATCACAATAAAACATGGATTACCATAAAACAAAAGATGTAATTCCATGACCATATAAGTATTCAACAATCAATTTAGTTCTTATAATGGAAACACAAGGGTATCCAAAATAGTTGATGTAGATTTCACATAATATGAAGTGATCACCATCTACAACCTCCCTCAAAAGATAAATCGATATCATACATAGAAAGAATATCACCATGAGATCCTAGTAATATAAATACCACTTATCTTGCTTCCCCATGCCACAACGACATATCTTCTTATAGGATTTCCAAAACCTATATTGTTTCCATTAAGGTCCATGTTCAATTACCATGAATTCTTTTTTTTCATGAATGAGATGTACTTATTAGAAGTTTATGTCTTTTATGATTTCTCTTCTCATTTTTGACTAGTTGGTCAAGCTTATCATATACCTGCCTTAACATTGATAATATCAAGATTGATATAGAAGAAGGTATAACTATATGATACCTTTTAGATTTAGCATGACATACCTATAGCTTCTTCTTGAGCAAGCCTTATGGTACCTTTCAGTCCATTGAAAGAAACAACATAAGCTTGCATGTAGACTGCCTACTTATATGAGAATGTAACTTGTGGAAAGCTATACTCTTATGAAGAATCTGCACAGTGAATTTAGGCTTCATAGTTTATTGGTTATAGTATTTCTATTTAACACATTCCCCACGAGTCTTCAACGAATGTAGTTGGAAATTCCATGACCTCCATGATGTCCTCTCATAAGGACTAGAAAATGGGGTTTGAGCTTATGCAACACATGACGGACATATGAAGATTAGTTACTTCATGTGCATCACATACTCCCAACATTCACAGTGGTCAATGTGTTAAATAATAATGTTCATCAAGGTGGTTCTATTCCTCTCATTCCATCAAAAATTCACCTTTTGTATAATTTGTTTCTTATTTTACTTTCAATAAGCATGTTAGTTTCCAATATTTGTTGCCAACATTAAATGTTTTGTTTTCCTTAGCTTCAATAAGTTGTTTCTACAAGAACATGGAGTTTTGGGGAACTAGATTGGGTTCTAGAATTGGAAACCTTTATCACTCCAAGCACATCACATCATGCAATACTTCATTGAGTGTTCCCCACTTCAATTGCACCAACATTATGGCCATCCCTTCCTCAAAATATCAAAACTTTGGTTCTTATCTTCTATTATAAGTCTTTAATGTGATTTGTGTCGATCTAGGACAATTTTTTTTATCTAGTGTAATTCCCAAGGTGAGCCTTGATCCTTGTGTATGATTAACCTCGTTCATTGTGTTTATGGGGGCCTTTTCATGAATGGTATTTTTTTGCTTTTAATATTATTTACTTTTTACGGATAATTTCTCTAACATGACTCGTATCAGTTTATTAATATAGTTTGATGAAGATTTTTCTTTATTTAGGTATTTTCATCACTTTGTGTTCTGAATTAAACAAACATATTGAAGTGCTAGAAAGATAATAAATTGAATTATGTTAAAAATTATTAACCCATATTTGTTATTGACGTTAGTATGATTCATTCATTTTCATGTGAACACACTCCTCAAAAGTCTCGAAAATCTGAATGTAGTTATCCACCTTTATGCTAAATTCATGTATCATAAAATATTGTGGGTTTATGTTATTTGTGTAGCCTATTTTGTAATTATCCAACAAAAATTGTTTGTTCCTAAGGGTGGTTTCCTCTTCTATTTTATATTCTATGTCACAAATACATTCCCTCTATATGTCAAATATTTAGTTTTATAACATGTGGGATTATTTTGGATCAATGTAAATATAAGACTTCACCTCAATCCAACAAAAGGGTAGTGCAATATATAGAAATCATATAAATTTTATTTCCTACATATTATATACATGTACAAATCAACTAATGTTATCTTTCATTAAAGAAAATTTTTATTTCTTCCATCCACCTCATCTATCCAAGTTTTGCTAATGATGCCAAAATTTATCTTAAATTTTTCTTCATGCGACCAACCTCACTAGACCATGCTCCCCCATTAGATCTATGTGTCAAGCTCCTTAGTTAGAGACTATTGAATCTCCATCTTCAACAAATATTCTTGAATCACCTCAAGAACACTATACCATGTCTCTTCACAAAGGTTATTGATCTTGTACTACTAACCATAATATGTATTTTCACAATCCCATGGTGATCAAGGCTTTATTTAAAACTAAATAATTTTTTAATCCAATAAAATATGATGAGGCTCTTTTCCACGAAGGCCATTGATGAAGAAAATTGTGCTTCTTCAAAATAAGAAATGGAATTTGTTTTATTACCATCTCATCACAAAATGATCGATCATCACTCAATGTTCACAATAAAATATAGGTTTGATGGAAAGTTAGAGTGACTTAAAGCATGTAATATGTCAAAGGACTCATACAAATATTTCAATTATATTTTATTGATGAAATTTCGCCTACCACCTAGATATCCCTGGTCCATATTATGATTGTATCACTATTTGACAAGACATAATTTTAGATGGAACTTAAGAATGTATCCCTTCAATGAGATATTCTTACATAAGCTTAGATACACTTGTGTTAAAATATAAATTTTTCTTAGAGTGAAAATTGGGGTTAAGAAATATTTATTTTAATTTAGTAGCATATGGTGGTTATTTCTCTAACATTCAATTCAATTATTATGTAAAGGTTTTTCATTCAGTAGTAGTTGGATTCAGATAGAAACCCTAAATTCTATTTTAATCCTTGATAAATTGTAGTTAAGCATTTCTTGCTTTAACTTGTTACTATTTTTTAACTTGTTGAACATTTTAACAACTGAAATACCAAAGAATAGGAAAACCTTAATTTCTTTAGAGGAGAGAAGTATCTACGAAGTTGACAGTATGTCACATCTTCATTTTAGGTATGCATACATCTTCATTTTAGGTATGCACATTCATACTTTTCATGCACCTTTTCATTTATTAGACCAATTTTATTTTTGATATTTTATTAATAAAGGGATGCACAAAAATAATTAGTAGTGTTCCCTAATCGAAGTTCACATTCTTAAAACCTTCATAGAAAATTTTGGCAAGGAATGGATAATCCATATATTTATTTCAAATTATGGAAGTTTAATACCTTTTAAGTCATATTAGGGTTTTGACAATCAAATTAGGAAAATAGGTGGAGAAGTGGATTCAACATGTTTGAATTAGTAAACATGTAAAATTGTAGAGGTATTGGATAACCCTAAATAGGCAAATTAATTAAAAGAAAGAAGGTATATGTATATGTTATATAATTTGACCTAGATGTTAGATATTTGGTCGATTAACTAGTTTAGCTAAGTCCAGAACTTAGTAGCGCGTAGTGTATATCACACATTCACTATGAACCGTCAGATAGGGATCTTGAGGAGGAGACTTTGTCTCCTTTCTCCTAATCTTTGCACGGTCGCTGGAATAGTCATGCCACAATGCCTTGACTTCCCTTTCCTCGTGAGCTGTTGAACTCTTCTTAGATCTAATTACTCCTAGACATAAAGGAGACAACTACAAGACTGATGACCCCTAGATCAAACCTTAGATCACTATATGCAAAGAACGCCCAAAACAACTAGGCTTCGTCTCTCTAGGCCAATTTGGAGACACCAACCTAGTCCCTCTTTCAAGTAACCAATTCACCTTGTAGTTTCACCAAGTCTCATAGCCTCACTCCTCCACTCTGATTTCACCCATTTACCCCCAAATGCCATTGATGAGTCTTCTTCCACCTTGGGCTTGCCGGAGCTGGGAAAGGCACAAAGGCTAGAAAAGAGCAATACCTCACTTGAGCACCTTCTCTGAAGAATTGAAGACTCATAGTACTTGACACTTAGCAGTGCAAACCAGTCGATCTCTCTACCCTCAAGCACCTCTGTTGAAGTTGAAAAACCTTGCCTCTAGAGAAGTCCGCACCTCCTCGCACCACAGGTAGGAGAGTAGAGAATTTTTGGACTGTACACGACACATTTCCATCCCTCAATCCAGTCGGAGGGGAGGGAAACATGAAAAATCCAAATTTTCTCATTCATGGCTATTTCTCGCTATTCCAAGTTCTCAGTTGTTCTCATAGAGCATAGACTACCTGATTTTGGTTTATTCATCTATGTGAACTTTCCCGTGATCTCTGTTTCCTGGGCACACCTTTGTTATGGTGGTTTCCACCTTGGGTGTTATTGCCCTATTTTTGTCGTGGTGCGGCCCGTACCTCAGGCCACCTTCAGGCAAACACAGAAGCTTTCTACGGTCATCGTTTTTTGTTGAGGTCCATAACATTAGCATGAGAGGAAGAGGAACCCTTCAGTGACTTGTACACCATGGTTCCTCTCCCAGTAGAAGTCATAGTGTTGTCGTGCACGTGGGCTACACATTGAGGAAGAATCTAGGTGAGCACTTGACCATGTTACTCATCCTCATTTAACCTACTCTCACATATATCATGGGAATAATAGTATTTTTCCCAGTTTGATCAATACACATATGTGATTTAACTTCCTAAAGTATGGTCCTTACCCCATGTAACATTTTATAGTATTATAGTAATCATGTAAACCATGTTTTAATTTCAGCAAGATCTCCAGTAAATGATTCTCGAGTTTTATCTTGTCTGTGATCAACCCATAGAAGTCAGAATTTTGGAAAATATTATAAATTGCTACAGAGCTTGGATGGGGTCATACCATATATGAATTTTCATCTACTCTTTGAGATCTATATAATGAATATGTATTTAGCATTGAGAAATAGTAGATGTTTATGACATATAGAAATTTAGGGTTAATTAGGATTTATAAGTTTGTAATTAGGGTCCTTTGGGTATTTCAGGTCAACTAAGTGTTAGATGATCAATATATTTTCCTAGATAAAGACTCTCCACTATTGTGGTAAGTGGTTCATGCCTTGGGTTTATTTATATTGCATCACATATTTCCTACAAATGTTCAACTATTTAATGTAATAGTTATCTTGTGATACATACATGTGGTGAAAGGTATTCTTATTTTGCATATCTTGCTTAAGACTTATTGAAAATCTGGTAATGCTTAAAAAAATCAGTTATAAATACCTCTTAATGTTTTAAGATAAGATAAGAATTGAGGGTGTAAACCCAAGGTTAAGATCAGATCATGCTAATATTAAGAACCAGAACATGCATAACTACATCCCTATCTCATGAACATTTCAGGAAGGTTGGGGCCTCCTCAGCCCCCTTCATTAAGTTTTGGATTATTTATCCTACACCTGCACACTTCATGTGTGTTCGGTGAGTTTCCTGCACATCTTGTATGTGTTAGTGAGATCAAATCATGTTCATTGAGAATGTGTCGTTAATGTAAGCTAATTAAGTTAAGAATATATCTTAAAAGGAATTAGTACTTATCAGATTCAATATTACTATTTTAAATATATATTTTGGTTCATGTTCTTATTACTATGAAAACCCAACCACTTACAATAGTTTTGAATGCATGGCTATGTGTCGATGCACATAGGTAGGAGGCCATGCTAGCATTGAGAAGTAGCAGTATGAAGAGTTGCAATTCGAGCTCTTCTTTGGATCTTACTTGGTGAGGTTCCATTCTATATGGCTTTGAGTTCTTTCCTTTTCAGCTATGATGTTTTAGAGTTTCTTTTGTTGAACTATTTATGTTGGACTTTGTTGTCCTTGTTTAAGGCATGTAATAAGTCACTCTTATTCTGATTCCTTTCTATTATGGACTTTTTCTTGGTTAATGATATCATATCATGCCTTTTTTATAATCTATGTAGTAATACTTCCGTTATGGTTGTATTTAGTCTATTTTAGAGGTTGTGACAAAAATGGTATCAAAGAGAATTCTAGAATGACAATCAGTAGGATCTTTTCTGTTTCAGAATATGTGCTTCTGAACCTCCCTCTTTCCCTTACAGATGGCTCCTAAGGGAAAACTTGACAAAGGCAAGCCCCATATGGAATCTGATAAGGAGAGCTTCTTTGCCATCAAAGAGGAGGAAGTCGAGAGTCCCCACATGGAGAACCCCTCAGTTCCTTATGATGTTCTAGTCAGGGCCTTAACTGATGCAATGGGAGGAAGATATAGAGATCACCCATAGAGGAGGAATGAGGTTACCTTGGTGGACTCCCTCAAGCTAAAGCTAGAGATGTTCGTGGGCCAGGAAGAGTTGGATGTTGTGGGGAATGTTGAGGCCTGGCTCTGCTACATGGACCATTATTTCCATGACCTAGACTGCTCCAAGGGTCCCGTGTCAGGTTTGAGACACACATTATATGAGGAGTTGTACGTATCTGGTGGGAGAATTTTTATGATGCCAAATCACCAGGTGTTGAGCCCCTCACTTAGGAAGAGTTCATGACTGCCTTCAAGAACTACTATATTTTTAGGCCATGATCGATAAAAAGGGGAGGAGTGGATCAATATTTTCCAACATGGAGACATGTCTATCATGTAGTACACCATGTGGTTCCATATCTTTTAGAAATATAGGCTTGGGATTGATGAGCTACTCCTCCCCAAGAAGTTCATATGTGGTCTCGAGGATGATATCATCTATGCCTTCACTAGACGAGGCCATAGGACATTATAGGATGCCCTTGATGCTTCTCTTGAGCTTGAGGACCATCCATGGAGACATGGGAAGAGAAACTTCCATGGCGGACAACAACATCACCAACAACACCACCAACAACATCACAAGCAACATCATCACTTGCCAGTAGGGCAACAACAACAACATGCAGTATGACAGAGAGAGGAAGGCACCATCAGGTGGACCTGTTCAAAATGAAAACTGCAACCAAATGAGTCCACCCAAGTGCCCTCAGTGTCAAATATAGCATGGAGGACCATGCAAGATAGGACAGGGAGCCTACTATTTCTATAGTGAGGCCGACCACATCAAAAGGGACTATCCCAAATTCCTTCAGCGGGGAGGCTATAATGGAAAGGGTGTTGCAGAGAATGCTCCCAAAGAGTAGAGGTAGGTTCATATGTTCATGATGGTGACAGAAGATGCAAAGACAGATTAGGTTATTAAAGGTACTACTTTTATTTAGGATGAGAGTGTAAATATTTTATATGATTTAAGTGCTTCCTATACCTTTGTATCTTCTACACTTGTTGACATGCTTAGACTACCTTTTAAACACCTAGATTATGGTCTAGATATCATTACACCAAGTACAAAAATTCATGAGTCTGGCAGGATGGTTCCATTGTCTATAGAGGGAAGGATTTTCCCGGTAGATTTAATGGTGGTTAACTTGAGGGATTTTGATGTAATCCTTGGTATGAGATGGCTACATGAGCATTATGAACTTCTTGATTGTCAAAAGAAGCTTGTTTCATTCACCTCTTATGGGGAGGATCCCCTTGTGATCAAAGGAAGGATAAGAGACATAAAAATAATCTTCATTTCTTCTATGCGGGTGGAAAAGAGGAGAAGGAAGGGCCATATAGCATTTCTCATACCGAAGTTAGTTGCACAGGAGAAACACATTTCTGATATTCCTATAGTTAGGGTTTTTTTTATGTCTTCCATGAATACTTGTCTGGTCTTCCTCCTAATAGAGATTTGGAATTTTCTATAAATTTTCTTCCAGTTGCTACTCCAATCTCAAAATATCCTTACAAAATGGCCCCTACAGAGCTGGTTGAACTCAAAAAGCAGTTACATGAGCTCTTGGACTTGGGTTTCATCCACCCCAATGCATCCCCTTGGGGATATTTTGTCCTCTTCATCAAGAAGAAAGATGGTTTGCTGTGCATGTGCATTAATTACAAGATTCTCAATTAGGTAACCATCAAGAACATGTATCCTTGACTAGAATCTATGACCTGTTTGATCAACTACAAACTATAAAGATCTTCTCAAAGATTGATTTGAGGAATGGCTATCATCAGCTAAAGGTCTAAAACTCAGACATCAAGAAGTCAAAGTCTCATACTAGATATGGGCATTATGAGTTCCTTGTGATGCCCTTTGGCCTGAAAATGCTCCTTCTATCTTTATGGACCTCATGACCATAATATTTCACACATGCCTTGATTATTTCATCATTTTTTTATTGATGATATCTTGACCTATTCTAATATTGATCACATCAATGAGGACCATCTTCGTATTACTCTAGATACTCTCAGGAAGCATCAGTTGTATGGTATCTATGAAAATGTCACTTCTGGCTTAGAAAAGTCATGTTTCTAGGACATACCATCTCCGATGGTCATACAACAGTGGATCCAACTAAGGTGGAGTTAGTCAAAAATTGGGTCACTCCTAAGACTCCTTCAAATATTTGTAGTTTCCTTGGTCTAGCAGGTTACTATAGGTGCTTCATACATGAATTCTCCATCATTGCAAAGACACTAACTCTGTTGACTAGAAAATGTTGCAAGTCTATCTGGTGTGATTCTTGTGAATGTAGTTTCCAAACCCTCAAGAACAAGTTGACTTTTGCCTGATACTTGTTCTTCCTTCTGGTGATCATGATTTTGTCATTTTTAGTGATGCTTATAAACATGGTTTGGGATGCGTGCTTATGCAGAATAACAAGGTCATCTCATATGCTTCTAGACAACTCAAGGTGCATGAGGAGAACTACCCGACTCATGACCTTGAGTTGGCTGTCATTGTTTATGCATTAACGATATGAATGCACTATCACTATGGCCCCAAATATGAGGTGTTTTCTGATCACAAGATCTTCAACTATATCCTAATGAAGAAGGATCTCAATATGAGGCAGTGTAGATGGCTCAAGTTCATCAAAGGCTATGATTTCTCTATCACTTATCCTCCCGAAAAGGCTACTGTAGTGGATGATGCCCTAAGCAGGAAGAGGGATGTTAGTGGTGCTCCAATTCTAATATAGGAATGGAAAATGATGAACGAGATGACAAAATGGAGAGCCTTACTTGCTGAGATTGAGTTAAAGTTGGCACATATCATGATTAGGCAAAACTGGACTTCTGAGGTATGCAGTGCACAATAGGATAGCCCTGACCTTGCACACATGTTAGAACTAATAGAGAGAGCTGGTTCTAGACTCTCAAAGGGCAGATATGGTGAGAAATTGATGAATGGAAGATTGTGGATACCTTCTCACAAGATGAGGTAGACGGTATTGCTCGAAGCACATGGTATTAGGTACACTATCCATGCAGGTATGACAAAGATGTATCACGATATGAAGAGAACCTTCTAGTGGGGAGTTATGAAGAAGCATATCACTTCTTTTATTTCTAGATGTTTGATGTGCCAATAGGTGAAAGCACAATACCAATGACCTGGTGGTCTTCTTTAGTCCCTTGATATTCCCGAATGGAAGTGGGGGAAGATTACCATGGATTTTGTTACCTGTTTCCCTAAGACCAAGAAAGGGAATGATGTTGTGTGGGTAGTGGTGGATCGCCTGATAAAGAGTGCACATTGTTTAGCTTACAAGACAACTTCCACTGTTTCTAAGATGGCTGATCTGTATATTCAGGAGATAATACATTTTCATGATATCCCTCTTTCTACTATTTCTGATAGGGACTCAATATTCACTTTGAAGTTGTGGAAACAACTTCAATATGAGCTAGGTACTCAACACCATTTCAGTACTACTTATCACCCTCAGATCGACGGGTAGTTTGATCAGACCATTCAGACTCTGGAGATTATGTTACATGCATATGTATGCTCGATTGGGGAGGATCTTGGTCTAGATTCTTACACTCGTTCAAGTTTTCTTACAATACCTGCTATCACAATAGCATAGGTATGGCTCCATATGAGTCTCTCTATGGTAGACCATGAAGGTTCCCTTTGCTATGTAGTGAAGTCAGTGAAAGAAGTTTGATCTGTGGTGATGAGTTGTAGTTCTACAAAGATCAGGTTAATCTTATTAAGAAAAGGACAAAGGTTGCTTAGGATAGATAAAAGAATTATGTTGATGCCCACAGGTCTGACAAAGAGTTCAAACTAGGAAATAAAATTTTTCTTAAAGTTAAATCCATTAAATCTATTGCAAGATCTTGGGTGAAGGGTAAACTTATTCCTTATTTTATTTGTCCATTTGAGATCCCTTCTAGAGTGGGAGAGAGTGCGTACATGTTAGCACTATCACTAAATTATGAGTAGATACATAGTGTCTTCCATGCATCCTTGTTGAGGCTATACATCAAGGACATTTCCCACATCTTAATGAATGAGCCAATTGAAATCAAGAAGGATATGTCTTATGAAAGGTTACCCTTAAGAATTCTGGATTCTAATACCAAGAAATTGAAGAATAAAGATATAGATTTGGTAACGGTTTTATGGAGGAATCACAACCTAGAAGAAGCAACATTGGAGCTAAGGTATGAGATGCTATAGAAATACACAGAACTTTTGAGGTTGGAACTTCTTTAAGGGTGGAAGGATTGTCACATCCTCATTGTAGGTATGTACGCTCATACTTTTCATGCACCTTGTCATTTTTTAGACCAATTTCATTTTTAAGATTTTATTAATAAAGTGGTGCACAAAAATAATTACTTGTGTGCCTAAATTTAAGTTCACATTTTTATAAGATTCATGGCCATTTTTAGCAAGGAAAGGATAATCCAGTTATTTATTAAGATTTATGAAATTTTAAGCTCTTTTAATTCATATCAAGGTTTGTAATCCTCAAATCAGGAAAACAGGTAGATAAGTGGATTCAACATGTTTGGATTACTAAACATGTAAAATTTCAATGGTATTTGATAACCTAACTAGGCAAATTAATGAAAATAAGGAAGGTATATGTATATGTTATATAATTTGACCTAGATGTTAGATATTTGATCGATTAATTGGTCCAATTAAGTCTAGACCATAGTGGTGCATCATACAATGTGGTGTATATCACATATTCACTATGAACCTTTGGATAGGGATCTTGAGGAGGAGACTTCTTCAACTTCCTCATGATCTTTACGCAGCCACTGGAACAGTCATGCCATGACACCTTGACTCCCCTTTACTTACAAGTTGTAGAACTCTTGTCATATCTAACTAGTCCAATAGATAGAGGAGAGGACTGCGAGACTTATTACCCTGGATCAAACCCTAGACCAATCCATACAAATAATGCCCAAAAAAAACAACCTTCATCTCTCCAGGCCTATTTGGAGACACCAGAATAGTCCCTCTCTCAAGCAACCAATTCACCCCTAGCTTTGTCAAGTCCCATAGCCTCACTCCTCTCTGATTTCAATCATTCACCCCTAAATGTTGTATAGGAGTCTTCTTCCACCATGGGCTCATCAGATCTGGGCAAGGAGAAAAGGCTACCAAAGAGCAATTCCTCACTCAAGCACCTTCTCTGAAGTATCAAGGACTCACAGTATTTGACACCTAGCCATATGAACTAGTCGATATCTCCACCCTGAAGTACCTATGTCAAAATTGGGAAACCTTGCTAACTTGTCTGTAGCACAATCTGCACCTCCTCTCACTACAGGAAGGAGCTTCGAGAGTTCCTAGAGTGTTCACAAAGCCTTCCCATCCCTAAATCCCGCCCGAGGGGAGGTAGACACAAAAATCCAAATTTCCTCATTAATGGTTGTTCTTCACTATTCCTAGTTCTTAGTTGTTCTCATAGGGCATAGCCTATTTGGTCATGGTTTATTCTAATATGTGAACTTTCCTATGATCTCTATTTCTTGGGTGCACGGTTGTTAGGTGGTTTCCACCTTGGGCATTATTTCCCTATTTTTGCGGCAAGTCTAGCCCACACCTCAGACCACCTTTGACCATGTGTAGAAGCTCTCTACCCTATTCGCTTCTTACTGAGGTCCATGGAATTAGTTGGAGAGGTAGAAGAACCCTCCAGTGACTTGCACACCATGGTTCCTCTCCCAACAATAGCCATGCTGCTTATGTGCATGCAGGTTGCATGGGGAGGAAGAATCAATGTGAGAACTTGAGCATGTTACTCATCCACGTTTAATCTGGTGTCACATATATCATGGGAAGAACATTATTTTTCTCATTTTTATCAATAGACATATTTGATTTAACTCCCTAAAGTCTGGTCCTGAAGAACATTATTTTTCTCATTTTTATCAATAGACATATTTGATTTAACTCCCTAAAGTCTGGTCCTTACCCCATGTAACATTTGAGGGTATTATGAGAATCTTGAAAACTGAGTTATATGTTCCATGAGATTTCCAATAAATGAATTCAATATTATTCCATCTGCGATAGGCCCATAGAGATTATAACTTCGGAAAATCCTATAAATTGTTATAGATATTGATTGGAGTCATACCATATATGAATGTTCATCTACTCTTCAAGATTTAACTAATGAACATGTTTTTCGAACCCAAAAATTGTAGGTTCTTTTGACATATCAAACTTAGGATTAATTAGGATTTATAAGTTTCTAATTAGGGTTCTTTGGGTATGTTGGGTTAATTAAGGGTTAGAGGATCAACATATTTTCCTAGAGAAAGACTCTCCACTGTTGTCGTAAGTGGTTCATGCCTTGGGTTTATTTATATTGCATCTCATATTTCTTTCATATAATGTTCATGTATTTAATGCACTAGTTATCATGTAAAACATTCATGTGGTGAAAGGTATTCTTATTTTGTAGATTTTTCTTATAACTTACTACAAATCAGTTAATCCTATAAGAAAATATTAGTTATAAATACTTCTCCTTGTTTTAAAATAAGATAAGAATTGAGGGTGTAAACCCAATATTAAGATCAGATCACGCTAAAATTAAGAATCAGAACATGAATAACTACGACCCTATCTGATGACCATTTCGGGAAGGTTGGTTCCTCATGAACCCCCTTCATTCTGTTTTGTGTTATTTACCCTACGCCAGCACACTTCATGTGTGTTTAGTGGGTTTCTTGCACATATCTTATATGTCAGTGATATTAGATCAGGTTCATGGAGAAGGTGTTGTTAATATAAGCTAATTAAGTTATGAATGCATCCCAAAAGGTATTACTACTTATCATGTTCAATATTTTTGTTTCAAATATATATTCAGTTCATGTTCTTATTACTATGAAAATTCAAACACTTACAATAGTTTTTTAATGTGTGGTTATGTGTGTGGATGCACATGGTAGGAAGCCGCTCCAGCAGTGAGCAGTAGAAGTAGGAGGAGTTGCAGTTTGAGCTCTTATTTGGATCTTACTTGGTTGGGTGCCATTCCATATTGCTTCCATTTCATTCCTTTTCAACTATGATGTTTTAGAGTTTCTTTTGTTGAACTTTCTATTTTGAACTTTTTTGTCCTTGTTTAAGGAATGTAATAAGGCACTCTAATGGTTATTTCTTTCTATTATGGACTTTGCACAATTAATGATATCATGTCATGCCTTTGTTATAATCTCCATGTAGTAATGCTCCTTCTATGGTTGTATTTACATAGTAAAATTTCTCTATATTTATAGAATATAGTGTATAAGATATCCTAAAACACATATTTAACTAATTCTACAAAATTATATTCACATTAGATCACATTTCAATGCTATGCGTAGAAGTTTGAAAATGTTGATCTGGGATTCAGTTGAGAGATCGACTGATTGAGAGAAAGTTAGATTTTTCCCTTCTCTTATTTTACTAGTAGGTTAGGTCTAACCGGGTGCTTGGAGCTATGTTTCTTGAATACATGAATCTTATCTTTTAAATTTGACTAAACTCAAAGTTAAGAATCACTCACTAGAAATCTAAAAAAATCAATTGAAATTGGTGAGTGAGTAAATCAATTCTTATATTAGCTAAATTGACTTAGTTGATCCATCATGATGTATCCAATTCCCACTATATGAAAATAAATTAATGGTTAAATTTTTTAATGAACAGTTATATGAAAAGTCATATATTTCGTAGAACCTATTTAAATATTGAACTAAATGGTGAAATAACTAAGAAATAAGTGTATTTCAATCATTAAATAATTTGCAAATTCATTTGGGATTTTACAAAAAGTGTATAATTTTAGGGTTTTTATGTGATTGAGTAGTAGTGCAATTGAAAGACAAATAAAAGTGAATATGTTCTTCTAATAATGATTGAATTAAATATTATAACCAATTTAGTCCAATATTTTTTGTGTTTCCCAAATACATGTTTGTTGGTGAAGAGATGTTGACCAGTAATGGAAATACAATTTGCTATTATTTTGGAAGTATAAATTTTTTTATCAAATTCTGACTTATTAATAAAAGCAATCCATCTAATTGAATATTATTTTTTATGCTGGTTACATGAATTGTGAATGAATTATTTGAAATACTTGATTTTTATTCATACAAAGTTATTCACGAGATACACATGTATGATACGTAGATGGAAATTATAGTTTCCTTAGTTATGATATCTTGCGATATCATTAATGTATGTGAGAAATACTAAATGAGATTTATTTTATCATTAGTTATGGTTTCTAATTGAATAGGTTGATAGTGATATATATGAATGTGCTATGTTAAACTATAAGTACATGATAATGTGTAGTCAATTATTCTTTCCAATGTGTTTCAACGAAATCTGTTAGCAAAATTTAGTTGGTTAGTTAAATGAAGAAGAAGATGGAGTAGTCTATGATAAAAATGTAACTAAGGAATATAGTATTGACTGATTCCTAGAACATATTAGAACACTTCCTAGGAGGTTTGCACCAATATGAGTGAAACATGGTGATAGATTGGTGGTTTTCCATAAGAGTGTCACTTGATGTTAGATAATCAAGGAGAAATATGAAATTGGTGATGACTAGTGGTTGGTATAAGAGTATTACTTGGAGTACATGACATGATGCAATGGATTGGTGAGTAGTTTTCCAGAAGGGTGTCACATGTAAACTAAACTATTTATACTAGAGGCACCCTTGTTTAGGACCTAGAACATAGGAATAGAGTTTATAAATTGTTTACCCATTTTAGTTAAATCCTGCAACTACTTTGCAAACTATAGTTTGTTCAGTTAGTAGTCTTAAGGTTGCAAGTTTTACCTTAAAAAATTTCGAGTAAGTCATGTTGTGACCACTTTCATCATCTTGCTTGTCAAGTCATAACAAAGAGATGACGACTTTAAGAGGTGTAGTTCTAAGATGACGATGTTAAATGAGTCGAGGTTCATATTTATAATGAGGTAACCTAGAGGAGGGGTAAAATAAAATAGCATGGAGTAGGGAACATTCTGACCTTAGGACCGAAAGTGGTATTTAGATACATTAATAGATGTCATTCTTGTTGGTAGCATGATAGATTGCTGAGCATGGCAATTCCAATCGAACTCAATGAATAAAGACATAACACTACATGTTATGTAAGTTTTATACCATATTTTGCATATATCCAATGTTTGTCAACTATTTGATTTTTATATTTTCTAATAAGATGAGTACTATTTAACCTTAGAATAATAAAAAATACAAACTATGTATTTTTATTTAATAATAAACCTTCATATGCATGTGTGTTAGTGAACTTTTGATGTTCTTGAATACCAAACTAAATAATTATTACGGATTTGAGATTGGAATGATTGTTTTTAATGTAAATGCATGTGTGTTTTGATCATAGAAAGGTACTCTAATTGGCTTGGAAAAAGTTGAAAGTTGTTTGATGTTGATATTATGCTTAATTCCCATATTTATGTTCTTTGGATTAAGTGGTTTATTGGTCAAATAGTAAAGATTGGAACCAAAATTTATTGTAATGTAGTTACGATTATGATAAAGTGATGATAAAATTTTGAGAAAATTTAGAGGTTCCCAAAAGGAGATATTGAGGTTTGAAAATGATGAAATAATGTGTATAATCATTATGATAGGCAAAGGTTCATATATATTAACTTAGGCTTTGATCAAAATCCTTGTCATACAGATGCTAGTTCATATATGAGGATCGTGGCTAACAGAACCCCTAGATCCAGATCAAGGGCCACACCACATAGACATGCGAATACACATACTGGAATTGTGAGTTCTCAAATCCTATCCATGAGATGCATCTGATAGCTTAATGCGACAAACTCCCATAACACCATGATATCTTGTTACGTGTAGAAGAGTGGAACTAAGAAAAAGGTTGGAATCCCTTCTTCGAGTAGTGTCATTTTTACCCTCATATCAAGATATTTGGATGTTATATGGTTGAGTACGAGCCACTATCACTCGTTTCTTGTCCACTACTTTTACAACTTTGACATGGGAGATGAAGGTCGAGTTTATGCATATTATAGGGAACTCCACATCATGTTTTAGATCCACAATCACATTAACATATGTTATTCTGTACTTAAGGAGGTGCCAACTACAAGTTACCTCAAGCGGTGGCAATACACCTCTTCTAGGAAGCTGCACTAGGGTAGATTGGTGTTGCCACAAACTTTTCACTAAAGAACTAGCCATTGACGGTGCTAAAATTGATCCTCAAACCAATGAGACAAATTGATTGAGACATGAACATATGAGAAAGGAGAGGTTGGAGCTGAGTGGAAGTTTCCCCAAATGGATGTGGTGCTTGAGAGGAGGTCGTGCACCCCTTCAGCTTTGCCTCAACATTCCAGGCGGCCCTGTTGTGGCATGTGCATCATGTTTGGACGAGGAGCATGTTTTTTGTGTTGTGAATGTTATGTAGAAAAATTATTTCTCATTTCACGAGGCATAAATGTGTGGATCATGATGGACACATTGTTGGGGAGTCTGCTTGATGTGGTTCTCTATTTCATAGAGGAACGAAAGGCACGATGACTTGGGAAAGTGGGGTTAAGGAGGATCTAGTTGACAAACCAAACCATCCAATTCAAGCTTTGATCAACACCCCCAAAATGGCCATGTGGCGACCTTAGATAGGTTGAAAAGAGAAATACTTACGTGAATGACCGAATCTTGAATAATTCATAGAAATTTGCACATTTATTGAAATATGCAAACAAGATTCAAAATGTTTAGGAAAATGAGTATAAAAATATAAAACCCTAATATCAGAGTTATGGAGACTAAAATATGATTATATGGTGAAGGATGTGCAATGCCGATTTCATGCATAATAACATTCTAATGTTGGTTAATCATAGAAATCTATTAGAAAATTGCTAATTATGTAATCAATTTGATTCATAAAATTGGTAATATACTTCATGTAGATAATTAGAGATTTTGACCCTAAATTATTTTTATTGATTAGATAGATTCTCAATAGATTATGAAATTTACAATATATCTCCGTAATAGTAATTGGAATCTTACTTGTAATTCTGATATCATTTCATACATATAACTCTTGTTGTTTGATTGTGGGTCCTAATAAATGTTAATAAACCCTCATTTCACAATGCATGTAATAATTAGGGTTAATAAAAATATATGATGGACAACAAAAATAGAACAATGATTCTCAGAAGTAATATTAATCTGCAATATGGCTTCAATAATATATTTCCATTGTAAGGACATGCAATGATGGGAATGTACTAATGAACTAAGAAAACCCCTAAAATGGACATAAGTAAGGTCAAGATGAGGAGAATCTAATGCTTGGTAAATATGATCTTGTCTTAATTGGGTGATAACAAAGGTATCATTGACCTTAATTAATATATGGATTAGGGATAACACTTACCTCTTACTTGGCCTACTACATAGTATGGTTGTATTATTTGTACACCAATACTTGTCTTATGATATTGGATAAAATAAGTGTTCTTGTATGTTATTGTGCTTGATGTTTGTTTATGTGTAGTTTTAACCACATGAAACATAATATATTTAAACCTTCATATGATAGTACTAGACTCTTTAGTAGTACAATGCAGTGAAGTGATCTAACTCTTTGATAAGAGATCACGTTATACATATGATCATACTCTTTTCTATAATATCATAAGGCCTAAAAGCCTTTATCTATTTGGTGTAAGATGCATGAGTATATGATGGAAATTTGTCTAAAATATGTTTTTTGTTTTATTAATGAACACCGTTGTTAAGTCATTATGTTAAACAGGTATATGATTCTTTTAGTGTATGCAACACAATATTTTAGTATATGGTGTTTACGTGTACCACATGTGATCTCTTCTTTAGGTGATGTAGATATATGATTTTTAAGAATCATGATAGTTGAGAGTTGTGTGGTGACCAGATGTACTTGTAGATTTATTCCCTAGAAGATCTTTCTTAGTGTAGTATATGGATATGTTAAGTATATTGTTCAATCAATAGTCTCAAAGATGTAACAATTCTTTTTTGAACTATATGTTGAATGGTGAGCTTGTATTGTACATTTTATTCTTATTCTTGTTCACGTAGATGTACTACTATTATTCATTTTGACTTCCTCTGATCTTCTTCATCTTTGCCTATTGTGTACTGTTTAAATTCATATTCTTCATGAGCCAAGTGTTTGAATTTTGACGTCCCACATGTGGTCAAGGTGTTGAAAATATGGGTATGTCACATCACGTCTACATTCACTAGGACATATAAATAAGAAATAAAAATAACTCACATGCTTGAAAATAAGGAGAGATGATAATGGGGAAGAAAGTAATAAATCAAGATTGGAAATTTAAGGAGAAATGTTTAGTAGTGGAGAGACACTTGATGAACCATTTTAAAGATAATAATATCGTTTGAATATGAAAAAGTGTATATTAGTAGGATGAAAAAAACTTACTTAGAGTCTAAGATGTTACACAATGATGGTTCGATCATTGTTTTGTTACCAAGAGGTCTCAGGTTCAAGCTAAAATGATGATATGAATAAAATCTCCATTCAAAAAAGACTTAATTAGCCATTGTAAAAGGGTGTGATGTTTCGACTTTGAATGAAAAAAATGTGTAGTTCAAAAAGTAAGAGTTTAGACTAATATAAGAGTAATTTGTCCATGATGTGATGTGGTGTGGCGCAGTGTGGTTAATCATGGTTTTTGACACAAAAATATGATTTTTGATATTAAATATTGCAATGGATATGGTGTATACATGGTGTTTGGTTTTTTTACCATGGTTCAATTATGATTTTATTTTACATTGCACCATATCCACACCACTGCCATCCCTACTTGTGATAGGCTTTTTCATTTATTTGATACATATTGTCCCAAATGTTCAACTAAATACAAGATCAATACACATATAATGCACTTAATATATAAGTGTATACTACATAATTCTAGTGATTGTAATAATTTCACATTTAGATTTATATATATAAATTCAACACATGTTGAGCATTCAAGTGTCATATTTTATTTAGTGAATATATTAGGTAGTAGTAAATTGTTTTCTTTTTTAACTCGAAACTACCATGTATGGTAAAATATTGAAAGGAAATGTGTCCCAATCTTGACAATGAACTTTACTTTTACAAAAATATATGTTATGAATAAATTCATCCACGTAATATTATGTTTTTATAGTTGGTACGAAAAGTGGTTAAGGTTAATAATATATTTTTATAACTTCTAGTCATTTTTACGACAATTTTTACTACTTATATTGTCCATTTTGGAATGATAATGACAGTAACTTGGTTTCTTTGACAACTATTAGTACAACAAAAAATGGTGTTGGAAATTGACTACTGGATTTACACTAAAACCAATATATCAATTTAAAATAAAAAACAATGTATTCTTGTTATAATTTCAAACAATGTATTCTTGTTATAATTTCCTCTATTGAGTTACTATAATTTGATTAAATCCACACGGGTTACTGAAACACTTGTATAGATTCACACATAGGTTTGTATGAACATCACCATATGATACTCTACAGGACTATGATGAACAATTAGGACATCAATGTTGTGACTCTTGAAGTGGCTACTAGACAAAAGATCATTTTTGTATTTCTGTCTGAACGATGGTGTATTACATACAATCCATGAAATTGATGTCCATGAGTTATGTTAGTATGACTTATGAATAAAAAATAGATAACAAATAAATGGGTATGTGATATTTCTAAGGTTACATCCATCTTTTATGAACTTATCACTCAATTAGGTTAGGCGTTAGTTTCATATTACAATATTATTTGCAATTCCATAACATTTTCCATTATATCAAATGTGAAATTTTTTTCCTTACTTTTCATATAATATGTCTAATCTTACTAGAGTTTGCTCCACTTTTTGTGAACTGTGCGATTTGCCATTTTTTATGGTTGGATTCCAACTTTATATTTTACAATCTGGTGAATATTATTGTTTGCATTCAATATAGATAGTTAGATACATATGAACTCCAATTCACTAAAGTCTATGTAGCAACAACCTTTAGAAAATGAAGAGGTTGCAAGATATATCATATCAATATCACCCACAATTTTGGCCACCTCATTGGAAAAGTTTCTCATCAAGACTACATATATTGGAGGGACAAATACCATGGTATGGTAGAAATATCAAAATATTGTAGGAATGATTCCATTCCACTGTTCAAGAAATGGATATTCATGATTTCATGACCGGTTGAAAATGATCATCACATTAGAACTCCATGTGGACACTCAAGAAAGGAGTGTCAAATGTAGAAGTGGTATATTTCCTCAATAATAAAAACAACATGAATGTGTCTAACTTAGATGACTAAGAACATACTACCACACAAGAATTGAGTGTGGTGAGCTCTATAACTGTATCAATACATAGACTACTCTTTGATAAAGTAGATTTTCAATGATAGTATAAAAAGGATACACATTACAAAATCCCAAGACTATGATGCTCTAGATTTATCTTACTCTATGACCTAATAAAGATGGAATGATGTTGCATACGGGGAAAATGTGGTAGTAAACCACATCAACATATACAATGGAGAATGTTAGTTTTTTCATCACCCTATTAACAAAAGTCTTCTCTAGACACGAGGAATTGTTTTTGAATTAGTAGGGAAGAATACAATGCAAAAAAATAGACAAGGAAGATCAATGATTTCTCATGGAGACACAAAAGCAAATTAATGACCAATTAATCACGTATATCTCACACTACTTTGTATTGTTTTAGCTTTGAGATAGTTTTCATTTGAGTGAAAAACTCCAGTAGAATTATATTTTATATATTTTATCTGTATTCATGTTTTAGATTGTATGTCACGAATGAATGTTTGAAGTGATACATCTTAATATTTCATATTGTGCAAGATACTCCAATATATTTCACGAAATCCATGACTACGATCAACGAATCAAGTTCTCATTGAAATTATATGATCCCAACACTCAGATACAATTATCAAAATCTAGTACTATCATATTTTCGACTACATTGTGTAGGATGGATGATAAATATTTTCAAAATCCAATTATTATGATAAGTGTAATACTACAATAATCTTTTAATATATACATATATATACATACACATACACACATATATATATGTATATATATCCGGAAAGGACTGGAACAAGTGGTTAAAAACCATCCCCCAAAGGGAGACATGTTGAGTTGCCTTCTTAGCTTACCACCCTCCAAGGCATTTGTCTAGTGCCACTGGATTGGTAGAGGGAGAGAAGAATCCTCTCTTATTCCAAATATGTATATATGCATACATATATACAAATGTATATTTATATACATATTGAGGGATAGTATTTTAGTTAATTCTCTTGGTCCCTATTGAAGGCATCTTAGTTCAAACTACATGCACACGTATTTCTTGATTTAACCACCTCTCCCAACCATCGAGCCACCACCATGGTATGTGTGGAAAAGGTGGAAATATTTTTATTTGAATTCCATTTATATATGTATGTGTACATACGTACATGGATATATACATACATACATACATATATATATATATATTTGTATATATGTATGTATGTATATATATATATATATACATATATATATATATATATATATATATATATATATATATATATATATATATATATATATATATATATATATATATATATAAACACACACTCATACATACATACATACATATAATGAGCAAGGATATATTGCACACACTACAACAAAAAATTACAATCCATGATGGTTGCATGTTTTCATGAAAATGTATTTTTACTATTATTAACGTAAAAGATATGTCTTGTGTTTATAATTTGGGTCTTGTATTTCCATGTCTGTAGTGGGTAACATGAGCTTGTCACCCATGTGGCAGTGGATAGATCCCACAATTTTGTGCCTTTCTATAAGATAAATTTACAAGATAAAGAAATATATATATATATGTATATATATGTGTATATATATGTATATACATATACATCTATATAAAAATTGAATTGTTTTATTGAAATCCAATATTTCAATTTTTGACATTCTCTAATTACATTATATAGGGTCTTTGTGCATTCCAAACATATGAAAGCAATGAGTTGAAAACATTAAGTACCTTGAAAATTTTGAATCAACTTGAAGTAATTTATGTTGAAGCTTCAACCTAAACAGAATAAACTAATGAAGAAGATATAAATGTTATAAATAAAACTCTAAAAGATTACAAATTGTCACTCCGTCACAATCCCTTGCTCTCAATCGAATTTCCTCAACCACTCTTGCCCCCCTCTTTTGACAATCTATTCCTTTTTGCCCCACAATGTTGGTGCATGTCAGCACACTCAATGTCGCCACTCATCAACACACCATTTTACCTCACATTAGCACCTCTTATTGTACAACTCAATTTCTTATTTATAGTACTCCCATAGTAATATATAAAACTTTCCAAAAAGATGAGACCAAACAATGTAAGGCAATACAATAGGATAACACTAATATACCAAAAAGGATAATATTATCTATTGATGTGTAATTTGTTCTCCAATGAATTTTTCTCCCTTCTTCTATGCTTCCACCCTCGAGAGAAGTTTCCATCTCAGTAAATACTCCACCATGAAAATCTAATAATAGTGCATGTCTGGGCATGGTTTCCTAAATCCATCAACTGAGAGCTCCTCATAATACACATGTTGATAAACTGCATTGCCTCCACTTATAATTGAAAAAAATACATCCTTTTCAACATTATATTCCATGACATAGGGTTGTACACTCTCCATGTTGGTTATTTCCTTGAGAGACAGCGTATGATTATTGTAAAAGGAATACTTATTCTTGATTTGATTACTAGTTAAAGGCGATTCCACTTACTGTGTTAGTTTCAGTATTGAGATAATAAATAAAATTAATAATGTCCTAAGAATATTTAGAAGTGATCACATATGGCTTAGGTTAATGACCTAAATTAACGTAAACATGGTATCATATGTATAATAAGAGTGTTCACTCTTATAATATCCCTAGTAGGTTATTATTGTAGATATTATAGGTAAAAAAAGTACACATGACTAGCATGTATTGTGAGTGACGGCTATGTTTCTTTAGTCATGACATTAGATATCCACTCAGATACATGGGTATTTGTTAGAGAACAAGTTCTACTAGATAGAACCACCTTAAGATTGACACATGGAAGTCATGTAATGACAGGCTAGAGTCATATCTAGATGTGAAAATAATGACTATCATCCTCCCACTTGAAGTCACTACAATAACATATTTTGTTTCGTGTACTTTGACACTAGGCCAACATGCTCTAAAATACAAGTTGCCAAAAGGTAATGATTGGGTGTAGCATGACACATGTGGAATATTGTGAGTGATGTAGATGTAATTTGTCCCTCCTTTAGAGAGATATATCAAAAGTGAGACTATGAAATGCATGACCATGCTCACATGAGCCAATATATGATATTGGGATCACAATAAATCAAATATTCATCTATTTACAAAAAATATAGATTGAATGTTGAGAGGATTACATTCCATGCCTCAGTTTTGATTTGCATACTTGTGATAAAGGGATTATACAATCATGGAAACATTTCTCACTTTACAAATCGTTTCTATTATCCAACTTATTCCTATTTCTTGGGTGGCAAATATGTGTCTCCAGACACTAGTTTTTTGTGTGTTGTCTAGAACATCACTACCAATGTAATTAGGAGCCTACCTGTTCACAATACAAGGATGCATAAGGGAATTTAAATTTTCAATCAAACAAATTATTAAAGTGGTTTGAGCCATAAAGACGACAATTTGGTACTTGGCCATCAAAACAAAATGTATAATCTGCCACTGAGATTGGTTCAGTCTGTGAATCAATTGATTGTTAACTTTTTGATTGAGTTTTTCTCTAGACAGTGTTGGTCAATCGATCATCCAACCTAATTGTCTGATTAGTGTCCAATAGAGGAAATATCAAATTGGAAAGCAATTTAGATCTTCATTTGAATAGCTCTAAACATAATATCAACTAACCTAATCAAGTGAGCAAAAGTGCCTAACATGACCCTAATCAGTCGATTAGGTAACCTGATTGGTCGATCAAGTAACCAAATTGGGCAATCATAATTCAATTTCCATTTTCAACATTGGACTAGTTTTGGGATTGAGAATAGGAAAGGGATTGTAATTAGAGTTTTCCAACCCCATGACTCTCCTATATAACTATGGAAAACATTTTATACATCATTGTGATATATGTGAGAGAACTTGTGACCCAAGTTGGATGTCAAACTTCTCTCTTTGAGAGAGGAAGAAGACCAAATGACCATTGTTTGAGATAGAAGAAGATAGGGAGTTCTAGTATGTCAACAACTCTTGTTTCACGTTGACTTGATGGCCATGGTGGTGCACCACATTATCCCTAATACGGATGGAAAAAGTAGATTTTGAGGAATACATGTGGAGGCTTGGAGAAGCTATTTCATAAGAGGAAAACATGATGATTTGAAGAAGACAACCTTGTAGCAGCTTTGTGGCCAATTCAGATATCTTATTGATCCATCTGGATTTCTTGCTGGCCGAATTCTAATCAAAATTTGGAAGATCATGTTCATCACCAACAAAAGACATATCCATAAATTGGACAACTAGTGAGTGCAAAGTTATTACCTTTGTCCCATCTTATGTCTTTTATTCACCACATTTTATAGCTACAATGGATCCTACATCAAGCATATCAAGGGATGATTTTTCTATTATTTTATTGTCCCCCCTTACCTATCAGAGCCAAATTCACACACTTTTAACATTTTCATGGATTTTTAACAATAAACATTTATTGAACAAATTATGTAGAAACTCGTATCCACGATTAACACCTTATTTGATATGTAATATGATTTATACATAAGTATTACATATACATATGCAAAACCTTTATAAATGATTAAAGTTGGTGGATGTGGGTATGGTTATTATATTGTTGTGGTTTGATCGGAAACATGTTATATGGATGTTTTGATTTTCATCAAACATCATGTAAAATGTATATGGCTTGCTTCTCATGCTTCTCTCTATTTATTCTCCATGTAAAATTTATGTTATGCATTAACAATTGGATGGAGTGAAAATATTGCCACTGGACTATGTTGGCGAGAAGGATATGACCAGAAGCCCATGCCGAAGAGGATGGTCCTTGAAGGGTTCATGATCAAGACATGACGACATATTAACAACAACACAAGAAACTACCCAAATCAGGGACTTCAGATAGGCTGACCAGCTGTCTTGATTGGGTGACTAGGAACCCTAGTAGGACATATTTAGGATTCAATTTACATGTGAATCTCTTGGTTTATCTTCTACAACACATGTTGGCTCAAGTTATTTTACTAGTTGATATATCCTATTTTATCGCATGTGGTGATTGTTATAGTATATCATACTTATAATAATGTATATGTAATGCTAATTGGATACATAAGCGTATCTATAAATCCCTCAATATAATATCAATGCTAAAGATAAATTCCAAGTGAAATACAAAATAAACCCCTTGTTCGACTGAGTCTAACCATGCCAAGCGTGGTGCACTGTCTACCTCAAGGAAGTGTAATAGTAAGTATGTGCCCCTACCAAGCATGGTACATATCTTATCGTAATGGCAATGGGTTGAACTTGAATAGGTGATCTTAATATGATTAAACCAAATAGGAATAAAGATGGCATATATTCATATTATGACATGTTTACATAGAGTTTGCAACCGTCTATTGAAGAATTCATGTTGTGCAATTGGTGATTTATACCTACCTTAACAATTAGATGTGACGGTCAACCATAGTTGATTGATGACTTAATTTATATTGGATCATAGAAGACTACTCACTGCAATCTTACAAATTAGTAGTGAGTCCTATTCATTTGAAAAAAATATTAGAACATAGTTAATTGAAGTCCAATTTAGTTCCAACAAAATCTGATTTTTGAAATCAAATTAGATGACTCGTGCAAGATATATTATATGTAGATTAACGAAAAATACTCTAATAAATATTTTTCACTATGATTGGTTTAGGACCACGAGAAAACTAAATGTGAATAACTTTATTGATTCCCTTAGGACCTTGAGAACTATTCTCGCACATGAGATTAAGTTTAATGTCTTGGACAAACCAGTACCAAAGGAACCAACTACAGATGTGTCTAGGTGGGAAAGGGAAGCTCATAAAAAGTTTTTGTATGATTCTATGGACATCAAATGTCTCATACTATGATCTATGAATCATTAGATTCAAAAGTGGTACAAGAATATGGATGTTATTGAGATGATATACAACACAGAATATGTATCCAAAACAAGCAAGAAAAGAGAGGTATTACGTCTCCAAGGCCCTCTTAAGTGCAAAATGATGGAAGGTGATCCATTTGGAAATCATGTATGCAAGTTAATTTGGTATCTCGAATGTCTTGCAAGAAAGGGATTTCCAATTGGGTCAAGAGTTGGCCACACATGTGATCCTACAATCATTATTTGATTGACACATACAATTTTTCATGAATTACAACATGATGAATTTTGATCAACCATTCACAACATGGCATGTTGATAATTGTTGAGGGTCAATTGAAATCCAAGACCAAATCCATTGATGGTTAGTAAAGGAAAAGGAAAGTCCAATTGAAAAGGAAAATCTAAGAAAGTGTCTAAAGATGGAAAAAGTCTTCTACACTTCAAGGAAAAGGAGGAGTGGGTATGGGAGGCAATTGTCACAATTGTCACCAGGATAGACAATGGATAATAAATTTATCTCACTACATTGATTAACTTAAGTAAAAGAAGAAGGGTATAGATGTCTCCACTTAAATTATATATGTTAGTAAAATATAATTATCTATTACATGATCATGGGTATTGGATACTAGATGTGGATCTCACATATGAGGGAATGTGAAAAATCTGAAAAAACTATATCCTTGAATAAAGGGGAGGTGAAACTACACATTGCAAATGATTCAATTGTTTCTTCCACGTTGTAGGCAACTATTGTTTATCTCTATCTAGTGGCCTATGGTAGAGTTAAAAACTTCTATTTTTTACCTGCCATAATTAGAAACATTATTTATGTATCTTGTTTGGACAAGAACAATTTTGAATTTCTAACAAATAATGGTCGAGTTCCCATTTCTAAAGATGAGATCTTTTATGGAAGTGCCCCTATGTCTTATGGTATTTATTTATTAGATGTTGAGACACATGTATATAACATAAATACCATAAAGTTAAACCTCAATGACTCAAAAAAAACTTATATTTAACACTATCGTCTAGGGCACATAAACAAGAAGCACATTTATAGATTCCATAATGATGGTTAACTACACTCTTTTGATTCTTAATAAATAGGGAGATGTGAATCTAGTTTATTAGATATGAGTACATAATAACCTTTCATTGTAAATAGTGAGAGAGAGAGTGACTTACCAGGTTTCATACATAATGATGTGTGTGGACCTTTTAACATAAGTGCTAGAAAAGGGCATCAATACTTTAACCTTCTACTGATGACTTCATTAGATTTGGAAATGTGTATCTTGTGAAACTCAAATTAGAATCCTTTGAAAAGTTGAAGGAATCTATTAATGGATTACAAAATCAAATTGTCAAAAGAGTTAAAGCACTTCAATCAGACCAAGGCAGTGAATACTTCAGCCAAGAGTTTTAGGATTTTCTACGAGTTGTGGTATTGTATCACAATGGACTTCACCTCAAACACCATGATATGATGGTGCCTTAGAAATAAGGAACCTTGCTGGACATGGAATGACAAATGTTGACTTTAGATAATGTTCCAATTTCCTTTTTGGGACATGCTACTAAAACCACTGCAATTACCCTTAATCCAGTACCTTCCAAATACGTTGAAACGACATCATATGTGATAAGGAATGGAAAACGTCCCAATATGTCTTTCATGAAATTTTGGGAATGTGAGAATTTAATCAAGAATAACTTCTAAAAAAGATTGATGTCAAATAGAATAAATATATTGTAGTTAGGTACCATAAGGAAACCAAGGTTAATACTTATATATTCCATCTGACAAAAACGTTCTTGTTTCTAGAACTACTATATTCCTCAAAAAGGAATTTATTTTTAGATGAATGCATGGGAGGAAAGTATAACTTAATGAATTTAAAGACCAACAAGACAACATCGAACCTATGGATGTAGATAAGGAATGAGGGGAACAAAAACCTGATATGGAACCCCAAGTTCCTATTTTTGCACAAGAATATCAAAAGTCTTATAGGGCACATATTGAGACAGAGAGATATGAATTTATCATGACTCAAGAACATGATGTATTGGTCATTGAAGATGATGAGCCAAATACCTAAATGTTTCCATTGAAGGGCGTTATTCTAAGAAATGGTTTGAAGCCGTGAGATCTAAGATAGACTCCATGTATACCGACAAGGTATGGATCTCGGTGGATCCACCTGAAGGGGTAAAACTCGTAGAGTGCAAATGTATCTTCAAGAAGAATGACATGGATTGTAATGAATAAACCTACAAAGGTAGACTGTAGGAAAAACTTTCAAACAAGTTCAAGGTATTGACTATGATGAAAGTTAGTCCCCATATTCTACGGTTAGATACATCATGGTCACACTTGGAATTGCATCTTATCATGATTATGAGGTTTGAAAAATGGTTCCTAATACTAAATTACTTGATGGGAATCTTTGTGAGGATGTGCATGATATAACTTGAAGGTTTTATTTCTCTAAATGAAGTCAATAAAGTCTATAATCTACAAAGGTCAATGTATGGATTTAATCAAGCACCTCAGAGATGGGATCTTCATTTTGATGAAATAGTCAAACAATATATCTTTATTTAAAATGAAGATGTCCTTGTGTTTACAAAAAGGAGAGTGGGAGCATGATTGTATTTCTCATATTGTATGTATATTACATACTATTTTTGGGAATTGACATACCAACTCTACAAATGGTTAAAACTAGGTTGGGAAGTTTCTTATTCATGAATGACTTAGGTGAAGCATCTAATATACTAGGAATCAAGATCTCTAGAGAGATCTCGAAGGATTCTTATCCGAAGACAAAGTAAATAAGTCTCTATAGAACTCAATATCTCAACTATTTATAAGAGAGGGAATGCATGATTAGGATTCCATATGCCTAAACGATTGGATATATCATGTATGCAATGATTTGTACATGCCCATATGTCTTCTACAATTTGAGCATGATGACCCTGTACCAGAGGGATATGGGTGACAGTCATTGATAGAAGTAAAGAACATCCTTATGTACTAGAGAATTACTATAGATCAATTTCTAATTTATGGTAGTGAGGAGGAGTTGATTGTAAAAGTTTTCACTGTCACCATATTCCAAATCAAAAAGGACAATTACTACATGAAATTGGGATTTATAGTTTACCTAAATGGTGGAGTTGTAAGATGGAAGACTTCCAAGCAAGAGACAGTGATTGATTCTATACTAGCGGCTAGGTATGTTTCTTTATCTAGTGCAACAAAGGAGGCAATATGGATGAGGAAGTTCATCAATGAACAAGGGGTGGTTTCGACCATTGAAAATACAATAGAACTTTCTTATGACAATAAAAGAGATATTGCAAAATCTAAGGAACCCATATCACATCAATGTTCCAAAAATACTTAGGCGTTGCCATCTCATATGTGAGATAGTACAAATAAGAGATAGAAAGATTCGCAGAGTACCAACTTAAAGCAATGTTATTGATTCTCTAATAAAGCTACTTTCACAACAGAAGCATGTTAGTCAAGTTAGATCAATTGGACTAGGGTAATGAGTGAATTCCTCTAGTGCAAGTGGGAAACTGTTGGTTATATATCTTGAGCGCCATCATGTGATGATTGTAAAAGGGATATTTTATACTTTATTTGATTATTTATAAAATGGCATTCAACTTATTATGTTTTTTTGAATATTATGATAAAGAATAAACCTAATAATCTTCTAAGAATGTTTACACTCAATGAAATATGATTTAGGTTAAGTAACTAAACATGAAATCATATTTATAATAACATTATTCATTCTTGTTAATGTACCTAGTCGGTTATTATTGTGGATATTGTAGGAATACAATCACTCACAAGACTAGCATCTATGGTGAGTGATGACTATGTGTCTTAAGTCGTAATATTGGATATAAACTCAAAGGCAAGGGTAGTTGTTAGAGAACAAGCTTTTGTCGAAAGACCCATCTTTGTATTGACAAATGGACGTCTACTAATGACATGTCAGAGTCATATCTCAATGTGAAAAAATGACTATGATCCTTATACCTTGTGTCACTACACTAACACATGGTATCATGTGTACTTCCACACTAGCCCCACATATTTTGATTTATGAGTTGCTAAAAAGCTTAGGATCAAGTTCACTACAACACGTGGGGTATAATGTGAGTGATGTAGATGGAATCGATCTCTCCTTTGAAGTGATGTCTCAGCCACTTGATATGCAAAACTATGAAATGCAAGGACATACTCATGTTAATTAATATATTATAATGAGCTTACAATATCTTGAATAATTTTCTCTAGTTATAGAAACTTAGATTGAATGTAAGGAGGATCACATTCCATGCCTCATTTTTGATGTGGATAGATGTGACAAAGGCAGTATACAATCATGGAAACATTGGTCTTTATTATAGGTTGTAGTTATTGTCCAACTACCATATGTAATCCTCTAAGTGTTCCCTCATCTTCTTTCAACATTATTTTCACATTTACTCAAGGAATTTTAGCTTTATATCCATTTTTCTAGATTCCTTACTTTTCCTCTTTGACACAAATAATGTCTTGATAAATTACAAGCAACTTTATTTGTATCACTATAGGGAAGACTACAAGTTTTTATATTGAAATGATTTATTCATATGTTGTAATGCCTTATATGTCACTAAATCATGACAAACTTTGGGGTCATTGGATTCCAATATAATATCTTAGGGTACTCAAACTTTTTTCTTTCTCTTGAAATAGTAATATAGTTCATGTTTAGTAATTTAATATATATTTCCTCAGTTGTAGCAATCATTTTGGTTGTGGTCATCAATAGACTCGTATTTGCATTGATTGTGGCACCAATCTGATGGAACATTATCATGTTCAGAACTCTTTCATCCTCCATGGGAATGACCTTAGACATAGTTCATCTGTGATGCCAAGTTTTCTCAATCGTGACTATTGCCATCAACATGGATTCAACTTAGCGTCGCTCTTAATTAGTTACTAGTCGATGGAGAAATATGGTGAAGCAGTAAGTAAAAATCAAATTTTCATTCACCTTCATAATTGAAAAACTCATGCCTAGAACAACTTATGGAATTATTGCAAGATGTAAGGATAAATATTGTCCCCAATGGGAATAACCTTAGACATAGTTCCTCTACGATGCCCAAGTTTTCTCAGTCATGACTATTGTATTGACATGGCTTCAACCCAGGGTGGATTTTAATTAGTTATTGGTGGATGAAAAACTCATACTTAGCTCAACTTATGGAATTATTAGGAAAGAGTAAGTACAAATCAAATTGTCATTCACCTTCACAATTGAAAAACTCATACTTAGCACAACTTATGGAATTATAGAAACATGTAAGGATACATTTGTTCCTACCAATTTCAATTTGTGTTATTTTCTGAGTCTATAGAGTAGACAAACATTTTTAAATTAATTCATCAAATATATGTCATTTCAATAACTTAATATTCAATCATTTAAATATCTCCTATCCTAAAAAAATGTTCCATTCCTCAAATTTTAAACCACGACTTGAATTGCAATCTCCCTTCTAGAACTTCAGTCACTAAAAAACTCAAAATGTTCCCTTTCTCTCTTATTTGTTGTGATGTCCTGAAGGAAACTAGCTAGTGTCCCATATTGTTTAGTATCATGCAATATCATCAAGTCATGCTCCATGCAACATGTTTTTGAGTAACATTATTAGTCTTTTTGATTTGGTATGCAAGGTTTCAAAGACACGCCAATGACACCGTTATGGTTTAGAAAAATCATGATGTATGAACAATATGCACAATCTTTGTTCCCTTCATTTAATTTAAACTTGAAATTTGTGAGAATTGATACTGGGGGCATTACTATGATGATGTTCTATGTAGGTATCATGCACATGGTGGCTTACATAAGAAAATAGGTTTTTAACAAAGAGTATGTATCATCAAACTTATAATTTCAATGTTATCCACATGTAGCAATCCATGTATTTCCAACAAGACTCAGAAACATTCAACTATTTGTGCCATAATATTTACTTGCCTTGCTTCATTAAAAAATTTCAATTATAGTATATGTTTTACACATTAAATTCAAATCTTACTTAGCATTAAGAAATTCTTTGTCCTTTCTTGACCATGGTTTGACATAATAAAACATAATTGTGGATATGTATAAAGTGATATATCATTTTTATTGTCCAGATTCTACACATAGAATTAACATTTAGTTAAAGCATGGTACACACACTTTTGATAATTGTTAATGTTTTTTTTCAAAAAACAAACCCTATTTTTCATTATTGGAAAGAATGAATGAATATCAAATCAGAAGAGGCCTCTACAGAGATTTTTATTATTTGGAGTGACTACCTTCCCCACTTATCTAAATCAAAATAAATGTAGGCGATTCCTACCCACATTCTTGATTGATTCCATGAAATGTTTCCTTGGTTTGGGTCTAGTAGTGGTCTATAAGAAAATATTCGTCCTGCAGTTGTCATACAAATATAACGCATATGATATCTTCATCCTCCATGTATGAATAATCATGAATAAAGTAGACAAATTGATTGAAAGTTGTTGTTCCACCCTCATGATTGAAGACTATTTCTTCTTTTATTGTGACTACATGGTTGGATGTTAGTGTAATCAACTACTCAAAATAGGAAATACTTCCAAATTTAGGAAAATAAAAAGCGACTATTGCATCATTGGTTACATTGTCATTTCCACTTTTTGTTTAGTTGTCAACATCATTTATACACCATAAAGAACTCCCAAGAATCAGTGTTTTATAGGATACTGTGTTGCTTATAATAACTAAAATGGTCATTTTGTGATTCATATATGATTTAAAACACTACTACAGAAATAGCATTCAGTGTCCCTTTTCTGGGCATCGGATATTAAGGAAAACCGATGCCTATCATATAACCGTGTCGGTTTCTTAAGCAAACCGACGTCTATATCCGAAGACCAGCCAGCCACGGGTACCACTTTGTATTCAGCGTTGGTTGACAATAACAATCTGACGCCTAAAAGTTCCCGCGAAATCCAATTTTCGAGCGAAAAGAAAAAGTGTCACATACAGCGTCGGTTAGTTAAATAGCCACCGACGCCTATGTGTGATGAAACTTTGCACGAAAAGTGTCACTTTCAGCGTCGGCTATCTGTTGATAACCGACGCCGAACGTGGTTCCCGCCAAACAATTTCGTGAAAATATCGTCCACTTAAGCGGCGGTTGGTTTAAACAACCGATGCTTAAGTTGTTTAGGCATCGGTTGTGACAAACAACCGACGCTATTGGTGAACTTAATATCCCACGATCACGCGACTGTTCCCCTTTGTTCTCTGTTTCATCGTTGTTGTCGCCCGGCCCTTTCTTCTCTGCTGTCGCCCGACCTCCACTCTGCCGCAACCATGACAGTGCCGCCGTGCCACCTTCTCCGCCGCCGCCTTCTCCTCCGGTGCCTCCACGCTGCCTTCTCCTCCGGTACCTCCCTCCACGCCGCCGCCAGTGCCTCCGGTGCCTCCCTCCATGCCAATCGCCCGCCGCCCTAGCTCCTTCCTCGCTGCTCACGCCTGGCGCCGCCCGCTCCGCCTGCTCACCGGCCACCGCTCGTCCTTGCACGCCGCTTCCCACCGACGCCGCTGCCGCCTGGAGCTCGCCGACCGCTGCACCTGCTGCCCTGTCGCCTAGAGCTCGCCGGCCACCTCTGCACCTGCTGCCCTGCCGCCTGGAGCTCGCTGGTCACATCCACCACTGCTGGGAGCTCGCCTACTTGTCCGCCGCCGCTAACGAAAGGTATGTAAGCTGAAAAAATTGGGTATTGCTGTAATGCATCAAAGTAAATATCATATTGCTCTATTATACTAGTAATGCATGATTAGTTTTACTGATTTCCTTGCTGCTTTCAGTGATTAATGATTGATACTACTGGTTAGTATTACTTTAGTGATTACTTTAATTCAACAATTCGTAGTTTGTTATTTACAATTACTCATCTGATTGCCGATTTTAATGATTAGAGATACTGATTAATAGTAAGTATTGATGAATTTGTAAGTATATGGATATTAATCTTATATCGCTTACTCATAAATAAGGAAATATCCTCCCTTATGACCACCTTGATGTGTATGTCCCATATAATCCAAATGTTGGACCCTAATGATACAAATTTTTTATGTTGTAAATGAATGTATGTTTCAAGTGTTGAACCTAATGTTGGACAATGAACAATGAATTTATGTCCCATATAATCCACATTGTTCTGTATATTACTTGTACATTGGTATAAATTAGAATGAACAATCACTAAATTATATATTGTTAGTATGGAGTTCGGCTTCATTGTAGATATCTATTATTGTGTTTGTTGGCCTAGAAACCCGTCCAAGATTGACTCATTAGGAGTAAATATTTGATAGTCCCCGGTTTGGGACTATTCTTGAACACCTAATCTCACTTAGGATGTAAGTGTATAATGTGTATTGGGTTTTCGAAAAAATTTCGGTAGCATTTCCCCGTTGTTCTCTAAGTACATATGTACTTAGAGAACATCGGGGAAATTCTGCCGAAATTTTCTTGAAAACCCAATACACATTATACACTTACTAGTGAGATTAGGTGTTCAAGGATGGGATAGGTGGTACACATTTATTATATATAAGAATGACATCACATTATACACTTAGGATGTAAGTGTATACCCTAATCTTTTCGTAATATATACTTGTTTCCTAATATATACTTGTTTTCTCTGATCATAGAATGGATAGATCATGGATGTCCATTCGTAATCGTTGCACCCCAGAGTTTATATCTGGTCTTGATCAGTTTATTAGATTTGCCGAGGAACATAGGAAAAAACCTACAGATAGGTTCTACTGTCCATGTAGGCATTGCGGTAACAACGTGAAAGTCAACACTGGTGAGGAAATCAAAAGTCATGTCATGTGCAACGGGATTGTACAAGGCTATACAGAATGGCACTGGCATGGAGAGATTTCAAAATCGAAACCAGTAGATGTCGATAGCAGTGCTTGGGTGGAAGAAGAAATTGCCTCCGATGACGTAAATGTGAACGAACCAGTTCCAGCTGACATCGTTGATGCGATGTTGGATAGTTGTAGGGTAGAGCACACCGATCCACCTCCTATATTTAGAAACATTGTGCATGATGCTGAGATACCGTTATACACAGGCTGTGCTAAGTTTACGAAGCTTAGCGCTGTGCTGAGATTGTATAAGTTGAAAGCTAACAATAGATGGAGCGACAAAAGCTTCACTGAATTGTTGACTTTGTTGAAAGAAATGCTTCCTGAAGGAAACGAGCTGCCAATCTCAACATACCAGGTAAAGAAAATGTTGTGCCCAATGGGAATGGAGGCCAAAAAGATACACGCATGCCCGAATGATTGTGTATTATTTCAAAAGGACTATGTAGATTTGAAAGATTGTCCAAAATGTGGTGCGTCACGATATAAATTGACGACTTCGGGGGAGTCCAAAACTGGTTCTCCTACCAAGATGTTGTCGTATCTACCTATAATATCACGGTTTCAACGCTTGTTTGCAAATCCGAAAGATGCGAAGAATTTGAGGTGGCATGCAGATGTTAAGAAAAATAATGATGGGATCCTACGACATGTGTCTGATTCCCCACAGTGGAAGGATTGATGTATTGTACCCTGAATTTGGTGAAGAAGTCAGGAATCTAAGACTTGGGCTTTGTACAGATGGGATGAATCCGTACGGGACATTGAGCAGCCAACATAGCACTTGGCCAGTCATGCTTGTTATATACAATCTTCCTCCCTGACTGTGTATGAAAAATAAGTACGTTATGTTGTCATTGTTGATATCGGGCCCTAAACAACCCGGAAATGATATCGATGTTTATCTTGAACCTTTGATTGACGACTTAAAGAAACTTTGGGCTGAAGGTGTGATGACCTATGATGCTTCAGCAAGAGAGACATTTCGTTTGCATGCTATGTTGTTTTGCACTATTAATGACTTTCCGGCATATGGGAATTTGTCTGGATATAGTGTCAAAGGAGCTAAAGCGTGTCCTATATGTGAAGAAAACACTGATTCAATAAGACTAAAACATGGCGGCAAGATTGTATATCTTGGTCATCGAAGGTTTCTTTCAAAATTCCATCCGTATCGTAGGAAGCACAAAGCATTCAATGGATGGAATGATGAACGGAGTGCACCTAAACCTATACCAGGGGATGTTGTTTATGAAAGAGTAAAAGACATTGTCAATGAATTTGGTAAGAAATCACAATGTAGTATGGCCACACGGAGTGAAAATTCTTCATTCAAGAAGAAGTCAATCTTTTAGGATCTTCCTTTTGGAGTTCTTTGACAGTTAGGCATTGTATCGATGTAATGCACGTAGAGAAAAATGTTTGTGATAGCATCATTGGTACTCTGTTAAATATACCAGGTAAGACTAAAGATGGGATAAAATCCAGACTGGACCTACGTGAAATGGGAATAAATGTCTATGATAGCATCATGGGACTCCAATGTCACAGGGCTACATTCGTGTGAGCCCTATACATGTATTACCCGATTGGAGGGAAGTTGTGTTGCCATATGCCCACCCAGATATTGATAGACTTGGTGAGGCAGAAGGCGGGGTCATATTGTGGCCCAAAGCAGATATCCTCTACACGACTGAAATTGTAAGATAAATTTACATTGATTTAGACTGTTAATGTGTATATATGATGTCAACTGATCTGAAATTATATATACAGGTTAAAAAGAAGACACCAGGAGCACCTAGGCCTCCACCTCCACTTCCCGCATTACCAACTTGGGTTCCAACTGACCTAACATACCCATTAGGTCCTGCTTGTAGGGGAATGGCATGTTGGCTACGGGCACATAATATACATTGCCCTATAATTGTTTCTTTAGATGCAGATTATGCAGGTCAATCATACGACAGCTCTTTATTTATACAAGTTATTATTGAGTTGTTTATGTATGATTGGCTGAATACATCAATGATAGAGACATGGATAAGGTAAGATCTTGTTTATACATCCATATACCTTGTGTAAGATCCAGTGATCTGGTTTCTTATATATTAATGCATACGCCTATATGTTTTGCAGCTACTTAGTCGAAGATCATTGCAAACAATTTACATATGATCATGTGGGATTTTTGATTCCATCATTGATTAGTATGGTAGCTAAAGACCCTGATAGTGTTCAACAATACTGTATAGATGCTTTTACAATTTTTGGTCAGCAAATGAAGATGATAATAATAGCTCCATTCAATGTCAAGTAAGTTTACTTTATTTATAATTTGGACTTAAGAAAAATACATTTTTATTTTGCATTTTGAGTTATTAATTGTTAACTTTTTACCTCTAGCGGTAGACATTGGGAGTTACTAGTTATTGTCCCCGGGACGTTCACTGTTTATTATCTAGATCCCACAGGAAGTACATTAAACACTAAAATTGGACACGTAATGAGAATGCCATTATTCTGGTGAGAAATATTTCATTTTTATATCCGTTAACATATTTTATTACATTACTATTTACTTATGCAATTTACTGTGTTATATTAACATGTAGGGGTTTAGATGCATTCAAAAAGGCTGGAGGAAAGGTCCCAAGGAAAAAGAACCAGCCAATAAATTGGGAGAACGTAAAAGTAAGTTCCCGACTCCCCGGCTCCAATGTATATATTATTGATGTGAATTGTGCTTAGTTGTATTATTTTGTATGTTTCAATTTATAGTGCTCTACACAAGACAATGGTTGGGCATGCGCATACTATGTGATGCGATTTATGCAGATGATTATCAAACATGCCGTATTGGACATCGATAGCATACATGAGGTATTATATATAGTGTCATTAGTTAGTATGAAATATATCAATCTTATTTTTATATTATTACTTATATATACATCATTCTCTTTGCAGGTGTTCAAAACTAACCACACTATAGGCAAACGCTTAAAAAATGTACATGCTCCATATACGAGGGAAGCATTAAATGAAGTAAGAGAAGAATGGGCAATAGCCATACAAACAGTGGCAATTGTAAGATATAATTTGGATGTTTATAGTGATGCTGAATGATACTTTGTAAATGAATGTTTCTGAATGTTAAAACATGTATTTGAATGTTTCTATATGTGTGAACGTGAGAATTGAATTGTTGTCTGAATGTATCTACTTGTGTGAATCTTTTTTTGTTAATTTTGCAGGTTTGTGGCCTGTTTGTAGGCTGATATCAATGGATGTCGTAAACCTGCAGTTCAGAAAACTGAACTGCAGGTTCTCAACCTGCTGACCAGCCACAGCAGGCCTACAAACTGATATGAAAAAAAAAATAGATATATGCGTCGGTTATTTACAGATAACCGTCAGCACAAACGTACAACGTCGGGTTTTTGTAAAAAAACGACGCCTGATGTGACCAAAGCAGTACTTGGTCTCTAATACATGTAGGCGTCGGTCTTTTAGTAGACAAACCGTCAGCACAGACGTACAGCATCGGGTTTTTGTAAAAAAACGACGCCTGATGTGACCAACGTAGTACTTGGTCTCTAATACATGTAGGCGTCGGTCTTTTAGTGGATACCCGACGCCAAAGGGCTTTCCTAGATGTCGCCATTTTCTATGGCGCGAACCCTTTTGGCGTCAATTGTTTATAAACACCCGACACTTGTAATTTAAATAGGCGTCGGGTAAAAAACCGACGCTGAAGTGTTCGACCTTTAGCGGCGCCCACATAGGCGTCGGCCGGACACCGACGCCAAAAGGGGTTAAACAACCGACGCCAAAGGCGGTTTCTGTAGTAGTGAAAGGTCATGGCAATCAGTTTGATGGTACATAACCCAACTCATTCAAACATAACAACAAGACTAATATTGAGAGTAGGTCCATGATCAAAAAAGAATCCATGTATTTTTCCACTACCAATATCATCTATAATTCTATAACTCTCTATATTTATAAGTTTTAGTAATATTAAAGTTAATAAATTTCACTAACATGTTTATTCAAAGTACTTGTAATGTTCTGACTTAAGCATTATAGTTATATGTTTCCCCTTTAGGAATTTAAATGAGGCATGTCCTAAGTCAATGTTTAAAATGTGATACTGACGTGGAACCAGTCTACAAATTTAAAAATCATTCTATGATTCATCGACTACTTCTATTTTTTGTGTCTATTGAAAAATATCTTTAGATTTAACATTAGAGATATAGGGGTTTTCATTCTTTCTAGGATCAATTTCTTTCTCACTTAAATGAGTTCTAGAATTGTTTCAAATATGTGGTTTTGTTTCTTAAAGCTTGGCCATTATTTTTTCACATTTTATAAGGATTAACATGTAGTCAATCAACCTTCCAAATGGATGGGGATTTATTTCTCATTTTGTATTCTAGGAGACCGTCTATAAATAATTCATTGAATGTTCTTTTGTTGTACAACAAACACACTAGCTAGCATTAATGATTTTCTGAGGATAAAACATAGAAATGTTGTTAAAGTTATTTTTTTTTGATATCCATGAGTATTTCAAGTATCACTATGACTATGACCTATTAATTGTATTCATCATCACCATTAGATCCTTCTTCAACTTCTAAGATGATTGCATGGGGACCTCTGTATTTTTCATCGAACATTTTGTTCCCCCTCCACTAGCAGGTTTACAATGAAGATGATACTACTACTGCATCAGTTGTTCACAATCTCCTTTTGTTTTTTGTTTCTTCTGAGGAGGTCAATTCATGTATCATGTCTTAGTGTTCAGGTATATCATGTGTGTTTTGTAATTGTGTTGTCCATTTTGTCATATATTTGTTTGCAAAGTGTTTTGTGGGAGTGTAATAAAATGTTTGATTTTGGTGCATGACCAAGACTACTTTTTAGCTTTAATGATTGTATAAATGTTTCACCACATCCCTTTATATAACATGTTTAACATACTATGATACATGATCTACTTATATGTGCACTTCAACATCATTCTCCTTATACTCTTAGGTCTCAATAATAGACACATGCATCCATTTTCAAACACCAACAAATGGACCTCTTAGTGGTCATAAGATTTTACTTATATGAAAATTTCTCTTGTGTCATTCTAAACTCAGTAACTATTGAACAAGATAATGGAATGGTGATATAATGATAATAGAATGAGGTGACGTCAAGAATCGTCATCAAATATTGAACTTCCCATAATCATACCATAAATAGTGAGGAATGCTATGTGCTTTTATATATCCTCCATAACTAAAATTCAAAATAGGTGTTGTCTCACAATGTTTATATGTCTTGAGTTATTCTTAAAATCATCAGATTCAATACTACAACTGGAAATCAATAACAACTTTTTTTTTGGAAAATTAAGTAAGTATATTCCAAAAACCCCAGGAAGGGGACAAAATACAAGTCACACCCTCACATGTGACTACAAGCTCCTAGGAATCGGTTACAACATATCCCAATTCCTAGCAATAATAGGTGGTACATCAAGACATGATTTATAAGCAAAGTACATTCTCTTGATTTCAAGACCAAGCTGGTTGAAGATGACAACGAAGTCAGAAGCGCCACCATTATGCAACCGTTTGTTGTGTTCAACCCAAATAAGGTGGACAATACCAGTAATAACCCATAGTTCAATGGTTTTGGCATGTTTTGACCTCTTACCAAGGTTAGCTAGGCATTCATAAAGAGAATAAGAAGACTTGATGTTGAGTTTAAGCTGAGGTCGACCCCAAATATATCTCCAAAATTTGTAGCCATCAAATAGATGAGCAACCGAGTCACTCTGTTGGCCACACAATAAGCAAGCAGGAACAGGAGCACCCGACCAGGAGCTAATCTTTTCCAGTATAGGAAGGACATTGATAAGAGCTCTAAAGCAAGTGAGGCTCCACCTTGGATAATACTTGGAGGACCAAAGATTTCCATAAAATTTATCTGTTGGCCGTTTTTGCCTGACATTCTCCCAAAGATCCCTATCCACCCACATAGAGAAGGAAGGCCATAGAGCTACCATACGCCTATGGAAAGTAGAGCCACTCCTAGCATAGGTGTCCAAGGAATCACCATACCTACGAGACAGCCATGAGCTCCATAAGCTATGAGTTTGAGTGAACCTCTTAATACGACGTAAAGTATGATAATCAACGAGATCATCAAGTCTCTTAAGGCCAAGACCACCTTCAGATAAAGGGTAGGCCAATCGAGCCCAGTAAGAGGGATATACAGAACTGCCTCATAAGAAATCAGAGAGTAGAAACTCCATCCTACGTAACACAGCTAGAGGAATTTCACCCATTCTCATCTAGTAGCTAATCAAACCCATTTCACAGTGTTTAATGAGAACAAGATGACCATCCATAGAGATTTTAGAACCCGACCATCTCTGAATCATGTCTCGGAGCTTATCCAAGCATTCATGAAAATGACGCCTCCTAAGATTTCCGCCAGCCATTGGAAACCCAAGATACTTTGTGGGCCATGTACCTTGCTGGATACCCATGCAACTGATCAAGGCATCCTTGTTGTGACAAGAACAAGGGAGGTATATGTGGGTTTTATTAGGATTGCATTTCATACCAGAAATAGAGCCAAACTCATGTACAATCTTCCTCAGATTGGTAAGACTACGCAAGCGCCCCTCAGAGAAAATAAGAACGTCATCTGCAAAAAGAAGAAGGATAAGAGCCTTGATCCTGTTTATAGGATAACTTCTAATTATTTTGCTATCATAGGCCGCCTCAAGACATCTGCTGAATCCTTCCACTACTACAGAAATAGCATTCAGTGTCGCTTTTCTGGGCGTCGGTTATTAAGAAAAACCGACGCCTATCATATAGGGCGTCGGCTGTTTAAGCAAACCGACGTCTATATTCGAAGACCAGCCAGACACGGGTACCGCTTTGTATTTAGCGTCGGTTGACAATAACAAACCGACGCCTAAAAGCTCCTGCGAAATCCAATTTTCGAGCGAAAAGAAAAAATGTCACATACAGCGTCGGTTATTTAAATAGCCACCGACGCCTATATGTGATGAAAACTTTGCGCGCAAAGTGTCACTTATAGCGTCGGTTATCTATTGATAACCGACGCCGAAAGTGGTTCCCGCCAAACAATTTCGTGAAAATATCGTCCATTTGAGCGTCGGTTGTTTCAAACAACCGACGCTAAATTATTTTAGGCGTCGGTTGTGACAAACAACCGACGCTATAGGTGAAATTTATATCCTGCGATCACCCGACTGTTCCCCTTTCTTCTGTTTCATCGCCTAAACAGCCGACTGCTGTCGCCCGACCCTCCAACTGCTGTCGCCCCTCCCCTCCACACCGCCGCCGCCGCAACTGCTGGACCCTCCAACTGCTGTCGCCCCACCCGACTGCTCCCGCCACGCCGCCGCCGCAACTGCTAGTGCCTCCACGCCGCCGCCGCCAGGACGACAGAGCTACTCTCCACCGCCGTCTCGCCGCCGCCGCCAGGACGACAGAGCTGCTCTCCACCGCCGTCGCGCCGCCACCAGGGTTTAGCTAGCTGCTTCTCCGCCGCGCCGCCACCACAGCTCCTCTTTACCGCCGTCTTCTCCAGACCTCCAAACCGGTATGCCCTCTTCTCTGTATTTTATTGATGTACATGTATTTTATTTGTGTGACAATGCTTGCGGGTGATTGGTGGGATTACGAGGGTAGTATTGCTGCAATAGAGATTACGATAGTAGGGGTGAGGCTTGGGGATGAATTTCTCTGCCATAGTTGAAATTTTCTTACTGAAATATGATGATGGGACAATTTTTTCTTACTGAAATATGATGATGGGACAATTTTTTCTCTGCCATTTACAAACATGAGGTATAATCAAGCTATAATAGATTATAATCAAGCTATAATATATGTTTTTTCTAGATCATTAGACCTATATACATTATTTTTGAAACTATTATGTCATAGTTCTCATGAGGTATAATCAAGCTATAATAGATTATAACCCATGTTTACCTTACTTGGCTATAATCATAAGTAATTCACGGTTACCACTAAATATTATTCTCATTCCATTTCAAGTTACATTACCTTTTGTCATTAGGGTTAGGGTTGCTCTTTTGAACTTGACTAGGGTTTTTAGGGTTATGTTCAATCATCACCCCTATATCATAACTCCTCATTCTTAGGAGCTTATATTATTATCTTTACATTCAATTGTATCACAAATAATCTATCAATCAAGTCACAACCTTTCATAATTAGGGTTAGGACTTCTATTGTATCCGATTAAGGTCGTTAGGGTTTTATTCAACAGACAAACCCTAATTCATAACCCCGACATCTAGGATTTTAATTCATTACTTTAAGTATTCAATTATACTTGATTACTTTCATCAATTATCATTATAAGGTATTACCTTTCTCATACAATTAGTACAAGTTTCTTTCATCCTTACTAGAATATTAGATTCAACTTTAACTTGTTATATTGTCTGCTGCTTTTTAGGGTATACTAGCTAGCCTACACTTTTCAAAGTGTATCCTTCTCATTAATTTCAAGTGTATCCATTCATTATATTCAAGGTGTATCGGCCTACACTCATTAAGGTGTGTCAACCTAGGTATATCACCTACATGTTACACCTTGTGTCGGCCTAGAAACATGTGTTTGTAATGGTCAAAGTAATATGAAAAGGTCAACTTACCGAAAAGAATGCTCTTCTACCTTTTATGATATTCAAGAAAACCCTAGTTTGATGAACATGTTGTTAAACATGTTAATTATGTTTCTTCTATATATTCTGATGTCATTATATAATTGTGTGATCCCAACATATTAAATTGAGTTAGAATGATTTCATGAATTATAGGGTTTTAAAGTTGATAAACATGTACATGCGGAAATAGGGTTACTAAACCAATGGTTATAACATAGTATGATCTTAATCTGATCTGGATGTTCATAATAATGTAGTATGTTAAATATGATGATTAGGGATACATATAATGTCTAGTAAAGATTCCTAGACCTTTTGTTTAAAACTATTGATTTCTTGATTTATTATTTAATAATGCTCTGTTGATTAGGATTAACCATGTTTCCTGTAGTTTATAGACAATTATTATATATAAGAATGACAACACATGTATTTGTTGGCCTAGAAACCCGTCCAAGATTTACTCATTAGGAGTAAATCTTGGATAGTCCCCGGTTTGGGACTGTTCTTGAACACCTAATCTCACTTAGGATGTAAGTGTATAATGTGTATTGGGTTTTCGAGAAGATTTCGGTAGCATATCCCCGTTTGTTCTCTAAGTACATATGTACTTAGAGAACATCGGGGAAATGCTGCCGAAATTTTCTTGAAAACCAAATACACATTATACACTTACTAGTGAGATTAGGTGTTCAAGGATGGGATAGGTGGTACACATTTATTATATATAAGAATGACATCAAATGTATTTGTTGGCCTAGAAACCCATCCAAGATTGACTCATTAGGAGTAAATCTTGGATAGTCCCCGGTTTGGGACTGTTCTTGAACACCTAATCTCACTTAGGATGTAAGTGTATAATGTGTATTGGGTTTTCGAGAAAATTTCGGTAGCATTTCCCCATTTGTTCTCTAAGTACATATGTACTTAGAGAACAGCGGGGAAATGCTGCCGAAATTTTCTTGAAAACCAAATGCACATTATACACTTACTAGTGAGATTAGGTGTTCAAGGATGGGATAGGTGGTACACATTTATTATATATAAGAATGACATCAAATGTATTTGTTGGCCTAGAAACCCATCCAAGATTGACTCATTAGGAGTAAATCTTGGATAGTCCCCGGTTTGGGACTGTTCTTGAACACCTAATCTCACTTAGGATGTAAGTGTATAATGTGTATTGGGTTTTCGAGAAAATTTCGGTAGCATTTCCCCATTTGTTCTCTAAGTACATATGTACTTAGAGAACAGCGGGGAAATGCTGCCGAAATTTTCTTGAAAACCAAATATACATTATACACTTACTAGTGAGATTAGGTGTTCAAGGATGGGATAGGTGGTACACATTTATTATATATAAGAATGACATCACATTATACGCTTAGGATGTAAGTGTATACCCTAATCTTTTCCTAATATATACTTGTTTCCTAATATATACTTGTTTTCTCTGATCATAGAATGGATAGATCATGGATGTCCATTCGTAATCGTTGCACCCCAGAGTTTATATCTGGTCTTGATCAGTTTATTAGAGTTGCCGAGGAACATAGGAAAAAACCTACAGATAGGTTCTACTGTCCATGTAGGCATTGCGGTAACATCTTGAAAGTCAACACTGGTGAGGAAATCAAAAGTCATGTCATGTGCAACGGGATTGTACAAGGCTATACAGAATGGCACTGGCATGGAGAGATTTCAAAATCGAAACCAGTAGATGTCGATAGTAGTGCTTGGGTGGAAGAAGAAATTGCCTCCGATGACGTAAATGTGAACGAACCAGTTCCAGCAGACATCGTTGATGCGATGCTGGATAGTTGTAGGGTAGAGCACACCGATCCACCTCCTATCTTTACAAACATTGTGCATGATGCTGAGATACCGTTATACACAGGCTGTGCTAAGTTTACGAAGCTTAGCGCTGTTTTGAGATTGTATAAGTTGAAAGCTAACAATAGATGGAGCGACAAAAGCTTCACTTCATTGTTGACTTTGTTGAAAGAAATTCTTCCTGAAGGAAACGAGCTTCCAATCTCAACATACCAGGTAAAGAAAATGTTGTGTCCAATGGGAATGGAGGCCAAGAAGATACACGCATGCCCGAATGATTGTGTATTATTTCAAAAGGACTATGTAGATTTGAAAGATTGTCCAAAATGTGGTGCGTCACGGTATAAATTGACGACTTCGGGGGAGTCCAAAACTGGTTCTCCTGCCAAGGTGTTGTGGTATCTACCTATAATATCACGGTTTCAACGCTTGTTTGCAAATCCGAAAGATGCGAAGAATCTGAGGTGGCATGCAGATGTTAAGAAAAATAATGATGGGATCCTACGACATGCGTCTGATTCCCCACAGTGGAAGAAGATTGATCTACTGTACCCTAAATTTGGTGAAGAAGATAGGAATCTAAGACTTGGGCTTTGTACAGATGGGATGAATCCGTACGGGACATTGAGCAGCCAACATAGCACTTGGCCAGTCATGCTTGTTATATACAATCTTCCTCCCTGGATGTGTATGAAAAATAAGTACGTTATGTTGTCATTGTTGATATCGGGCCCTAAACAACCCGGAAATGATATCGATGTTTATCTTGAACCTTTGATTGATGACTTAAAGAAACTTTGGGCTGAAGGTGTGATGACCTATGATGCTTCAGCAAAAGAGACATTTCGTTTGCACGCTATGTTGTTTTGCACTATTAATGACTTTCCAGCATATGGGAATTTGTCTGGATATAGTGTCAAAGGAGCTAAAGCGTGTCCTATATGTGAAGAAAACACTGATTCAATAAGACTAAAACATGGCGGCAAGACTGTATATCTTGGTCATCGAAGGTTTCTTTCAAAATTCCATCCGTATCGTAGGAAGCGCAAAGCATTCAATGGATGGAATGATGAACGGAGTGCACCTAAACCTATACCAGGGGATGTTGTTTATGAAAGAGTAAAAGACATTGTCAATGAATTTGGTAAGAAATCACAATGTAGTATGGCCACACGGAGTGACAATTCTTCATTCAAGAAGAAGTCAATATTTTGGGATCTTCCTTATTGGAGTTCTTTGACAGTCAGGCATTGTATCGATGTAATGCACGTTGAGAAAAATGTCTGTGATAGCATCATTGGTACTCTATTAAATATACCAGGTAAGACTAAAGATGGGATAAAATCCAGACTGGACCTACGTGAAATGGGAATAAGGTCAGAATTAACAGAATTACGTGAAATGGGTAATAAAAGAACATACTTACCTCCCGCTTGTTACACGTTGTCTAGAAAGGAGAAGAAAACTTTTTGTGAATGCTTGGTAAATGTTAAGGTGCCACATGGTTACTCATCCAACATCCGTAGATTGGTATCAATGAAAGATCTGAAGTTGATAGGTCTTAAATCTCATGATTGTCACACTCTAATGCAACAAATATTGCCTGTGGCTATTCGATCTATATTGCCGAAGCATGTAAGGTTTGCAATTACCAGACTTTGTTTCTTTTTCAATAGTCTATGCAGCAAAGTTATTGACCCTGATACTCTCGATAATTTGCAAAGAGAAGTGGTTGTTACCCTATGTCAGCTTGAGATGTATTTCCCTCCTTCGTTCTTTGATATCATGGTACATCTTGTTGTCCACTTGACTAGGGAAGTGAAAATGTTGGGACCAGTTTTCTTGCATTGGATGTATCCTTTTGAACGATACATGAGCGTTTTTAAAGGTGATGTCCGAAACCGTTATCGGCCTGAAGGGAGTATTATTGAAGGTTATGTGGCGAGAGAGGTTATGGATTTTTGTAATGACTTTCTCAGTGGTAATGACACTCCTGATAATGACAAGAATATTGAGGAGGGCAAAGGAATTTTGGGATTACGGGTGAAAGTAATCAGCCGTGAGCAGTTGGAACAAGCTCACTTGTATATTTTACACAATATGGATGAAGTGAGTGTTTATATCGAGGAACATACCAATTTCATAAAGAGACAACATCCTCGAGCAAGTTCAATGTGGCTTGCTAGAGAGCATAATAAGACTTTTACTAAGTGGTTTGAAGATAAAGTCTTACATCAACTATCTCAAACACCAAATGATATTACAGAAACTATCAAATGCCTCGCCTTTAAACCAAAACCGAATGTTATGTCTTATGAAGGGTTTGACATTAATGGATTCACATATTACACAAAGCGCCAAGATGATAAGAGTGTCGTCCAAAATAGTGGGGTCACTCTTCAAGCGTCGACTATGTACTTTGCAAGTGCAAAGGATAAGAGTCCACGTGAAGCTAAAATGTCATATTACGGTGTCATTGAGGACATTTGGGAGTTTGACTACATAGATTTCAAAATTCCGCTCTTTAAATGTAATTGGGTTGATAACACCAAAGGAGTTATAGTGGATGAATTGGGTTTCACTTTGGTGAACTTTGAAAAGATTGGCGAGAAGGGTGAACCATTCATATTGGCATCACAGGCGAAACAAATATTCTATATCGATGATCCTGCAAATGATAAATGGTCGGTTGTTCTTCATGGTAAAAGACAGTTCATTGAAGATCCTATAGATGAAGAAGAGTACTATGATAAGTATGATGACTCCAGTCCATTCTCAGTTGGGTTGCCAACTCCACAAAATATTGAAGCTAATGATGACTTATATGTGCGCGGAGATCACAATGAAGGATTGTTAATTGATAAAAGATCACAATTTTAGAGACATGTATGTTTATACAAATGCTAAATGTTTGCCTTTTTCTAGTTAATACAAATGCTAAATGTTTGCCTTTTTCTAGTTAATACAAATGCTAAATGTTTGCCTTTTTCTAGTTAATACAAATGCTAAATGTTTGCCTTTTTCTAGTTAATACAAATGCTAAATGTTTGCCTTTTTAATGACATTTTCAGATGGCTGACCATGATGAGCATGATGTCCATGATGAGCATGAAGTCCATGATGAGCATGGCGAGGATACTAATGTAAGTTCTAAAAACATATCCTGTATTTCTATAAAATTCATTATCTTCTAGTTATGTCATATATCCTATATTTCTATATTGGGCTAAGTTAGTGTGTTTTATTTTTGTCAAATTTTAGGTTGATGCACCTGTACCCACTGAAGCACTGGAGCAACTTGATGCGCAACACCAGACACTTAACAAGAAAAGGGGCATCACCCTGTTGAAGAAGTTATTAGCGCTAAGTGGTAGTGGATCTAAATTGGTGGTGGAGTTTGATAATGGAGGAAATCCAATTGGAGTGAACCGCAATAATTTTGTGAACTATCTTGGGTGTACCACTCGGGGCCATTGTGGTGTTAAGTATGACAATTGGCATAAAGTTCCTCAAGCGAAAAAAGACTCGATATGGAAGGATTTATGCGTGAGTTATTATTATTTGCAATTCTATTTTGTAGATTACAAATTCTATTATTTGCAATTCTATTTTGGATACTAGTTAATAACATTTCTATTTTACAGAATCTGTTTGCATTGGATGAGAAGTTGCATCGTAAAAATGTGATGCAACGCGCTGGAAAGATGCTTAGGAATTATAGGACAAATCTGAACAGAGAATACATAAAAGAGGGTGATAAGAAGAAGAAGTCAGCCCTTGAACAATGGAACTTCTTGGACAAAGAAGATTGGGACAATTTTGTTGCTTCAAGAAAATCTGAAGAATTCAAGGTATTAGGCGTCACTCCTAATTTAATTAATATACATTGTATTCACCTATTCAAGATTAGCATTTAGTGCTACTAACCAAATCATTAATGTGCATACTAACTAGGCCCTCAGTGACGCACAAAAAGCAAGGCGTGCACTGAATGTGCATGACCACACTATGGGTCCAAAAGGCTATGCAAGCGTTCGCCAAAGACTACAGGCGGAGTCTGCGGCTACTCAGGAGTCTGCTCCTACTCAGGAGTCTGCTCCTACTCAGGAGTCTGCCACACCCATTCCTCGCCATGATATCTGGATAGCTGGCAGGCAAAACAAGAAGGGTGAAATAAAGAAGCCTGTAACTGCTGAGGCGGCTGCAAAAATGGTAAAATACAACTCTTAGAGAAATCATTTGAATATTGATTATTTGTGGTGTTAACTTACCAATTTCTATTTATGGTGATTAGCGGGAGCTGCACGAGCAGAGGAAACAAGGCACGTTAATCCCTCAGGGCACAAGGGATGAATTGACAGTTGCTCTGGGTAACCCAGAGCATCCTGGACGTGTTAGAGGTGCCGGCGCTGGTGTTGGCATCAAAGCATTCTTTGGGCCATCCCAGCGCAAACCCAGAGCGGGACTTTCTCAAGAAGAGGTAACCTATTCTTTTTTTAGAATGTTACTGCAAAAGGAAATTCATTAATAAGAAGCTAATGTTTCTTTTATCCATGTATAGGAGAATAAGAGAGTTGAGGATTTAGTTGCTAAGAAGATCAACGATGTAGTTGCTGAGAAGGTCAAGGAAGAATTGTTGCGGTGGCAGGCATCTCAGGCTTCCAATACGCCTATGGCGACCCACTCTTCTCCTGATGCACAGACTGCGAGTAATCCTGGAGACCCATCGCCTAGCACGTCTGCTGTAAGTATTGTTTATGACATTGTAGTTAGTCTTTTCAAGTTGTTATGTTTTCAAGATGATATGTATATATGTATAATATTCTTTACGTAAATTTGTAGGCATTGAAGCCATGCCGCTTAAGAATGCAAGACTACGTTGTTGCAGAGGCGCAGGCTTACCCGTCCCTTCCTGGGGCAATGTTTCACGGGACTCCAATGCCACAGGGCTACGTTCGTGTGAGCCCGATACGTGTGTTACCTGATTGGAGAGAAGCTACATTGCCATATGCCCACCCGGATATTGATACACTTGGTGAGGCAGAAGGCGGGGTGATATTGTGGCCCAAAGCAGATGTCGTCTACACGACTGAAATTGTAAGATAAATTTACATTGATTTAGACTGTTAATGTGTATATATGATGTCAACTGATCTGAAATTATATGTACAGGTTAAAAAAAAGACACCAGGAGCACCTAGGCCTCCACTTCCACTTCCCGCATTACCCGATTGGGTTCCAACTGACCTAACATACCCGTTAGGTCCTGCTTGTAGGGGAATGGCATGTTGGCTACGGGCACATAATGTACATTGCCCTATAATTATTTCTTTAGATGCAGATTATGCAGGTCAATCATACGATAGCTCTTTATTTATACAAGATATTATTGAGCTGTTTAAGTATGATTGGCTGAATACATCAATGATAGAGACATGGATAAGGTGAGATCTTGTTTATACATCCATATACCTTGTGTAAGATCCGGTGATCTGGTTTCTTATATATTAATGCATACGCCTATATGTTTTGCAGCTACCTAGTCGAAGATCATTGCAAACAATTTGCATTTGATCATGTGGGATTTTTGATTCCATCATTGATTAGTTTGGTAGCTAAAGATCCTGATAATGTTCAACAATACTGTATAGATGCTTTTACAATTTTTGGTCAGCAAAATAAGACGATAATAATAGCTCCATTCAATGTCAAGTAAGTTTACTTTATTTATAATTTGGACTTAAGAAAATTCCATTTTTATTTTGCATTTTGAGTTATTAATTGTTAACTTCTTACTTCTAGCGGTAGACATTGGGAGTTACTAGTTATTGTCCCCAGGACATTCACTGTTTATTATCTAGATCCTGCGGGGAGTACATTGAACACTAAAATTGGACACGTAATGAGAATGCCATTATTCTGGTGAGAAATATTTCATTTTTATATCCGTTAACATCTTTTATTACATTACTATTTACTTATGCAATTTATTGTGTTATATTAACATGTAGGGGTTTAGATGCATTCAAAAAGGCTGGAGGAACGGTCCCAAGGAAAAAGAACCAGCCAATAAATTGGCAGAACGTACAAGTAAGTTCCCGACTCAAATATATATATTATTGATGTGAATTGTGCTTAGTTGTATTATTTTGTATGTTTCAATTTATAGTGTGCTACACAAGACAATGGATGGGCATGCGCATACTATGTGATGCGATTTATGCAGATGATTATCAAATATGCCGCATTGGACATCGATACCATACGTGAGGTATTATATATAGTCTCATTAGTTAGTATGCAATATATGAATCTTATATTATTTTTATATTATTACTTATATATATACATCATTCTCTTTGCAGGTGTTTAAAACTGACAACACTACAGGTAAACGTTTAAAAAATATACATGCTCCATATACGATGGAAGCATTAAATGAAGTAAGAGAAGAATGGGCAAAAGCCATACAAGCAGTGGCAACTGTAAGATATAATTGGGATGTTGATAGCGATAATGAATGATACTATGTAAATGAATATTTCTGAATGTTAATACATGTATTTGAATGTTTCTATATGTGTGTGAATGTGAGAATTGAATTGATGTCTGAATGTATGTACTTGTGTAGAATTTTGCTTGTGACTTTTGCAGGTTTGCGGCCTGTTTGTAGGCTGATATCAATGGATGTCGTAAACCTGCAGTTCAGAAAACTGAACTGCAGGTTCTCATCCTGCTGACCAGCCACAGCAGGCCTGCAAACTGATATGAAAAAAAAAAAAATATAAATAGGCGTCAGTTATTTATAGAAAACCGTCAGGAAAGACCTACAGCGTCGGTTTTTTTCAATAAACCGACGCCTGATGTGGCCAAAGCAGTCCTGGAAATGGCGTCGGATATTCATATCAAACCGACGCCTATTTAACATATAGGCGTCGGTCGTTTAGTATATAACCGACGCCAAAAGTGTTCGCGCCACAAAAAATGGCGTCATCTAGGGCACTTTATGCGTCGGTCATCTACTAAAAGACCGACGCTATATTCCATAGTGGCGTCGGTTATTTACTAAAACACCGACGCAGAAAGTGCCCTAGATGATGCCGTTTTCTGTGGCGCGAACCCTTTTGGCGTCGGTTCTCTACTAAACGACCGACGCCTATAGATTAAATAGGCGTCGGTTAAAAAACCGACGCCGAAGTGTTCGACCTTTAGCGGCGCCCACATAGGCGTCGGTCGGAAACCGACGCCAAATGGGGTTAAACGACCGACGCCAAAGGCCGTTTCTGTAGTAGTGTTCTATCACCAGAACGAATAACAAGGGTGATAAAGGATCACCTTGCCTTAGTCAATTGGAACTTTTAAAGAAACCAACCAAAGAGTCATTCAATAAAAGAGAAAAGGATGGAGTTTCCACACATTGCTTAAGAATGGAGATAATTTTCACATTGAATCCAAGACCAGCTAGACAATCCCAAAGGTAGGACCAACAGACTGAATCAAAGGCCTTGGTGATATCCAACTTGATGCAAGCAGCAGGAGGGCTAGTCTTCCGGTTGAATTTAAGAGTAAACTCTACCGCAAGGAGAGAGAAATCCTCAATATTCCACCTTTAACAAAAGTACCTTGATAAGGGGAGATAATTTTTGGCATAAGAGTGGATAGTCTCCTTGAAATGACTTTGGCAATGATTTTATAGAGCATCGAGTAGCAAGAAATAGCCCTAAAATCCTCTGGAGACGAGACAATGTCCTTCTTGGGAATAAGAGCAAGGAAAACATGATTAACTTGTCTCACCATGTTACCGCCTTCAAAAATCCATTTGGTAGCCTTAAGGAGATCCTCACAGATTTTGTTCCAATTCTCCCTATAGAAATAACCATTGAAGCCATCAGGACCCGGGCTTTTGTGAGGCCCAATGCTCCATACAACTTCTCAAACCTCATTCAAACTCGGAGAAGAACATAGCATATCATTATCAATCCCAGAAACTAGAGGGATCCAGTCAGGAATACACGAACTTGAGACAACCTGAGGTTGATTATATAGCTTCTCAAAAAAACCGTACAGTATCATCTGCAATGGCATCATTATCCTGCAAAATATTACCATGTGAATCAAAAAGCTCAGTGATAGAGTTAATAGCATCCCCTCTCTTAACAATGGTATGATAAACTTTAGTATTCCTATCTCCATTGGAAAGCCACTCCATCCTACTACGTTGCCAGTAATAGACCTCCTCTGCCTTGAGAAGCATGTCCAACCTCTCATGAGTTTGTTTTTCAGCACGAATGAGTTCAGGATCAAGGAGGCATCTACGAATCACAGCTGAAATGTCATTAAGCTCCATTCTTTCTCTAGCAATAAGATTCTTGAGATTAACGTAATGTTTGGACCATGCCTTCAACTTGTCCTTAAGAAGTTTGAGTTTATGACAGAATTGGAAAAGAGGATTTCCTTTCACTTTAGTAGCCCAAGTTTCTTTAATGATGTCCCGACAACCTTCCCAATCCATCCAAAAATTTAGAAACCTAAAAGGTTTCTTCTTGAAGGAAATAGGCTTCATGTTGATGTTTAAAGCACAATGATCAGAATAGTTGCAAGTAATGAACTTTGTTTTAGAACCAGGGAACTTGGACAACCAGGTATCATTGACAAAGGCTCTGTCAAGTTTGCAAGCAACTCTTTTAGCAACTCCTTGTTTGTAATGCCAGGTGTAAACCTCCTTACCAATGATTGGTAGTTCAGTAAGACCACCATTATCCAGGGCAGCATTAAACGAGCTAAGGATGGTTGAGGGAACCACACGACCCCCCACCTTCTCCTCTTGCTTCCTGATGTTATTAAAATCACCAGTGATAAGCCAGGCTTCATCAATGTTAGCCACAATTCTCTCCAAGTTATTCCACAGAATAGAATGATCAGTCACCATGTTCCTAGCATACATAGTCGTGACATAGACAGTGAGGCCACCTTTATTAATGCATTTCATAATGACATGTTGATCATCCATCTCAGTCATTATTGTATCCCAGCAGCTTGGGTTCGAACCTATGTAAATACGACCATTAGGATCATGCAGATGATTAGAGACCCATAACCATCCTTTAGGGAACATGCAGTCAGAAGTGTGAATCAAATGCGTCTTGATTTTAGATTCAACAAGAATGGCCATAGTAGCTTTGTTTTTAAGGATGGTTCTCCTTACTTCCTTCTTTTTACGTGGCTTCCCCGAGCCACGAACATTAGTCATGAAAAAGGTCAATAAAGACCTCTAGAAGTAGATCGGGTCTTACGAGACTCATCACCCTTGGACGACTTTAGATTCCTGGACGAGGAGGTAGCAATACTAGAAGAAGATTTAGATGGAGTCGAACTAGTGACGTCCTCCTTGGATCCTCTGCCATTAGGCCTGCACTCAACACTTGATGCACCATCACCAGACACCCTGCCATTAGATCCAACGCCACGGGTAGCACCATCAGTAGCTCCGGATGGCCCACCATTATCTCCAACAGGACCAGCGACACCTTCAACACCACTAACCTTGCCGTTAACAACTACCTGAGGCACAACGCTACCTCCATCACCAGATGTTCTGCCAGGAGAGCCACAACCGCCGGTAGCACCATCACTACCAGAAGCTGCAGACTGCCCACCATTATCACCAACAGCAACAGCAGCACCTGCAACATCCATCAGAGGTACTCCACCATCACCAGACGTCCGACCAGAAGGGTAAGAAGCACCATCCCCGCTTGAAGCGCCAGCAGCAGATGTCGCACCACCAATAACAGCAGCCCCACCATTGCCACTCTAGTCAGAAACAGAAGTACCGTCACCACTCGAGGAGTTAGCAACACCACCTGATGAGGAAGCATCACCGCCAGAATCAGAGAGCAGCGCAAAGCTGTTGCTTGAATGAGAGACCTCTACGTGAACCTCGTCACCCGTCACTGCATCTTCCACCGCTACGGATTTCCCCTTCAGACCCACGACCTGCCACACCTGGGAAGACTTTGGAGTAGGTACATCATCGACGGGCTTAAGATTGATTAGGCAGTCGCAGTCGTCGTGCCCCAAGACCCTACACTCTGTGCATCTCTTGGGAATATATTTGTAATGGATCTTGATAGAAACATGCTCTCATCGTGGCATATTAACCCATATCTCCACAGGGGGTTCTTCATTGGCTTCCACCTCCACCAGCGCCCGCGCCTCGCTGAGGGACTCCAGGCCGATCGATTTGTAATCTATTCTCAAGAGTTTACCCACTCCGCTGGCCACAATCCTGACCACCCTAGGCGACCGATTCCTGCCCATGCTAGGGATACTAATCCATAGAGGAATGGAACTGAAGAAATCTTTGTGAAGGTCATCACCCATCTTGTATCCTTGACGACAACGTGTCTATTATCGAACCATCACGGTCCACTGTTGATGACGTTCTTCTTATCATCGGCCGAGTTGAACCTGAGCAGGAAGAACTTGTCGGGCTTGGAGTAGATATCAAACCCGCCCTTAGGTTTCCAAACCCGGAGGATCCAAGCTAGAAGATGGAAATAGTAAGGACGTTTCCCCATAACATACAAAATAGTTGTATGCTCCCAGCACTTCTCGACGGCCTCGTACATTGGATCATCGATGGTAACAAACTGTTTCCCATCAATCTTCTCCGACAGGTCATAGCGATGCTCTTCATAGGTACCAACGCCGCCGAGAATCTGATTCCAGGTCTTCTTGGCGATGGGCCTAGGTTGGGAGACAACAGGTATCTCCGTCATGGTTATGACAGTCGTAGAGAGGGGAGGGAATCCCCTCTCCGGCGAGGTCGAATCCAGTCATCGGCGAGGTCAAATCCAGTCGCCAGAGACGCTGCGCAAACCCTAGGGATTGTAAGCTCAATGGATGCACTTGGTTTGCTTCTTCACTATTTGGGATACTGGCAATAACTTGTTGCTCCAATAACAACTTTTGTTTTTGGTATACATTGATGTATATTTCTAAAATTTTCACTGTTTCTTTTCTCCATCTTATTCTTTAACTTAACAAAATATTTTTTTTGGAAAAATGTCTCTTGTCCTGATTTCTAAATATTACATTTTTTCTAGAAATACTGGGGAAGTCCAAATTGATGGATCTAGAGTCTGTAATAATGTTTAGTGTTATCCTCTCCTCTTTCCTATTTATTTTGGCATTATCCCTATATGATATTTTTGAATAGATTAGAGTTATCATCTGCTACTACCTTACATTGTATCTGGTACTATGGTTATATTATAAATAAGACATTGAGTTGTATGATACAATGCACCAATGTGTGGTAACATTGTTTGTCGATGGGTGGCATCAACATGAGCAAACATTATAGGATATTATTATGGGTTTAGCATAATGTTTTTTTCTTAGACTTGAAGCTTCTCCATAAATTACATCAAGTGGAATTATAGTGAGGTTTTCATGCAAGATGATCAGAAAGCATTGATGACACATAAAAGCATGACACTTTCACAAACTATCGTTGATGGACATATTGTAGAAAAATGTGATGGAATTTTTATTTTCAATCATGTACTTATCATGGAAAGATACTAGATTTGGGGTCATTTCATTGTAGATCCTATCAATATTTATAATGGAACATGTCACACATCTTTGGGGCCCAATATGTCCCCAATCTCAAGAATTATCCAATATCCATGAGGGCTCTGGAATGTAATACATGTGAAATGTGAATGCAAGGTGGAGTCCTCAAATTCACTTGTAAGGGGAAAGATATCATGAGGTGTACTTGGTCCAAGGAGCATGTCGACTAGTTGGATATGTTCTAACCAAAATAACAACGGTTGATGAGAGATCTACTAACATTGGAGGTATAGATTTAGCCGTGGTATGAGTGGGAAACGTCATGAAACCGAATAATGTTCCATGTAATCAACTCTTAGGAGTAGTTGGGTTGTCGTGCAAGACTAAAAATTTGGCTAAAAATTTATTTTGATGTATAGGTGAATCTATCAACTTTTATAAGGAGGACATTGTGGTCAAACAAACCATGTGGTCAAATAGAACATGCACTACTTTGAGTGTAAGGTTTTTAGGATGGGATGTATCTCAATAATAGAAAAAATCTTCCTTTATAACCTAGTTGTAGGATCCATCGTAGCTATAAAATGTACATGAACAAAAGACTTAAGAAAAGATAAATGTTATACCTTTATAGACACTAGTTATCAAACAACTACACACATACTTTTTGGTGAAGATTCTATCTTTGAGATATAGATCCAGATCAGGCACTTAAAAATCTAGATGGATTAATAAGGGATCCATATTGGCCGTCAAGCAGTTTTCAGGTTCTCTTCTTCACAATACCTTGTTGTCATCTTGTGGAATAGCTTCTCCAAGCCTCCACACATGTGCCTCAACCTCTACTTTGTCCACATAGATGAGGAAGAATGTGGTGGACCAATTTGTCCAACAAGTCAAAGAGAAGTAGTTGTTGTTGATGCGCTTGTCGTCCTAGAACTCCCTTTCTTATCCTATCATGGGAAGTAGTCCTTTAGGTTTCTTCCTCTATACAAAAAGAAGTTTGACAACCAACTTGTCTCAAACTTTGTCTTGAAGATATCATAATGATGTATCAAACTGTTTGAGATGTGCCCACTTTCTATAGGGGAGTTAAGGGCCAAGAAGACCTTAATTCCAATCCTTTTCTAATCGCAAACCAAAATATACTGCAATGCTAAAAAAATCAGACTAGATTCTAACAACCTGATCAGGGTCCTATTGGGGACTCTAATCTCCTGATCGGATTTTCTAGTTGATTGATCATGACTGTTTAGATCCAGATTGAATAGATTTCCGATTTGAGACTTTCTTTGTTGTACTCTAATCGAACCGATTAGGTTGGTTGATTGACTTATCTATAGTCCCGAGAAAAACCCAATTGACCAATTGGCAATCAATGGATTCACTACCCAACCAATCCAATCAACTGATCACACATTCTGGTTGGACAATCAAATAGGAAATCATCAATTTTATAATTCAAAACTATTTAATCATTGGTTTGATAGTGAACATAAATTCCCTTAGGCATCCTTGTGAATATGACCCGATAGATTCCTAATTATGTTGATAGTGATATTCTAAACAATAGAAGAAGAGCTGGTGTCTATTTGCACATCATTGCCTCCCAAGTAATAGAAATCTATGACAATATGATTCTCAAATTTCTTGCTATCCTTTAGTTATATCTATAATTTTCATGTACTAGTTTAGTTACAAAATTTAGAAATTACTATTATTTGAAAAAGTAAACTATAATAGTTCTTCAATAGATGTTTGAGGCATCACATCCAGTTTAATTTTATACAATTGTAATCAAGTTTTTTTGAACAGTCAATATCAAATCAACATTTGGTTTGCAATTTTACTATTATGTAGGGTATTATACACTATCCTCCACTAGTTCATTATTACCCCACAAAAAAATGAATCAAGGTGGTCAATGTTGGAATGATACCCTTGTTTAGTGTATAATAGGTTGCTTTCGTCAAATAAGAGAAATCAGTCTCCTATAGATAGGAGCTAGGGAGTACATGGGATAAACAGAAACCAAGGGCAGAGATTATGGGCCGAAGCCCATCTAATGAAATATACCAACACACCCCTCAAATTGAAGGGAAAATAGTGTGAAGTCCCAAATTGATGCCCATATACTTTAATGAAGGAGGAAGATATTTGGTAAGGATGTCTGCAACTTGACTACCAATCTTAGTATGAGGAGTGATGGTCTGGTTGGCTTTAACCGGGTCTCATACATAATGGAAGTCATCCTCAATGTGTGTTGTGCACTCTAGATTTTTAGCTATGTACATAGTCGTGTGGTTGTCACAATTTAAAGTAGTTGGAGTTTGGAAAGGAATTCCAAACTCAATCAAGATGGATCAGAGCCAATGTAGATCACAACATGCTTGAGTTGTAGCTCAATATTCTGATTCAATGGTAGACAGATCTACCACCACATGTTTCTTACTTCTCCACGAATCTGGGTGAGTGTCAATCATGATACAATAGTCAGAAGTGAACCATAGGTCTTAAGAATCACCAACCCAATCTGTATTTACATATCTAGCGATAGAGATTAGGACATTTCTAGAGAAAATATTGTCCTGGAACACTCTTGAGATAGTGAAAAATGTGTTAAACATTGGATTAGTGGGCCTGGAGTATTGCACTCATGTGTTGAATGACTACCTTAATTGAATAGGTAATATTTGTCGAGTAATAGTCATGTAAATTAGCTTTCAAAATATACAATGACACTTCTCAAGATCAGCAAAAAATTCTCCTTCATGCATAGGCTTTGAATTATAGTCCATCAGAGTAAAGAGTGGTTTGTCTTCTTTCATGTTGGCCACTTGAAGTATGTCCAAGATATAACATCATTGTCACAAGATGATCTCTGAGGTTGAGCGGTGGATTTCCATCCCGAGGAAGTATCTTATGGTGCCCAAGTCCTTTGTGTGGATATTTGTTTGCAGATACTTCTTTAGCTGGAATATCCCCAACATATTGTTTTCCATGATGACAATAACATCAATATAGATGGAAACAAGAACATGGTCTTTGGAGGACTTTAGAAGAATAAGGAGTGGTATGTGGCTGATCTCCTAAAGTTAAGTTCTGTTAGGAAATCGCTTAAATTGTTGAACCAAGCCTGTGGAGACTTCTTGAGATAATAGAGAGATCACTGGAGATGACATATTTTGTGAGAAGATGCCGTCTAAAAAAAACCAATGCAGTTGCTGCATGTAAACTTCCTCAGGAGATCTCCTTGAAGAAATGCATTCTTTATATTGAGATTGATAAAGAGGCCAATCAAGGTGAGCTACTATGGAGATAAGGATGTAAATGGAGGAAATCCTTGTCACTATAGATAATGTCTCAAAGTAATCCAAGGAAATGGTTTGGGTGAATCCTTTGCAACTAGGTACATCTTGAGTCGTTTAATAGAGCCATCTGACTTACACTTTATAGTGAAAACCCACTAGAATCTTATGGTATATTTGCCTGTTGGTGGGGTCACAAGATCCCATGTTTTATTTTCCTAAAGAGTCTGCATTTTTCCATCCTAGTACCTTTCCATGCAGGATGATGTAAAGCATATACTAGACACTAAGGACATATGTTGCATAGTAGCAAAGGATGAGGAGTAAGAAGAAAGACGGGCTAGACAACAAGTGTTAGAAATAGAATATGTGATAGTGCAGGTGCATATACTTTGCATACTACCACTGGTAGATTGGATTGATCTACAGTCGATGACTCATCTTCGATGCATTGGATTAATGGTGGGGATCGTGGTGGTGTTGGTGGTAATATTGATGGGTTTGATGGAATTACTGGATTAGGAAGTGAGACCATACTATCAATATGATCTATGACCGGGGAGAATGATGAAAAGAACATTTCATCCTCATGAAAGGTGACATCCATTGATATATAGATTCTTCTAGACCTTGGGTCAAGACACTTGTATCGTTTTTGAGAAAATGGATAATCGAAAAACATTGTTCGAATAGCTTGGGAAAGAAGCTTGTTGGCCTTGGGGTTAAAAGTATTAATGAAGGTGAAACAAAGAATACATGGTGGTAGATGAAACAATATGGATTCAGGGTAAACAAAAAAAGGAGTGTGGTTCCTAAGAATGGAGGAAGGTTGAAAATTAATAAGAAAGCAAGATGTAAGAACCCCCATCAAATAAAAAATGCTTAGGAGAATTGGAATAAGTGATAAGAGAGTGTGTAATGTTAAGTAAATGATGATTTTTACACTCAGTAATAATATATTGTATTGGAGAATATGCACACGTGCATTTATGAGTCATCCTTATGTCACGTCAAATGGAGGTGACAAACTTTTAGGCATATTTGAGGGCGTTGTTGGTTCAAAGAATCTCATTAGAAGTTAAAAAGTGAATCAAAACCAACTAGTAAAACTCTCAAATTATTGTAAAAACATCATACGATCTTGAAGTAATTAAATCCATGTCATCCTATAAAATTATCCACTAACGGAAGAACGTATCTATAACTATTGTAACTAGTATTGTAACTATTGTAACTAGTCTGAAAAAAAAAACTATTGTAACTAGTAGTGTTGAATGGTTCACATAGATCATCGTGAAGTAAATCAAACATACAAGATGATTGTTTATAGGTACGATCCAGGGAAGGACACGTGATGGTATTTTCCTATCTGCTAGTTATTACAAGCAATAAAAGAATAGGAAGATAAAGAACTCTCTAACAGATTAAGCTTGGACAAAGGTATATGGAAATGATGTAGATGAGGATGAAGTGGCATGGAGGAAAGAAGGGCTCATGATAAACTTGATGACATGGTGCATAATGGTAGATATCACCAGAGCGTACAACCTGCCCAATCATCATCAATTTTCTCCAATCTTGTAAAATAAAACTATATGGACCTATTGTTATGAAACATCAAAATGAATCATCAACTTTTGTTGTAGACATAGATTGGATGGATAATTTGCAACAAAGTTGACAACAATTAACTTTATTTTAGAAGAAATATGAATTGTGGGACGCTAAATTACTCATTTCACTGATCCATCCACTGTGGTGACAGAGGAATGAGGGATAAAAAAATCATATGTGGTTATAAGATGACGCATACAAATCATATATTGTGACTAAACTGAGTCCACAATCTAGTTTGAACCGGTAGCAAGCATAGATGCCCCAAAGTTATCTTAAGGAGCAGTGATTAGGTGGGTAGAAGGACAAACAGTAGGTGAATCCCCAACTTGCCAATCAGAGGAGGCAAATGCGATCATTGTTTTTAAAGGGAAAATCCCCATAATATTGGGTTTCTTGGCAAAGGCGTTTATTCTCCTCATTAGATAATGAGACATACGAAGTTTGAGAAGCTGCTTTTGGTGAAGGAGGTGCATGACCAATTATCGAGGTAGATGTTTGACTAATGTGGGAAGGTGATTGAGCAACAAGGAAAGAGCCCCTAACATGTCCTCTCCCATAGTGTGCTGGAAAGACACACTTTGAGTGGAAGACATATTTCATGTGGCCCAACTTGCCACAATAACTCTATTTTGGGAATTATCCTCACCCATGACCACAACCACTAGTGGCTGTAGCCATCATCAATGGAGGTTCATATGAAATAGTTGGAGAGAAGTAAGGAGCAAGAATTTTAGACTGGGACAAGCGTGCATATGTTGAGTCCATAGATGGAAGGGTTGCACCACACAGGAGTAGTTGTCAGACAACAATAAAGATAGGATGAAGCCTATTGAGGAAGCATCAAGTGAGGAGAGCTTCCCTCTCTTTGGTGACCTTAACAGAGGTCATTGAGAGAAGAAATTGAGTTGCTTTGACAGGACTTTCATTGCATGATAGTAGTTTGACATAAGATAGTCCCCTCGTTGTTCATAATTTTGTTCCCATGGCAATCTACTATCCTCCTAGCTGAGGAACTACTTCATTTCGTCCCACATTTGGTTGGCACACCTATGCCACATGTACTCGACTACAATTTCAGGCTCCATGCACCCCCAGAGCCAAGAGAGAACCTGACAATTACTTGTAGACAATGGTATCTTTCACATTAGGGGAATAGTCAGTGATAAACTTGAGTGTACCCCATGATTCCAAAAATATTTGAATAACATTTATCCAAAGAAGAAATTTGTCATCATTGTGTTGATAATAGTAATATGGGGTAAATCATTATTGATAATGGTAGGCATTGGCTTGGTAACATCACCCAGATATGATAATAACAATATAGGAATATGGAGCATGGCATATATAGAACATAAAGGCATCAAATTGTAACATGATACAAATAGAAAGTAAAGGTATTGACTGTTGCATGATATAAACAGAAAGTAAAGGTACACAAATATTGTACGATATGAAAAAATAAAAGAAAAGTATTACCGAAATATAAACCCAATAGAAGGAGTAGCACTAACATAATTGAACTCGGTAGGAAGAAAACAATACTATTAAAATGAGACTTGGTAGGAAGAGGAGTGCTATTACCACAATACATCTCGATAGGAAAATAGAAAGCTCTACTAGAATAATAGTATGATAGGATATTGAATATGAAATCCCCAATATTTTTGAAAAACACTCGGGTATGTTGATTAGGAGAACCACATGGAGAGGAAGAAAAAGTAAAACTTTGTCTAGTTTTATTTTGGTACTTTACAACTCAACAAAGGATCTTTTAAAACTTCCTTTTTTATATGTTTATAGTAACTTTCTGGATTTAGAATATACAAAGGAAGGAAGAAGAAGAAAATGAGGGTCTCCCAAAACACTGTGCGAATAGAGATGTTGGGTAGTGTCTAGATTGGTAGTTGTTGAATCCAATTGGATGCACCTATAAAGGTCAGGATGTCATGGCTACTTGCGCCCTAAGGATGCTTGTATAGTCTGGTAGCTTGGGGTAGTTGTTGGCCGCGGGAGCGGATGAGCACCGCTGATGCTTCTATGCGGCCCAACCACTCGTTGCCATAATGAGGGGAAAAAAGAGGAGGGGGGAAGGGAGGTAGGTGATAGGTTGTGTGGTGGTGGTGGCGGTGGGCGGGGTTGGTAGTCGGCGGTGGCCACCGGTTGAGGGAGAGGAAGGGTTGGGTGCATAGAGTTGAGGAGAGGGGAGGGTTTAGGGTTTTTCACTTGATACCATCTAGAATAGATTACTTTTATTAAGTCAAATAAGAGAACTTAGTCTACTATATGTAGGAGCTAGTGAATACATGGACTAAACAGATGGACCAAAGCCCAACTAATCAAATATAACAACACTTGGAAATATTTACTATCTTTTTAGATGATGTACTTGAACTATAACAAAGCACACCACAATCATTGTTTCTTGCTCCCCAAGGTGTTGGACAAACAGGAAGAGAAACCTATAAAGATGCGAGTAGCTTGTAGTTTTAATACAAACTACTATGAGAAAGAAAGTTTATATTTGGAAATTCTTAAAGAAATTCTATGCAGAATAGAATAATCCTAATGACTTTGATCTACATCAATCATTAGCGAGTTATTACTCTTATTGTGTGATTTTTTTCTTCAAAGGGAAGCATTTGCTCAAGTGAGAGCACAAACAAAGGATCCCAACATTAATTGAAGACAAATAATCTAGTTTATGGTCCATATAAAGGAGAAACCATCCATGCATTAATATGTATCCAAAGATGAATAAATGCTAGTAGGATTGAACTAAGAAAACATGTCAAAAGGCAAACTCCAAACTATGACACAATTAGTTGGTCAAAAAATTAGATGTTTTTCCACGGAAATCACATTAGTACTCATGAATCACTAGCTTCATTTTTGAAAAATTCATCTTTTCTTTCATGTTTGGTTTGGCATTGACTTAAATACTTTCCTTGAAATGGTATCTGACATCATATTAACAAAAGTACATCTTGAACGTTTAAAAGGGCCACCAATAAACCACATACCGGATAGTTTTTCAAGAAGAGAAATAGTACTCTCTGGTCTCTAAATCATTATAACTTGCATAACGCCATTGTGCTTTTTTCATATGAAACATACTAATCTATATTTTCTTGTGTAGAGATCCTTTTATCAGTTTAACATTATCTCTTCCACATAGATAATAGATTAAGTATTGCCAATGCCAAATGAAAAGTAAATCATATATTGCATAGGTCAGTACAGCGGAAAGAGATATATTGCAATTTTTTTGTGTATGCATATAGGTTTATTGGATCTTCAGAAAAAAGTTTCTTCATTTCATGGTTTGTACTTGAGACATCTCGATTTGAAACCGACACTTATCTGGTTGAAAGTTTGCACTAATCTTAAAAATTTCTTGATTTCATTTCCAAGATTCAAGGGTGGTCGTTGATGTGTCAAACATTGATCTTGCCCTAGTTGTTTCATTTTGTTCAAAGATTTGATTTCCTAAATTTGAAATATGTTCTTCATGCTCTATAAAACTGAATAGAACCTTATATTGTCAAACGTTTTTCTAATTCTAAGTAACTCACCGATGAGCCATGACTTCTGCTGGACTTGATTCATGTCCAACTCTGATTTAATATGTTTTAGACAAGGAATGGTGATCTTGCCCTAGTTGTTTCATTCATTCATTGATTTGATACCTCAAATTTGAGACACGTCTTCATGTGCTACACCTCTGAATAAATCCTTATATTTTTGTCAAAGATTTTTCTAATGCTAAGTAACTCAGTGATGCGTCATGATTTGCACTGGGCTTGATTCATGTCCAACTCTCATTTAATATGTTCTAAACAAGGAATGCGAAAACAAAACCACCATAGAAAATATAGATTTTGGTAGAACAAATTATTTGGCGATGCACAGAAAGAAGCAACAACTCCCCCTATAACTGCCTTGATGATTCTATTAGTCAACGTAATTTTAATGGCTACGGTCTTCAGTTTGTGCTTTAGGTGTTTGGTTTTGGTTCAAAATAGATCAAAGCTGTTCAACCCTACCAAGGAAAAAACAATCTCGAACTGAATTAAATTAAATAATTTATTGCTTGCATTCTTTTTTTAATGGAAAGATTGTGATTGTGAGACCTAAAAATAACTTCATATAAAACAAGATTTTTTTCCCCAATGAAAGTATCATTCACCACTAAAATGCTTTGATAGGGGCTATAAATTAATCCAAAGAATATGATGAGAACTCAATCAACTAGCCAGTAATTTCTACGAGTTTGATAAGGGCTATAAATTTTGTCAAGTGGACATGTTTTCTACGAGACAACACTTATAACTACAAATTCCCAGGGCCAGTTCATGCAGTTCGTAAGGGCCAGTTCATGCAGTTCGTAGAGTTAATGAATCCTTCTATATACATTAACCGCGGGGTCCTACGTTCTCCAATAATCAATACATGAACCGTTTTGATCTTCTAATTAAGAAACCATAAAAAATAAATGAAAAATCAGAAATCACATTTGTTTTTCTGAGAAGGCATGGCTCTATTTCAGGAAGCCATCGAGAACAGCAAAATTCTAACTATCTGCATGCAGCTAGGAAGCAATGCAGTAGTTACCATATAGACCGATGTCAACATGGATGATATTAGTTAATTCAATTATCATCAAAACACGGTCTCAAACTGATCATGAATGATTTGTAGATCCTACACTAGTTCGGCAATTGTAATTCAGTGAAAAAGGCTCTTGTTGAAAATGGGACTCACCATATACAGTATTTTTCGGGTTCATAGCAGCTTGATTCTTTGCTGGAATGCCGACGAAGCGCTCATTGTCTGTGAATGCAACCATGGATGGGGTTGTATATGTGCCGGATTCATTCAATATAATCTCTGCTCGTTCCTTCTGCGATTTCCAAATTGCAACACATGAAAAGGTGGTGCCAACATCGATTCCGATTATTGGCCATCCTGTGTCGGACATTCTTTGATGTAAAATGGAATCGACTCTTCCTGACTAGAGATAATAACCCATGAGTCATTAATTAGGAGGATATGCACATTCTGCGATGCTTATTCATGTTTATACATTTTAAATATCCTGTCCAAGTATGTGACGACTGACTGGCTTTCCACTAACCTAAAAGTCAGCCAATACGATATAACCAAAATGATTAAGAAGGGGCCGCGTGGCTATCAATTGTATGTATTCAATGTATTGAATTAGTTGTCAAGCAGTTCAGGAAAGGGATGTATGACTCCACAACAATCAAATAAATAGGCATATAGAAAGTCAAAGTCAAATTTGCGTATTTCAATGGCCAATTGTTTTGATCATGATGGACCAAGTAGCCTAAACAACTTTTCGTCTAATGCCGACCAGTTATAAAACTACTTATGAACTGTTATTTAAAGGATACAACATAAGTAGAGGTCACATATACGGTATTATATCCATACGAAACATTGTTCCTCATAGATATAGAGCATTGAAACCGTTATTTTCGCTAGCTATAAATTCAAATTATCTAATAATAATACACTAATACTTGATAAGGTTTGAACTATAGTTGATATATTAATGTATAGTTCAAATGGTCAAGTCTGGTGGCGCCACATAAAATGATTCAGGTTTGAATCACAGTGGGGAACGAATGTTGATTTACCCACCTCGGAAGCATATTGGCTCTGCTGCCCATGTTGGAAAGAGCGAGAATGAGCATTCTCTTACATTTGATATATATATATATATATATATATATATATATATATATATATATATATATATATATAAATACACACACACACACACACACACACACACACACACACACACATATATATATATATATATATATATATATATATATATATATATATATATATAGTTGATCTTAGATGCCCACGCGGGTAACAAAGCATAACCTACCCGGCATTATATATATATATATATATATATATATATATATATATATATATATAGTTGATCTTAGATGCCCACGCGGGTAACAAAGCATAACCTACCCGGCAGCAGGGCGCGGTGGCAAGGCTGTAAATTATTTGAAAAGCAAACGAGTGAAAAAAAGTGAGAAAAAGGGCGGAAAGACAACGAGCGAAAAAAACCCCAAAACCTCCGTTCGAACCCTCGGTCTGCCCTGCGATAACTGTCATTCTCGTACAAAAACACCGGCGACCACATCCCGCAACCCCCCCATCCCCACCTCCTCCGTCTCCAGTCGCTCCGACTGCAAATTCCGTCTCCATCATCTTTGATTCCACCTCCTCTCTCTCCCTGCATCTCAATTACAGAGCAACTACCCTCTTCAGAGATGACGAGGACAAAGAAGGCATCGCGGAAGACCTCGACAATGCCGCCGTGGAGAAGGAATCTAAGGACCGTGATTGAAGAAGATGACGACATCGAATTGCACCACTATCAAGCCAATGAGAAGATGGCCAAAGAACCAGAGAAAGCGGCAAAAGCAGCGACCGCAGAAGGGAAGATAGAACGAGATACAACACCACCGAGTACTCCGAAAGGGGATAAGGAAGGGGCTACGATGGCCAAAGAAGAGGATGAAGTGGGAAAAGAAGCAGGTGTGGAAAGGGAGAAGGAAGGTGCTGCGGCGAATACTCCGACGAAATAGAAAGGGTACGAAAGAGGGGCTGTGATGGCCAAAGAAGCGGATGAAGTGGGACAAGAAGTGGCTGCAGAAGGGGAGAAGGGAGTGTTGCTGAGACTCTTCAGACAAGACCAAAAGGGAACAAAAGATGGGCTGCAGATCCACTAACGAGTAAACTTTCAGCAAAAAGAGAAAAATGCAGTAAGATGGCTACTACTGGTAATGGAGGCAATGGAGCTACCGAGACTGAAGAACCTCCGCGTGACAAAGCGGAGAACGAAGAATGATGAGGTAATTTGTGTTTGCATGTACATTACAAATGAAAAAATAAAAAATAAGATTTTGACTAAAAAGTAACAATGCATGTTGAAAGAGTAACTGTTATAAAAAGTAGAGTAATAGACGATGCCTGGAGTAACTACAACAAAACATTGGAGTAACTATACGATAGTCTAGAGTAACTAAAGTAATGTTAGAGTTACTATTACAGAACAAAGAGTATCTCGCACACTAGATATAGCAGTTAAACTAGGAAAACCATATTGTTAAGTTAAAGACTACACTTTTCGAGTAACTGTGTTCATATGCAGCAGAAGAAAGGAAAGGGGATGATGACAGTACATATGAAAATCATCAAAAGAATGAGACAGAAAAGTCTACTGCAGATGAAGGAGAGGTGAAAAGAAGTAAAACGAAAAAGAAGGGGAAAGGGAAGGCCGAAGTAACTAAGGAGAAAGCAAAGGCTGCTGATGAGAGAGGAGATGAGGAAAAAAGGAGGAGGAAAGAGAAGGGAAAAGAAAAGGCTACCGATGAGGGAGGAAAAGAGGAAAGAATGAAGAGGACAAAAAAGGAAAAAGGAAAGGCAGATGAAGGTAAGCTTGTATGGATTTATAATTGTGTTAATTTGTTGTTACTCTCATAGGACACTTACTTGCAGTTTATTAAATTTCTGTTACAAAATAAACAGTTAGCTTTAAAAATGTGATCAACCTACCACGTATAATGAATTATGAAAAATTTAAGAGTAACTTGATTGACTAAGAAGTAATAAAAAAAACTAAGAGTAAGTTTTGATATGTTTGCAGTGGGAATCAAAAGGTTGTACCACAGGTGTTACATAAACAGCTATATCACCACCAGCAACAGTGTGGTGTTTACAAGTAATCAGCTTAGAATGATGAGGTTGACATCCTTTGCAAACATGATAAAGATGCCGAATCTTACGGTTGACATAGGCTTTTTGGAGGATTTAATAGATAGATATGTGGATGATGACAGATTTTTGCTGGACAAAGGGGTGGAAAGAAGGATGACCATTGAGGATGTGGGGGTAATTCTAGGTATCCCCAGCAAAGGTATGGATATAATACCTAGGAAAAATTCTGAGATAGTGAGCTCAATATGGCAATAGTTTGCCAGGGTGATAGGTAAACATGGCAATGAAGGTGAGACCTCGAAGAGGTTAAGGGAAAAGGATGTCCTGCATAAGGACAACTTATCAAAGCTTTGGGAAGAATATGCCAAGACCGACGATCCAGCAGACAATCAGAACATGGGCCGTGCGTGGATGTTGCACCTATTGGCAACATTCCTACTCCCAGATACCAGCTATTGCACACCAATCTACATAATGCACTACCTAGATGATGTTACCTCCACTGGGCAGACGAATTGGGCAAAGCTGGTGCATGGGAGTATCTTCAAGAATATGAAGATGCTGAAGGAGAATGTCCAGCCGAGGAGGAAAGGGGGGAAAGGGAAAACCACCTTCTACACAATAGGGAGTGTGATGTGCCTATGCGTAAGTGAACAAAATTATTTTCATCTACATTGTTACAATAATTGCTAGGGGGCAGTTACATATGCATTATATTTTCTCTCTATTACATGCAAGTTTGGGCATATGAGATGGCAAAGATGGCAAAGCCAACATTCCTTGACGCCAAGCCAAGGATAAAGAAGTAGGCTGCGCCGGTCGAGAAATTGATGGATTTAGGGGCTGTGGACCCTAAGGACGTAAGAATATTTCTTCTTTGTTACAAAAGCTAATATACAACATAATCCTACATGTTGGCATTGTGAGACATTATTTTTGTTTTTTTAGACAAGTTTGTTAAAGGATGAAGCTAGACCAGGGAAATGATTGGCGAGTTGCAAGAAAAATGAAGGACATGCCCTACTACCTTGTAGAAAAATGGGCAAAAAGTAAGCCAACGACAGATAAGGCGCCTAGAAAGCCAATCATCAAAAAAGGAGTGACTGCTGAGAACTGCATCCTGGAGAGAAGAATCCACATACTGGAGGAGGAGCTAAAGATGTAGAAGGAGATCTACACAAAAATAGTTGTTGAGGCATTCACTGACCTACAGAGGGAGAAGAAACGGCTAGAAAAAAGGATAGCTGAGCTAGAAGAGGAAAATAAAAATTTGAAGAGAAAGTGGGGAGATGAAGGTGACAAAGCACGGTCACCTACCAGTGGGTTCGAACAATTTGCAGAGGGGTTTGCCTTAGTGAATGTTGATGAACCCAAAGACAGATCAGATGTGCTTCGCAAGAAGGATGTCAATACGGCGGACAAAGTAGATAAGAAAGGTGTGGAGAAGGACAACACACTGAGGAAACGAGGTAGGCTGAGCTTGAGAAGAAAGTATGTGGAAGAGAAGGAATCAGAAGATGATAATGATGATAAGAAAACTGGTGATGAAGAGGAGAAGAAGAAAGAAAAAGCAGCTGATAGTTCTGACCAAGGAAAGTCTGCACGAGATGCAGAAGAAAAGAGCCAAGAAGAAACAAGGGAACAACCAAAGAAAATAATAGAAGAAGAAGAAGGGCAGAAGGAGGAGCCCAGAAAAAGGTTGACAAAGAGGAAGAAGATGGAACAACACATAATAGGGAGCATAGAGAAGAACGTAAAGAAAAGGATGGAGGAAAATGTAAGTTTGCATCTCCTTTCAAGTATATCAGTACTTGAGTAATTGTTTGATATAGTAGAGTAACTGTGTGATATAGAAGAGTAACTGTAGGAATATAAAGAGTAACGATACGATAGTCTAGAGTAACTGTAGGAACGTAAAGTAACTATATGATAGCCCAGAGTAACTATGCGACATATCAACATTTTGTAACTTATGGAAAATAAAGATTGATTCTAACATGGACTGCTCTTTTGTTGTTGACAGCATAAGATTTCAAATTTCATTGGTTTTGAGCATTTCAAAACAAAAGAAACCAGGGAAATTGTCCATCAATTCTTGGACAACATAGAAGAAATGTAAGAAAATTGGTTATTTTGTCAAGTGTACAAAGATAAAACATTACTTATTCAATATCCAATTCATATGTATAATATCTATAAAAATGATTGGCAGGTCAAAAGGAGAATGGGGATTCAGTGATGACACTTGGTGCATAGGGAAGGACCTCGCTGCCCTCTTGTACAAAGATCAGATGACGCAATCACCTGTAAGAAACAAGAATGTAGTGTAACTCTTTGAAACAGATAATTTGGATTACTAACCAAGAAAGCTTGTGATTTTTTTCAGGTTCTAGACTGCTTTGTGGATATGCTCAAGGAGAGCACAAGCAAGTAGAGGAAGAAGGGTTTGACATGGCACTGCATGAGAACTTATTCTCTGGTAAGAAAAGCAAAATTGGTATACAAAATTACATCAAAAAACAAAAATAGATACACACTGAAACTTATAGATGTGCATTTTTAAATTCTACATTTGCAGCAGAAACCTTCATTTGATGTTGAGAACATCACCCTGGAGAAGATTGACATGCTATCTCCACTCTTCAACAATCTGTTGAAAGATTGGGACACAATGGACTCGGTGTTCACCATATTAAACAATGACAGCCACTGGCACATGTATGAAACACGTTTTAGGGATGGAGCACACGGGTATTATAACTCGATGAGTGGAAATAGCAAGTCAAGAAAGGAATTCCTTAGATGGGTAAGCGATGATTAATAAAAGTTGTAAGACCTATACAAGCAGATGAAAAGGATGCAAATGAAGACGCCAAAGAAATTCCATCTGAGGAGAACAAGGGAGAAGAAGATGAAGTTCAGAAGAGACAAGAAATAGAGTCGAAAGAAGTAGCGGATGCATAAGTGCATGAAGAAAAGAGTGCGGAGGAAGAAGTTGTTTCAACCCTAGATAGATGGCTGAATTCTAGTTGAAATACTGAATTATTAATTGAAATGTAAAACTTGGAACAATTTACTTCTAGAGTTCTGATGTGTAACCGCTGTGAGATATACATTTTCTTGTGTGCTGCAAAAAGCCTGAAAAATACATTTGATCTAAATCATATTATAAATACGAGTATTTCTGGGTTTAATATATAACGTTTTATGCTTTGAATGTTGTGTTCTTGAATGTACAGCTGTTGTGGTTTTGTATGAAGATATATACTTTCAGTTATCCTGCCAAAAAAAAAACTAACTCAATAGGAAGAGTGATGATGATATCGTAACACATAGAGTAATTATAAGAACACTAACAGTAATTGTGATATTATAGAAAAGAAACCCTATAATTCAAAGGAGTAACTCTTATAATTTGTAAGAGTAACTCTAAAAATAGAGAGGTAAAACACATAGCACAAAAACAATGTACGTGGAAAGATAGAGTAATAGGGACACCTTGTAAAGTAATTGTATGAGCATGAGAGCAAGTGTTTGATTCCAGAAAAATGGTAATTGTATCAGAACTCACTGACAAGGAAGAGTGGTGAACTCATAATCCATAAGGTAACTATAAGAGCACTAAGCGTAACTGTAAGAGCACTAAGAGTAATTGTGACAACAGTAAGAGTAACTGTGACAATATAAAAAGTAACTCTAGCGTTCCAAAAGTAACTATTGTACTTTGTAAAGTAACTCTTGTATAAATACTACCCAGTCCCTCCACCACCAACCCAGCCCTCCTCACGAGGCCATGGATTTCTTCACTAAGAGTAACTGTGACAACACTAAGAGTATCTGTGACAATATAAAAAGTAACTCTAGTAGGTCTGCTATCCTCTTCTTTTAAGTTCCAATGCTCTCATTTCATCACTGTGGTCGATGGTTCTCGCCCTTTCACAATTTGGAACAACATACTTCCTTCTACCATTCCTAGTGTTCTCATAAACCTCAACACAACCTACCATGAAGTCGTTCATCCAACCCATGAACTACACCCTTGATGACAAAACTATGGAATCCATTCAACTGCCTATAGAATGGAAATATCTCCATTTTCACATTAAACCAGGCAACACCACCTTCCGTATCGAAAACCAGACATTTCAGATCACCCTTGTTCAAAATGAAAACAGATCACTTTCCACTGGTAGCGGCTGGAAAGAGATGATCGCACAACTCAAGCTTCATAGAGATTGGATCATCTTCCTCATGCCAACCAATCACCAGACTATCACAACATGGATCACAATTTTTTTCTTAGAAACACCAACTGAACTACTTCCGCTCTTTAGAATGCCGGGGGAATCTGGAATGGACGACTATGCAGATCAATTGTTTGTTAGGGAGAATACCAAGCACCGCCGGGTTCATGGGTGAATCCTTTACAAGTTGACTCATCTATGACAGTTGACACCACAACATCTATAGAAGACACTGATTCTTCTTCTTTCCAGCCTTCCGATCAAAAATAGGTATGCTCCGCCACCCTTATCTCCTTGACTTTTGGTCGATAATCTTCCCCATCACCGCCTATATCATCTACCACCCCCCAACCATCCTGGGCTCACCACCGTGGCAGTGGTCGTCGATAAACCTCTCCTATAGATACCCGCGGCGGTAGTTGTCTACCCAGTTACCACCCATAAACCCCTCCTACAGATACCCGCGACGGTGGTTGTCTACCCAGTAACCAGAAATACTCCCCAGTCCCTCCACCACCATCCCAGTCCTCCTCGTGAGGTTGTGGCTTTCTTCAGCAGAACCACTCATCTCGGCCCACAACCCTTCTCTACCTCTTCTTCCTCCCTCCTAGCCTTTCCTGCCACCTCCCAACTATGTAGCATCCACCAGGACCAGCATATCACCTCCCAACTATGTAGAAGCGATTGATCTCACATGAAACCATTAGCAGGTCTGCTATCCTCTTCTTTTAAGTTCCAGTGCTCTCATTTCATCACTGCGGCTGATGGTTCTGGCCCTTTTACCCACTTTGGAATAGCATACCTCCTTTACCATTCCTAATGTTCTCATAGTCCCTCGTCTAAAAACTACCCATCCCCAATTCGTAATACTATTTCTTAAGAGATTTTTACTTCATAGTGCTATATATTGTCTGATCTGATCCTGATTCTTATGTGATTTTTTTGTTTTAACTGGATGTTCCTGCTTTGAACTGGTGTGTTTAATATACATATTTTTCTTTGTTCTGAACTGGTGTGTTTGAATTGGCTGTTCCTGCTATGAACTGGTGTGTTTGATATACAAATTTTTTGTTTTAACTGGTTGTTCCTGCTATGAACTGCTCATATACATCCCCGGTGAGAGTGGTGCTGGTGCTGACTCGTTGCGCTATACGGATGTTTCTTTGTTTTGAAGTTGGGCTATCTGGAAGGATGGTTTGGTTGTATTTTTTGGTTATCTTGTTCCAATGGTTATGGTTCCTCTTGCTGTTGTAGTCTACTTTTGCTTACCCACCAGAAGTTTTAAGGAATTTGAAGTTGCTATTTTGGTTTGATGTCTCTACTTTGAAATGGAGTGAATGGTGTTGGTATGTATGCCCTAAGACCCAATCATGGGATGATTGGTGGGATACATTAAGATTTATTTGATAAACATCAAAGGAAAGCTTCCAATTCTTTCTGGTTCAGTCATATGAGATAGTGATAGAACAGATTGAATGTCTAGAGAATGACAATACTCAATGACGTATGTCTTCAAGTTCAGGACCGGAACGATGAGATCATACGGATGCTAAGAGTTTGTACATTCTTGTTATGTCCCTAGTTGGATGTCATTGTGGAAGGTAGATAGACAACAATGACACACAAGACTAGATTGTGGTGTTGGTTGATGACAGAATCTCATTAGTCATGATATAGAGGTATCAAACCAAACACATAGGTACTTGTTAGAGAACAAGTGTACCGGACAGACCCACCATGAGTTGGACACATGGAACCATGACATGGTAGTCACAGTCAATACTCACAGTGATGGTGGTGAGTGTGATTCTTTGATTAGAAATCACTACACTCAACACATGTCGTTGGGCACACTTTGATATCATCAAACGCAGTCCTAAAACATGGGTTGTTATAAAGGTGATAATTGGGAGGCTTTGACATATGGGGCTTTTGAGGGGTGAGTGATAGATATGGGATTTGTCCCTCTTGAGGGAGTTTCATATCCATGGCCACTTGATGAGTAGGATTGAGAAAGGTGTGCATGCATGTGTGAATCAGTATGTGATACTGATGTCATAACATATCTCTTCCAATCTACTCTGAGATCAAGAAAGTGAATGAACGTTGACATGATGACTGTCCCATGCCTCGAGTTCATTCGGGATATCAGTGACAAAGGAATTATACATTCACTGTAACACCATTCACGGATTGTAGGATTGAAAGTTGTTCTCCAACTTTCTATTTCACTTGGGTAGCACTGATGTGTGACTAGGCACCGCTCTTTGCTTGTGAAGTCATAAGTGTTATGGACTTTCACTGCCAACGTGAAAAGGACCTGCAAGGTCACACACATAGGATTTAACGTGGAAGAGGAGTTTGTCCACAAATAATGTTTAGATTGATTGGTAACGGAGTTTATTAGTTCAATTCAACACTCAATTAATTGATAGCTCAAAATCATAGCGTTCAAGGTGTTGGACAGATTGATTAGAGTTTCAGATTGATTGAAACTGCAATTGACAGATTCTGCACAATATGCACTCCCAACCGATCGGCTCATGTGATGAACCCATCGGCTGAGCTTGGTGAGCCGATCGGCTCAGGTGGTGGGTCAATCGGCTCATGGACAGGATGAAACAATTGCTTCAAGTGTTGAAACGATTGATTCAACTGATGCAACCGAGCAAGTTGGGAAATTAGGATTGGTGAGAAATTTCTTTTCTTTTCACTTGCCCAATTTGATTGGAACAAGGATTGATATTTGATACCAATTAGAAACAAAAGAAAAAAAGTCAATCGGGAACTGACCAGGACCACGAACTGACCGATTCAGAAGTGAACCAACTATTTCATGGGTCCCAACCGATCGGTTGAGGTGTCAACCGACCGACTCAGATCCCCAACTGACCATTTTAGTTGTGAAGCGATCGGTTTAGGTTGTGCAGTTGGTAATTTTTTGTGGAAAATCTCGAACCCTTCTACTCCTACTTTAGTCCCACATTTCCCAAGATGGAGAACCCTATCCCATGACCCTCCTATATATATAGGGGTATTGGGGGCTTCTCAAAGAACAACTCAGTGCAACCAGTTGCTCTGTAAAGTTATCGTTCTCTCTATTTTTGGTAACCGAGAGAGCCCGAGCAAGTGCTACCCGATAAGGGAGGCACAACAAGGGAAAGACAACTGTAGAAAGTGACTGGTGATAGGAGAGTGTGTCAGTGACTAGTACGCTGACAGGAGGGTGCGACTCCTTCCAATTCCTTGTGAGACAAGGAGATTGGAGTTCCAGGTGGTCCGTGTGGACTACCTCAGAGGCAGGAGTTTTCTACCGCTCGGAGGACAACTGTCAATCCCGACAGTCCCGGTGAGACCAGGAGTCATCAGTCCTGGTGTGACCAGGAGCTGCATAGACACCGTCCAAGACTGGAGGTGAAAACCACGCAAGCCGTGAGGTACTGTCTCCGAGCAAGCCTTAGGACAAGGTATGATTCCACAAACCATCCTTTCCTTATTGTATAGACGTTGACGTTTTTCCTTGTTCCGGGTTTGCGAGGAGAAATTTTTGTTTCCGCTGCCTTCTCTGCCTCCCCTAAAACCCAACAGTGGTATCAGAGCCACATCAACTGCTCTATACTTTAGGATTATCGATGTGATCGATTTTGGTTTGTCGCCTTTATTTATTGCATACGATGCGAATAAAATTGGCTTTATTCATGTCCAATCCTAAATCCACAAATCCCAATTTACATATATGATATGTATTATGAATGCACTCGATACGCGTCACCTATAAACAAGTTTTTTGGTGGATGTATAGCGTGGTTATGGCCAATAAACCCTATCTGTGTATGGTTGTATGTGGTTGCTTTCATCTCGGTCTGCGCACTGATTCCCTTTCTCCTATTCCTGATGTAACTCGAAATAATTCGAGATTTTCTTTCCTACTTTTGCTCCCCTCGAATGTAACTCGAGGTTTCTCTTTTTACATTGTAAAATAGGATAGAATTTTATTTCCTGTTATTTCAAAGAACAGAGGACATCCTGACGACAGCTGAGACGATCGGTTCAAGGCGTGAACCGATCGGTTTATGTTCCAAATGATCGGTTCAAGGAGTGAGTCGATCGGTTGGTGACTGATTCGAGGAGCGAGATGAGCGGGTGGCGGCCATGAAGAGATGAATGACTAGGCAAACCGATCGGTTGGAGGAGCCAACTGATCGGCTGGTGGCACCCAGCCGATCGGCCTCATGGTGTGCCGATCAGTCATGTGATGAATTGATCAAACCCAGAAAGGCAAAGCATAGAGTTCATCTTGTACAGGTTGCATGTGATGTAGACCTAGATGACCGTGATTCCTCTTGGTTGAAGGAATTACATTAGGATGGCCATAATCATCGCTTTTATCATTTCACATGTTTAATGTGGGATATAGAATGTATATGATACATACTATATATCGTGGTGATTGGATATGTATATGTATATAAAACTAAATCCCTCATTAAAATATTAAGTCTTATGTGCCTTCCATTAGCGGCACACATGAAAAACTCAATCGACCAAGCGTTGGTTACGCCAAAACGTGGTGCACCGTCTATCTTGTGGAAGTGTGAAGGGTAGACATGTAGGTTCTGCCAAAGCAGGGTGCATGTTTACCGTGTCGGCTTTTGGGTTAGACTTAACTGGTGATTCTTAGAGTGTCTAAGCCCAGAGGCAAGGAATATTCATGGCAAGGTGTTGTGCATGTTCATTTATCAAGAGTTGCATATGATGCAATTGGCAAGAGTTGCCTACTTGAGAGATCTAAGTTGTGGGTGACAGCCCAAGCTGGTCCATGACTTAGAGGATTTCAGGATCTTGCCCACTAGAAGGTTGTACGCTGCAATCTTCTGAATTGATGGTGAGGGCTATCAACTTGAACTAAAATAGTGGGAGCGATAATTAATTAAAGGCCTAATTATATCGTCAACTTTTCAAATCAATCAAATAAGTCAAAATGAGTTTTTGGACTAAAATTGCATATTTCCCTTTTGTAGTACAAATGACAACAAACAACATCACTTTTCTTTGTGATCGGTCCTTGAAAAGGACAGGTTAAATGGGACAAACTTCCTCGACTGGTATAGGACATTGAGAATTGTTCTCACTCAAGAGCGAAAGCTCTATGTCCTGGATACTCCAATTCCATAGGAACCTGCTCCTAATGCACCAAAGACAGAAAGGGATGCTTACAAGAAGCATTCTGATGATGCCATTGATGCAAAGTGCTTGATGTTGTGCTCTATGAACCACGAGTTGCAGAGAAAACATGAGAACATGGGTGTCATTGAGATGATTCAGCATCTCAAGAATATGTATGAAGATCAAGCACGAAAAGAGAGATATGATGTCTCAAGGGCACTGTTCAAGTGTGTCATGACAGAAGGAGATCCAGTTGGTCCTCACATACTCAAGATGATTGGGTATGTGGAGAACCTGACAAGACTGGGATTTCCACTGAGCCAAGAGTTGGCTACTGACGTGATAGTGCAATCGTTGCTAGAATCCTACAGTCAGTTTGTGATGAACTACAACATGAACAACTTTGATAGGCCACTGTCAGAGTTGTTGGGCATGTTGAGGATAGTCGAGACACAGATGAAGAAGGACAAGCCTAAGTCTGTGATGGTGATCATGAGCAAGAAAGGCAAGACCAAGCGCAAGGGCAAGGGCAAAGCTAAGAAAGGTTCTGATGCTAGCCAAGAGCCCAAGTCGTCATTAGCTCTCAAGGCCAAGGGAGGCGTGACCAAGAAAGGCAATTGCCACCATTTTCAAAAGCCAGAACATTGGAAAAGGAATTGTCCTCTCTATCTGGAAGAACAGAAGAAGAAGGAGGCGACAAACGTCTCTACTTAAAGGTGTCATGAAAGTAAACTTGTAACACTTTTGAGGTATATGATACCAAGATGTAAAGTGTAAAGCACTCAATAAATGCGGCAAGTGTTGCCTCCATAGGTAGGAGTACTTTAGTTTATTTTCAGCCTAAAAGGCATGTAATACAGTTAAACTGCTATTTCATATTTTCCAATAGATAGAAACACTTTATTTTTGCATATTGTATGACAATGATGGCAATCAATAAAGAGATGTTTCAGTTTCTAAACATATGATCTTTATGGAAATGCCTTCTTTATCTTATGGTATTTGATATGCATAAGATAAAATGATACCTAAAAGTTATAGATAACTCAAACAATCAAATTAGCATCAATCATAAGAAATTCATTTCTAGTTTCCATGTGATGGATAAATCTAGACTCTTTTGGTTAGAGAACAAGTAAGAGACATGAATATCTTGGACATGATTAATCAATCTTCACTAATGGTAGTGGGAGAATGATTGTCCTATTAGGTATAATACATGTGATGTATTTACATACCTATTGGAACAAATGCTAATACTTCAAATGGTGCTTAGAGAAATACCAATATGAAAATATTGAAGTGTTCAAGATTATCATAGATGAAGTGCAAATTTGGTAAAGTGTTAATTCTTGATGAGATCAATGAATGAAATACTTGGACCAAATGTTTGAGATCCTTATGAGTAATTATGATAGTGTATCTGTAACATACCAGATCTAGAACCCTACCCTAGAACTATGATCTTTTGGTGATTTTCCAAACAAGGTTGAGGTTAGAATGATCATAATAATCTAATGCATGAATAATGTAATCTAATAAGTCATAACATTCATTTGGTGATAATAAGATGATAAATAACTTAATTGGATGCATAATGTTGTTAATGGGCCTCTAATGGACCTAATAGCATATTCCATGTAATAAAGCCTCAAATTAAATAATAGACTTCAAATTCGTAATTTACACATCAAAATAAGCTTACATGTCAATTTTCATTTAATTTGGACAACCTTGAAATAATATGATAAGTTAAGAGAGAGAAATTACCTAAAAAGTGTAATTAATAAATAAATATAATAATTGATTCCAAAATAGGAAAATAATGTTATATTCGTGATCTACATAATAAATATAGCCTTTGGGTGAATTTTCATCCATTTTGGAGAAAGTTTGCTTAAAGGGTGATATCAGGAGAGAGAAAGTGGATAAAACCTTCAAGATATTAAATAAATATGCCAATATATTCAATATGTAAAATTTATGACAAATTCGTATTCAACACATTAAATATGACTTGTGTGCCAAGTTTCATAAAATTTGGATAATCCTAAAGCCATTAATAAAGGAGGGAAGAGAAAATAGTAATTTATTTATTTCATACCGTAAATGTTCTTAAAAGGCAAATCTAATTTTATATTCAGAATCTACATGCTTTAATTAGCCTCTGTGCAAAATTTCATCCAATTTAGGATTTATTTGCACCCTCAAAAGAAGAAAGAGAAAAAGAGAAATAAATGCATTCACACTTTATTCCAATCAGTTTAGAAGTCCATTTGATCCGTCACGCGTAATTTTTCCATTTTATTTTCTTTTTCTGTTCCGGCGGATGGCTGTGATTAGAGGGGTCCATTTTAGACCCATATTTGACGACTCTAAGGTTTTCTCCTACCTTGAGTAGGAATGTGTCACCGTGAATAGTGCAAAGACCCTGGTTGTTCACGATTTTCTCGGCAAATAGTTGATCGTTTTCTTCGATTTTTCCTCCCATGTGTTCGTGAGATGATTCTGCACAATCCGAGCCCCAACATATGATCTAGTTTCCTCTTTGGGCGAATTGCCCAATTTGGTTCCTGAGCTTCTCGAAGCCCCCATGTCTTTAAACCCCAAACCATAGCCACACCTATAAATATGAGTACTCGAGTGTTCGTCGCTAACCGTCTAGCCTTTTCTCCCTCTCAATTTCTCTGCACGTCCCCGTTTTGATCGTCGACGAGAAGGTTTTAACTCGAGGCCTGCGGCGGAGTTCTCGGGTACCTGTGGACACTAGCACAACAATAGTTTGGCTCTGTAAGTTCGTCTTCTCCTCTTCCTTTTTGTTTTCTGGTTTCTGGTTTTGTCGCGCAATCGCTGTGTTTTCACCCAATTCTTCCCCGAGCTGCAGCCCTGCTGCTTCGCAGCCATGGCGCGAGCAGGGTAGGAAGACGGGCTAGGGGTTTTCTCGATTCTACCCTCCTGTTTTCCTTTTCTTTTATGTTTAGCCGCCAAGGGTATTTGCGACATTTCGACTTTTGTTTTCTTTGGTCCACTGCGGGTCTCGCGAGCTTGACTGAACCCGGACCGGATGACGCGGCCATGGCTGGTTGGGCCAGGTCATCGTGGCGTGGGCCCGTCTCTCTCTCTCTCTCTCTCTCTCTGTTTGCAATCGATTAGTCTGACATGGAATTTTGTCATTGGTCGATTTTATAAAATTGATAACTAATTATTTACTGAGCAGAAAAATATAAATAAATAGCCGTTGGATTCAGAAAAATGCAAGCTTTCTTATGGTGTTGGTTTTATCGCCTGAATCTGATGTTTTAAACATGTGTTTTTAATGGATCTAATTAATAATGAATTAACTTGTAAAAATCATAACTAAATATATGTAAGTCAGAAAAATATAATAAAATATGTTTTGAACTCAGGAAAATATAATCTAAAATATGACATGGTTTTGAAAACCTAATTCACATAATGATAAAAAGGTGATTTTTAGGGTTTTGTATATTAGTGGAAACCTAACCCTACTTTCACATATATGCTAAATAGGTGCTTTGGAAACCTAGGCTTGGACCTAGATGTGACTCTGGATCATTTGACTCTGAAGTTGAGGTAAGTCTGCATCTCCGATTATTCTTGTTGAGCAAATATCCTATTTTATTCTTTCTCTTGGTCCTATGGACAATAGCCTATACACATTGCTCTTTTCTTTTGATATCATGGTTCATGTGAACTATCTTTTATTTCAAATTGATCGTGTAATCATAAATATTCTTTTGGAATCTTATCTTGTTGCCTTGGTGCAATTTGGACTTTTAATACTATATGCCCACTGTGATGTGGATTTTACTTGTTGATATATGCCCACTATGATGTGGATGTTTATATGTTCGTGTTGTCCATTGTGTGATGGCAACATCATATTATTCTGACCATACTTCTCTACTTGCCTCTACATTTAACTTGCTATGTGATTTAGTAGCACTAGAGTAGTATAATTTCATTGGTTTTGTCTCATTATGCAACATGGCAACATTGTGATATCTTTGGGATGGTGGATGTGTGATTCCCCATACCCGGGAAGGATGTGTGATTCCTGTCCCATGTTATATATATATATTTGGATGGTGGATGTGTGATTCTCCATGCCAGGGCAAGATGTGTGATTCTTGGCCCATGTCCCCACCAGGTTCAAGATGTGTGATTCTTGACCGCCATTGTTATTTATATTGTTCTAGGGCTATGCTTATCTCACATGCATGCAGGTTGATGATGACATGTGCTTTGTTCCCCACCATGGTAGTGGATGTTTATATTGATAGCACATTCTTATTAGTTGTTGGTTATGGCAAGTATCTCTTTTAATATAATTCTTTTCTCTTGATACCCGTTTGGGTGATACTTATCTCTTGCATGGGAAGCCTTGCATATTTTGATGTCCCTATATCCTTATATTACTCAAATTGTTTTTAGTATGCACATACTAGCCTTTGCTGATGTCTCTTTGGTTTCTCTTTTGCTGGGGTATGCTTCCAACCCTAGGTGGAGGACATGGATGGCTTGACATGATGACCTAGACTTTGCTTGAGTTGATGAAGCTTGGAGACAAACTTGAGGTGGTTTAGATTTCCTCTACATGGATCCTTATGATGTAAGTTTGTAACCCTTGTTTCATAATTGAATAGTCAAATATTTTCTTCCGCTGCTATACATTGGTCTTTTGATTACCATTATATAAAGATTTGAAAATTTTACACCCACTCCAACATACCTTCTGAGTGTGTTTGGAATGGAGGTTTTATTGTTCAAATTTTTAGTAGAGAAGTGGTTTCGCTTCTTTACAGCATGGTATCAGAGCCCATGGTAGTCGGAATCGACTATTTCAATTTTGTCTCCCTTTAGAACCCTTGACTTAGTTAGTTACCTTTAAGTGAGATGTTGACCCTAGATCTGATATATGATTATATTTTATGCAATAAGGTTTGGTTTGAGGACAAGAATAGGTTGAGGAAGTAATCATATGGAAATATTGTGACTTGGTTTCCGTAATTGATTTTGGATCCACATTTTGTTTCATCTCAAAAAGAATTTTCATCGCCAAAAATTATTTTCAATTATATTACTATATGTAAAAAGTTTTCTCAGATTTATTGATGTTTTCTCGAACTAAGTCACAATGAAGAGAAACTATAGTTGAATAGAATCTAACCCTAGTTTTGTACCTAGGAGTTTATATAATGGTGTAGTTGACCTACCCTATGACTTTTTGGATGTTCATGTAGGGGATATAGGTTAGAGACACAAGGACCTATAACTCAATCCTAGATGGTGACTATAGTTGGATACATGAATAATAAAAGTATCTAGAACTTTCACAACTAAGAGATGTGGGTAACTCTAAAAAGTTGTTTAGTTTGACTTGTTAGGTTGAACCCTTTAAGGGGTGGAGAGTAGTTAGTTTTTGATGTTTAAATCTATAGATTTCGAGGACGAAATCATTTTTAAGGGGTGGAGTGCTGTAACATACCAGATCTAGAACCCTACCCTAGAACTATGATCTTTTGGTGATTTTCCAAACAAGGTTGAGGTTAGGATGATCCTAATAATCTAATGCATGAATAATGTAATCTAATAAGTCATAACATTCATTTGGTGATAATAAGATGATAAATAACTTAATTGGATGCATAATGTTGTTAATGGGCCTCTAATGGGCCTATTAGCATAATCCATGTAATAAAGCCTCAAATTAAATAATAGACTTAAAATTCATAATTTACACATCAAAATAAGCTTACATGTCAATTTTCATTTAATTTGGACAACCTTGAAATATATGATAAGTTAAGAGAGAGAAATTACCTAAAAAGTGTAATTAATAAATAAATATAATAATTGACTCCAAAAGAGGAAAATAATGTTTTATTCGTGATCTACATAATAAATATAGCCTTTGGGTGAATTTTCATCCATTTTGGAGAAAGTTTGCTTAAAGGGTGATATCAGGAGAGAGAAAGTGGATAAAACCTTCAAGATATTAAAGAAATATGCAAATATATTCAATATGTAAAATTTATGGCAAATTCGTATTCAACACATTAAATATGACTTGTGTGCAAAGTTTCATAAAATTTGGATAATTCTAAAGCCATTAATAAAGGAGGGAAGAGAAAATAGTAATTTATTTATTTGACACCTTAAATGTTCTTAAAAGGAAAATCTAATTTTATATTCGGAATCTACATGCGTTAATTATCCTCTGTGCAAAATTTCATCCAATTTAGGATTTATTTGCACCCTCAAAAGAAGAAAGAGAAAAAGAGAAATAAATGCATTCACACTTTATTCCAATCAGTTTAGAAGTCCATTTGATCTGTCACGCGTAATTTTTCCATTTTATTTTCTTTTTCCATGCCGGTGGACGACTGTGATTAGAGGGGTCCATTCTAGACCCATATCTGACGACTCTAAGGTTTTCTCCTACCTTGAGTAGGAATGTGTCACCGTGAATAGTGCAAAGACCCTGGTTGTTCATGATTTTCTCGGCAAATAGTTGATCGTTTTCTTCGATTTTTCCTCCCATGTGTTCGTGAGATGATTCTGCACAATCCGAGCCCCAACATATGATCTGGTTTCCTCTTTGGGCGAATTGCCCAATTTGGTTCCTGAGCTTCTCGAAGCCCCCATGTCTTTAAACCCCAAACCATAGCCACACCTATAAATATGAGTACTCGAGTGTTCGTCGCTAACCGTCTAGCCTTTTCTCCCTCTCAATTTCTCCGCACATCCCTGTTTTGATCGTCAATGAGCAGGTTTTAACTCGAGGCCTGCGGCGGTGTTCTCAGGTACCTGTGGACACTAGCACAACAATAGTTTGGCTCTGTAAGTTCGTCTTCTCCTCTTCCTTTTTGTTTTCTGGTTTCTGGTTTTGTCACGCAATCGCTGTGTTTTCGCCCAATTCTTCCCCGAGTTGTGGCCCTACTGCTTCGCAGCCATGGCGTGAGCAGGGTAGGAAGACGGGCCAGGGGTTATCTCGGTTCTACCCTCCTGTTTTCCTTTTCTTTTATGTTTAGCCGCCAAGGGTATTTGCGCCATTCCGACTTTTGTTTTCTTTGGTCCACTACGGGTCTCGCGAGCTTGACTGAACCCGGACCGGATGACGCGGCCATGGCTGGTTGGGCCAGGTCATCACAGCGTGGGCCCGTCTCTCTCTCTCTCCCTGTTTGCAATCGATTAGTCTGACATGGAATTTTGTCATTGGTCGATTTTATAAAATCGATAACTAATTATTTACTTATCAGAAAAATATAAATAAATAGCCGTTGGATTCAGAAAAATGCAAACTTTCTTATGGTGTTGGATTTATCGCCTGAATCTGATGTTTTAAACATGTGTTTTTAATGGATCTAATTAATAATGAATTAACTTGTAAAAATCATAACTAAATATATGTAAGTCAGAAAAATATAATAAAATATGTTTTGAACTCAGGAAAATATAATCTAAAATATGACATGGTTTTGGAAACCTAATACACATAATGATAAAAAGGTGATTTTTAGGGTTTTGTATATTAGTGGAAACCTAACCCTAATTTCACATATATGCTAAATAGGTGCTTTGGAAACCTAGGCTTGGACCTAGATGTGACTCTGGATCATTTGACTCTGAAGTTGAGGTATGTTTGCATCTCCGATTATTCTTGTTGAGCAAATATCCTATTTTATTCTTTCTCTTGGTCCTATGGACAATAGCCTATACACATTGCTCTTTTCTTTTGATATCATGGTTCATGTGAACTATCTTTTATTTAAAATTGATCTTGTAATCATAAATATTCTTTTGGAATCTTATCTTGTTGCCTTGGTGCAATTTGGACTTTTAATACTATGTGCCCACTGTGATGTGGATTTTACTTGTTGATATATGCCCACTATGATGTGGATGTTTATATGTTCGTGTTGTCCATTGTGTGATGGCAACATCATATTATTCTGACCATAGTTCTCTACTTGCCTCTACATTTAACATGCTATGTGATTCAATAGCACTAGAGTAGTACAATTTCATTGGTTTTGTCTCATTATGCAACATGGCCACATTGTGATATCTTTGGGATGGTGGATGTGTCATTCCCCATACCCGGGAAGGATGTGTGATTCCTGTCCCATGTTATATATATATTTGGATGGTGGATGTGTGATTCCCCATGCCAGGGCAAGATGTGTGATTCTTGGCCCATGTTCCCACCAGGTTCAAGATGTGTGATTCTTGACCGCCATTGTTATTTATATTGTTCTAGGGCTATGCTTATCTCACATGCATGCAGGTTGATGATGACATGTGCTTTGTTTCCCACCATGGTAGTGGATGTTTATATTGATAGCACATTCTTATTAGTTGTTGGTTATGGAAAGTATCTCTTTTAATATAATTCTTTTCTCTTGATACCCGTTTGGGTGATACTCTTCTCTTGCATGGGAAGCCTTCTATATTTTGATGTCCCTATATCCTTATATTGCTCAAATTGTTTTTAGTATGCACATACCAGCCTTTGCTGATGTCTCTTTGGTTTCTCTTTTGCTGGGGTATGCTTCCAACCCTAGATCGAGGACATGGATGGCTTGACATGATGACCTAGACTTTGCTTGAGTTGATGAAGCTTGGAGAAAAACTTGAGGTGGTTTAGATTTCCTCTACATGGATCCTTATGATGTAAGTTCGTAACCCTTGTTTCATAATTGAATAGTCAAATATTTTCTTCCGCTGCTATACATTGGTCTTTTGATTACCATTATATAAAGATTTGAAAATTTTACACCCACTCCAACATACCTTCTGAGTGTGTTTGGACTGGAGGTTTTATTGTTCAAATTTTTAGTAGAGAAGTGGTTTCGCTTCTTTACAGTATCATAGTGAACTCATGATTAAGGCATGGTGATGTCTAAATCATGAAGGAATCATGCTCTAAGGAGTTAGAGAATGATTATCAAATAACTGAATTCTTCTTAATAAAAGAATACCCCTCACTAATAAAAGAAATTAAGAATCACAAGGGTTGTGAATTCTTATATCCTTACACCTCAATTATCTATGTGATGAGTTGTTCATGTGATGAGTCAACTATCTAGATGAATATGAGGAACCAAATTTTGAGTTATGGTTTATGACCATTACATCTTAAATGACATCCATGTGAACCATATGGTATGACCTTGATGGTAGCACTCATTGGATGAAATCCATAAGTGCAAATGAGTCTTAAGTGTTAAGACACATGGATAACATTTGAGAAGGATGATGCTTGTTGATTGCAACTTAATGACGAAGACATTTGGCATATGGATACTAAAAGCGCATTCCTATGAGGAATAAAATAAGGATGTGTACGTGACACAACCTATAAGGTTTATGAATCCACTAATGAAAATGAAGTCTATAAGTTACAATGGACTAATCAATGTGATTGATTGAGTACAAGCAACTCAGAATTGGATCTTTACTTTGATGATATAGTCAAAGGGTTTGACTGATATGTCAAAGATAAAGAAGGGATCTGTGATTTAGTGGGAGCGTGTTCACATTCCACATGTTGATGTGAAATGGAAATGTTCTAGAATGGAAATACAAAAGTGGAAATTATCTTAAAGGAATATAGAGATGTTTCCTATGTGATAGGAATAGAGATCTATAGAGATAGTTCTCAAAAACCTCTTGACCTGAAAAGAGAAAACATACATTGGCAATATGTACTGAAGGGTTCAGTATGCACAAATCAAATGGGAGAAAACTTGTCAATGTTACATGGAGTTAGTATCTTAAGGCCAAGTGTCCAATTCTTATGAAGAATGGGAACACTAAGAATAGATATGGATCTATCATGTATGTAACCATCCCATTATCTTGCATGTATCGACATGGCAAGAACAAAATGCATTCATCATCTTGGATTTGGGACATGGCAATATGATGTGCTCATCCTGATAACTCGTATGTGAGACATGAAGAGTGGATGTTTGTCTACTTCTAGTAAGGGTTACTGGAATACCATGAGAACTTGATAAGTACTTGGGAAGTACTAGTTCTATGGAGATAAGGAATAGTTCAATGTAAAGAGTTACATTGATGCGAACTTCTGAAAGGACAGAAAATTAATCGCAAAATATATATAGGATATATAAAATTGAAAGTTTGTTGATAATTGGAAGTGTTCCAATAAAACCATTTAAAAGGGAAATGTTGAGTATCCGTGTGTTAGAGAACAACAGTGGATACTATATGGATCTGTAAGTTCATGAGATGAACTTATAGATATTCTGCTCATTGATGACTGGTATGGAATCCTTGATCATGCAATGTGGATAAAGGTTAGCAAAGTAATACTAGATCGCATATTACGACAACTCCATCTCTTACATGTGACGTACAACGAAGAGATGAGAGACATTTAGTTAAAAACTGTCTTTGGCAAGGTGTTGCCATAACTCACTATGTTCTCACTAGAGCACAATAACATGTGGGACATGTTTGAAGGTTACTATGAATATGATGCAAGGGTGATTGGCTCATAGTGCAAGTGGGAGTCTGTTGGTATGTATGCCCTGAGTGCCAATCATGGGATGATTGGTGGGATACATTAAGATTGATTTGATAAACATCAAAGGAAAGCTTCCAATTCTTTCTGGTTCAGTCATATGAGATAGTGATAGAATAGATTGAATGTATAGAGAATGACAGTACTCAATGACGTACGTCTTCAAGCTCAAGACCTGAACGTTGAGATCATACGGATGCTAAGAGTTTGTACATTCTTGTTATGTCCCTAGTCGAATGTCATTGTGGAAGGTAGATAGACAACAATGACACACAAGACTAGATTGTGGTGTTGGTTGATGACAAAATCTCATTACTCATGATATAGAGATATCAAACCAAACACATAGGTACTTGTTAGAGAACAAGTGTACCAGACAGACCCACCGTGAGTTTGACACATGGAACCATGACATGGTAGCCACAGTCAGTACTCACAGTGATGGTGGTGAGTGTGATTCTTTGACCTGAAATCACTACACTCAACACATGTCGTTGGGCACACTTTGATATCATCAAACGCAGTCCTAAAACATGGGTTGTTATAAAGGTGATGATTGGGTGGCTTTGACACATGGGGCTTTTGAGGGGTGAGTGATAGATATGGGATTTGTCCCTCCTGAGGGAGTTTGATATCCATGGCCACTTGATGAGTAGGATTGAGAAAGGCGTGCACGCATGTGTGAATCAGTATGTGATACTGATGTCATAACATATCTCTTCCAATCTACTCTGAGATCAAGAAAGTGAATGAACGTTGACAGGATGACTGTTCCATGCCTCGGGTTCATTCGAGATATCAGTGATAAAGGAATTATACATTCGCTGTAACACCATTCATGGATTGTAGGATTGAAAGTTGTTCTCCAACTTTCTATTTTACTTGGGTAGCACTGATGTGTGACTGGGCACTACTCTTTGCTTGTGAAGTCATAAGTGTTATGGACTTTCACTGCCAACGTGAAAAGGACCTGCAGGGTCACACACATAGGATTTAACCTAGAAGAGGAGTTTGTCCACAAACAATGTTTACATTGATTGCTAAAGGAGTTTAGTAGTTCAATTAAACACTCAAATAATTGATAGCTCAAAATCATAGTGTTCAAGGTGTTGTACAGATTGATTAGAGTATCAGATTGATTGAAACTGCAATTGACTGATTCTGCACAATCTCCACTCCCAACCGATCGGCTCATGTGACGAACCGATCGGCTCAAGTGGTGAGTCGATCGGCTCATGGATAGGATGAAATGATTGCTTCAAGTGTTGAAACGATCGGTTCAACTGATGCAATCGAGCAAGTTGGGAAAGTAGGATTGGTGAGAAATTTCTTTTCGTTTCACTTGCCCAATTTGATTGGAACAAGGATTGGTATTTGATACCAATTAGAAACAAAAGAAGAAAAGTCAATGGGGAACTGACCAGGACCACGAACTGACCGGTTCAGAAGTGAACCGACCGTTTCATGGGTCCCAACTGATCGGTTGAGGTGTCAACCGACTGGCTCAGGTCCCCAAATGACTATTTCAGTTGTGAAACGATCGGTTTAGGTTGCGTAGTTTGTTATTTTTAGTGGAAAAGCTCAAACCCTTCTACTCCTGCTTTAGTCCTGCATTGCCCGGGATGGAAAACCCTGCCCCATGACCTTCCTATATATATAGGGGTATTGGGGGCTTCTCAAAGAACAACTCAGTGCAACCAGTTGCTCTGTAAAGTTGTCGTTCTCTCTAGTTTTGGTAACCGAGAGGGCCCAAGCAAGTGCTACCCGATAAGGGAGGCACAACAAGGGAAAGACAACTACAGAAAGTGACTGGAGACAGGAGAGTGTGTCACTGATTAGTATGCTGACAGCAGGGTGCGACTCCTTCCAATTCCTTGTGAGACAAGTAGATTGGAGTTCCAGGTGGTATGTGTGGACTACTTCAGAGGCGGGAGTTTTCTGCTGCTCGGAGGACAACTGTCAATCTCGACAGTCCCGGTGAGACCAGGAGTTGTCAGCACCGGTGTGACCAGGAGCTGCACAGACCGTCCAAAACCGGAGGTGAAGACCGCGCAAGCCGCGAGGTATTGTCGTCGAGCAAGCCTCGGGACAAGGTATGATTCCACAAACCATCCTTTCCTTATTGTATAGACGTTGATGTGTTTCCTTGTTCTGGGTTTGGGAGGAGAAATTTTTGTTTCCGCTGCCTTCTCTGCCTCCCCTAAAACCCAACAAATGGTGTGTATGACAGCTCTCACTAGAGATGGATCTGACCCCCTGAGCTCTTTGGTTTTTTTGTTCAGTTGATGGACTGTCCTGATGGTTGGTTTGGCTATAGGTTTCTGGATCCTTTGTTCCACATACTATGTTTTCTGTTAGAGCAGCATCCCGATGATAGTTAGCTTGTACGTCCCCTTTTCCTTATTGTATAGTTCTATGTACCTCTCTTCCTTTCTTTCTGCTTTTCCTCTGAATAGACCTCTACCTAGCTATTCTTGTTGTATATGGACTTTTTCTGGTGTGGTGTTGACCCACCTGGTGTGGTTCACATGCATAAAACTAGTGTATGTGAACCACATAGTAGCAAATTGACATTTCATAAGTAAATGAACAAACATGAAAGTAACTGAACTAATCCAAAAATGTAGGTATTTCAGAAGAAAAGAGTATCCATTGCATACGAAGAGAAACACATATTCTTCAAAAGAGTAACATATGATCAGAACATATTCTTTGTAACATATTCAAAGTATACGTACAGCTGCTGGAGCTCAAGGTAACACACAGATAGATTACAAACACAAGTGAAATACATGGAGGGTTACAAAATCACTTTCACAAAACTACACAAAAAGAACAACCCATTACATGTTTGAATATACCTCACTCACGCACTAATCAACTACAAACTCCACTAAAAAAGACAACCATCCATCAATAGTAGTATCAACATAAACTCCCAACCGCATGATAACAAAAAAAAGAAAACTTAGCAGCACCAGGATGCTCATCAAAATCAATAACAGCAGCAGAAAAGAAGGGTTAGCTAGCAGCACCAGCAACTCAAAAGAATAGAAAATAGCAGCAACACGATGAGATAATGAATATACACGTCCAACATCAACAGACCACACAAGCATCACCAGAGATAATCATTGAGCAGCAAATAGAAACAACATAGAGTCCAGAAAGAGTATCCCTGGAGAATGGACTACTTCTTCATAGGGCAGTTCCTGCTATCATGGTTAATCCCAAACACTAAGAAATTCTGGCACTGCCTCTCTCTTTTAGACTGGGAAATATCAACCCCAGATTTAAACCTCACATCGGTCGATCTAGGTTTCCCCTTAGTTTTGCAAATACTAGGGATATGGACCTTGACAGGAGAAGAAGAAGTTGTATTAGAAGCGGTTACACCAGCACCTGCTCCAGTATCAGTGAGATCTAAGTCTAAGAGCTCCTTTCATAAAGATAATAGTTTTTCATGGCAAAGATCTATAGCGTTGTTCCTACACTCTATGTTGACAATCGAATTACAGGTAGAAACAAGATGAAGTGTCCTCCTAGTGGATGGATGCTTAACTGACGCTTTGCCAAAAATCAAAGGGTGTTCTTGTTGGGTTTTAGGGGAGGCAGAGAAGGCAGCGGAAACAAAACATTTCTCCTCCAAACCCGAAACAAGGAAACGCGTCAACGTCTATATAATAGGAAAGGATGGTTTGTGGAATCGTACCTTGTCCTGAGGCTTGCTTGGCGACAATACCTCACGCAATGCGCGGTCTTCAACTCCGGCCTTAGACGGCGTCTGCGCAGCTCCTGGTCGCACCGGGACTGACAACTCCTCCTCCTACCGGACTGTCGGATGAGAGTTGTCCTCCTGAGCGGCAGTGTCCTCCCGCCTCTGTAGTAGTCCACACGGACCACCTGGAACTCCACACTCCTTGTCCCACAAGGAAGTGGAAAGAGTCACACCCTCATGTTGACGTACTAGTCGCCAACACACTCTCCTACCTCTAGTTGCAACTACAGTTGTCCTTCCCTTGCTGCACCTCCCTTTGCGGGAAGCACTTGCTTGGGCTCTCTCTCGGTTACCAAAACCAGAGAGAACGACAACTTTGCAGAGCAACTGGTTGCACTTAGTTGTACTTTGAGAAGCCCCCAATACCCCTATATATATAGGCGGGTCATGGGACAGGGTTCTCTGTCCCCGACAATATGGGACTAAAAGCAGGAGTAGAAGGGTTCAAGATTTTTCATAAAAAGCAACCAACTCGCAACCTGAACCGATCGTTTCACAACTGAAATGGTCGGTTGGGACCTTGAATCGATCGGTTCACAAGTGAACCAGTTGGTTGGGACACCTCAATCGGTCGGTTCACAAGTGAACCGGTCGGTTGGTGGTCCTGGTCGGTTCCCGATTGACTTTCCTTCTTTTGTTTCTAATTGGTATCGAATACCATCCCTATTTCCCAATCAAATTGGGCAACTTGAAACGAAAGGAAAATTCTCACCAATCCTACTTTCCCAAGTTGCTCAGTTGCACCAGTTGAATCGATCGTTTCAACACTGAGTATTGTCATTCCTATAGTGTCTAAACATATCATAAGATTCGACATTGTTCAAGTCACGTACTTGAAGACATACATCATTGAGTATTGTCATTCCTTAGACATTCATTTTGCTCCATCATATATCTCATAATTAGTTGAGCTAGAATAAATTGGAAGTGTGCCTTTGATATTTATCAAATCAATCAGAACAAATGCCAATTCAATCATCATATGATTGGCTCTTTGGGCATACATACCAACAGGGACCTTATGACATAACTCTTATGTGTTGGATTTTGGAGTATGTACATTCTTGTAATGTCCCTAGTCGGATGTTATTGTGAAAGGTTGATAGAAAACAATGAAACATCAAGACTAGAGTGTGTGTTGGTTGAAAAAAGTGTCTCATTAGTCATGATATATGATATCAAACCAAGCACACATATACATGTTGGAGAACAATGTATCAGACAGGCCCGCCATGAGAATGACACATCAAACCATGACATGGTAGTTAGAATCATCTCTCATAGTCATTGTGGTGATTGTAATTCTTAGACCTGAAATCACTACACTCGTCGAATGTGATTGGGTACACTTTGACACCATCAAACGCAGTCCTAAGACATGGGCTGTTATAAAGGTGATGATCAGGTGGATTTGACACATGATATAGACTGTGAGTGAAAGATTTGGGATTTGTCCCTCCTAAGGGAGTATGACGTCCAGGCCACTTGATAAGCAAGACTGAGAAAGGAATGCACATGCACATGTGAATCAATATATAATATTGATGTCACACATATCTCAGTAAGTCTGCTCTAGTTCAAGAAATGTAAATGAACATTGAAAGGATGACAACTCCATGCCTTGAGTTTATTGAGGATATATATATATATATATATGTGTGTGTGTGTGTGTGAGTGTGTGTGTGTGGATCTAGGGTATCCAATTAAATGTGATAGATTATTATCATCACTAAGTCTTACATCCTTAATACCTTGGTTAATATCCAATTTGTGATTCGACATATGAGTCTACATTATTTCTAAACTTCCCTTAATGAATGGTTAATATATTACAACATATATCAACTAATATCAATTAGTAAAGATGAATGGGCAAGGTTGATTTATTATGAGATCCATCTTGGTCACATAAGACTAATTATGTCCATATTACATATATTTTTTGGTAACATTACACATTCCTCTGATTGAAGTCTTACATATATGTTTCAATATCATTCCTAACATCCTTGTTAGCATATTAGTGTGTGTACGCATAGTGTCATACAATTACCATCAAATATGTATTTATATATAGGTATCTAGGGTTTTAGATGTGCAAAATGGTGTTAAAAATATTTATATCATGCAATCACATCCCCATATATAACTTTACACAATAAATTAATATATATTATGCAACAAAGTTCACTATTGTGATTAGGATTGGAGTTCAAGTATTTCTACTTATTATCTATAATATCATTAGTATACATGTATATGATTCACGTTATGAACCTCAATATTATTATCAAGTCTAACATAATGTAATTATGTCACAATTTATATTTATTGTTCCAAGTCTTGCATGTAATTAACATCATAAAGGAATGTAACGAATTAGTAAATTGGTAGAACAAATAGAGAGGTGAAAAATGAGCACTAAATCAAGGAGTAAGATTAGATTACAGTGTTAACATGTGTACACGTATGGAATAGGATAGTTACCAGAATGCTTTTCTTGAGGGTCGTTTTCTAAGAGTGAATGTCAAAATAAAGAATCTTCAGAGAATGGTATCTTCTCAAAGAGAGCTTGCACCTTGGCAGAATCTATTAGTAGATGTGTAGTGCCTATAGGTGAGTTTTGATAACAATAATACTTCCTCGAAGATCCTGTTAGCCCCATGTTTGTGTCAGACTGAAGGGAGGATGAGAAGGGTGGATGGGCATGGGTACACTACGACAGCCTCAACAAGTGGTGGCATCGATGCCCGTTGCCAGGTGTCTGGTGCAAGGGATAGAAGGGGGTCACATAGCTGAGTGATAGAGACTACCCTGGGAGATGGTTGAAGACACGGTGGAAGGGTAGGGTTGCACCTACATGGAGTGACTGCATATGGGAGATGGCCTGATGTAGGTCGACTACATGATGTTGGGTGTTAAGAAGGGGAAGAGAGAAGAGGTTGATGAAGACGATGAGGGGAGAGGAGGAAAGGAAGGGTGTTGTTGTCGTCCACACGTATTCCACCCAGCTTGAGCATCGCACGGGTGAGAGATGCTAATGGGGGGATGTCGTCACATGTAAAAAGAACTAGTGACTTATTTCTTAAATGTAATTTCAATTGTATTAATATGTATTGAATTTGATTAATTCAATTAATTGAATGAGGGATTAATTGATACCCAAATGACTAGAAATTTGATACACAAAGTAGATAAATTATGAAGAACCAACTTTTAATGTTAGTTTAATCTTTAGTAAACATCTGATTTTTTATTTAATTATTTGCAAATTAAGTATACCATGATTTTTTTGTTGATTTGTTGCATTATTTTACATTTATTGAAATTGTTTTATCAATTACACTAATGATGTTTTTAGCTTAACAATTTGATGTCATCTATAATTAATTAGTGAACTTATGCCTTTAACATTGAATTGATGACTCGATTAATTAAATTGGTATTTAACATAATTTGTTATTTTTCATTATATTGACTTGGGTCCAATGACTCCTATTTAATCTAATTTAAGCCAAAGGATTTAATGCTCATATAATTAGGGGATGTGCAAAGGAAAGGAAAATTGTGCTATATGCCTAGATTCCAGTATGTTACACACATCATGTGGATGTTCTCCTAAACCTAGGTATAAAATGGTTCAAGTGGTGTCCCATCTTATCAAACATCCATACATTGATTCAACATACCATAAGAATTAACACTAAACCTTAGGTCTAGGTGAACCATCCACATTATGAGTTATAGAAGGTAGGTATAAGGTCTGATTTTGAAATGGGGGTAGCTTGATATTTAGATTAAATCATAGTCCATTGTTGCAAGATTTTTTTGAGCATATTAGATCCATTTAATGTAATAGATTCATATTTCCAAGCCATAGAAGCAGGAAGTAGAACATGTTTGGATGTAGATCTATAGCATGATGATTCTACTGATTTGCAGTCATTATTATACCATAGCAAACATTGGAATATGGTCTAGCAAGGTTCAATACCAACAATTAACATTTGCATCAAGAACATGTTAAGTGTCATAAGTAGGTCATATGTAAACCAAGAGAACATAAATGTGTTGTATTACATTTTGTATCACAAGACATTAGGAGGATGATTAGATGACCAACAAATAGTTTTTTTCATAGGGAACCACTTTTACATAACTAGGAGTTCAATCAAGTAGGTACTTAAACATCACAGTTTGGGACATAATAGTGTACAAAATTGGGTCCTTGAGCTATACTTGGAAAAGAGGCATAATTCATTAATTAAACATGGCACAAAGCATCTCTTGTCTTACTAATTTTAATATCAAAACATTAGATGATGACAATGTAGTCCAAAGTATTCAACTTTATCATATATGTACATAAATAAGACAAGTTTAGAGCAAGGATAATCATAGTGGTCCAAGACCGAAATCATAGAAAGAGTGAACCCAAATTACTTATTTATCGATTAGGAGAGAAATGGACCCATTATTGTCAAAAGTAAAGCATAGTTGACAATGCAAATGTCATGAATAATATAACATGACTTAACATGACTACATTTGGGAATCTAGTTGAAATATAAGTAAAACTAAGCTGTAAAATTATTTTTGTTGCATAGGTCTTGATTTTCTAATAAAAATCATATATCATATGATGCTTTGGGCCAAGGGAATCAAATGGTACGTTTTCTTTTAAAGAAAATACCGAAGAAGGGTCTTCTTGGACCTTTGGATCATGATCCAAAGGTTGAGAAGAGGCCACACAACTCCTTTTGATGGGGCAACTTCTAGATTTTTCCCCGCAGATAGAAATCACGGCCCAGAGGCTATGAATCCCTGCCAACGCGTAGTCTACAATTGCTTCTTACTGCCACAGGCGTTATCACACGGCTTCGGGTCGCCATCCACTATACATGAGGGACCTTGGTTGATGTTGGACTCATCTACCTGGAGCGCTAGCGAGTGGCGAGAGAGAGAGAGAGAGGGAGATAGCTCCCATTACTATACAATCTGATCCCTTGAGTGGCGATCTGAAAAATGTCTAATCATCGTCGTCATTGTGCCAAGACATGCGATGTGGGTGCTTCCCTCGGCGGTGCTCACGGCGGTGCTCAAGGCTAGGCTCACCGGAGAAAGGAGCACACTCCTACCCTAGAAATGAGCCAGAGGCAAAGGGAACAACATCTTGAAGCTATCGCCGACCCAAACATGGCTCACGATGGACCGCAGGCAGCACACCCAAAAGAAACAAATGGCGGTGCTGCCCTAGAGGTCAAGAGCAAAGGAAAAGGAAATCATGGGTATTTAGGTTGCGAAAACAAGAGGAAAATGTTGAAACGAGTTGGTGGAGGATATTTATAGTAAAAGGAAGTGGAAAATAGAGCTAAAGGTGGGAAGAAAGGGGTTGATTGGTTGAAGCTTAGGGGTGGTTGGTTGTACAACCCTTTGCACTGAAGGAGTGTACGGAGGAGGGGGGAGGTACGTTGGATCACAAGGGGCAATCTGCGGGCCAAGATCTAAGGGCCAGAAGTGTCTGAACAAAATCTACGGTCTAGAATTGTTGAGATCGACAAGGCAAGGGGGTGCCCCTCTCAATTGAGCTGCTCATCCTAGCCGTCCCAATAAGTGTAAAAACAAGGTAAATTGGTGGTAAAATGAAGATTAGAATTTGCAAACTTCAAAAGGGAATATCTTGGGATATGGTTGTCTGATTTAAGTGATTTTAGCATTGTTGGAAAGATAAAGAAAATATTTACAACTTGAGATACATTAGAGATTATATTAATGATATTTATTATATTCAAATTAATTTAATAGGTGATGACATGAAAAGGATTTGAAACTTTAGTCTAAAAGAAACTTGAGTGTCACCAAAAGATACATGCACATAAGACACATCAATCGCGCATCAAAACATCTTTAACCATGAAATTGAGGGCTAGGGTGAGGATTTAGTGCAAAAACGACGTGCACACACACACACACACAGATATATATATATATATATATATATATATATATATATATATATATATATATATATATATATATATATATATATATATATATATATATATATATATATATATATATATATATATATATATATATATATATATATATATATATATATATATATATATATATATATATATATATATATATATATATATATATATATATATGAGAAGAGAAAAAGTACAAGTTGTCACATCCTCCCCACCTTAAAAGAATTTTTGTCCCCAAAATTAAAGAGTTTCATCATTTAAGATTGAGTTTCATGTTCCACATCAAAATCATCAATAATGTATTGCCATCACTTTGAATATCAATATCATTCTAAAATGAGAAATTGAGCATGAACATCATAGCATAGTCACATAGATCATTGAATCGGTGATATCATTACATAAACCATAATTTTGGAGAGATCATTCCAGAGATCATGATTTTGGATAGATCGCCTTTTAGGGAAATCTAATAGAGTTCAAGAGTAAGGCATGAGTTTCATTCCCAAAATTTTGGGTTCTAGCTTCTACATTGGCCTAGTTGGGGTCCATGATTGAGATTTCATATTTCAATGATTCAAGACCAACATCGTATTTCAACATTGCGATTTCATGCTCAAAATCAATGGATGGTCCCACATGAGTCCACATGGAGCTCATCCCTAAGTCATAAATCAAGAAAATCATAATAGTGTCATTTCAATTTGAGATTTTGGGAGGATGAAAGTCATCAGTCACATATCGTGCATGATATCAAGATCCAAATTGGGTGATCATAGGAGTTAAGTCAAAATCATGATCAATAATCATGAGGCAACATTTCAATATTCAACATCAAGAGTCAAGTTTGGACATTAAAGTCATAGATCTAAACATTTTGAATCTAGGGTTTAGATTTCTATTTAGACCTTAGGGGTGATCATTCTATTGTATACAACAATAGAGCAACATTTTGATCTTCATTCAAACTTTTATGGTATCAACATCTAGTTCATTTTCATAATATTCATTCTTGATGAATGATCAAGGCCTAGGCCTTTCTAGGAACCTAACCACTAACTATAGTCACCGACATCATATTTCAAGATAGTCATTAAATAGAGATTTAAGATTCAGTATCAATAAGATTTGACTTATTAGAGACTTAGGTTAAGAAATCAAAAGGGGTTACCTTCTCGAACTCTAAATAATCAACAAGATGATAATTTAGAGGAGTCATCATAGGGATGTGACTTAGGTTAGGGAAGTCATGAGTCAACTACTGCCCTAATCTTACACATTAATCTACATCAGTCATGAGCCATTTTTGCATATCCAAATAGGGAGAGTATCAACTGGCCAATTGTAAATCACATGATCACGAGGCAAAAATCAAGATCATTAATAGGGCCACCAAATTTCAAGATTTTGTAGGGTAAAGGACATAATTTTATTCCCTTCCATTAAAGATCAAATTAAAGGCACATTTTGGAAATAAAGAAGTCAAATTGAAACTCTAGAGTTTGATCATAATAGGGATTGAGTGATATCCATGTCCATCATGTTTATTTAAAATTAAGCTTGCAAAGAAGCATAGAGGTTAACATGGAAATGCCTCTCATATCTAATTCGTCACATCATGATGTTAAGGTTCAAGGATGTAGTCATATCAAGGTAGGTATCATGCTACGTATCAATAGGGTGAGTTTTTCTAAGTTATATTTGAGGTTTGATCAAAATAGGGACATCATAGGTATAGTCAACATGGACCACATCAGGCATGATGTGTATAGCATATATTCCACCTTATTTCACCACACAAGGATTTACCTCAAACATATAAATCACTTAATTTTATCTTGAGTTTTCATAAACTTTACACATGTGTTCCTCACTTCAAAGAGTAGTTACTACATCAAATAGGGTCTCTAATTAAGGATTAGATGATGAAATTTCATCTAAATCAACTTTCATGATTTCAAGTAAATTTTAGTTTTCCCATGCATAAGCTACCTAAAGTCTAGAAACCATGTGACTAAAAGTCATGAGAGAAGAATAACATGATGAGATGAGAAGATTAACTAATCATCATATACTTTGGTATCCTAGGTTGATTCTTAAAGAAGAGATGATATACTAGAAGACTAAACTTTGAGGGAATGATTTTAGTCCTTCCTGGCTTCCTTAGAGGTGTTATGCCTTAAACATATGTAGAGGCCTATGTATATCGCTCTGATACCATTTTTCAAAGAGTTGTTTGTTACCCTATGTCCACACTCCTAATCTCTACATAGCCAAAGATGAGTGGACTAGGGACCCTGTCCCTAGAATGGGACATAGTTTCACACAAGCAATATATTTATAAAAGAAGTAACAACAAGATATAACAAGATACTAAAATGGGATAGATAAGAATGTACCCATTTCTATTTCAAGCATATCCCATTGGTGTTTCGTTTTAGAGGTAGATTCTTGAGTGCAACATATCTTCATTTGGAGCTAGAAAATTGATAAACAAAATATATCAATGTGATTGCATTAGGTAAGCTACGAAAAGACATGTACATATTTTAAGAGTAATACTATAACGTCCTAGGATTTAAGGCCTCATATATAATGATCGTAAAAGGAATGATTGAACTACCCATATCACCAAGGTGCACCTCCTTTTTAGGGAGCCCATCACTAAAGAACTCCATAGTTAAGCATGCCCAGCTTGGAGTAGTACTAGGATCGGTGACCAGTCAGGAAGTTGATCCTGGCTTGTGCGTGAATGAGGACAAAGTGTACAGTTAAGTCTAGTGGTGGTCTGTGGAGCCAGTCGTCATTTCTGATACTCTACTAGATCATAGGGGAATGGGCCAAGGCGTTTGAAATGGTATCACAACCAATTGCCTTCTAGTAGGTGGGGCCGACATGGGCCAATGACATGCCAGTATTTGATTCGTGCAATCCAGGCATGTTGGAAAGGGCTATCCATGGTGATGGAGCCACCCTTGTGCTGGTAACCATGGTTGGGAGCTGGGTGTACATGGCCATGTTGGGTCTGCACTGAAATGGGGAAATGTTATGAGGCCACATAGTTGAGCCTTGACGAGGACGTCAAGAGTCTAAGTCAGGGAGATTGTAACATCCATGATTTGAGGCCACAAATATATTGATCTTAAAAGGAATCACTGGACTATCCATATCGCCAAGGTGCACCTCCTTTTTAGGGAACCCATCACTAAAGAACTCCATAGTTAAGTGTGCTCAGATTGGAGTAGTAATAGGATGTGCGACTAGTTGGGAAGTTGATCCTGTCTTGTGCGTGAGTGACGCAAAAGTGCACAGTTTAGGCTAGTGGTGGTCTGTGGGGCCAATCGTCATTCCTGACACTCTACTAGAGCACAGGGCAATGGGCCCGGGTGTTACAAATACAAAATTTACTTGTCTAGAAGCATGATAATAAGAAAGAAGATGAAACAATGTGAGAACAATTAAGGATGTTTCTTTGCAAAAAAACATATTTTAAGTGTATTTCCATTATAGTTAACCGCATATTATGGCCATTGACCAACTTCCTCAAAGGAAGGGACGGTAGTGGTGCTAAACATTAGCCAAACCCATTTTATATGAAAGGGACCTCAAGACCTTAGTCAATGAGCTAACCCTATTTTCAACATGCGTTGTGCCCGCACCCCGAGAATACATGCATGTACAAAATGTTATGTATAATGGACAAGCTCAATTATGTTTGAGATTTATTCAACATATTTCAAGAAAAACAAACATACTAATCATAGGGAACAAATAGATCAATCAAGTAATTATCTAGAAAAGCATTCATAGAAGCATATATACAATCATGCTAATAACACACTAGACTCAAGAGATTAAGTGTACCTTAAGTGTAGATTACAAGTATTTTTCTAGACAAAGATTCCTAGATATGATCCAAACCAAGGGAACCTCGCAAGGAAAAGATATATCATGGTGTCTTAGTTCAAAGGGGTTTCATTAATGCAAACATGAAATATGTCATGTGGATGTTCTCATAAACCTAGGTATCAAATAGTTCAATTGGTGTCCCATCTCGTCATACATGCATACATTGACTCTACATAGTATAATCATTGACACTAAACCTTATGTCTAGGTGAACCATCCACATTATGAGTACTATAAGACATGGATAAGGTCTTATTTAGGAATAGCATTAGCATGATATTTAGATTACATTGTAGTCCATTCATGCAAGATCATTTTGAGCACATTAGATACATTTCATGCAAAAGAGTCATATTTCGAAGTCATAAAAGCATTAAGTAGAACATGTTAGGATGTAGAGCTATAGCATGATGATTATATTGATTTTAAGTCATTATGATAATATATCTAACATTGAAGTATGTTCTAGCAAGGTTCAAGCCTAGAAATTAGCATTTGTATTAAGAACATGTTAAGTGTCATAAGTAGGTCATATTTAAAAAAGAGCACATGAGTTTGTTGCATTGCATTTTGTATCACAAGATATTAGGGGGACTTATTAGAGGGTTAACATATACTTTTTGTCATAGAGAAAAACTTCTGCATAACAATCAGGAGTTCAATTATGTAGGTAATTAAATATCATATTTTGGGACAAAATAGTGTGCAAAACTGGGTCCTTGAGCTACACTTGTCAAATAGGTAGAAGATATCAATCAAAAAGGGTCCTTGAGCTACATGATCCAAAGGTTGAGGATTGGCCACACAAATCCCTTTGATGGGGCACCCTCCAGATTTGGGCTTGCAGCTAGCAATTAGGGCCCAATGGCTAAGATCCCCTGCCAACCCGTGGTCCATGATCACTTCTTTCCACCACTGACATTAGCATGCAGCACTGGGTCACCATCTTCCGTACGTGAGGGAGGTCGGTTGACACTAGACTCATCTAGCTAGTGCACGACTAAGGGGTGAGAGAGAGGGATGTGTCTCCCATGACTATGTGGTCTGAGCCATTGATTGGCGATTCGTCAGACTTTTGATTGCCCTCCTCGCTGCACCAAGCCACATGAGGTGGGTGTTTCCCTTGGTGGTTCTCGTAGCAATGCTCGAGGTTGGGCTCACCGAAGAAAGACGGAGGGGGAGAAAGGAACACGCCCCGACCCTAGAAATGAGCCGACAAAAAAGGGTACAACATCACAAAGTTATCATTGGCCTAAACACGGCCCATGCTGGACCAAGGGCAGCGCGCCTAGAAGCAACAAGTGGCGACGCCACCCTAGAGGTCATGAGAAAAGGATAAGGAAATTAAGGGTACTATGGTTGCAAGAATGAGAGAAAAAAAGAATGAAACAAGTTGGCAGAGGTGCTTTTTAGGCAAAGGAAGTTGCAATTGGAGATAAAGGTGGAAGAAAAGGGGTTGATTGGTCAGCGTTTAGGGGTAGTTGGTTGTGCAAATCCCTTTGCACTAGAGGAGAGTGCATAGGAGGGTGAAGGTACATCATCCATTGTATCGAGGTTCAATCCATGGCCCAAGATCCAAGGGCTAGAAGTGGCCAAATGAAATCCAAGCTCGTGAAACACTGAGCTGGACACGCCAAGGGGGCGCCCCTCTTAATTTGGTCGCACGTCCAAGCCATCCCAATAAGGGTAAGAAACAAGGTAAATTGGTGGAAAATGAGGATTAAAATTTGCAAACATCAAATGGGTATATCTTGGGCTATGATTGTTAGATTTAAGTATTTTTGCTTTGTTGGAAAGATAAAGAGAATCTCTACAACTTGAGATGCATTAGAAATTATATTGGTGACATTTATTAGATTCAAACTAATTTTTAAGGTGAGATGACCTGATAGGATTTGAATCTTTGGTCTAAAAGAAATTTGTGTGTCACCACAAGATACATGCACATACAACACGTCAATTGAGCATCATAACAACTTTAGGCATAAAATTGAGGGCTACGGTGAGGATTTGGAGCAAGGATTAAGTACACATATATATAAGAGGAGAGAAAAAGTATAGGTTGTCACACACACAACCTTGTATATGCTTCTTATATCCTAAATTTGCTAACAGAAACCATCTTAAATGCTTGTTTCTCATCTATTGGTGATTCATAATTTTTCCTTCTCTATTATGATTCTTTGACCTTGTTTTGTACATAAGTGACACAAACCTTGAAACAAAAATACAAAACAAATGGAATAACAAAATGACATGAAACTTGAACTACACCTCCATGATGTACCCTAAAGCAGTATAAGACCATTAAACATGAAATTGACCCACCTAGAACCTAACGTCTATGAAACCCTAAAATGGAACTTGTTGGCTAAATGGACATCTATAAATCCCTTTGTTTTGATTATGACAAACATTTCATTCTTACTAATCTAACGAGCTACTTGAGTGTGCAGGATGACAAAGCAACAAGGGAAAATCTACAAGCTTACATATTTATATTTTCATGCAATGTAATCACTGATGTAAAAACTTGTACAAAAATATAATGTACAAGTACTTAGAATTGCATGTAAATCAAGCGTTAGATTCTCCCTAGCTAAACACCACAGTTAGACAAGTCATCCCATTCAAATAGGATTACTTATGCACACTTACACACATAATTAGTGCCTAAATTGAAACCTTGAAACAGGATCAATCTCGGTCGACAAACTCCTCGACCGAGACACTCTCGGTCGACAATCTTCTCGACTGAGAAAGATCCAAAGTAGCCGTTAGACACAACAGACAAGTTAGTTGGCAGTTGATGAAAGACGTTGCAAATCACTTGTTCCAGAGAGCCTGTCGGTCGACAAAAGTTCGACCGAGTAGGTGTCTCGGTCGACCATTTGTCGACCGAGATGGTCTCTGACAGCAACTACAGAATTAATTAATTAGCCGTTGTTAAAGCAACAACTTTGTACCTAACGGCTAGTTAAGCACTTAGAAATCCCTAGAAGTTGTCTAGAATGTCCTTAAGCTTCCTTAGGCCATTCCTATAAATAGGACAAGCCATAGGACACCTAAACTCACTTGTTTACACTTGCTACACTTGAGAAAATACTTGAGCATACTTGAGCAATCTGTTGCAAGCAAATTGAGCACTGTGATCATTAGCCTACTTTCTCCTTAGCTCAAATTCGTGTCCTATAGGCTAGAATCTCCTACCCACAACAATCACAAGTTCACACATTTGGTTAGGAGATCTATACGCTTGATCTAGGCATATCAAGCCTTGGGCTTTAAAGGATAAGTTTTAATTTCCTTTTTCTTTCTTATTCCCTATTACTGTTTGTACTCTCCTTGCTACTCCTAGGTTGAAGGCTGCGGATTGGAGAGGGTGAAGATCTTCTTGGCAAAGAAGGAGACTTTGAGCTACTTCAGAAGGCTGGTGCAACGGGAGGTTACTTCTAGAGAGGAAGGCTACTTCAAGGGGGAGCTTGGAGTTACTTCAAGAAGGCTACCTCAGGGTTGGTGCACCTACTTCAAGTGAAGGTTGTTCAAAGGGTGTGGTTGAAAGTATTGTATTTTGTATAAATCCTCGAGAGGTAATAAAATAAATACTTTCAAATCCCTGTTGGGTAAGCAACCGGGTAGTGGACTGACAACTATAGTATTTGCTATAGTTGGAACCACTCTAAACGCCTGTCTCCTTCTTTTAATCTCAATTTTGGTTGTTTGAGTTAAATAATTATTAAAATCACTATAAAACTCTATTCAACCCCCCTCTAGTAGTTTTCAGTTGGTATCAGAGCGAGGCTTCAAGGAACCCTAACAAGGTCTTGAAGAAATGGGTGATGGAGTGCTCAACAACCTCAACATTGAAGGGACACTTGTTGCTAGGCCTCCAGCGTTCGATGGAACAAACTACCAATATTGGAAGAGAAGAATGCAATTCTACTTCCAAGGAATCAACTGGGATCTATGGAGAATGGTGTCTACTCCATATATGCTCCCTCAAAATGAATTTGCGGAATGGGATGCAAACACGGTAAAGCTGGCCCAAATGAATGCAAAAGCTGTAAGTATCTTATATTGTTCTATTTCGGTAGGAGAATTCAATAGAATATCAAATTGTGATACAGCTTATGATATTTGGCATAGACTGTCCATAACCTATGAGGGTACAGTCCAAGTCAAAAATTCCAAAATTAGCTTGCTTAAAATGAAGCTTGAACATTTTCGTATGGATCCAAATGAATCTATTAGTGAAATGTTTTCAAAATTCTCTACCATTGTTAATGGTTTAAGTGCCTTAGGAAAACCTGTCGTTCAGGAAGATCAGGTATCAAAAATCCTTCGATCACTTCCTCCAAAATACAAGCCAAAGGTGACATCCATTGAAGAAGCAAACGACCTCACTCGACTCAAAATGGAGCAACTCATCGGCAATTTAGAAGCTCATGAGGCAGATCTAGAAGAGGAAGAAAGAAGAGAACGTGAACGTCAAAGTGGGAAGAAGAAGGATGTGGCTCTCAAAGCTTCAAAAGTCGTCACACAAGAAAGTGAGGAGTCAAGCGAAGAAGAAGGAGAAGAAGCCTTGATCGTCAACGGTAAGAAATATAAAATGTTTAAATCTAACAAAATTTCTAGTTCTTCTACCCCTCCCAGATGCTTTGAATGTGGGAAGAAAGGGCATTTCAAAAATGAATGTCCCAAAGCAAAGAAGGGAAAGAAAAGCTCACACAAGAAGAAAGGAGAAAAAGCCTATAAAGCTGCATGGGATGAGTCAAGTGAGAGTGAAAGCGGAGAAGAGGTGGAATGTCTAATGGCAAGAGAAGAAAATGAAGACTCTCAGGAGGTAAGCCTAATTGATCTTCCTAAAGAAGAGTTAGTTACTAATTTACAAGAAACTCATGATAAATATATTGATGCCAAGAAGAAACTAAAAAAGGCTATAAAATCGAATGATGAGCTCATTGCCAAATTAGATAAACTTTCTTCTGAAAAGAACAACACTGATCTTGAGAATTTATCTTTAAAAACATCTTTAGATGATTATACTAGAAAGCTACTCACTTTAGAAACAAATGTTGATCTTCTTTCTAAAGAAAAGACTGAATTATTAGCTAAACTACAAGATTTTCAAACTCAGCCTATTTTGTGTAACCATTCGGACTATGATAATCTTGTAAAGGAAAAGGACTCATTGTTTTCTGATTTAGATCAAGCAAGAAAAGATCTACACAAGAAAATAAATGACATTGCTATGTTGCAAAGAGAACTTTATGAGTTTAGAAGAAAAGATATACTCGATAACATACTAAGAGTTGGCACTGTTTTCAATGGAAGAAAAGGTTTGGGATATGCTCCAAAGAAAAATCAACCCAAAAGAACTCAAACTAGGTTTGTACCTAAGAACACAATGGCTAGAAAGAGAAATGAAGTTGATTCTATTACTTGCCATTTCTGCTTACGTCTTGGACACTATTCCTTTTCATGCCCCTACAAGACTAAGGAGTCCGACTTAGTTTGGATCCCAAAACCCCAAACTTAGTAAAGTGGAATGTAGTTGAGATATGACCAAATGCTTTATTTTGCTATTTATATTGTCTTATCTCAACTAAAAGGTGGCATGCATATTGTTATTATTTTTCTGCATTGTTGTTCTGAAATAGAAACCTTATCGGTCGAAGTATTGTCGACCGAGCTTTGGATCGGTCGAAGTATTGTCGACCGACTGGATGTCTTTAACAAATAAAAATTTACAGCACCTATTTCGGTCGAAAATTGGTCAACCGAGAAAAATTTCTGTGTTTCTTTGCTTGTAATACAGTAACCTTCTCGATCAACAAATTGTCGACCGAGACAGATATCGGTCAAACAATTGTCGACCGACTGGTTTTCTGTATCAGAACTTTTATACAAGTATGTACTTAAAAAGTTTCTAACCATATCAGACCATCACATGGGTACCAAAATCCACATTTTAATGCAGGAATGGGTAGTTGACAGTGGATGCTCCAAACATATGACCGGGAACAAGGATGCATTTCAAACTTTTGAAGAAAAGAAAAGTGGAACGGTCACCTTTGGAGACAATGGTAAGGGCAAAATCGTTGGAATAGGTAATGTTGGAACAAACCTCGAAATTAAGAATGTTCTACTTGTTGATGGTTTGCATCATAATTTGATAAGTGTAAGTCAATTATGTGATAGTGGTTATGATGTGCTGTTTAACAAAACCTGCTGCAAGTTATTGATAGAAAACACTACAAATGTTGTTTATGAAGGAAATAGAGTTGGAAATCTTTATATTCTTAAACCTAACTCTATGAAATCAGTAGTAGGAAAATGCTTGCTTGCAAATGAAAACACCTTACAACTATGGCATAAAAAGCTGGGACATGCTAGTTCACATGTTATTAAAAAGTTAGTGAAATATGATCTTGTTCGTGGATTACCTACTTTGTCTTTTGATCAAGTGGAAAACTGTGAACCATGCACAATGGGAAAGCAAACTAAAACATCTTTCAAATCAAAACATGTACTTAGCACCAGTAGATCATTAGAATTAATTCATATGGATTTATTTGGACCAATGAGGACACAATCAATCGGTGGTAAGAGATACTGTTTTGTTATTGTTGATGATTATAGTAGATATACATGGGTACATTTTATTGCAACTAAAGATGATACTATTCATGTTTTTATGCAATTTTGTTCCAAGATTGAAAATCTCTTACAAAATAAAATATGTACTATTAGAAGTGATCATGGTGGGGAATTTGAAAATCATACATTTGAAGAGTTTTGTACATCTCAAGGATACACTCATAATTTTTCTGCTCCACGCACCCCACAGCAAAATGGTATAGTTGAAAGGAAAAATCGATCACTACAAGAAATGGCTAGAACTATGATGCTTGAACATAACACACCCAAAACCTTTTGGGCTGAAGCTGTAAACACTGCATGCTATGTGCTAAATAGAGTAACTGTTCACTCTCATTTAAAGAAAACCCCATATGAACTAATACATTCTAAGAAACCTAGAGTTGACTATTTTCATACCTTTGGCTCCACATGTTATATCTTAAATACCAAAGACGATAGAGATAAGTTTGACTCAAAATCACAGAAAGCATTCTTGTTGGGATATTCCACTTCTAGCAAAGCTTTTAGAGTATATAACACTATATCTAGAAAAGTTGAGGAATCTATTCATGTTTCTTTTCATGAAGAATCCCCATCTTAAAATCTAGAAATCATAGATCTCACTAATCAATTAGAAAATTTAAACATACCAAACGATAGTGAGAAAGGTGCTACAAATAATCACCAAACTGAACCACAACCTACAGCTAGACTTATTAAAGATCATCCTCAAGAATTAATTATTGGAGATCCTAATGATAAAGTCAAAACTCGTTCTTCCTTTAAAGATGTTGCAAACATGGCTTTTGTTTCTATCATTGAACCTAAAAAGATATCTGAAGCTCTGAAAGATGACTATTGGATAATAGCCATGCAAGAAGAATTAAATCAATTCACTAAAAATGATGTATGGGATTTAGTTCCTAAACCACAAGATAAAACCATAATAGGAACTAAATGGGTTTTTAGGAACAAGCTAAATGAGTTAGGAGAAATAATAAGAAATAAAGCTCGGTTAGTAGCACAAGGATATAATCAACAAGAAGGAATAGATTTTGATGAAACATATGCACCCGTAGCTAGACTTGAAGCCATTAGAATGTTACTAGCTATTGCTGCCCATAAAAACATCAAACTCTATCAAATGGATGTCAAAAGTGCTTTTCTAAATGGCATCATTCAAGAAGAAGTTTATGTTGCCCAACCACCTGGTTTTGAAATTCCAGAAAAAGGTGACTATGTTTATAAACTTAAGAAAGCACTTTATGGTTTAAAACAAGCACCTAGAAATTGGTATGAAAGGCTCAAAACATATCTTTTTGATAATGGTTTTTCTATTGGAAATTCAGATTCTACTTTATTTTTCAAAACATATACATCTGATTTCCTAGTTGTGCAAATATATGTTGATGACATTATTTTTGGAGCTTCCAATGATTCATTGTGCACACAATTTAGTGATATTATGCAAAAAGAATTTGAAATGAGCCTCATGGGTGAACTAACTTTCTTTCTTGGTTTTCAAATTAAGCAAACATCTGCCGGAATATTCATAAGACAAGAAAAATATACTAAAGAACTCTTAAAACGTTTTGGGATGGATCAATGCAAACATGCTACTACTCCTATGGCTACTTCTGTCAAAATTGATAAGGATGAAAATGGGGAACCTATTGATGATTCCTTATATAGAGCCATGATTGGTAGTTTGCTTTACTTAACGGCTTCTAGACCGGACATTATGTTTTCTGTTGGTCTTTGTGCTCGATTTCAATCACAACCTATGCATTCTCATTTTTTAGTAGTTAAACGAATTCTTCGTTACCTAGCCGGTACTACTTGCTTTGGTTTATGGTATCCCAAAGGACAATCTTTGGATTTCAAAGCTTATACTGATGCGGATTATGCTGGTTGTCGACTTGATCGCAAGAGTACTAGTGGTGGCTGTTTCTTATTAGGGAGATCTCTAGTATCTTGGTTTAGTAAGAAACAAAATACGGTTGCCCTATCTACAACTGAAGCTGAATATATGGCAGCTGGGTCTTGTTGTGCTCAAGTGCTTTATATGCAACAAGTGTTAAGCAATTATGGTTTTAATCTTTCATCTACGCCTATTTTTTGTGACAACACAAGCGCCATAAACTTAGCACAAAATCCTATTTTACACAGCCGAGCTAAACATATTGAAATCCGTCATCATTTTTTAAGGGATCACATCTCCAAAAATCATGTGTCCCTTCATCATGTTGATACGGAAGATGAATTGGCTGATATTTTTACAAAACCGCTTCCACTAGATCAATTTAACAACATTAGGAAGAAATTGCTTATCACTCCTTTGGAGGATGTTTTCTTTGATATTTGTGCTACTTAAACACAAGCTCTTGGTTTTTAAATGGACATCTTTTTCATTCGATTTGATGGGATATCTAATTAAGGGGGAGTTTTTTTTATTCTTAACGGTTATCTTTTTGAAATGACAAAGGGGGAGAGATAAATATAAAACTAAAATTTAGTAATTATGTAAAACTCAATTAATGAGTTTCATAAATAAACTCTTGGCTTTACATTGAAAGTTGCTATATTCCCAAATGATCTGGTTTCATGTTCCATAATTCATGGGGAATAATAAGCACACATTTTATACACAAGAGAAAAAGCTACAAAAGGTAATCTAAAGGTATGAAACTCATATGTTTTATATTTCCTTTATTTATATTTTGGAAATGTTTGTCATCTTCAAAAAGGGGGAGATTGTTGGCTAAATGGACATCTATAAATCCCTTTGTTTTGATTATGACAAACATTTCATTCTTACTAATCTAACGAGCTACTTGAGTGTGCAGGATGACAAAGCAACAAGGGAAAATCTACAAGCTTACATATTTATATTTTCATGCAATGTAATCACTGTTGTAAAAACTTGTACAAAAATATAATGTATAAGTACTTAGAATTGCATGTAAATCAAGCGTTAGATTCTCCCTAGCTAAACACCACAGTTAGACAAGTCATCCCATTCAAATAGGATTACTTATGCACACTTACACACATAATTAGTGCCTAAATTGAAACCTTGAACAGGATCAATCTCGGTCGACAAACTCCTCGACCGAGACACTCTCGGTCGACAATCTTCTCGACCGAGAAAGATCCAAAGTAGCCGTTAGACACAACAGACAAGTTAGTTGGCAGTTGATGAAAGACGTTGCAAATCACTTGTTCCAGAGAGCCTGTCAGTCGACAAAAGTTCGACCGAGTAGGTGTCTCGGTCGACCATTTGTCGACCGAGATGGTCTCTGACAGCAACTGCAGAATTAATTAATTAGCCGTTGTTAAAGCAACAACTTTGTACCTAACAGCTAGTTAAGCACTTAGAAACCCCTAGAAGTTGTCTAGAATGTCCTTAAGCTTCCTTAGGCCATTCCTATAAATAGGACAAGCCATAGGACACCTAAACTCACTTGTTTACACTTGCTACACTTGAGAAAATACTTGAGCATACTTGAGCAATCTGTTGCAAGCAAATTGAGCACTGTGATCATTAGCCTACTTTCTCCTTAGCTCAAATTCGTGTCCTATAGGCTAGAATCTCCTACCCACAGCAATCACAAGTTCACACATTTGGTTAGGAGATCTATACGCTTGATCTAGGCATATCAAGCCTTGGGCTTTAAAGGATAAGTTGTAATTTCCTTTTTCTTTCTTATTCCCTATTACTGTTTGTACTCTCCTTGCTACTCCTAGGTTGGAGGCTGCGGATTGGAGAGGGTGAAGATCTTCTTGGCAAAGAAGGAGACTTTGAGCTACTTCAGAAGGCTGGTGCAACGGGAGGTTACTTCTAGAGAGGAAGGCTACTTCAAGGGGGAGCTTGGAGTTACTTCAAGAAGGCTACCTCAGGGTTGGTGCACCTACTTCAAGTGAAGGTTGTTCAAAGGGTGTGGTTGAAAGTATTGTATTTTGTATAAATCCTTGAGAGGTAATAAAATAAATACTTTCAAATCCCGGTTGGGTAAGCAACCGGGTAGTGGACTGACAACTATAGTATTTGCTATAGTTGGAACCACTCTAAACGCCTGTCTCCTTCTTTTAATCTCAATTTTGGTTGTTTGAGTTAAATAATTATTAAAATCACTATAAAACTCTATTCACCCCCCTCTAGTAGTTTTCAGAACTAATTAGGGTGATGAGAATAAGTACATGTATGCATTCTTTTTGTTAATCAGGTAGTTGCTTGTGATCTAGATGGTCAAGGAAAGGTTATGAAATTTATGGATTAGGTATAAGATTTAAAAATTATATGACAATTACTTTCTTAAACTATGATACATTCTTGTTTACTTGATCAAATATTGCCATGTCTTATTCCAGTATTATACTTGATGTTTTTAGCATTGTCATTATTTTACAATTTGCAAACATAATATAGATACCATTATGCAAACCTTGTGAAACTACCTATAGTTTTGGGGTAAAGACATAAGGATGAGGATCCTTCTTGAGTTGTCAAGATAGGGCAGACCTTGTGATAAAAAAGGTGGGCTCTTTGAGATGTCCTTGATGTCCCTTAGGAATAGTGTAACATCCCAAGTTTTCTTGGCTAATTTAGGCCATAAAATGTGGTTAAATGAATATGGTTGAGGTACTTAATGCAAAAAGATTATGAAATGAAATTTCTTTAAGGATAATAAAGTGAGAAGAATAAAATAAGACTCAAAATATGTTTTTCTCATCCATGTATGCAGTATGTATTGCAATTAAATTAATTTGATGAAAACTAGTTTCATTTTCCCCTTTTCTCTCTACTATTCTTGGAAATGTTTTAAAAGAAATAAAAGATAAAGAAAAAAAACCTAAAATTCAAAGACAACATAACTAGTGAGTGGTTAATAATTATTATCTCATTTTTTACTCAAAGAAAGAAATTAAGGGAAAAGCATATCACATTACACCTTTTAACGCATTAAAACCAAGTAAAATGACATATATGATGGGTAAAACAAGTGCAAAATAGAAATTGAAGTGTATGGGAATAATCTAGACTCCTTATTGGGCATGTTGTCCAAATTTTGTAGCATTTCAGTTTAGTTTGAGCCCTCAAATCAATTAAGAAAGTTTGTATATAGTTTGACTAAGGATTAAATGCCAATTACATTTAATGCACGAAATAAACAAAAGTTTCAAATTTTAGTCATTGTCATGTATCTTCCTTCTTAGTTTTTCTTCTTGCTTATCTTTTACTCCGTCCAATTAAGATCTGGCAGTTATATTCTCAACTTCTTCCTTTGATGATTTCACAAAACTGCAATATGACAATTGTATATTTCTATTACGACCGTTTCTTCTCCATCTCGCCACCTTTTCATGAGTTTCCTCCTTCTCCTTTCATTTTAAATTCAAAAAAATCAATTAAGGAAAAAATGTATCACATTACACCTTTTCATGCATTAAAACCAAGCAAAATGACATATATGGAAATTATGGGTAAATCATGTGCAAAATAGTAATCTAAGTGTATTGGAAGAATCTAGACTCCTTATTAGGCATGTGGTCCAAATTTAGTAGCATTTTGGTTTAGTTTGGACCCTCAAATCAATTAAGCAAGTTTTAATATAGTTTGACTAAGGATTTAATGCCAAATACATTTAATGCACGAAATAGCCTATAGTTCTGAATTTCAGCCATTGTCACGCGTATGCCTTCACAATTTTTCTTCTCACACACCTTTTCCTCCGTTCGATTGAGATCTAGTGGTTATATCATCATTTCCTTCCTCTGATGATTTCACAAAGTTGTAACCCCTCAGTTGTGTATTTCTCTTGCAACTGTTTCTTCCTCATCTTAACTCCTTTTCATAAGTTCCCTTCTCCAAAAAATTCACGAGAATGCCCTAAACCTAATGAGTCCTGTTTGACCCCTCTTGTGCTCTATATTAAAAGCACCCAATATCTAGATCTGATTTATCTCCGCAAGGAGATCTCCACCACCATCACAACAACACAAACCCATATTTTCATGTGCCGAAAGAACCACCAGACCCTAGGCTTTTCTCCTCAACCTCCATTTCATTTCCTATGCCCCCAATTTCTCTAACCTACTTGATATAGTTCTTCCGGGATCTTGGCTTCAACATATCCACAAACAGCTTTCGCTGTGAAATTAATGCAGTAGGAAGCATGTAGGGTGATCCCTCTTCTTCTTCATACTATCTATTTTCTTTGCTTTATCCCAAAACATCATGCCCTATAGGACATGTTGTAGGAGCTCACTGATGCTCATCGTCCTGGCACTTCAGTGCCTCTCCAACCATGAAAACTCCTCTGTTGGATTCGCCACACCACCGCATGTGTTTTACCATTCCTTGTTGGCACTTTGCCACCTGGTCCTTTCATTTTCAAACCTCCCGGCCTTCCACTATTTTTGGACATGGAGGAGACAAGATGTTGAACTCCTTATCACCACTAGACATGTTTTGGGGGTCGTTGGGACTGGAAAGGGTTAGAGAATCAACTCTGATAGTTTCCTAGTTCAGATGTGGGCATTACCCCGAGAAGTGGTCAAAGCTTTGATCTCCAAGTTCTACTGAGATCCATGGCCTGAAGCAAGAACAAACTGAGTCAGAAAATGACCTTGGTGTTCTTGTCATGCCAAAAAGTGATGTTGTCCACAAGGGTATTATGGATATTTAACACGCGTTATGATTCATCATCCCCGAGTTATTTGTCATGATGAAATTATGAGTTTTCCCTGACACATTTGATTTTATGTCACGTTCGTCTTTGTTTTACAGTCTTTTCACTAGTTATTTACATTTGATTTAATTCTGACGCAAATCTATTTCACACTATAGTTTCCTGACTTCTGATTGGTCCATAATGCAAAATTTAGAACCTTTGCATATCAACCTCAAAAAAATATGTAAAAATATATTTAGAGAGCTCTTCTTATTTTCTATCAATTTGACTTCTTTTGAAATGTTGTTTTCCACTTTCAAATCCTTCAATAATTTATTGAATGAAACTAGGGATTCAAGACTATGAATTTATATACCCCTTATGATTTTAATCAAGTGACAAGTGACTAGATACTCAATCAATTCAGAGGACTTGACCCTAAGGTGGTCTACCCTAGGTAAGTTGGCCATTCATTTTTTCCACAAGTACTTTGGTTTATTGATTATTATTTATTATTATGCATCTTAGATGTTTTCATGAATTATGAATACTTTCTCAAGTAGACATCCTGTATATTTATCATTGTCAGATTGGTTGATTATGTATAGTCTATTGTAAAACCCTAATTACTATTATGATTAAGATTAATGAATCAAGGTCAACAAGGGGAAATCCCATTATGGTTTATCAGGGATAAATCCCATTAAGACATTAGGAGGGAGAAATCCCATCATGGCATTAAGAGGGAGAAATTCCATCATTGGAAATTCCAATGATCAAGTTGATGCTAATGTTAATTTCAATGTTAAGAAAATTGGAATTGAAAGAGTTTTTATAAGCTTCTCGAATCGTGTACCTCAACAAGTCATCAAGAGCTTTCCTAGCATCAAGGGCTTTCCTAGATATCATGTGTTGTTAAGTAGAGGTCATAGAGAGATGCATATATTTACTGCTCAATTCTTCACATTATTAATTACTCACGATGCTTAAGTTAATCCATGTTCATGTTTGAGACAAGTTATTTCAAATCAAGTTACTCATGTCAATTTATTATTATTTTATATATTATTTTATATCATATAAAGTTCCAAATACCACTTATTGATGTGATGTTTGTTTTCACAAACTTTGTAGCAAGTGAAGGTTAAAAAGGACAACCATGGACTAAGAGATCTTAGCGTGGTGGGGTGTCATTTACCAAGTTGATCCAGAGTTTATATATCATTCACGTTATGCTTAGTCATGTTACTAATTAAATTAAATTTCATATATGAACATGATTTAGTTTACTTTTGCCAAGAACTATGTGTGAATCAGTTTTAAATCAAAGCAAAGTGTTTCATTTATATTAATTACATGATCACCATATTGTGACACCCCAATTGAGTAAAAATGCTTCCTCTCATGTGATATGAAAAGTGGGGTGTTACATTATGGTATCAGAGAAATTATGGTAAATGTCCACTAGGGAAACATAATTCTCATAATCACCCTAGAATGGAGATACGAGGTTAGGTATAGGAAAGTATTCTCAAGGAAAGATACTATGACCTCGAATGATTAGAGTTTTCACCTTAGAAAAGATAGAGATGTCAAAGATAGATGTTTACCTAGTTAGATTTCAATTATCAACCTAACCCTAGCCAATGGTATAACCCTTCAATTCTAAAAGGTTATGGCCATCCAATTCAGAATTGAAGAGGGATATCATAAGCATTAGACTTTTGAGGCTTTTCTCCTTTCTTACTAGTGCATGTGGTATGAGACACATGTATTAGTAGGTTAGTGAGAGGTAGCATGACAAGATCCAACATCTCTGGTATCTTCCTGATCACCACATATCTAGAGATTTAGGAGGTACCTTGTTATAACCTGGGTTTTCACATATGTTTATGTAATTTAAATGCAGTAATTTCAATAGAATGAACATATTATAAATTTGTGTGCTTTGTATTAAATGAACGGTATTTTCTCTAAATTTGTTGGTTTAAACTATTTTTGCTAATCAAATAGTGGACATAAGGAAAAGGGATGAGAAGAAATCAATTAATAAGCAAACAAGAAAAGGAAAATAAATAATAACTATGTGTACTGGATAGAATTGTGAAGAATTCTATAGAAAGTGGCATGGATGGTCACTTTTAATTAGTTTTCTTTGAACATGGTTTCTAATAGAAAGAATAGCCAAAATAAAGAAAATAGCGAAGAAAGAAAGAGAAAAGGATTAGTTTTGATGCCATAAATGCATCATATTGGAGGGAGACTTGCACATGAATAAAAGTCCCTTTTTGTTTTGAGTATTGGTCTCAAACCTTTCCTATAGCTAGATAAATTCATTCTAGACTTTTCTTTAAAGTTTGGGATTCAAAGGATTTTCCAATGAGAGAGGAACAAAGAATAATCTACGAGTTATCCTAAATAGACCCAACATGTATCATATGTTTATAGGCTCTCCATAATAGAATTTCTCAATACTGTAGTATCCTTTTGATGGAGTTTTGGTACTAAGAAACAAGTGCTTAACTGTAGAAAGTAATTAATATTATCTACCATAAGTAAATATCAAATTTTGGATCGGCAATGGTTAAATAACCTGCTTAAACCCTTTCCCCATGAAACCATCCCATTACTGTGTGTGCAAAAGGGAGGAAGTGAACCCTAGATCTACTACACATCTCTCTCTCCTTGTTCATCATTCTCCTCCAAACCCTAGAAGTTATGTAGGCTGGCTATATAAGGAAATGTCACGGGAACACCGCCCTTCAACTGAGACCCTACCCTTCTGCATGGTAACAGTCATAGAGTGTTGTGGCATGAACACCGCTGTTGCACCTGAGGGTGGGCTCTAAGGTGGTTGAGATCATGCACCACCATGGCCCCATGTATGGTGCACGCTGGCGCTTAGGATGGAGACGAGAAGAGAAGTCCTGAGGGTAGTTGGAGGTGCAAGATGATCTCTTGGCCATTGCAACTCACCGCAGGCCACAAACCGTAGAGCATCCACCCTCACCAGCGATCTGAGATACTCTAATCCCTACACTTATGACGGGATCCTTCTTCTTCTTCTGGCTACCAATCACCATAGCTGTAGAGTCCTACATGAGGGCTCAACGTCAGCCTCTGCTGGGAGTAAATGGAGTTGTGATGCCACAAGAAGGGGGTGATCCACAAAGAATTGGCATTGTGGTAGACTTGGAGGGCAATCAGGAATCATCATGCTCTATCATGTGTGCTACAGAAGCAACCACATCGTACGGAGATGACAAGTTGGGAACTGGCAACTCAGAGATTTCTTGTGTATGTGGCTAGGAAGTAGACGAGCTGGGTCAAAATAATTGAAGTGCATGTGGACCGGTCCAATATAATTGGGTTGTAGCTTCTCTTAGCCACATGGTTGCTGGACTCAGTGTGTGTGGGACAATGAGTGGCAACCATGCTTCCCTTTTACTAGGTAATTCTTTTGATAATATCAAAAATATTTTTAAAATCATACAAAATGCTAAGTTTATTCTAATAAAGCTAACCTATATATGATTGATCAAGAATGCAAATAAAATAGTTTTTAAATCTAATTATGCTTCAAATTTCATAAGTAGTGATAAACATGTGTTAAAGTGGTGTTTAATGCACAAAACCCTAGTTTTGATCATGATTCTTTAAGATGCAAGTTAATAATATGGAATATAAGGGTAATTTAACATGTTCATATTCATAATGATGTAGAACTACAATGTCTACGGTAGATAGCCATGTATATGAATATTTAGTGTTAAAGATCCTAACATTCTACATTGTTCTTAATGAAGTTAATCCGATCTAAGTGTTCAAGATGAAATGATATTGTGGATTTGATCATCATGACCACACCTAATATGAACAAAGTGTTTTGAGACTAAAACTATAATTCATGATGAGATTAGGGTTTGTTAACCCAATGGTCAGAAAAGTGATAATTATGCTTTAGGAAGACAACACCCTAATGAAATCCAAAAGTATTCTTTGAAACCCTAACTTGAGACCCTAAGTCATTCTTAATGATGATTTGGATAAGATAATGATGCATGGGTACATTTCATTAACTTTCAGGATAATTTGCTTGTTTGATTATTTGATTTCCATTAATTAGACATCGAGAGACACCTGATCAAGGTATGTGGTTATGCCCATGACTAATTTCTTTAGTTTCTCGACATTTTCTACGGTTTTACCAAATTTATTGAAATTAAATGCTTGTATGATATTTATTTCCATCAATCTATAAAGGCACTATGGCTATCACAAATTATTCTTATAGCGTGCTCGAACCCACATACCAACTCTAGAATTTCAGAATAGGTAGAAGTATAAATTCATGGTGATGAATAAATACCAGGCCCCAAATTTGGAAGGTCAGACTAGGCCCTAGATTGTGAAGGTCATAACAGGTCATGCCCCAGATTGAAAATACCCACATGGCACCTAGTTCAAGATTGAGAGGTGGCTAATAAGGTACCTAGATCCAGATTGGGAGGTAGACAAAAGTTTGCTACATGGCCAAAACTGTAAGAGAGGGTATACCAGAGGCTGAGTAAAAATGGATGGGAATTTATGAAAAAAATGATAAATTTTGTTTTTGTATCAATAATTTCTTAGTTATGTTGTTACAAGTGGATGTGGAAATTTTGATTCCCTCACATACTAGTATATCATGTTATACTGACTGAATGTTTTCTTTGTCGGCATTTTAGGATAATATGCTACAAGTTTAATGGAATGTGGACATTTAGAAAGAAGGAACCAAAACAAATAAAGAGTGATGTAATCTTTGTAGGATATAGATAGTTTTTTTTCTTGTTTTTAGTTTAGAAAGCATATTATGTAATTCCTTTTTGGAAATTCAACCTCTTATAAACTCATTCCTATTTAGTGAAATTTATTATTATTTCTAGTTATTTGCTAAACATGCAGTCATGTATGATTGATAATGGCCCTTTCCATGTCGGTCCACCTAAATATGGGATGACAAGAGGGTGGGGGTTGTTTCATTTGGTATCAGAGCTAGTTTACAATTTAACCTCTAATAATTACTGAATTTTAAAATTCTATAGAACCTAAAGGGAATTATTAGAGTTCTTTCCAAAGATAATGGTGTATAGAAAGGACCTCGGTCTCGGGGTTGGCAATATTTTCATCTGCACTGCTAGTTGACTTACAAGGACTCCTACGCTTATGATTCCTGCCTAGTCAAAGTCATAGGACTTTACTCAAAATTACATACGTCTAGGATTTCTCATCTTTTTATCATCTCTTTATCCCCATTCACTCACCTAAACCTTACGGACCTATGATAGTTCTTTGTATCCCTTTATGAGTACTAGGGTTATGAGAAATAGGGGTTAACACATCCTCGGTCAAATAATAAAAGTGGACATAATGATAAAGAGGAAATGTTTGATGAGTTCCTCCCCTATAGAGGTGAACCCTTGATGGAACTAGGGCATGTTTGAGAAACAACATTAGTAAGTCAAGATAATCACAAAACCCTATGGTGCAGGTGGTAGTCCCTAACCTCAACCCTAAACCTTAATCCTGGGGTATGAGCAAGCCAAGAGAAAATAATAACCCCACCGCAATAAACGTTAAGCAATGGATAGAGAAAGAGAGATCCCGATAAGTGGGGATACCTTGTTTTTTCCATGCATGAAAGTACGTAACCCATACATGTGAAGGACTTGGATATATAGGTGAAACATAGAAAACAAATGGTTACATAACCCTTAGTGTGACTTTTCAGTTTGGTGTCCTAAACAAGGATGGGTCAACCCAAGAGTGGAGTAAATTATCAATGATGAATGTTAAACCCTAAGATCGGGCGATGAACAAAACTCCTTCTAGTCAAAACCCTAACAAAAAATATATCCCCTCATCAGTACAATCAAGTAGAAGTGAGGGGAATCGAGAGGAGTTTTGTTTTAGATCATATACCCACAACCTTGTTTGGATACATGATAGGTGGAATAAATGAGACGAGTTTTATGAGATGAGTTAATATGGCTTATGATGACCTCACTCAAAATTGATAATTTGACTATATTTTGAAATTTGACAATAAGACTTGATAATACAAGGTTGTGTGTGCTTCTTTGGATAAGATAAACTATATGAGAATAAGATGTGAATCCATAGGAGCCTCAACCACTTCTGCAAAGGGGGACCTCTAGTGCTTTGACCAGTGATAGGGTTAAATCCTGATGGAGTGAGATCTAGAAGGAGAAGGTTGGGAACCTAGACTCCAAGACATGAGGAATTACAAGAAATGTTTGTATGATGTGTCCTAGACTAGACTACCCTGAGTGGATGAGTTGAGTTGCTACATGCATGATCCCCAGAGGCTTGTTGTACCCTAGTTGTGTAGGTGAGGTATGCCCATAAGGCCTATCATGTGATGATTGACATGTCATATACCTTAAAGGACTTGATTAATACTTATGAAGCAAGCTTCTAATTTGTTCTATTTCATTCAATTATGAGATAATGAGGAAACACTATGAATTTTTAGAAAATAATATTACTCAATGACATATTTTTTTCAAGTATTAGCCTTGAGGAAAAGAGATCATACTGAAGTTAAGAGTACATATACATATTCTCAACATGTCCCTAGTCGGTTGTTACTGTAGAAGGTAGATAGACACCATTAGCACATAAGACTGGAGTGTGAGTTTGTTGATGACTATGTATCACTAAGTCCTGATATGTCTATATCAAACCAAGCACACAGATACATGTTAGAACACAATGTATCAGATAAACCCACCTTGAGAGTGACACATGGTTGTGGTGGTCACAACCACTTCTTATAATGAAGGTGGTGATTATGATTCTTAGACCTGAATCGCTACACTCATCACATGTAGTTGGGTACACTTTGACACCATAAATGTAATCCTGAAACATGGGTTGTTATAACTGTGATGATTGGAATACTTTGATACATGCGGATATAATGTGATTGATAGATATGTGATTTGTCCCTCCTACTAGAGTATGATATCCTGGACACTTGATAAGTGAGACTGAGAAATGCATGCACATGCACATGTGCATCAATTTATGATATTGAGGTCACATTATCTCAGACTATCTGCTCGTTGTTTAAGGAACATGGATTGAATGTTGAGAGGATGACCTTCCATGCCTTAAGTTCTTCCTTGATATCAGAGACAAAGGAATCATACAATCACTACAACACCTTACCCATATTGTAGGTTGAAGTTGTTCTCCAACTTTCTATTCACATGGGTTTCGTTGATGTGCGACTATGCACCACTCGTTGCTTGTTATTTCATAATCTAGTTATGGAAATTCACTGCCAATGTGATATGGGACCTATAGTATCACACACATAGGAACTCATCTAGAAGAGGATTTTGATCTTAAATGACAACCGGATTCATTACAAAAGTGTTTACGTATTCAATTCACATAATAGATCGATAGATTGGCTAACTTGGTCTGTCAAACGACCATCTCACTGTGTGAGGCGACCATTTGGGTAGCTAGACGAGAGTCTCAAGTGTTGAAATGACTGTTTGGGTTGTTAGGGTAATCAAATTTCCAATTGGCTAAGTTCTACCCTTGAACCGGACGATTCAATGTGATTGAACTGACCGGCTCATCTCAAACTCACTAAACGACCATCTAGGTGAGTGAGACGGGTGTCTCGTGTGGGTGAGATGGCTCGGTTGCGCTGAACAAATATTTAGGATATTTCTCAAATAGTTTCGATTGTAGAAACACGAGGAGCAAGGAATTAATATGAGATGTTAATTTGAATCAAAATTCCCAAATTCATGTATGATTGGGAAACTGCCAAATGGCATTTGGTAGCATGATACGACCGTCTCACACACAAGACGACCGTTTCGGTGTTCCAGGCGACTGTTTGGTGTATCACAAGTTGCAAAGTTCATGTTTTTCTAGTCCCTTCCACCCCACACAATCTCATCTAGATTGAGAACACTGGCCCATACCCTGCCTATAAAAGGAGGGGCCCTGGGGCTTCCCATGACACAACACAAACAACTGAGAACCAGTTCCTCTGACAACTATTGTCCTCTTTGGTTGTGGTAACCAAGAGAGACTACACCAGCCCTACCTGATAAGGGAGAGATAACTACGGGAGAGAAACAACTAGTGATTGTTGTTGGTGGCAGAGTAGGTTGGTTACTAGTACACCAACTGGAGGGACAAGTCCTTCCGTTCCATTCTTGGTGAATGAAAGGAGTTGTAATTGGTCAATGTGGACCACTCTAGAGGTAGGAGTCCTTTAGCTGCTACTCAGAGAGCAAAGTCAACCTACAGTCTCTTAGAGAGACCACCAAAGACATTTTAAAGGTTGTGTAAATAGTTGTTCATGATGAAGACACAGAGCTGCACAACCACCATCCAAGATAAACTAGTCAACAGTTGCAAATAAGCAAGTTTTGTTGTTGTACTTGCTCCAGGATGAGGTAGAACTCACTCAAGCCATCCTTCCTATTTTGTAGAAATTGACTAGTGCAGGAATACAAATAGATAAATTTTTTGTTTCCGCTTCTATACTATGTGCCTGTATTTCCCTACAGTGGCATCATAGCCTCATCAATTTACCATTTTTGGTTTAATATTTTATTTATTGCATACAATTTGACTATATAAACTATCTCATTTGTGTATGCAATAAAAAGTCCATATAATCCCGAACTAATATATATACATATATAAACACACACACACACACACACACACACACACACACACACACACATATATATATATATATATATATATATATATATATATATATATATATATATATATATATATATATATATATATATATATATATTGTGTGTGTGTGTGTGTGTTTGTGTGTGTGCGTGATATAAATTCAATTTACATGTGTTTCCCCAAAAGTAGTTTTGATGGTGGATATATAGCATGGTTATGGCCAATACCCAATATTTGTTTGTGGTTGTTTGGTTCTGTTCCTATTTATCTCCATATGTGTAGTAAGCCTCAACCTCCCTTTTCCCAATGTAAATGAATTCTTTCCTACCTTTGATCCCCTCGAATGTAACTTGATGTTCCCTTATTCAATGTAATAAAGTAGCAATAGGATAGTTTCTTTTCTTACTAATACGAGGAAGATGTTCACCGTCGGATGTCATGACAAGTTTGTTAGATGATCCGACCCCCTGGAGGACCATAGAGGAAAAAAATATTGAACCTGACGATCGTCTAGTGGACCCAACTGACCGTTTGGAAAGAGTCCAAATATTAGTTGGAAAGGATGCCATATGACAATCTCAGTGGGTCCATCCGACCATTTGGAAGGAGTCCTAACATCGGTTAGACATGAGGACCAACCAACCAGCCAAGAGGCCAAACGACTGGTTCAAGAGTTGAATCAATCTACCCAGATTGGCAAGCATAGGTCTACACCAACAATAGGTTCATACATGTGATGTGATGATCGAACTAGGTGGTACTAATTGCTTGTGGATCCAAGGAATTACAAGTAGACACAGACATAACCAACACCTTTTATTTTATATTGCATGATTATGTTGTGGGATATAGCATGCATATAATACATCATATATATGTGGTGATTGGATACAATATATGTATATATTTATACAACCACTCAATCAAACATATTAAGTCTAAGGTTTTCCAATAGCAATTCGCATGAAAAAATTGTTCCAACAAGTGTAGGTTACACCAAATCATGGTGCACCATCTACCTCGTGGAAGTGTGGTGGTAGTAATGTAGGTTCCGCTAAAGAGGGGGGCATTTTTATCGTATTGGCTATTGGGCCAGGCTTAATTGGTGATTCTCAAAGGGATTGGGCCCAGAATCATGCATATGATTATGGCAAGGAGTTGTGCATATCATCTATCTAATAGTTGCATATGATTCAATTGGCACAATTCCCTACCTTAATGGTTGATTATGGACTCTGGTGTAGGCTGCATAATAATTGAATCATTTTAGATCTTGGCTCATTAGAAAATTGTAGTGAACAATTTTACAAATTGATATTTGAGGGTTTTCAATATGAAAAAATTAATGAGAATGATAATAAATTCAAGAAGTAATCATTATCGTCCAAATTTAATCAAATCAAATCAAATATCTGTTTCAAAAAAATTGCAAATTCATTTGTAGAATCAAATGGCAACAAACTACAATCACTTTTCTCTATGATCAGTCAAGGACAAACTTATTGGGAACAACTTCCACCACTAGTTCAGGACGTTGAGAATCATTGTCACACATGAGCCCAAGCTCTATCTCTTGGGGATTCCAGAACCAGAGGAACCACCTCAAAATGCACCAAAGGTTGACAAGAATGCTTACAAGAAGCATACTAAAGACATTATGGATGTCAAGTGGATGATGTTATGTTCATGAACTATGAGTTGTAGAGGTAGCATGTGAACATGGATGTGATTGAGATGGTCTCACAACTCAAGAACATGCTTCATGATCAGTCAAGACAAGAGATATATGATGTCTCTAGGACATTGTTCAAATGTAACATGCCAGAAGGTGACCCAGTAAGTCCTCATATGCTCAAACTCATTGTGCATGTAGAGAACCTTGCTAGATTGGGATTCTCCTTTGGTTAAGAGTTGGCCACCATTCTCAAAGCTAGGAAGGGTTCAAAAGCTAGTCAGAAGCCTATGTCTTCTGATCTCAAGGCAAATGGAGGTGTGAAGAAAGTAAGAGGTGATTTTAACCATTCTCACAATCCAATACATTGGAAAAGAAATTGCCCACTCTGGTTAGAGGAACTAAAGAAGAAGAAGAAAGTCATTGAGGCCTCAACATCAGGTATAATTGGTATAAGATAAATTTTATTACTTCTTCATTTTGGTATGTGATACAAAATAGAGATCTGACATACTGATATGAAAGATCTGATAAGAACTTCTTCATGGAAGGACAAAGATAGAAAAGGTAAAGCAAGAGTTGCAGAAGCTTTGGTCTACATTTTGATTTATATATATTACCCCAATTGGCATGTTATAGAGTTAGTTGAACTGCTACTTCATTATGCCATTAAAATCATTTCTTTTATGCATTTTTAATGACAAGGATGATAAATAAATAAAAGTTGTTTATATTTCTATTTCAAAAGATATGATCTTGAATGGAAATTCCCAAACATGTAATGATCTTTATATAAAAGACTTTAAGATGAATGTTTATAACATTAATACTAAAGGATTATAATTGATAAACTCGAGATTATCATTAGCAAATAGTCACCTTGTATGTACATATAAGAAATGCATTTCTAGAATACATAGTGATGTTAATCTAGAATCCTTTGATTTTTGAACCTAAGGAAATATGCAATTCTTGCTTTTACATTATGTGACATAACATTCTTCACTAAATGTAGTGGGAGGATAAGTTTTCCACTAGACTTCATACATATGATGCATGAAGATATTTCACTTATTGGTAATATAATAATATGTACTCAGTAAAATAGAAACATAAATCTCTTGAAGCGTTCAAGGAGTATTATAAATGAAGTATAACTTGGATAGAAGTATTAAGAAACTATGATGAGATAAAATGTTGAAATACTTTTCATCAAGACCTTAAGTACCTTCTAAGAAATGATTGCGATAATGTATCACAAGTCAAATCCATCTGAACATGATAATGTGTCAGAATGAAAGAATTATAGCATGATGAGTCATAATATGATTATCAATTAATCTAATCTTCTTATCCTCATTAATATATATTCCTATCACTAAATAATGTACCATCTGAATGGTTTATTAGACATCAATGTGATATGATGTCGAAATGTCCCAATGTGTCTAAAGGATTGAAACCTATATTGAGAAAGTAGTTTCATGAAGAAGGTTTGTCCACAAACCATAAGTGTGGAATGCTACTATTAATACCAATTCAATAACAAAAGTGTTTTGTTAAAAGGATAACTGAGTTCCTAAATAATTAGTGGGAGTAAAAGTGGAAATCACAATCTTTGAGGCAAACACAGAGGTACAATGAGAACTAAGATAATCACAAGATGTTATGGAATCTCAAGTTTGTCATGTCACATAGAATGAAATAGTTCTAGCAGAAAACTTCTAAGATTGAAAGATTGTGAATCCAATGATTCAGATGGGTTGGTTAGAAAAGGATGATCCAACTAATCAACTAGAAACTATACAATACCAAATTTGAGAAGTGGCTTAAAGCCATTGTGTAGTCTATGTAAGTTAACAAGGTATGACCTTGATAGTACCACCTATAGGATAGTACCCATAGGGTGCAACTGCATCTTATGGAAAAGACCTACGTAGATAACATAAAAAGGGACAAATTAGTTAAATTTTCAAATCAATTCAAGTTTTTGAACGTGATTGAAATTCTTTTTCCAATTGCCATGCTTGTTGTTGTAGTTGAAATAGACATGAGATCTTTCTTATGAGGATAGAAACCAGATTTCTTAAAAGGAATACATCATAGGATGTGTATGTGATACAACTTTCATAACATCGAGAATGCAAATATAGCCTATAAACTACAAAGTTCAATTTAGGAGTTAAACAAGCATCTCAGAAATGAGATATTTTGATTTTGAAAAGATAAAAGATGGAATCTGTGATTACAAAAGATTTACTGGGAGCATATATGAATATTCCAGATGTGATTAGGAATAGCATCTCAATATTTTGAATATTGAAAATTGGCATGAAAAACACCTTCAATAATGAAGGGAAAGGTGAAATATCTTATGAGATAAGTATCAAGATATATATAGATAGTTCTTGAATGTTTCATAATGGAATTTTGAGCATATATATACAATAGCAATGTGTTGTAGAGTTCAACGTGGAAATGATTCAATGTGGGAGAATCCAGATTTGTCTATTATGAACCATAAGTTCCAATTTTTGTGAAGAATGGAAATAACAGGATTAAGATGCCAAAGGATGGAGGATCTATCATGAGTGTTATTATCCCATATAATCTTGTATGTATTGGACACGACAAGATGATGCTAAATTCCAATAATGGTTATTTGAATGTCATTAAAAATATCCATTAATACTTGAGATTTATCTAAGGATAGATTGTTAGTCAGTAAGGATATCAATAAAAGGAAGAGTTAGATGTAAAGAGTTACATTGATGCAAGCTTCCATGACAAAGTGATCACAAAAAATATGTTTGATAAAAAAGAGAAATGTTGTTAGTTGGAAGGATTCCGAACTAATAGGCATTAATTATATTCTGCATTAGAAACCAAGTATACTTGTGTTATGAGCACAGAGTGATACTATATGGATCTAGAAGTTCATATGGTGAACTTATAGATGTTCCAACAATTGATGACTCAGTAGTGATACTCTGACAAGAATGGAGCTAATTGTTAGGCAAGGAATATCAGATACCATATTACGACAGTTCTATCTCATATGAGAAATCATACAACGATGAGAGAGGGAAACATGCTATATACCAACTACAAGCAAAGTGTTGCAACACGCTAAATAAGGACTTGCACAATAAAATCATGTTGGACAAGTTTGGATCACTAAGAATGAGATTTGTTTGTGATTGGCTCTAAGTGCAAGTGGGAGTCAGTTCGTGAGGTATGCCCATAGATACTATCATGTGATGATTGACATGGCATATACATTGAAGGATTCAAGTATAATTCATAAAGGCAAGCTTCCAATACATTCTGTTTCATGTAGTTATGAGATAAGGAAACACTATGTGTAACGTCCCTGCCTCCCAGTAACCCCCAATTAAGCGAGACTAAGAGGTCAGAGCCATTATCCCCATTTCTGGATCAAAGGTTCGACAAATAATCAATAATAATTATCAAACTCTACCAAACTAAACTAAAAGGTTGTAATAAAAATTAAACTTTTCATACCTTTTTCAAAAACTTGGATATCTACTTCTATCCACATGGAGTCTATTCTAACTAATCCTCCTTTGAACTTTAATTCATATTTATGTCCACATATGCCACTTTATTGTTTGTTCTTTTTACTTGTACCTAAAACGCCAACAAACAAAACGTCAGTCAGCCTAAAGCTGGCATGTGGGGAAACAATAATCGTGTAATTAACTATAACAACATATTGCAGTCAAGTATGATTTAATAAGCAACTTTACGTTTTCAACATAATTTTCCTATCCATACATACCCTAGCCTTTGCACTTTCCCTGGAGTGGACATGGATGCTACCTTCCTTATGGTAGATCCCCATTAAACCCTCATGATCTTACCTAACAGGTGAATCAATTTCTAGTGTTGAGTCACATGGAACTACCCATAGGTAGCCCACTCCTTAACTCATGGTATGCTAAAGAGTCTCATGGAACTACACGTGGGTATCCCAATTTCCTACTTAACAAGTAGGCCCTGTACTAGGTTACCCTTTTCATCATTAGCAAAGCCACAGAGGAGGACCGGGATCTGAGCCAGTCATGTATCTATATTTATGGTGATAATCATAGTCACTTTATACTTGCATGAAATAAAAGTCATCCCAACAGTTATTTTTAGGCAACCGATAAAACATCTGGGAATCGCCGTGAAACTAAAGTGATTAACCATAAGCGTAACCACATACCTTAATTTAGATCCATGCAGATTATTGAATCACACTTCAAGTAATCTCAACATATCATCCATTCAAGCAAGCAACCAACCAACTCATCATTTAAATCTGCATGTATGTAAATCCTAAAGTGTCACTACCACATTACTCACAATAATGACACTAAACCCTACTTGGACCTAATCTAGGGTTTAAGGTTTCCTTAAGTTCATCATTAGGGCTATACTTCGAAACCCTAATTCACATGCTCTTTGTTAAATTAGTTAAGAACCCTAATTCATATAAAGTGAAGCCATGATTATCAAATCAAACTTATTATTATGTTAGGTCCATTAATACTAGGTTAGGCACAGTAATGCTATAGAAAGTATCTTTATTGATGTTCAAGATCTTAATCACTAATATTCAGTCATGTTCATTAACAATATTGCAAAAAGTGATATTTGATCTAATTCCACATATTAAAGATTATCCATATTAAAGACCCTCATCACCTTATCATAATTACCATCATTACATCTATTATGACTATTCTCAACAAATTCAGATAATAGCATAAGAGGAACACTTTTAATGATTTCATCATTATAATTCCCAAATCTAGGGTTTCTAGGTTCTAATCACATACTAATGATATACCCCTAGCCCTTTTGAAATTAGATACAGAATTGGGGTGCAAATATATTTTATTCAAGTTCCTCTAATTTTTCTAATCAAATTGATATATAATTTTACTATATTTGGGTAAACCTACCCTTTTTTATGAATTAAACAAAATCAGGATATTTACCTTGAACCTTGGCCATGTGGCACTTTCCTATTGGCCAGCGCCAGGCTGTTTAAGTTGCGACATGATTCACGTGTTCGGTTCACATTTGGACCGGATACTATGGTCTGGTTCACTTGATTGAATCAACATGGATCGCCCTCCTTCCATCCCCGCGAGACAGCGTCCGCAGAAGTAGACGGACGACACTAGCGACTAGCGCCACTCGACTCTCACCCTATAGCGACTGATGTAGTGTCATCCTCCTGCCACTGCTCTTCTCAAGGCCTTCCTCCAAGCTTCCCTCTCCACTATATGCGGGCCTCCTACCGACTTGATGTCATTGCAGCCACGGTCGGCGGGCGCCGCTGTAGGCACTGCATCGTAGATGTCATAGAGCACCCTCTCTCTTCTTGCCAACACCCTCACTGGATCGTCCCCGTCTCCTTCTGCATCAGCCTCATGCCTCCTTCTCATCTGTCGAATTGTGGTTCATCTGCCTCCCTTGATTCCATCTTCCTCCTTCTCTGCGAGTCCGGTGGACGGTACTCCCTCTCACGATCTCCTGCGTGAGACTAGGCATCCATCGTGCTGGCTCTACAGAGCTTGGAACTCCGATAACAGTCTCTGATTGATCCTCCCATCTCTACCTCCCTATAGGAACCTTTCAAGGCATCCGCAAAGAGCTATCCTTCCTAGCAGCGGTCGCCACGACCTGCACATGCTGCTCGACACTCAAGATTCTCGGCGAGGGGTCATCATCTCAAACCTTCCTCTCCTAGAAGTTATGGTGGTTCTACAAGGGTGGAGGAGGATTCGATTTGCAGATGCTGGTCGGACCTAGGGGGATGAAGGTGGCATGAGGGAACTACTAGAGAGTAGATGCATGGCCTCTTCAGTTCTGAGCCAGGTCCAGGCATCCCGGTTCCCTGGTCGTGCAGTGTCGTTGCTGCAACATCCTTCGATGGTGGCCACCAGTAGATCCCATGCCTTGGTTGTGGTGGAAGTGGGCATTTAGAAGGGAGGGGTTTGTGTTTCCTTGGTCCATGGGGTTCGATACCCTGTTCTAAGGAGGAGGGAGGACCGTCGTTGCTCTCTATATATAGAGAACTAGAGGAAACCCTAATGGCTTCCATGTATCAAGAAAAGGAAGGGAGAGAAAGAAACTTTATGGCCTAAAAGCGGAATCATGAGTTCCATTCCTTGTATAATCCCATTGCAAAAATCAAAAGGAATAACCCCTTTTCTTCATATGCAAGTCAAGTACCTATAAGGCACATATTATGTATTAAAACACCTATTTTCTCTTTCCTATTTTCCTATTTACTTTATTTTGACTATTCTTTCCCTTAGTAATCACATGTAAACGAAATTTAATCAATTGTGGCCATTAATGCCACTTTCTAGAGATTTCTATATATTTCTCATAAATACATTGCTTAGTATCCATTATCTTTTATCTTTCTCCATTATTTGGACTCTTCTTCTTTTCTTCTCTTTTTATTTTACTTATTTGGATTCCTTGCATCCTAAGAGATCACATGAATTTGAAATCCATCCATAAGGAGAAAACTCGTAGCTTTCTAGATAATTCCACCTTAGGAATTAATAATACTTCAATTTCATTTATTAAGATACTTCTTAAATCCTTATTCCCTTCTAATGATATTGGCCTTATTATATGGCAAGGCCCACAAAGACATACACGCAAGGACATTTAGAAAATAAAACCACACAATAAACATAAATCATACAAATCACATAGTTCTACATTTATTGGGAAAATTGTATTTCCAACCTTATAAACCCAAAAATTGGGGTTGTAACATCCTTCCCCTATTATAGGAATTTTGTCCTCAAAATTCCATCAAGCAAACAAACAATTCAAGATAAGACTTTTCTATGTCCCTCATTGGCCCCCTATGTGGCTTTACCTTATCCATGGTGCTTCCAAAGAACCTTTATCATCACATATTCTTTTCTCTGAGTTTTTCTTTTTTCACCTTGGCATCTAAAAATCTCACAGGTGACTCATGTTATCTCAGCCTCCCTTGGGGCTCACTACGTTCATTGCTCAGCACATGGCCCGGGTACCTCACAAGGTGCTCTAAATTGGACACAAAGAACTCATTACACATTACTTTATCCTGAGGGGTAAGGTCAAACATAACCTCCTACACCAATCCATCTCAAAGGAACCCATGTATCGCGGACTCAGAACTCTTAGCTATAAGTTAGAGGGGTCATATTTTCATCCCATAGTGAATTGCATGTCAGACTGTTTTGCATCAACTCACGACTCATGTTGCCCATGGGGTCTCGTTTAGCCATTGCACGATCAAAGTGATTTCATCTGCAACCACTGTGGTCCTTTTCTAACCTTCGCGATGTCCATTCACCAACATCATGAAGTGGTGACCGACACAACCTCCCTTACAAAGCTTCTTTACACCCCGATACTGACTATGGTGGTCATCATCACATCTTACATTGGACAAGAATTGTCTCCATGTATCACTCTAAACGAGCACACATGCTCTCATTAGACCCTCTAGTCTGGATCATACTAACCATTAGTTGGGGATGATAAACTGTACTAATATTGAGTTCTTCATGTATCTACTTCCACCTTATGGAAGTGTATCTTTAGGTTATACTCAAGAACTTTTGAACTCGCATCATGGTGTAGTTGAACTATCTCTTTCTCTTACAAATAGTTCAATCGGATCTATCCCTTGACAATACTCTTTCTTTCTCTTGGTATCTAGGTAAGGCGACCCAGCATAATCCATATTGCTTCTTGACCTTCCTTGGTCTAGGGGAGACTTACAACATCCATAGTGATGAACTCCCATTCCCTCTCGGGGCTCTTTATTCTCTATATCAACTCATTGGGTTACTGGTGTTCGTCCTTCACCCCCTGGCTTGCATGGTGACAAGCCATGTGTAACTTCATCTTAAGCATCCAATGTATTATTGCAACTTACTATTTTAGTAGTACCACAGTGTATGATGAACTGAAAATCATGATCTCATGTATGCCATGATTACTCAAGGTTGATTCCTCAGAAACCCTAAACCATTCTATTCAGGGTTTCATTGCCTTCTTTTCCAGAGAAGTGTATCTGAGGCTCTACAACCATCCTTTTATGGCATCAAGGCCTAGGATGGCTAACCAAACAACCACTAACTTGATCAACCATTATCGTTACATCTGAGTGTTAGCCAAACTTATCTCTTTTTCAAACTTAGGGTTAACCTAACAACCTCTTCTAGCCTCTAGCTAAACTAGGAAGCTGCATCTCAACCACAACATCCATTACCACTTCACATCCTTAGGTGTTAGGTATTGTTGAACATATACACCTCCATGTATTCCACTTACTATCTCTTCATCAAGAAAACTCTCAGCTCATTCTCTTGGTCTTTTTTTAAACTCAAACTTGTATAACTCATAGCTCATGATAAAAACATCCTCATAAGGTGACTACCTTATTTCTCTTAGTGTTCGTAAACCATCCATGTATCGTTCACTCCACAAGGGTATGTTATCATCTCTTTCCTCATACCTCATAGCGACAATCCAACTTACATCATCTTTATCCTTGGTGTATGACATGCGTATTGTCTTATCTCTCACTCCCATAACAAGAGGAAATATGCATTTGGTTGCAGTCCAAATACAAAGTTTTTCCTGTTCTAAGAGTAGAGATGGTACATCCCACCTTGCCAGTACACCTTTAAATCTAAGTTGAAACGTGCAAATTATGCCTCTATATCACAATCATCTTGATATCAAAGTTAATTTTATGGAAACCTTAGGTATATGGGACCACATCCAGTGATAGCACATGTTGGAAAAGTGGCTTACAAGTTGGAGTTGCCACCAGAGCTGCACATATTGCATCTAATGATCCATGTTAGCATGCTAAAGAAAAGTCATCCAGGAACATACACAGTGATACAGTCAGTTGAGGTTGAGCTTGATGAATATGCGACCTACGAGGAAGGTTCAGTGTTGATCCTTGATAGACGGGTAAAGAATCTGAAGAAGAAGGACCTGGTTCTTGTGAAGGTTTTTTGGCATCATTGTGGCATTGAGGAAGCCACGTGTGAGCTTGAGGAAGAGATGCGGAGGAAGTATCCCTCGCTTTTCTCTTTGGATTTTGGGGAATAAACCCTTTTTGTAGGGGTTTATGGCTTGTAAGGACCCTGACCTTCATTTTGGGCTTACCATGTTTGCTTTGCCTAAACATGATGTTTAGAAGCTTGCTTAATCACCCAAGGTGTGATTGGTGTTTGTTGTATTTTGTTGTGGGGTTGAGGTGCAACTTGCAATTTACCCAAGTTCTAGGGTTTCTATGCAAGCTTGTAACCTTGAGAGGCCTCCTTGTCTCTTTGCATCCTCTAGGGTTGAGAGGATGAGTTGGGTACCTTGCTTGAGTTGTTTTGGGCCTTGTTTGAGCATTTTTGAGCTCGGGCTTGTTGATGGGATTGAAGCCCTTCCTCCTTGCTTGGTGTATCAGGCAAGAGGTGCTTGGGTGTGTCAGCTAGGAAGTGTATCGGCCAAGTAGGTGCTGGTGGTGTGCCGGGTTGTCATGTTGAGCGACACACACCTCTCCACCTAGCATTGTTTGTGTCCCCCTCTCGTGGACACATGGTCCTTGTTGCTAGAAAGTGGCGAGACCTTGGTCAAGTGGTGTTGGGGTGCTAGCATGTGGCGTTGCCCGTTGGACAAGTGGTCCTTTGTGGATACCACCTTGCCTTGCTATCCCCCTTCACCCTCTTATATATATACCACCCACCTTGCTTGCTAGTAGTCCCTTTAGTTCCCTTAGTGGCTCTCTTTTCCCTTGGTGGCCGAGAAGAAGAGGAGAAGGAGAAGAGGTGGTGGCCGATACATGTAGTGGTGTTTTCTTTCTTCTTCTCTAGTTGGTAAGTCTATCTTGGTATCATCTTCTTCCTTATGGTTTTGGCCATGGAGGTGTGATGGGTTCCTCTCCATAGTGGAGTTCCCTTTTGACGAGGGTTTCTCTTCTCTTCTTGAGGTGGTCGAAGTTGGTGCTTTAGAGCTTGGATCTTGAGGAAGTTGTGCTTAAGGTAGGTTACATAACTTCTAACCTAACTATTGTATCTCCTTTATATGTTGCTTTGATATGTTATCTTTATCAGCTATGATCATCTTGCTAGTAATGCTCATGCTTTAGCTAGTAGTGTTGTTGCCTGATTTGTGCTACCTAGATCAGGTTGGGCAATATGATGTAGCTACCCTTGTGTTGGCCGATCCTTTGGGTTGTAGAATCTCCAGCAATACCCCTATCTCGTTTAGTTGAGAGGTGAGCTTAGGGTTTCTTAATCCCAAGAGGTATGGTGGTGTGTCTGTGAGGCAATACCCCTCTCTCACTTTGTTTTCGAGAGGTGAGCCTAAGCTCTAGCTATTTGGGCATCATGGTTAGTTGGTTTGGCTGATAGAGTGTTGTCCTACCCTTGTTGCACGATATGCCTTCAGGGTTAAACCCTTAGTTGCTACCTTGGACGACATGGGCGGCCATGCCTTTGATGGTGAGCTGTGAGCAACACCCCTCCTTCCATGAGTTGTGAAGTGAGCTCTAGCTCCTGCCTGATATGCTTGGAGATTGTGCAAGACCCCTCTCTGTCTTCAAGTTGAGAGGTGAGCCAATACTCTTGGTGTCCTAGGGCGATATGGTGTGGGTGGTCGTTATGTGGTTAAAGTTGTTTCTAACCCTAGTCACCGATATAGATGGTGGTATCTTGAGGCTTGTTGCCCGATGTGGTTTTGTGTGGGTTCTGCCCGATATCCCTCTCCTTCCCTTGAGTTAGGGTTTAGACGATACATCAGGTAGATGCCTTGTTGATCCTTCACCCGATATGCTGCTTAAGGATTGAGTTAGCTTGGGAATTATGATCTTCTTTCGCTTGGATGGTAAGTGGTTTGTGTTGAGCATTACGGCTTGAGGGTGCCTTGCACGACATCCTCTTGGATGAAACTGCCCGAAACCATGTGGACGATAGGACGCCTATTTCCCTTAGATGATAAGGCTGACCCTTGGTTTGGGCGTTGCCCGGTATGAGGCATTGCATGATACAATGCCCACGTGATGAAATGTTGTGTTAACCTCTTGAGTGTTCCACGTCATGACATTGCCCATCTCGGGGCATTGCAAGTCTAGCATAGAGTCGCCCGACATAGCATTTCTCGATGTGGTGTTGCCCGACATGGTGTCTTGGGCATTACACTTGAGGAGGTGCTGCCCGATATAACTTTCTATGTGCTTTGCCCAATATGGGTGTTGGCTGATAGTGTTGGCCGACACAGCTAGATGTGGTTAGTTTCCTTTAGACAACACCAGTAGGGTTTGGTTGTAGCCTATACCTTTGGTGAGGGTTGTTGTACCTTTTGTAAGAGTCACTACACCTTTTGGTGAGGGTTATTCCTTACCCGATAAGCTTTTGTGAGGGTCATGTTCTATGTTCGGTTGAAACCCTAATGTCATTTGGAATGCTTATATAAGTATGTTATGTATATGCATGATCATCTAATGTTGTGATGAAGTGTTTATCTACTCTTGAGCATACTAACCATGCATGTCTCATCAATTGAGATGTGTGATCAGGTATGAGTTGTGATGATGTCATTAGTGACAGTTGCTTAATGTTCAAATAATGCGGAATACTATGTGCTATGAGAACCATGATGGTACATGATGAGTGTTGCATATGTGATTGGTAACATGTTCTTAATGGTGGGATGGAATCCATGTGATGTTGGATCCTTGTGATGGATCATGATGATTGACAAGAGGCCAAGTGACAACATGTAATGTTGGATCCTTGAGATGGATCATGATGATGTTGATGGTATTGAGAATAGCAGTAATAGTGTGACACAAAATAATGGATTCTATGTTGTTTATGGTTTGGTTAATATAACTTGGTTGACCCCAACAATCCACTTAAAATGTATTAATTAAGTACAGATGAACTTTTCATGTAGTTTTCCCTGACCATAGTTCCATCATCGTCAGGATCTGGTGACGGTGAAATGGGTTCTCCTATAGGTTAACCTGGAGCACATATTGTTGAATATGCGGAGTTTCTTCTAGCCAAAAATAGGAGGAATAGAAAGCAACTTTGGTTGTAGACTCAGAGAATGTATAAGAGCATGGAAAATAGTTCCATGGCTCAGTGTGGAAGAGCATGAATGCGTTCATTGCTCGAAGCATGATGAACAGGACCGTGGCTCAAGATATACTAGCGTCAAGACCTGTACCAAGGTGGGCTAGAGGAAAGGGTAGCCTGCAGAAGATGACCTCATGACTGAGGTCACTTAAGCAAGAGACTACGGTCCGACTTTAGATATCATGCACTGACCACGAGGAGGTTGAGGTCGTGGATTCTGGCTCTTCCATTGACCTTATATGGCACCTACTTTGGGTTTCGCAACCGAAGGTTGGATTTGAGCGGTACGAATCACTTCCTCATGGCATAATAAATGGTAATCCAGCTGTATAGTATATTTTCTTACGACAAACAAGGAACATTCGTTGAGGCCTTGCATAATGTATGATTGTCTTATATACATGCTCTAAGTATCTCTTGGAGTTAGTTATATGCCTCTCAGATATCATGGTAAGTTATTACATATATATATATATAATCTTGTTCTTCATATTTCATATATGACTTGGTTATCTGCTACATGCTTTATTTGTTCTAGCTTCTTGAGATTTTATAGTTCGGTGGGGAGTTATGTTTCTCGTTGGGATTATGTGTCTCACCCCACTAGTTTCAACGTTTTTAGGTGATCGAGCTAGAAGTGGTGGTGATTGTAGTGTTGCGGCTGAGTAGCAAGAAGATCAGTAGACATGAGTGCAATTAAGTGAAACTTAGTCATCACTTATTGAAAAAAACTTATGACTAAGACTTTAGTTGTCAGTTGTCCAGATTAAGTGACACTATGATTCACTCTTTGTTGTCAGTTATCTATCAAGAAACCAACGCCAAATGTGTTTATCCCAATTAAAAAATGACAACCTCTAAAACATGTCTCGTCTGTTTTATAAGATAACTGACGACATAATTCACTATTTGTCATTAGTTGTACACCAACAAACTGATGACATATATACTCTATGACTTTAGTCATCAGTTGCCCAAAATAGTATCCGCTATATCAGATATCAAAGTAAGTGAAAAAGTAGTACATGCTAATTTAAATGGAAAAATCATTAGCCTTAAGTTTAAAAAAGAACCTGAAATATCATTTCTACAACAAACCAATACCTCAATAAATTATAAATATAACTTCATTAATGAACTTAACATTGAAATAGAAAATAAAAGAATTCATGACCAAATCCAAACATTTAATTTTTAAAAATAATAATAGAATTTCAATGAAAAGATAAAAACAAAATCTTCTCAACTCTAACCTCGACGTTCTAGCATAGAAAGAAGCATGAAGTGTCGTTACCATACATTAGTAATTTTAATGAAAGAAAATACTGACAAAAGCCTAAACTATTTATATAAACAAAAGGATCTTAGAGATCTGTAAAAATAAAATCAAAGAATTGGAGACATAGAAATTAATTAGACCTAGCTATTCTCCATGGAGTTACACTGCCTTCTATGTTGAAAATGCATCTAAAATCGAAAGAGTAGTGCCCAAACTTGTGATTAATTATGCCTATGAATAAAATACTCCAATGGATCAAATATCCTATTTCTAATAAAAATGACCTAGTTAGAAGAATATGTGGTGCTAAAGTCTGAATTTTGGAAAATACAAATAAATGAAGAGGAACAATATAAAACTGCTTTCACAGTACCCTTTGATCCCAAAGAATGTAATATTATGCCTTTTGGGCTAAAAGATTCTCCATTAGAATTACAAAAATAATGAATGAGATATGTAGTCCATGTAGTTCTTTTAGTGTCGTCTATATTAATGATGTAATTATTTTTGCTAAAGAATGTGACCAACATTGGAAACACCTAAACATATTCTTTGAAGTAGTAAACCATAATGGATTGGTAGTTTTTGCTAAAAAGATAAAACTATTTAAAATAAGTATTAAATTTCTCATGTATAAAATAGTAGAAGGTATTTTATCACCTATAGTAAGAGCTATAGATTTTTTCAACAAATTCCCAGATGAAATATCAGATAAAGCACAACTTCAAAGATTTTTAGGATGCTTAAAATTTGTATCTGATTTACGAAAACCTTGCAATTGATAGAAAGATCCTTACATATAGACTTCAAAATTTTCCACCAAATTGATCAATAAATGTCACCAAGTTTGTTCAAAGAATAAAATCAAAAGTTCAAAAGTTACCATGATTAAACATCCTTGACCCATAATCCTATAAAATAGTAGAAATAGATGCATTAGATTTTGAATATTGAAGAATGCTGAAGTAAAAATTTGATAATAAAGAACAAATAGTACGATACACCTTAGGAGCTTGGAATAAATCCAGAAAGTATTTTTCTACTATCAAACAAGAAATTTTAGGTATAGTCCTTACCATTACAAAGGTTCAAGATGATCATCTAAATCATGATTTTTTATCAACAGTAGATTGTAAATTAAGAAATTTTATTTTAGAAAAAGATGTTAAAAATCTTTCATCAAAACAAATATTTGAAAGATGGCAATCAATACTAGCAATATTTTATTTTGACATACAGTTTATAAAAGGAGAAAATAATTTCTTACTATATTTCTTATCCAGAGAATTTTTGTAGGGAAAAAGTCTTCAATAAGACCATCATGATGACCTCAATACTAGCCTCTAAACAAAGTCCTACCACAATGATGCAAACAAGAAGGGAGAAGGAGAATATTGACAAAATGGAAATTTATTCATCATTAACTAAATCTGAATTTAATTTAAAGTCATCCGAAGAGGTACTTATTCTTAAAAAATGATGACCTCTAAAAAGAAGTATCTCAAATAATTAATAAACATTATCCTAAAGGATACAACTATATACCCTATCTACTTGGAAAAAAATAGCATGTATTATGAAAAAATACTTTTAGAAATAAGAAGTGCAAAAGTTTTCCATAAATGTAGAGATAAATCTACAAAACAAATCTTATAATTTTGTCAACAAAAATTCAAAAAATGATCACTATACTGGAATGCAATAAAGAAGAAAACCTTAATATTCCAAGACAATTTCAAAGTTTCAATCAACCCCAATATTATAACTATTGGTGTTATCAAAACACATGGGAAAATATTTTATATGTCCAAAACACATTAATGACCCGTAAGTGGTAAGTAAAATGGTCACTACAAACAAAATTGCCACATTGTTTTTCTATAAATTTTGGCAAAATTTTGGGGCAATAAGAGAAATATTTCCCTCAATCTTAACAGAAAGTATTATGGGTGAAGATATTATTGAAGAATATCTACATATGATGAAGTATATCTCATATCATGGAATACCATGGATTATACCATGGAAATGGGAAAAGACACCATTGATTTACCACTAATTTTGGAAAGACAGATATATGTCAAATGGTGGGATAAATTTGTCAATCCAATTCTGTAGGGAAAATTGATTTCATTGCTAGTTTCTAGTTACAAACAAGATCAAGAAACTAAAAAAGATAAATTCATTTATTCAATGAAAACAAGGGTTGAAAAGAAAAATTCGGATCCAAATCCCAATATTGTAGATAATCAATTACAATTACTAGTATTTGAAGAAATGTAAAAAATTATGGATCAATATGGTCCAAAATTCCAAATAAATTTGAAACTAAAGAAGAAGAAAAAGAAAATGAAAGTGGAAAAATAGTTACAAGACATTAAAAAAACATTGTGGTAGAAAACAATGGTAAAACATAAAAGTAAATAAAAAATAACAATTAGTAAAAGATAAAAGTAAATAGTGACAAGCCTTAAATGGGTGTCCAAAAATGGAGACATGTCTAGGTCATCTGACTTTAGTAATTTATAATACGCAAATGTTTAGGACTCCTGCAACTAGCACATGATCGAAGTAGTTCGGGGTCGAACACATGGATTGGAAGAATAGCACTTCAAAACCCAAGTTTTACTTGTCTAAGCACATCAAAAAGGCCAAGGATAAGGTTTGTTGTAACGAGAAACAATTACAAAGAATTAAACTAAAAACTATCTTCAAAGGGAGTTACCAGAAGGATTAAAGTTTTGGGGTTTAGCAGGTTTTATGGAAGTTTTTGTATATAGGAAATTGGGAGGTAAGACTTTCTTCAGAGTATAGCCTGAAGGAAGAAAACCTATTCATAACAAGGGGCGGCGGTGTACATCCTGAGCCTTCTTCTCTCAAATAATATGCCAACTAGCCATGCACTACGTTCCATCTCTCAAGGGTACCAGGCATGGACTGGAGTGGAAAGATAGGCCAGGGAAGCCCTGATCCCATGTACTCTCAAACACCCGAATCAGACCAAGCTCTGGAGTTTACGACATCTCTCTATCAAAGGAGTCAAAACAAGAAACACGATTCAATAGCTAGTCAAAAGCATTAATCAGAAAGAAGAGACTAGAACTCAGATGCTATAAAGAAATCATCCAACAAAATGAAGCCATGCACAGAATAATATGAGGTAAACTCCACAGATTCCAATAGTCATAAAGAAACATAAAGGTTTAGTTACGATGTTGTAATTAAATAAAAGTAAATGCTGTAAAGGGAAGATAGGTATCAGTCTCCTTGATTTAGGAGATCAAAGTACATAGTAGTGGACACCTAGGGTAATGTTAACCTCATACCAAGTAGCGGCCCTATCGAATTTTTGACCGTGTCAGATCGCGGACCGTGATGGGTAAGTGTCGTCACTAGTACAAAACCGACCTTTGGTGTCGGTTATTTAAGGTCTTTGGCGACAATTAAAAAGCGAAACATATGTGGGCGACGCTAAAAGGTGAACCCTTAGGTGTCGATTTGAAAACCGACGACAGAACCCTTCGCGCCACCCAAAACGCACTAGTAGGGGCACTATAGGCGTCGATTATTAGTGGGTAAATCGATGCCAGAACCTTTCACGCCACAAAAAGGGCACCAGTAGGGGCACTATATGTTGGTATATATGCCCATAGAGCCATCCCAAGCTATTGCATGGAGTCGGATATTTATTAATCAATTAATGTGATTATTTGGTTAATTAATGAATTGCAGAATATTCTAATTAATCCACAAGCATTTTAATTAACACAACATTTCTGTTTACCAATGGGTTTAGGAAACCCTACTTCCCTTAGTATCCTATTTAAAGAAGGATTGACAGCCGATATCTATATAAGATATTGAGAGAGGCTTTTTGGTTTACGCTCACATATGCAAACCCTAGCTGTCACCGTCCTTAGGAGAGAAAGGAGAGCAACACGCCGCACAGACACGACTCCTTCCCGCCGGCTTAGTAAGTGCGACGTGGAGTTCCAGTCCATCCGCGTGGATGAAGTAGAGACGCAGACGTTGAGCCGCCTACGTTCGGAAGACATCAACGACCATCCGTGCGTGTTACGAATGGCACACATCATCGCATGAAAGGAGCGCCGCCGGATCTTCCTGCAACAGCAAACGGGAGAGAAGTTATGTCCGTGTAGGCAAGTGTCGTTGCATACCTTTGTGCAGCGGGACATCACCGGACTTGCTCTATGATAAGGTATATCCCGTAAACACTCTTTTCCGAATACGCTGTTGTCGAAGAGATCCTATTTCAGGTTGCATGGATTTTTGTTTCTTCCGTCGCGCATGTTTTCTCCACAAAACCCAACACTATAGGCGTCGGTTATTAATAGGGAAATCGATGCCCAAACCCTTCGTTCCACAAAAAGGGCGCCATCTAGAACACCATTGGCGTCAGTTTCTTAGTAATAACCGACGACATATCACCGTGTTGTCTGGCCACATTAGGGGGCAGTTTTTTTCTATAAACTGACGCTGTAATCCTAAGTTGTCGGTTTTCGACGAATAACCAACGCCTATGTTTTGATTTTTTTTCTTATCAGTTTGCAGGCCTGCTGTATGGCTGGTCGCAGGATGCAGAACCTGCAGTTTAGTTCTGAACTGCAGGTTTACATCATCCATTGATATCAGCCAACAACAGGCCACAAACCAGCAAAATTAACAAGATTCATTTTCACACATTTAGCAACATGCAGTTCCATTCAATTTTCACATTCACACATGTAGAAACATTAATGTAACAACCTACAGTTCCTTTCATTTTCACATTCACACATGTAGAAACATTCAGAAACATGTAGAAACATTCATGTAACAACTTGCATTCCATTCATTTTCACATTCACACATGTATAAACATTCTTTAGTCAATATCGCTATCAACATCCTAATTATATTTAAAACCCCCACTACTTGTATGGCTTTTTCCCATTCTTCTCTTACATCATTTAATTCTTTCGTTGTATAGGGAGCATGTACATCTGATAAGACCTTACTTGTAGTGGGGTCTGTTTTAAATACTTGCAAAGAGAATGATGTATATATATAGTTAATAATATATAAATAAGATTGATATATTTCATATTATCTAATGAGACTATATATAATACCTCATGTATGGTATCGATGTCCACTGCGGCATGTTTGATAATCATGTGCATAAATCACATCACATAGTATGCACATGCCGAGTCGTTGTCTTGTGTAGAACACTATAAATTAAAACATACAAAATATTAAAAAATACAACTAAGCACAGTTCACATAAATAATATATACATTGGAGTCGGGAACTTACTTCCACGTTCTCCCAAATTATTGACGGGTTCTTTTTCCTGGGGACCTTTCCTCTAGCCTTTTTGAACTCATGTAAACCTATACATGTTAATGTAACACAGTAAATTGCATAATTAAATAGTAATGTTATAACAGATGTTAACGGATATAAAAATGAAATATTTCTCACCGGAATAATGCCATTTTCATTTTGTTTCCATATGGTGAATTTAATTTAGTCCCCTTAGGATCTATATAATAGATAGTGAATGTCCTGGGGACAATAACTAGTAACTCCCAATGCGTACCCCTAGAGTTAAAAAAGTTAAAAATTAATAACTCCAAATCCACAATAAAAGTGTAATTTTCTTAAGTCCAAATTATAAGCAAAGTAAATTTACTCTACATTGAATGGAGCGATTATCACCGTCTTCTTATTTTGACCGAAATTTGTAAAAGCATCACAACAGTATTGTTGAACTGACAAAGGGTCTTTGGCTACTAGACTAATCAAAGATGGAATAAAAAATCCTACATGTTCAAATGAAAAATCTGGAAATATCTTGTCTAAGTAGCTGCAAAACATGTATTACGTATGCATTAATATATAAGAAACCAGGTCATCGGATCCTACACAAGGTATATGGATGTATAATCAAGATCTCACCTTATCCATAGCTCTATCATAGATGTATTCAGTCAATCATAGCCAAACAACTCCAAAATATCTTGTATAAATAGTTTGTTTTTGTATGATTGACCTCCAGCATCCGCATCTATACAAACAGTTATAAGGCAATTTAAATCATGTTCGCCTAACCATACTTCCATACCCCTACAATTAGGTCCTAACGGGGTAGGTAGGTCCTGTGGAACCCAACTTGGTAATGTAGGAGGTGGAGGTGGAGGCCTAGATGCTCTGGGTGTCTTCGTTTTAACCTGTATATATAATTTTAGATCAATTGACGTCATATATACACACTAACAATTTAACGTAATGTAAATTTACCATACAATTTCAGTATAGACAACATCCACTTTTGGCCACAATATCACTCCGCCTTCTGCCTCACCAAGTGTTTCATAATCTGGGTGGGCATATGGCAATAGAAGATCTATCCAATTGGGGAATATATGTAGCGGGCTCACACGAACCCAACAATCTGGTAATGGAGACCCATGAAAAATTTCCCTTGGAAGGGATGGGTAAGCCGACACCTTTACAATGACATATTCTTTACTTTTTAGATGAAATGGCTTCAACCCCTAAAAATTTACATAAAGAATGTTATATACATATATATGTATCATCTTGAAAACATATCATCTTGAAAAGACTAGCTACTATGTCGTAAAAATACTTACATTGGATGTGCTAGGTGGTGGGTCTACAGGATTACTCCCAACCTCTGCAGTAGGAGTAGAGCGGGATGCCATATGTACTATCTAAGTGGCCGTTAGAGATGCCTGCCACTTGCTCATTGCTTCATGGAGTGTCTTATCAACTACTTCCTTGACTCTCTTATCAACTACTTCATCGACTCTACTATCAACTATCTTATCTACCTATACATGGATAAAAGAAATGTTAGCTTCTGATTATTGAATTCCCTTTTAAAGTAACATTCTAAAAAAAGAATAGGTTACCTCTTCTTGTGAAATTCCCACTTTTGGGACATGTTTGCACTAGGATGGACCAAAGAACGCTTTGATGCCCACACCAGTGCCTGGACCCCTAACACGCCCATGATGCTCTGGGTTACCCGGAGAAACTGTCAGTTCATCCCTGATTCATCCCTTGTGTCCTCAGGGATAAACTTGCCTTGTTTCCTCAGCTCGTGTAGCTCCTACTAATCACCATCAATAGAAATTGGTAAGTGAGTAAACACCACAAATAACCAATATTCGAATGATTGCTCTAAGAGTTGTATTTTACCATTTTTACAGCCGCCTCAACAGTTGCAGGATTCTTTATTTCTCCCTTCTTATTTCGCCTCCCAGCTATCCAGACATAATGGCGAGGCAGAGGTGCAGTACACTCAGCCTGTATCCATTGGCGAACGCCTGCATAGCCCTTTGGACCCATTATGTGGTCATGCACATTCAGTACACACCTTGCTCTTTGCGCCTCACTAATAGCCTATTTAGTATGCACATTGATTGGGTTAGTAGTACTAAATGTTAATCTTGAATAGGTGAATATAATGTATATTAATTAAATAGGGAGTAACACCTAATACCTTGAATTCATCAGTTTTTCTTGAAGCAACAAACACGTCCCATTCTTCTGGGTCCAGGAAGTTCCAATGTTTAGTGGCTGACTTCTTCCTCTTCTCACCATCTTTTATGAATTCTCAGCTGAGATTTTTCCTATAGTTCCTTAGGACCCTCCCAAAGTGTTTCATCATGCATTTACGATGCAACTTTTCATCCAACGCAAATATACTCTGCAAAATAGAATTGCTATTAACTAGTATGCAAAAAATTAGTAATCTACAAAATAGAATTGCAAATAATAATAACTCACGCATAAATCCTTCCATATTAAGTCTTTCTTCCCCTTAGGAAATTTATACCAAGAATCTATCTCACAACCACAATGGCTACGAGTAACAAACCCAAGATATGAAACAAATGAATTGCAGTTCACTCCAATTGCATTTCTTGCATTATCAAAATCCACAACTAGTTTGGGTCCATTGCCCCTTAGCACAGTTAACTTCTTCATCATAGTGATGCCTCTTCTCTTCTCAACTTTTTGTTACTACTCATCAAGTGCCTCAAGTGCTTCAGAGGGTACATGTGCATCATCAACCTAAAATTGACAAAATAAACACACTTACAAGATATAACTATAATTGGACATATAGATAGAAATATATGATATATTTTTAAAACTTACATTGTGAGGCGGTGCATTGGTATCCTCACCATGCTCATCATGGACACCATGGTCCTCATGCCCATGCTCAGCCATCTGAAAATTTCTTTAAAAAATCAAACATTTAGCATTTGACATAACTAGAAGATAATGAAACATTGTATAGTTCACATATACAAATGGAACATTGAAAAATGAAACATATAAAAAAATATAAACATGCATACCACTAATATTGTTATCATTTATCAATTAACAATCCTTCATTGTGATCTCCGCGCAATACAAGTCATCATTAGCTTCAATATTTTGTGGTGTTGGCAACCCAACTGAAAATGGATTGGAGTCATCATACTTATAATAGTATTCTTCTTCATCTATAGGATGTTCAATGAACTATCTTTTACCATGAAGAACAACCGACCATTTATCATTTGTAAGATCATCAATATAAAATACTTGTTTCTCTTGTGATGCCAATATGAATGGTTCACCCTTCTCGCCAATCTTTTCAAAGTTCACTAAAGTGAAACCCAATTCATCCAATATAACTCCTTTTGTGTTGTCAACCCAATTACATTTTAAGAGCGGAATTCTGAAATCTATGTAGTCAAACTCCCATATGTCTTTATTGACACCGTAATATGACATTTTAGCTTCATGTGGACTCTTATCCTTTGCACTTGCAAAAACATAGTCGACGCTTAAAGGGTGACCCCACTATTTTGTACAACACTCTTATCATTTTAGCGCTTTGTGTAATATGTGAATCCATTAATGTCATACCCTTCATAAGACATAACATTCAATTTTGGTTTAAAGGCGAGGCATTTGATAGTTTCAGTAATATCATCTGGTGTTTGAGATAGTTGATGTAAGACTTTATCTTCAAACCACTTAATAAATGTCTTGTTATGCAATCCAGTAAGCTACATTGAATTGGCTTGAGGATATTATCTCTTCATGAAATTGGTATGTTCCACGATATAAACACTCACTTCGTCCTTGTTGTGTCAAATATGCAAGTGACCTTGTTCCAACTGCTCACGGCTGATTAGTTTCACCCGTGATCCCAAAATTCCTTTGCCAAATTGCTCCTCAATATTCTTGTCATTACAAGGAGTGTCATTACCACTCAGAAAGTCATTGCAAAAATCCATAACCTCTCTCGTCACATAACCCTCAATAATACTCCCTTCAGGCCGATAATGGTTTTGAACATCACTTCAAAAATGCTCTTTTATCGTTCAAAGGGATACATCCAATGCAAGAAAATTGGTCCCAACATTTTCACTTCCCTAGTCAAGTAGACAACAAGATGTACCATGATATCAAAGAACGAAGGAGGGAAATACATCTCAAGCTAACATAGGGTAACAACCACTTCTCTTTGCAAAGTATCGAGAGTATCAGGGTCAATAACTTTGCTGCACATACTGTTGAAATAGAAACAAAGTATGGTGATTGCAAACCTTACATGCTTTGGCAATATAGATCGAATTGCCACAGGCAATATTTGTTTCATTAGAGTGTGACAATCATGAGATTTAAGACCTATCAACTTTAGATCTTTCATTGATACCAATCTACAGATGTTGAATGAGTAACCCAGTGGCACCTTAACATTTACCAAGCATTCACAAAAAGCATTCTTCTCCTTTCTAGACAATGTGTAACAAGTGGGAGGTAAGTATGTTCTCTTTGGATTTTGGGGAATAAATCCTTTTTGTAGGGGTTTATGGCTTGTAAGGACCCTGACCTTCATTTTGGGCTTACCATGTTTGCTTTGCCTAAACATGATGTTTAGAAGCTTGCTTAATCACCCAAGGTGTGATTGGTGTTTGTTGTATTTTGTTGTGGGGTTGAGGTGCAACTTGCAATTTACCCAAGTTCTAGGGTTTCTATGCAAGCTTGTCACCTTGAGAGGCCTCCTTGTCTCTTTGCATCCTCTAGGGTTGAGAGGATGAGTTGGGTACCTTGCTTGAGTTGTTTTGGGCCTTGTTTGAGCGTTTTTGAGCTTGGGCTTGTTGTTGGGCTTGAAGCCCTTCCTCCTTGCTTGGTGTATCAGGCAAGAGGTGCTTGGGTGTGTCGGCCAAGAAGTGTATCGGCCAAGTAGGTGCTGGTGGTGTGTCGGGTTGTCATGTTGAGCGACACACACCGCTCCACCTAGCATTGTTTGTGTCCCCCTCTCGTGGACACATGGTCCTTGTTGCTAGAAAGTGGCGAGACCTTGGACAAGTGGTGTTGGGGTTCTAGCATGTGGCGTTGCTCGTTGGACAAGTGGTCCTTAGTGGATACCACCTTGCCTTGCTATCCCCCTTCACCCTCTTATATATATACCACCCACCTTGCTTGCTAGTAGTCCCTTTAGTTCCCTTAGTGGCTCTCTTTTCCCTTGGTGGCCGAGAAGAAGAGGAGAAGGAGAAGAGGTGGTGGCCGATACATGTAGTGGTGTTTTCTTTCTTCTTCTCTAGTTGCTAAGTCTATCTTGGTATCATCTTCTTCCTTATGGTTTTGGCCATGGAGGTGTGATGGGTTCCTCTCCATAGTGGAGTTCCCTTTTGACGAGGGTTTCTCTTCTCTTCTTGAGGTGGCCGAAGTTGGTGCTTTAGAGCTTGGATCTTGAGGAAGTTGTGCTTAAGGTGGGTTACATAACTTCTAACCTAACTATTGTATCTCCTTTATATGTTGCTTTGATATGTTATCTTTATCGGCTATGATCATCTTGCTAGTAATGCTCATGCTTTAGCTAGTAGTGTTGTTGCCCGATTTGTGCTACCTAGATCAGGTTGGGTAATATGATGTAGCTACCCTTGTGTTGGCCGATCCTTTGGGTTGTAGAATCTCCAGCAATACCCCTATCTCGTTTAGTTGAGAGGTGAGCTTAGGGTTTCTTAATCCCAAGAGGTATGGTGTTGTGTCTGTGAGGCAATACCCCTCTGTCACTTTGTTTTCGAGAGGTGAGCCTAAGCTCTAGCTATTTGGGCATCATGGTTAGTTGGTTTGGCTGATAGAGTGTTGTCCTACCCTTGTTGCACGATATGCCTTCAGGGTTAAACCCTTAGTTGCTACCTTGGACGACATGGGCGGCCATGCCTTTGATGGTGAGCTGTGAGCAACACCCCTCCTTGCTTGAGTTGTGAGGTGAGCTCTAGCTCCTGCCTGATATGCTTGGAGATTGTGCAAGACCCCTCTCTATCTTCAAGTTGAGAGGTGAGCCAATACTCTTGGTGTCCTAGGGCGATATGGTGTGGGTGTTCGTTATGTGGTTAAAGTTGTTTCTAACCCTAGTCACCGATATGGATGGTGGTATCTTGAGGCTTGTTGCCCGATGTGGTTTTGTGTGGGTTCTACCCGATATCCCTCTCCTTCCCTTGAGTTAGGATTTGGACGATACAGCAGGTAGATGCCTTGTTGATCCTTCACCCGATATGATGCTTAAGGATTGAGTTATCTTGGGAATTATGATCTTCTTTCCCTTGGATGGTAAGTGGTCTGTGTTGAGCATTACGGCTTGTTGGTGCCTTGCACGACATCCTCTTGGATGAAACTGCCCGAAACCATGTGGACGATAGGACGCCTATTTCCCTTAGATGATAAGGCTGACCCTTGGTTTGGGCGTTGCCCGGTATGAGGTATTGCACGATACAATGCCCACGTGATGAAATGTTGTGTTAACCTCTTGAGTGTTCCACGTCATGGCATTGCCCATCTCGGGGCATTGCACGTCTAGCATAGAGTCGCCCGACATAGCATTTCTCGATGTGGTGTTGCCCGACATGGTGTCTTGGGCATTACACTTGAGGAGGTGCTGCCTGATATAACTTTCTATGTGCTTTGCCCAATATGGGTGTTGGCTGATAGTGTTGGCCGACATAGCTAGATGTGGTTAGTTTCCTTTAGACAACACCAGTAGGGTTTGGTTGTAGCCTATACCTTTTGTGAGGGTTGTTGTACCTTTTGTAAGAGTCACTACACCTTTTGGTGAGGGTTATTCCTTACCCGATAAGCTTTTGTGAGGGTCATGTTCTATGTTCGGTTGAAACCCTAATGTCGTTTGGAATGCTTATATAAGTATGTTATGTATATGCATGATCATCTAATGTTGTGATGAAGTGTTTAGCTACTCTTGAGCATACTAACCATGCAGGTCCCATCAATTGAGATGTGTGATCAGGTATGAGTTGTGATGATGTCATTAGTGACAGTTGCTTAATGTTCAAATAATGTGGAATACTATGTTCTATGAGAACCATGATGGTACATGATGAGTGTTGCATATGTGATTGGTAACATGTTCTTAATGGTGGGATGGAATCCATGTGATGTTGGATCCTTATGATGGATCATGATGATTGACAAGAGGCCAAGTGACAACATGTAATATTGGATCCTTGAGATGGATCATGATGATGTTGATGGTATTGAGAATAGCAGTAATAGTGTGACACAAAATAATGGAATCTATGTTGTTTATGGTTTGCTTAATATAACTTGGTTGACCCCAACAATCCACTTATAATGTATTAATTAAGTACATATGAACTTTTCATGTAGTTTTCCCTGACCATAGTTCCATCATCGTCAGGATCAGGTGATGGTGAAATGGGTTCTCCTACAGGTTAACCTGGAGCACATATTGTTGAATATGCGGAGTTTCTTCTAGCCAAAAATAGGAGGAATAGAGTGCAACTTTGGTTGTAGACTCAGATCATGTATAAGAGCATGGTAAATAGTTCCATGGCTCAGTGTGGAAGAGCATGAATGCGTTCATTGCTCGAAGCACGGTGAACAGGACCGTGGCTCAAGATATACTAGCGTCAAGACCTGTACCAAGGTGGGCTAGAGGAAAGGGTAGCCTGCAGAAGATGACCTCATGACTGAGGTCACTTAAGCAAGAGACTACGGTCCGGCTTTAGATATCATGCACTGACCACGAGGAGGTTGAGGTCATGGATTCTGGCTCTTCCATTGACCTTATATGGCACCTACTTTGGGTTTCACAACCGAAGGTTGGATTTGAGCGGTACGAATCACTTCCTCAAGGCATAATAAATGGTAATCCAGCTGTATAGTATATTTTCTTACGAAAAACAAGGAACATTGGTTGAGGCCATGCATAATGTATGATTGTCTTATATACATGCTCTAAGTATCTCTTGAAGTTAGTTATATGCCTCTCAGATATCATGGTAAGTTGTTACATATATATATATATATATATATATATATATATAATCTTGTTGTTCATATTTCATATATGACTTACGTTATCTGCTACATGCTTTATCTATTCTAGCTTCTTGAGATTTTATAGTTCGGTGGGGAGTTATGTTTCTCTTTGGGATTATGTGTCTCACCCCACTAGTTTCAACCTTTTTAGGTGATCAAGCTAGAAGTGGTGGTGATCGTAGTGTTGCGGCTGAGTAGCAAGAAGATCAGTAGACATGAGTGCAATTAAGTGAAACTTAGTCGTCACTTATTGAACAAAACTTATGACTAAGACTTTAGTTGTCAGTTGTCCAGATTATGTGACACTATGATTCACTCTTTGTTGTCAGTTATCTATCAAGAAACCAACGCCAAATGTGTTTATCCCAATTAAAAAATGACAACCTCTAAAACATGTCTCGTCTGTTTTATAAGATAACTGACGACATAATTCACTATTTGTCATCAGTTGTACACCAACAAACTGATGAAATATATACTCTATGACTTTAGTCATCAGTTGCCCAAAATAGTATCCGCTATATCAGATATCAAAGTAAGTGAAAAAGTAGTACATGCTAATTTAAATGGAAAAATCATTAGCCTTAAGTTTAAGAAAGAACCTGAAATATCATTTCTACAACAAACCAATACCTCAATAAATTATAAATATAACTTCATTAATGAACTTAACATTGAAATAGAAAATAAAAGAATTCATGACCAAATCCAAACATTAAATTTTTAAAAAATAATAATAGAATTTCAATGAAAAGATAAAAACAAAATCTGCTCAACTCTAACCTCGACGCTCTAGCATAGAAAGAAGCATGAAGTGTTGTTACCATACATTAGTAATTTTAATGAAAGAAAATACTGACAAAAGCCTAAACTATTTATATAAACAAAAGGATCTTAGAGATCTGTAAAAATAAAATCAAAGAATTGGAGACATAGAAATTAATTAGACCTAGCTATTCTCCATGGAGTTACACTGCCTTCTATGTTGAAAATGCATCTAAAATCGAAAGAGTAGTGCCCAAACTTGTGATTAATTATGCCTATGAATAAAATACCCCAATGGATCAAATATCCTATTTCTAATAAAAATGACCTAGTTAGAAGAATATGTGGTGCTAAAGTCTGAATTTTGGAAAATACAAATAAATGAAGAGGAACAATATAAAACTGCTTTCACAGTACCCTTTGATCGCAAAGAATGTAATATTATGCCTTTTGGGCTAAAAGATTCTCCATAAGAATTACAAAAATAATGAATGAGATATGTAGTCCATGTAGTTCTTTTAGTGTCGTCTATATTGATGATGTAATTATTTTTGCTAAAGAATGTGACCAACATTGGAAACACCTAAACATATTCTTTGAAGTAGTAAACCATAATGGATTGGTAGTTTTTGCTAAAAAGATAAAACTATTTAAAATAAGTATTAAATTTCTCATGTATAAAATAGTAGAAGGTATTTTATCACCTATAGTAAGAGGTATAGATGTTTTCAACAAATTCCCAGATGAAATATCAGATAAAGCACAACTTCAAAGATTTTTAGGATGCTTAAAATTTGTATCTGATTTACGAAAACCTTGCAATTGATAGAAAGATCCTTATATATAGACTTCAAAATTTTCCACCAAATTGATCAATAAATGTCACCAAGTTTGTTCAAAGAATAAAATCAAAAGTTCAAAAGTTACCATGATTAAACATCCTTGACCCATAATCCTATAAAATAGTAGAAATAGATGCATTAGATTTTGAATATTGAAGAATGCTGAAGCAAAAATTTGATAATAAAGAACAAATAGTACGATACACCTTAGGAGCTTGGAATAAATCCAGAAAGTATTTTTCTACTATCAAACAAGAAATTTTAGGTATAGTCCTTACCATTACAAAGGTTCAAGGTGATCATCTAAATCATGATTTTTTATCAAGAGTAGATTGTAAATTAAGAAATTTTATTTTAGAAAAAGATGTTAAAAATATTTCATCAAAACAAATATTTGAAAGATGGCAATCAATACTAGCAATATTTTATTTTGACATACAGTTTATAAATGGAGAAAATAATTTCTTACTATATTTCTTATCCAGAGAATTTTTGTAGGGAAAAAGTCTTCAATAAGACCATCATGATGACCTCAATACTAGCCTCTAAACAAAGTCCTACCACAATGATGCAAACAAGAAGGGAGAAGGAGAATATTGACAAAATGGAAATTTATTCATCATTAACTAAATCTAAATTTAATTTAAAGTCATCCGAAGAGGTACTTATTCTTAAAAAATGATGACCTCTAAAAAGAAGTATCTCAAATAATTAATAAACATTATCCTAAAGGATACAACTATATACCCTATCTACCTGGAAAAAATAGCATGTATTATGAAAAAATACTTTTAGAAATAAGAAGTGCAAAAGTTTTCCATAAATGTAGAGATAAATCTACAAAACAAATCTTATAATTTTGTCAACAAAAATTCAAAAAATGGTCACTATACTGGAATGCAATAAAGAAGAAAACCTTAATATTCCAAGACAATTTCAAAGTGTCAATCAACCCCAATATTATAACTATTGGTGTTATCAAAACACATGGGAAAAGATTTTATATGTCCAAAACACATTAATGACCCGTAAGTGGTAAGTAAAATGGTCACTACAAACAAAATTGCCACATTGTTTTTCTATAAATTTTGGCAACATTTTGGAGCAATAAGAGAAATATTTCCCTCAATCTTAATAGAAAGTATTATGGTTGAAGATATTATTGAAGAATATCTACATATGATGAAGTATATCTCATATCATGGAATACCATGGATTATACCATGGAAATGGGAAAAGACACCATTGATTTACCACTAATTTTGGAAAGACAGATATATGTCAAATGGTGGGATAAATTTGTCAATCCAATTCTATAGGGAAAATTGATTTCATTGCTAGTTTCTAGTTACAAACAAGATCAAGAAACTAAAAAAGATAAATTCATTTATTCAATGAAAACAAGGGTTGAAAAGAAAAATTCGGATCCAAATCCCAATATTGTAGATAATCAATTACAATTACTAGTATTTGATGAAATGTAAAAAATTATGGATCAATATGGTCCAAAATTTCAAATAAATTTGAAACTAAAGAAGAAGAAAAAGAAAATGAAAGTGGAAAAATAGTTACAAGACATTAAAAAAACATTGTGGTAGAAAACAATGGTAAAACATAAAAGTAAATAAAAAATAACAATTAGTAAAAGATAAAAGTAAATAGTGACAAGCCTTAAATGGGTGTTCAAAAATGGAGACATGTCTAGGTCATCTGACTTTAGTAATTTATAATACCCAAATGTTTAGGACTCCTGCAACTAGCACATGGTTGAAGTAGTTTGGGGTCGAACACATGGATTGGAAGAATAGCACTTCAAAACCCAAGTTTTACTTGTCTAAGCACATCAAAAAGGCCAAGGATAAGGTTTGTTGTAATGAGAAACAATTACAAAGAATTAAACTAAAAACTATCTCCAAAGGGAGTTACCAGAAGGATTAAAGTTTTGGGGTTTAGCAGGTTTTATGGAAGTTTTTGTATATAGGAAATTGGGAGGTAAGACTTTCTTCAGAGTATAGCATGAAGGAAGAAAACCTATTCATAACAAGCGGCGGCGGCGTACATCCTGAGCCTTCTTCTCTCAAATAATATGCCAACTAGCCATGCACTATGTTCCCTCTCTCAAGGGTACCAGGCATGGACTGGAGTGGAAAGATAGGCCAGGGAAGCCCTGATCCCATGTACTCTCAAACACCCGAATCAGACCAAGCTCTGGAGTTTACGACATCTCTCTATCAAAGGAGTCAAAACAAGAAAAATGATTCAATAGCTAGTCAAAAGCGTTAATCAGAAAGAAGAGACTAGAACTCAGATGCTATAAAGAAATCATCCAATAAAATGAAGCCATGCACAAAATAATATGAAGTAAACTCCACAGATTCCAATAGTCATAAAGAAACATAAATGTTTAGTTACGATGTTGTAATTAAATAAAAGTAAATGCTATAAAGGGAAGATAGGTATCAGTCTCCTTGATTTAGGAGATCAAAGTACATAGTAGTGGACACCTAGGGTAATGTTAACCTCATACCAAGTAGCGGCCCTATCGAATTTTTGACCGTGTCAGATCGCGGACCGTGATGGGTAAGTGTCGTCACTAGTACAGAACCGACCTTTGGTGTCGGTTATTTAAGGTCTTTGGAAACAATTAAAAAGCGACACATATGTGGGTGACGCTAAAAGGTGAACCCTTACGCGTCGATTTGAAAACCGACGACAGAACCCTTCGTGCCACCCAAAATGCACTAGTAGGGGCACTATAGGCGTCGATTATTAGTGGGGAAACTGATGCCAGAACCCTTCACGCCACAAAAAGGGCACCAATAGGGGCACTATATGTTGGTATATATGCCCATAGAGCCATCCCAAGAGATTGCATGGAGTCGGATATTTATTAATCAATTAATGTGATTATTTGGTTAATTAATGAATTCTAGAATATTCTAATTAATCCACGAGCATTTTAATTAACGCAACATTTCTGTTTACCAATGGGTTTAGGAAACCCTACTTCCCTTAGTATCCTATTTAAAGAAGGATTGACAGCCGATATCTATATAAGATATTGAGAGAGGCTTTTTGGTTTACTCTCACATATGCAAACCCTAGCTGTCACCGTCCTTAGGAGAGAAAGGAGAGCAACACGCCGCACAGACATGACTCCTTCCCGCAGGCTTAGTAAGCGTGACGTGGAGTTCCAGTCCATCCGTGTGGATGAAGTAGAGACGCAGACGTTGAGCCGCCTACGTTCGGAAGACATCAATGACCATCCGTGCGTGTTACGAATGGCACACATCATCGCATGAAAGGAGCGCCGCCGGATCTTCCTGCAACAGCAAACGGGAGAGAAGTTATGTCCGTGTAGGCAAGCGTCGTTGCATACCTTTGTGCAACGGGACATCACCGGACTTGCTCTGTGATAAGGTATATCCCGTAAACACTCTTTTCCGAATACGCTGTTGTCGAAGAGATCCTATTTCAGGTTGCATGGATTTTTGTTTCTTCCGTCGCGCATGTTTTCTCCACAAAACCCAACACTATAGGCGTCGGTTATTAATAGGGAAATCGATGCCCAAACCCTTTGTTCCACAAAAAGGGCGCCATCTAGAACACCATTGGCGTCAGTTTCTTAGTAATAACCGACGACATATCACCGTGTTGTCTGGCCACATTAGGGGGCAGTTTTTTTCTATAAACTGATGTTGTAATCCTACGTTGTCGGTTTTCGACGAATAACCAACGCCTATGTTTTGATTTTTTTTCTTATCAGTTTGCAGGCCTGCTGTATGGCTGGTCGTAGGATGCAGAACCTGCAGTTTAGTTCTGAACTGCAGGTTTACATCATCCATTGATATCAGCCAACAACAGGCCACAAACCAGCAAAATTAACAAGATTCATTTTCACACATTTAGCAACATGCAGTTCCATTCAATTTTCACATTCACACATGTAGAAACATTCATGTAACAACCTACAGTTCCTTTCATTTTCACATTCACACATGTAGAAACATTCAGACACATGTAGAAACATTCATGTAACAACTTGCAGTTCTATTCATTTTCACATTCACACATGTATAAACATTCTTTAGTCAATATCGCTATCAACATCCTAATTATATTTAAAAACCCCCACTACTTGTATGACTTTTTCCCATTCTTCTCTTACATCATTTAATTCTTTCGTTGTATAGGGAGCATGTACATCTGATAAGACCTTACCTGTAGTGGGGTCTGTTTTAAATACTTGCAAAGAGAATGATGTATATATATAGTTAATAATATATAAATAAGATTGATATATTTCATATTATCTAATGAGACTATATATAATACCTCATGTATGGTATCGATGTCCACTGCGGCATGTTTGATAATCATGTGCATAAATCACATCACATAGTATGCACATGCCGAGTCGTTGTCTTGTGTAGAACACTATAAATTAAAACATACAAAATTTAAAAAAATACAACTAAGCACAGTTCACATAAATAATATATACATTGGAGTCGGGAACTTACTTCCACGTTCTTCCAAATTATTGACGGGTTCTTTTTCCTGGGGACCTTTCCTCTAGCCTTTTTGAACTCATGTAAACCTCTACATGTTAATGTAACACAGTAAATTGCATAATTAAATAGTAATGTTATAACAGATGTTAACGGATATAAAAATGAAATATTTCTCACCGGAATAATGCCATTTTCATTTTGTTTCCATATGGTGAATTTAATTTAGTCCCCTTAGGATCTATATAATAGATAGTGAATGTCCTGGGGACAATAACTAGTAACTCCCAATGCGTACCCCTAGAGTTAAAAAAGTTAAAAATTAATAACTCCAAATCCACAATAAAAGTGTAATTTTCTTAAGTCCAAATTATAAGCAAAGTAAATTTACTCTACATTGAATGGAGCTATTATCACCGTCTTCTTATTTTGACCAAAATTTGTAAAAGCATCACAACAGTATTGTTGAACTGACAAAGGGTCTTTGGCTACTAGACTAATCAAAGATGGAATCAAAAATCCTACATGTGTAAATGAAAAATCTGGAAATATCTTGTCTAAGTAGCTGCAAAACATGTATTACGTATGCATTAATATATAAGAAACCAGGTCATTGGATCCTACACAAGGTATATGGATGTATAATCAAGATCTCACCTTATCCATAGCTCTATCATAGATGTATTCAGTCAATCATAGCCAAACAACTCCAAAATATCTTGTATAAATAGTTTGTTTTTGTATGATTGACCTCCAGCATCCGCATCTATACAAACAGTTATAAGGCAATTTAAATCATGTTCGCCTAACCATACTGCCATACCCCTACAATTAGGTCCTAACGGGGCAGGTAGGTCCTGTGGAACCCAACTTGGTAATGTAGGTGGTGGAGGTGGAGGCCTAGATGCTCTGGGTGTCTTCATTTTAACCTGTATATATAATTTTAGATCAATTGACGTCATATATACACACTAAAAATTTAACGTAATGTAAATTTACCATACAATTTCAATATAGACAACATCCACTTTTGGCCACAATATCACTCCACCTTCTGCCTCACCAAGTGTTTCATAATCTGGGTGGGCATATGGCAATAGAAGATCTATCCAATTGGGGAATATATGTAGCAGGCTCACACGAACCCAACAATCTGGTAATGGAGACCCATGAAAAATTTCCCTTGGAAGGGATGGGTAAGCCGACACCTTTACAATGACATATTCTTTACTTTTTAGATGAAATGGCTTCAACCCCTAAAAATTTACATAAAGAATGTTATATACATATATACATATCATCTTGAAAAGACTAGCTACTATGTCATAAAAATACTTACTGTGGATGTGCTAGGTGGTGGGTCTACATGATTACTCCCAACCTCTGCAGTAGGAGTAGAGCGGGATGCCATATGTACTATCTATGTGGCCGTCAGAGATGCCTGCCACTTGCTCATTGCTTCATGGAGTGTCTTATCAACTACTTCCTTGACTCTCTTATCAACTACTTCATCGACTCTACTATCAACTATCTTATCTACCTATACATGGATAAAAGAAATGTTAGCTTCTGATTATTGAATTCCCTTTTAAAGTAACATTCGAAAAAAAGAATAGGTTACCTCTTCTTGTGAAATTCCCACTTTTGGGACATGTTTGCACTAGGATGGACCAAAGAACGCTTTGATGCCCACACCAGTGCCTGAACCCCTAACACACCCAAGATGATCTGGGTTACCCGGAGAAACTATTAGTTCATCCCTGATTCATCCCTTGTTTCCTCAGGGATGAACTTGCCTTGTTTCCTCAGCTCGTGTAGCTCCTGCTAATTGGCATCAACAGAAATTGGTAAGTGAGTAAACACCACAAACAACCAATATTCGAATGATTGCTCTAAGAGTTGTATTTTACCATTTTTACAGCCGCCTCAACAGTTGCGGGATTCTTTATTTCTCCCTTCTTATTTTGCCTCCCAGCTATCCAGACATAATGGCAAGGCAGAGGTGCAGTACACTCAGCCTGTATCCTTTGGCGAACGCCTGCATAGCCCTTTGGACCCATTATGTGGTCATGCACATTCAGTACACACCTTGCTCTTTGCGCCTCACTAATAGCCTATTTAGTATGCACATTGATTTGGTTAGTAGTACTAAATGTTAATATTGAATAGGTGAATATAATGTATATTTATTAAATAGGGAGTAACACCTAATACCTTGAATTCATCAGTTTTTCTTCAAGCAAGAAACACGTTCCATTCTTCTGCGTCCAGGAAGTTCCAATGTTTAGTGGCTGACTTCTTCCTCTTCTCACCATCTTTTATGAATTCTCAGTTGAGATTTTTCCTATAGTTCCTTAGGACCCTCCCAAAGCATTTCATCATGCATTTACCATGCAACTTTTCATCCAACGCAAATATACTCTGCAAAATAGAATTGCTATTAACTAGTATGCAAAAAATTAGTAATCTACAAAATAGAATTGCAAATAATAATAACTCACGCATAAATCCTTCCATATTAAGTCTTTCTTCCCCTTAGGAAATTTATACCAAGAATCTATCTCACAACCACAATGGCTATGAGTAACAAACCCAAGATATGAAACAAATGAATTGCAGTTCACTCCAATTGCATTTCTTGCATTATCAAAATCCACAACTAGTTTGGGTCCATTGCCCCTTAGAGCAGTTAACTTCTTCATCGTAGTGATGCCCCTTCTCTTCTCAACTTTTTGTTACTACTCATCAAGTGCCTCAAGTGCTTCACAGGGTACATGTGCATCATCAACCTAAAATTTGACAAAATAAACACACCTACAGGATATAACTATAAATGGACATATAGATAGAAATATATGATATATTTTTAAAACTTACATTGTGAGGCGGTGCATTGGTATCCTCACCATGCTCATCATAGACACCGCGTGGATGAAGTTGAGACGCAGACGTTGAGCCGCCTACGTTCGGAAGACATCAACGACCATCTGTGCGTGTTACGAATGGCACACATCATCACATGAAAGGAGCGCCGCCAGATCTTCCTGCAATAGCAAACGGGAGAGAAGTTATGTCCGTGTAGGCAAGCGTCGTTGCATACCTTTGTGCAGCGGGACATCGCCGGAGTTGATCTACGATAAGGTATATCCCGTAAACACTCTTTTCCGAATACGCTGTTGTCGAAGAGATCCTATTTCAGGTTGCATGGATTTTTGTTTCTTCCGTCGCGCATGTTTTCTCCACAAAACCCAACACTATAGGCGTCGGTTATTAATAGGGAAATCGATGCCCAAACCCTTCGTTCCACAAAAAGGGCGCCATCTAGAACACCATTGGCGTCAGTTTCTTAGTAATAACCGACGACATATCACCGTGTTGTCTGGCCACATTAGGGGGCAATTTTTTTCTATAAACTGACGCTGTAATCCTACGTTGTCGGTTTTCGACGAATAACCAATGCCTATGTTTTGATTTTTTTTCTTATCAGTTTGCAGGCCTGCTGTATGGCTGGTCGCAGGATGAAGAACCTGTAGTTTAGTTCTGAACTGCAGGTTTACATCATCCATTGATATCAGCCAACAACAGGCCACAAACCAGCAAAATTAACAAGATTCATTTTCACACATTTAGCAACATGCAGTTCCATTCAATTTTCACATTCACACATGTAGAAACATTCATGTAACAACCTACAGTTCCTTTCATTTTCACATTCACACATGTAGAAACATTCATGTAACAACTTGCATTCCATTCATTTTCACATTCACACATGTATAAACATTCTTTAGTCAATATCGCTACCAACATCCTAATTATATTTAAAAACCCCCACTACTTGTATGGCTTTTTCTCATTCTTCTCTTACATCATTTAATTCTTTCGTTGTATAGGGAGCATGTACATCTGATAAGTCCTTACCTGTAGTGGGGTCTGTTTTAAATACTTGCAAAGAGAATGATGTATATATATAGTTAATAATATATAAATAAGATTGATATATTTCATATTATCTAATGAGACTATATATAATACCTCATGTATGGTATCGATGTCCACTGTGGCATGTTTGATAATCATGTGCATAAATCACATCACATAGTATGCACATGCCGAGTCGTTGTCTTGTGTAGAACACTATAAATTAAAACATACAAAATATTAAAAAATACAACTAAGCACAGTTCACATAAATAATATATACATTGGAGTCGGGAACTTACTTCCACGTTCTCCCAAATTATTGATGGGTTCTTTTTCCTGGGGACCTTTCCTCTAGCCTTTTTGAACTCATGTAAACCTCTACATGTTAATGTAACACAGTAAATTGCATAATTAAATAGTAATGTTATAACAGATGTTAACAGATATAAAAATGAAATATTTCTCATCGGAATAATGCCATTTTCATTTTGTTTCCATATGGTGAATTTAATTTAGTCCCCTTAGGATCTATATAATAGATAGTGAATGTCCTGGGGACAATAACTAGTAACTCCCAATGCGTACCCCTAGAGTTAAAAAAGTTAAAAATTAATAACTCCAAATCCACAATAAAAGTGTAATTTTCTTAAGTCCAAATTATAAGCAAAGTAAATTTACTCTACATTGAATGGAGCTATTATCACCGTCTTCTTATTTTGACCGAAATTTGTAAAAGCATCACAACAGTATTGTTGAACTGACAAAGGGTCTTTGCCTACTAGACTAATCAAAGATGGAATCAAAAATCCTACATGTTCAAATGAAAAATCTTGAAATATCTTGTCTAAGTAGCTGCAAAACATGTATTACGTATGCATTAATATATAAGAAACCAGGTCATCGGATCCTACACAAGGTATATGGATGTATAATCAAGATCTCACCTTATCCATAGCTCTATCATAGATGTATTCAGTCAATCATAGCCAAACACCTCCAAAATATCTTGTATAAATAGTTTGTTTTTGTATGATTGACCTCCAGCATCCGCATCTATACAAACAGTTATAAGGCAATTTAAATCATGTTCGCCTAACCATACTTCCATACCCCTACAATTAGGTCCTAACGGGGCAGGCAGGTCCTGTGGAACCCAACTTGGTAATGTAGCAGGTGGAGGTGGAGGCCTAGATGCTCTGGGTGTCTTTGTTTTAACCTGTATATATAATTTTAGATCAATTGACGTCATATATACACACTAACAATTTAACGTAATGTAAATTTACCATACAATTTCAGTATAGACAACATCCACTTTTGGCCACAATATCACTCCGCCTTCTGCCTCACCAAGTGTTTCATAATCTGGGTGGGCATATGGCAATAGAAGATCTATCCAATTGGGGAATATATGTAGCGGGCTCACACGAACCCAACAATCTAGTAATGGAGACCCATGAAAAATTTCCCTTGGAAGGGATGAGTAAGCCGACACCTTTACAATGACATATTCTTTACTTTTTAGATGAAATGGCTTCAACCCCTAAAAATTTACATAAAGAATGTTATATACATATATATGTATCATCTTGAAAACATATCATCTTGAAAAGACTAGCTACTATGTCGTAAAAATACTTACATTGGATGTGCTAGGTGGTGGGTCTACAGGATTACTCCCAACCTCTGCAGTAGGAGTAGAGCGGGATGCCATATGTACTATCTAAGTGGCCATTAGAGATGCCTGCCACTTGCTCATTGCTTCATGGAGTGTCTTATCAACTACTTCCTTGACTCTCTTATCAACTACTTCATCGACTCTACTATCAACTATCTTATCTACCTATACATGGATAAAAGAAATGTTAGCTTCTGATTATTGAATTCCCTTTTAAAGTAACATTCTAAAAAAAGAATAGGTTACCTCTTCTTGTGAAATTCCCACTTTTGGGACATGTTTGCACTAGGATGGACCAAAGAACGCTTTGATGCCCACACCAGTGCCTGGACCCCTAACACGCCCAAGATGCTCTGGGTTACCCGGAGAAACTGTCAGTTCATCCCAGATTCATCCCTTGTTTCCTCAGGGATAAACTTGCCTTGTTTCCTCAGCTCGTGTAGCTCCTGCTAATCACCATCAATAGAAATTGGTAAGTGAGTAAACACCACAAATAACCAATATTCGAATGATTGCTCTAAGAGTTGTATTTTACCATTTTTACAGTCGCCTCAACAGTTGCGGGATTCTTTATTTCTCCCTTCTTATTTCGCCTCCTAGCTATCCCGACATAATGGCGAGGCAGAGGTGCAGTACACTCAGCCTGTATCCATTGGCAAACGCCTGCATAGCCCTTTGGACCCATTATGTGGTCATGCACATTCAGTACACACCTTGCTCTTTGCGCCTCACTAATAGCCTATTTAGTATGCACATTGATTGGGTTAGTAGTACTAAATGTTAATCTTGAATAGGTGAATATAATGTATATTAATTAAATAGGGAGTAACACCTAATACCTTGAATTCATCAGTTTTTCTTGAAGCAACAAACACGTCCCATTCTTCTGGGTCCAGGAAGTTCCAATGTTTAGTGGTTGACTTCTTCCTCTTCTCACCATCTTTTATGAATTCTCAGCTGAGATTTTTCCTATAGTTCCTTAGGACCCTCCCAAAGCGTTTCATCATGCATTTATGATGCAACTTTTCATCCAACGCAAATATACTCTGCAAAATAGAATTGCTATTAACTAGTATGCAAAAAATTAGTAATCTACAGAATAGAATTGCAAATAATAATAACTCACGCATAAATCCTTCCATATTAAGTCTTTCTTCCCCTTAGGAAATTTATACCAAGAATCTATCTCACAACCACAATGGCTACGAGTAACAAACCCAAGATATGAAACAAATGAATTGCAGTTCACTCCAATTGCATTTCTTGCATTATCAAAATCCACAACTAGTTTGGGTCCATTGCCCCTTAGCACAGTTAACTTCTTCATCGTAGTGATGCCGCTTCTCTTCTCAACTTTTTGTTACTACTCATCAAGTGCCTCAAGTGCTTCAGAGGGTACATGTGCATCATCAACCAAAAATTGACAAAATAAACACACTTACAGGATATAACTATAAATGGACATATAGATAGAAATATATGATATATTTTTAAAACTTACATTGTGAGGCGGTGCATTGGTATCCTCACCATGCTCATCATGGACACCATGGTCCTCATGCCCATGCTCAGCCATCTGAAAATTTCTTTAAAAAATCAAACATTTAGCATTTGACATAACTAGAAGATAATGAAACATTGAAAAATGAAACATTGTATAGTTCACATATACAAATGGAACATTGAAAAATGAAACATATAAAAAAATATAAACATGCATACCACTAATATTGTTATCATTTATCAATTAACAATCCTTCATTGTGATCTCCGCGCAATACAAGTCATCATTAGCTTCAATATTTTGTGGTGTTGGCAACCCAACTGAAAATGGATTGGAGTCATCATACTTATAATAGTATTCTTCTTCATCTATAGTATGTTCAATGAACTATCTTTTACCATGAAGAACAACCGACCATTTATCATTTGTAAGATCATCAATATAAAATACTTGTTTCTCTTGTGATGCCAATATGAATGGTTCACCCTTTTCGCCAATCTTTTCAAAGTTCACTAAAGTGAAACCCAATTCATCCAATATAACTCCTTTTGTGTTGTCAACCCAATTACATTTTAAGAGCGGAATTCTGAAATCTATGTAGTCAAACTCCCATATGTCTTCATTGACACCGTAATATGACATTTTAGCTTCATGTGGACTCTTATCCTTTGCACTTGCAAAAACATAGTCGACGCTTAAAGGGTGACCCCACTATTTTGTACAACACTCTTATCATTTTAGCGCTTTGTGTAATATGTGAATCCATTAATGTCATACCCTTCATAAGACATAAAATTCAATTTTGGTTTAAAGGTGAGGCATTTGATAGTTTCAGTGATATCATCTGGTGTTTGAGATAGTTGATGTAAGACTTTATCTTCAAACCACTTAATAAATGTCTTGTTATGCAATCCAGTAAGCCACATTGAATTGGCTTGAGGATATTATCTCTTCATGAAATTGGTATGTTCCTCGATATAAACACTCACTTCATCCTTGTTGTGTCAAATATGCAAGTGACCTTGTTCCAACTGCTCACGGCTGATTAGTTTCACCCGTGATCCCAAAATTCCTTTGCCAAATTGCTCCTCAATATTCTTGTCATTACAAGGAGTGTCATTACCACTCAGAAAGTCATTGCAAAAATCCATAACCTCTCTCGTCACATAACCCTCAATAATACTCCCTTCAGGCCGATAATGGTTTTGAACATCACTTCAAAAATGCTCTTTTATCGTTCAAAGGGATACATCCAATGCAAGAAAATTGGTCCCAACATTTTCACTTCCCTAGTCAAGTAGACAACAAGATGTACCATGATATCAAAGAACGAAGGAGGGAAATACATCTCAAGCTAACATAGGGTAACAACCACTTCTCTTTGCAAAGTATCGAGAGTATCAGGGTCAATAACTTTGCTGCACATACTGTTGAAATAGAAACAAAGTATGGTGATTGCAAACCTTACATGCTTTGGCAATATAGATGGAATTGCCACAGGCAATATTTGTTTCATTAGAGTGTGACAATCATGAGATTTAAGACCTATCAACTTCAGATCTTTCATTGATACCAATCTACAGATGTTGAATGAGTAACCCAGTGGCACCTTAACATTTACCAAGCATTCACAAAAAGCATTCTTCTCCTTTCTAGACAATGTGTAACAAGTGGGAGGTAAGTATGTTCTCTTTGGATTTTGTGGAATAAATCCTTTTTGTAGGGGTTTATGGCTTGTAAGGACCCTGACCTTCATTTTGGGCTTACCATGTTTGCTTTGCCTAAACATGATGTTTAGAAGCTTGCTTAATCACCCAAGGTGTGATTGGTGTTTGTTGTATTTTGTTGTGGGGTTGAGGTGCAACTTGCAATTTACCCAAGTTCTAGGGTTTCTATGCAAGCTTGTCACCTTGAGAGGCCTCCTTGTCTCTTTGCATCCTCTAGGGTTGAGAGGATGAGTTGGGTACCTTGCTTGAGTTGTTTTGGGCCTTGTTTGAGCGTTTTTGAGCTTGGGCTTGTTGTTGGGCTTGAAGCCCTTCCTCCTTGCTTGGTGTATCAGGCAAGAGGTGCTTGGGTGTGTCGGCCAGGAAGTGTATCGGCCAAGTAGGTGCTGGTGGTGTGCCGGGTTGTCATGTTGAGCGACACACACCGCTCCACCTAGCATTGTTTGTGTCCCCCTCTCGTGGACACATGGTCCTTGTTGCTAGAAAGTGGCGAGACCTTGGACAAGTGGTGTTGGGGTTCTAGCATGTGGCGTTGCCCGTTGGACAAGTGGTCCTTAGTGGATACCACCTTGCCTTGCTATCCCCCTTCACCCTCTTATATATATACCACCCACCTTGCTTGCTAGTAGTCCCTTTAGTTCCCTTAGTGGCTCTCTTTTCCCTTGGTGGCCGAGAAGAAGAGGAGAAGGAGAAGAGGTGGTGGCCGATACATGTAGTGGTGTTTTCTTTCTTCTTCTCTAGTTGGTAAGTCTATCTTGGTATCATCTTCTTCCTTATGGTTTTGGCCATGGAGGTGTGATGGGTTCCTCTCCATAGTGGAGTTCCCTTTTGACGAGGGTTTCTCTTCTCTTCTTGAGGTGGCCGAAGTTGGTGCTTTAGAGCTTGGATCATGAGGAAGTTGTGCTTAAGGTGGGTTACATAACTTCTAACCTAACTATTGTATCTCCTTTATATGTTGCTTTGATATGTTATCTTTATCGGCTATGATCATCTTGCTAGTAATGCTCATGCTTTAGCTAGTAGTGTTGTTGCCCGATTTGTGCTACCTAGATCAGGTTGGGCAATATGATGTAGCTACCCTTGTGTTGGCCGATCCTTTGGGTTGTAGAATCTCCAGCAATACCCCTATCTCGTTTAGTTGAGAGGTGAGCTTAGGGTTTCTTAATCCCAAGAGGTATGGTGCTGTGTCTGTGAGGCAATATCCCTCTGTCACTTTGTTTTCGAGAGGTGAGCCTAAGCTCTAGCTATTTGGGCATCATGGTTAGTTGGTTTGGCTGATAGAGTGTTGTCCTACCCTTGTTGCACGATATGCCTTTAGGGTTAAACCCTTAGTTGCTACCTTGGACGACATGGGCGGCCATGCCTTTGATGGTGAGTTGTGAGCAACACCCCTCCTTCCTTGAGTTGTGAGGTGAGCTCTAGCTCCTGCCTGATATGCTTGGAGATTGTGCAAGACCCCTCTCTGTCTTCAAGTTGAGAGGTGAGCCAATACTCTTGGTGTCCTAGGGCGATATGGTGTGGGTGTTCGTTATGTGGTTAAAGTTGTTTCTAACCCTAGTCACCGATATGGATGGTGGTATCTTGAGGCTTGTTGCCCGATGTGGTTTTGTGTGGGTTCTACCCGATATCCCTCTCCTTCCCTTGAGTTAGGGTTTGGACGATACAGCAGGTAGATGCCTTGTTGATCCTTCACCCGATATGCTGCTTAAGGATTGAGTTATCTTGGGAATTATGATCTTCTTTCCCTTGGATGGTAAGTGGTCTGTGTTGAGCATTACGGCTTGTTGGTGCCTTGCACGACATCCTCTTGGATGAAACTGCCCGAAACCATGTGGACGATAGGACGCCTATTTCCCTTAGATGATAAGGCTGACCCTTGGTTTGGGCGTTGCCCGGTATGAGGTATTGCACGATACAATGCCCACGTGATGAAATGTTGTGTTAACCTCTTGAGTGTTCCATGTCATGGCATTGCCCATCTCGGGGCATTGCACGTCTAGCATAGAGTCGCCCGACATAGCATTTCTCGATGTGGTGTTGCCCGACATGGTGTCTTGGGCATTACACTTGAGGAGGTGCTGTCCGATATAACTTTCTATGTGCTTTGCCCAATATGGGTGTTGGCTGATAGTGTTGGCCGACACAGCTAGATGTGGTTAGTTTCCTTTAGACAACACCAGTAGGGTTTGGTTGTAGCCTATACCTTTTGTGAGGGTTGTTGTACCTTTTGTAAGAGTCACTACACCTTTTGGTGAGGGTTATTCCTTACCCGATAAGCTTTTGTGAGGGTCATGTTCTACGTTCGGTTGAAACCCTAATGTCGTTTGGAATGCTTATATAAGTATGTTATGTATATGCATGATCATCTAATGTTGTGATGAAGTGTTTAGCTACTCTTGAGCATACTAACCATGCAGGTCCCATCAATTGAGATGTGTGATCAGGTATGAGTTGTGATGATGTCATTAGTGACAGTTGCTTAATGTTCAAATAATGTGGAATACTATGTTCTATGAGAACCATGATGGTACATGATGTGTGTTGCATATGTGATTGGTAACATGTTCTTAATGGTGGGATGGAATCCATGTGATGTTGGATCCTTGTGATGGATCATGATGATTGACAAGAGGCCAAGTGACAACATGTAATGTTGGATCCTTGAGATGGATCATGATGATGTTGATGGTATTGAGAATAGCAGTAATAGTGTGACACAAAATAATGGAATCTATGTTGTTTATGGTTTGCTTAATATAACTTGGTTGACCCCAACAATCCACTTATAATGTATTAATTAAGTACAGATGAACTTTTCATGTAGTTTTCCCTGACCATAGTTCCATCATCGTCAGGATCAGGTGATGGTGAAATGGGTTCTCCTACAGGTTAACCTGGAGCACATATTGTTGAATATGCGGAGTTTCTTCTAGCCAAAAATAGGAGGAATAGAGTGCAACTTTGGTTGTAGACTCAGAGCATGTATAAGAGCATGGTAAATAGTTCCATGGCTCAGTGTGGAAGAGCATGAATGCGTTCATTGCTCGAAGCACGGTGAACAGGACCGTGGCTCAAGATATACTAGCGTCAAGACCTGTACCAAGGTGGGCTAGAGGAAAGGGTAGCCTGCAGAAGATGACCTCATGACTGAGGTCACTTAAGCAAGAGACTACGGTTCGGCTTTAGATATCATGCACTGACCACGAGGAGGTTGAGGTCATGGATTCTGGCTCTTCCATTGACCTTATATGGCACCTACTTTGGGTTTCGCAACCGAAGGTTGGATTTGAGCGGTACGAATCACTTCCTCAGGGCATAATAAATGGTAATCCAGCTGTATAGTATATTTTATTACGAAAAACAAGGAACATTGGTTGAGGCCATGCATAATGTATGATTGTCTTATATACATGCTCTAAGTATCTCTTGGAGTTAGTTATATGCCTCTCAGATATCATGGTAAGTTGTTACATATATATATATATATATATATATATATATATATATATATATAATCTTGTAGTTCGGTGGGGAGTTATGTTTCTCGTTGGGATTATGTGTCTCACCCCACTAGTTTCAACCTTTTTAGGTGATCAAGCTAGAAGTGGTGGTGATCGTAGTGTTGCGGCTGAGTAGCAAGAAGATCAGTAGACATGAGTGCAATTAAGTGAAACTTAGTCGTCACTTATTGAACAAAACTTATGACTAAGACTTTAGTTGTCAGTTGTCCAGATTAAGTGACACTATGATTCACTCTTTGTTGTTAGTTATCTATCAAGAAACCAACGCCAAATGTGTTTATCCCAATTAAAAAATGACAACCTCTAAAACATGTCTCGTCTGTTTTATAAGATAACTGACGACATAATTCACTATTTGTCATCAGTTGTACACCAACAAACTGATGAAATATATACTCTATGAATTTAGTCATCAGTTGCCCAAAATAGTATCCGCTATATCAGATATCAAAGTAAGTGAAAAAGTAGTACATGCTAATTTAAATGGAAAAATCATTAGCCTTAAGTTTAAAAAAGAACCTGAAATATCATTTCTACAACAAACCAATACCTCAATAAATTATAAATATAACTTCATTAATGAACTTAACATTGAAATAGAAAATAAAAGAATTCATGACCAAATCCAAACATTAAATTTTTAAAAAATAATAATAGAATTTCAATGAAAAGATAAAAACAAAATCTGCTCAACTCTAACCTCGACGCTCTAGCATAGAAAGAAGCATGAAGTGTCGTTACCATACATTAGTAATTTTAATGAAAGAAAATACTGACAAAAGCCTAAACTATTTATATAAACAAAAGGATCTTAGAGATCTGTAAAAATAAAATCAAAGAATTGGAGACATAGAAATTAATTAGACCTAGCTATTCTCCATGGAGTTACACTGCCTTCTATGTTGAAAATGCATCTAAAATCGAAAGAGTAGTGCCCAAACTTGTGATTAATTATGCCTATGAATAAAATACTCCAATGGATCAAATATCCTATTTCTAATAAAAATGACCTAGTTAGAAGAATATGTGGTGCTAAAGTCTGAATTTTGGAAAATACAAATAAATGAAGAGGAACAATATAAAACTGCTTTCACAGTACCCTTTGATCGCAAAGAATGTAATATTATGCCTTTTGGGCTAAAAGATTCTCCATAAGAATTACAAAAATAATGAATGAGATATGTAGTCCATGTAGTTCTTTTAGTGTCGTCTATATTGATGATGTAATTATTTTTGCTAAAGAATGTTACCAACATTGGAAACACCTAAACATATTCTTTGAAGTAGTAAACCATAATGGATTGGTAGTTTTTGCTAAAAAGATAAAACTATTCAAAATAAGTATTAAATTTCTCATGTATAAAATAGTAGAAGGTATTTTATCACCTATAGTAAGAGGTATAGATGTTTTCAACAAATTCCCAGATGAAATATCAGATAAAGCACAACTTCAAAGATTTTTAGGATGCTTAAAATTTGTATCTGATTTACGAAAACCTTGCAATTGATAGAAAGATCCTTACATATAGACTTCAAAATTTTCCACCAAATTGATCAATAAATGTCACCAAGTTTGTTCAAAGAATAAAATCAAAAGTTCACAAGTTGCCATGATTAAACATCCTTGACCCATAATCCTATAAAATAGTAGAAACAGATGCATTAGATTTTGAATATTGAAGAATGCTGAAGTAAAAATTTGATAATAAAGAACAAATAGTACGATACACCTTAGGAGCTTGGAATAAATCCAGAAAGTATTTTTCTACTATCAAACAAGAAATTTTAGGTATAGTCCTTACCATTACAAAGGTTCAAGGTGATCATCTAAATCATGATTTTTTATCAAGAGTAGATTGTAAATTAAGAAATTTTATTTTAGAAAAAGATGTTAAAAATATTTCATCAAAACAAATATTTGAAAGATGGCAATCAATACTAGCAATATTTTATTTTGACATACATTTTATAAAAGGAGAAAATAATTTCTTACTATATTTCTTATCCAGAGAATTTTTGTAGGGAAAAAGTCTTCAATAAGACCATCATGATGACCTCAATACTAGCCTCTAAACAAAGTCCTACCACAATGATGCAAACAAGAAGGGAGAAGGAGAATATTGACAAAATGGAAATTTATTCATCATTAACTAAATCTAAATTTAATTTAAAGTCATCCGAAGAGGTACTTATTCTTAAAAAATGATGACCTCTAAAAAGAAGTATCTCAAATAATTAATAAACATTATCCTAAAGGATACAACTATATACCCTATCTACCTGGAAAAAATAGCATGTATTATGAAAAAATACTTTTAGAAATAAGAAGTGCAAAAGTTTTCCATAAATGTAGAGATAAATCTACAAAACAAATCTTATAATTTTGTCAACAAAAATTCAAAAAATGATCACTATACTGGAATGCAATAAAGAAGAAAACCTTAATATTCCAAGACAATTTCAAAGTGTCAATCAACCCCAATATTATAACTATTGGTGTTATCAAAACACATGGGAAAAGATTTTATATGTCCAAAACACATTAATGACCCGTAAGTGGTAAGTAAAATGGTCACTACAAACAAAATTGCTACATTGTTTTTCTATAAATTTTGGCAACATTTTGGAGCAATAAGAGAAATATTTCCCTCAATCTTAACAGAAAGTATTATGGTTGAAGATATTATTGAAGAATATCTACATATGATGAAGTATATCTCATATCATGGAATACCATGGATTATACCATGGAAATGGGAAAAGACACCATTGATTTACCACTAATTTTGGAAAGACAGATATATGTCAAATGGTGGGATAAATTTGTCAATCCAATTCTATAGGGAAAATTGATTTCATTGCTAGTTTCTAGTTACAAACAAGATCAAGAAACTAAAAAAGATAAATTCATTTATTCAATGAAAACAAGGGTTGAAAAGAAAAATTCGGATCCAAATCCCAATATTGTAGATAATCAATTACAATTACTAGTATTTGAAGAAATGTAAAAAATTATGGATCAATATGGTCCAAAATTCCAAATAAATTTGAAACTAAAGAAGAAGAAAAAGAAAATGAAAGTGGAAAAATAGTTACAAGACATTAAAAAAACATTGTGGTAGAAAACAATGGTAAAACATAAAAGTAAATAAAAAATAACAATTAGTAAAAGATAAAAGTAAATAGTGACAAGCCTTAAATGGGTGTTCAAAAATGGAGACATGTCTAGGTCATCTGACTTTAGTAATTTATAATACCCAAATGTTTAGGACTCCTGCAACTAGCACATGGTCGAAGTAGTTCGGGGTCGAACACATGGATTGGAAGAATAGCACTTCAAAACCCAAGTTTTACTTGTCTAAGCACATCAAAAAGGCCAAGGATAAGGTTTGTTGTAATGAGAAACAATTACAAAGAATTAAACTAAAAACTATCTCCAAAGGGAGTTACCAGAAGGATTAAAGTTTTGGGGTTTAGCAGGTTTTATGGAAGTTTTTGTATATAGGAAATTGGGAGGTAAGACTTTCTTCAGAGTATAGCATGAAGGAAGAAAACCTATTCATAACAAGCGGCGGCGGCGTACATCCTGAGCCTTCTTCTCTCAAATAATATGCCAACTAGCCATGCACTACGTTCCCTCTCTCAAGGGTACCAGGCATGGACTGGAGTGGAAAGATAGGCCAGGGAAGCCCTGATCCCATGTACTCTCAAACACCCGAATTAGACCAAGCTCTGGAGTTTACGACATCTCTCTATCAAAGGAGTCAAAACAAGAAACATGATTCAATAGCTAGTCAAAAGTGTTAATCAGAAAGAAGAGACTAGAACTCAGATGCTATAAAGAAATCATCCAATAAAATGAAGCCATGCACAGAATAATATGAAGTAAACTCCACAGATTCCAATAGTCATAAAGAAACATAAAGGTTTAGTTACGATGTTGTAATTAAATAAAAGTAAATGCTATAAAGGGAAGATAGGTATCAGTCTCCTTGATTTAGGAGATCAAAGTACATAGTAGTGGACACCTAGGGTAATGTTAACCTCATACCAAGTAGCGGCCCTATCGAATTTTTGACCGTGTCAGATCGCGGACCGTGATGGGTAAGTGTCATCACTAGTACAGAACCGACCTTTGGTGTCGGTTATTTAAGGTCTTTGGAAACAATTAAAAAGCGACACATATGTGGGCGACCCTAAAAGGTGAACCCTTAGGCGTCGATTTGAAAACCGACGACAGAACCCTTCGCGCCACCCAAAATGCACTAGTAGGGGCACTATAGGCGTCGATTATTAGTGGGGAAACCGATGCCAGAACCCTTCACGCCACAAAAAGGGCACCAATAGGGGCACTATATGTTGGTATATATGCCCATAGAGCCATCCCAAGCGATTGCATGGAGTCGAATATTTATTAATCAATTAATGTGATTATTTGGTTAATTAATGAATTCCAGAATATTCTAATTAATCCACGAGCATTTTAATTAACGCAACATTTCTGTTTACCAATGGGTTTAGGAAACCCTACTTCCCTTAGTATCCTATTTAAAGAAGGATTGACAGCCGATATCTATATAAGATATTGAGAGAGGCTTTTTGGTTTACGCTCACATATGCAAACCCTAGCTATCACCGTCCTTAGGAGAGAAAGGAGAGCAACACGCCGCACAGACATGACTCCTTCCCGCCGGCTTAGTAAGCGCGACGTGGAGTTCCAGTCCATCCGCGTGGATGAAGTAGAGACGCAGACGTTGAGCCGCCTACGTTCGGAAGACATCAACGACCATCTGTGCGTGTTACGAATGGCACACATCATCGCATGAAAGGAGCACCGCCGGATCTTCCTACAACAGCAAACGGGAGAGAAGTTATGTCCGTGTAGGCAAGCGTCGTTGCATACCTTTGTGCAGCGGGACATCACCGGACTTGCTCTGTGATAAGGTATATCCCGTAAACACTCTTTTCCGAATACGCTGTTGTCGAAGAGATCCTATTTCAGGTTGCATGGATTTTTGTTTCTTCCGTCGCGCATGTTTTCTCCACAAAACCCAACACTATAGGCGTCGGTTATTAATAGGGAAATCGATGCCCAAACCCTTTGTTCCACAAAAAGGGCGCCATCTAGAACACCATTGGCGTCAGTTTCTTAGTAATAACTGACGACATATCACCGTGTTGTCTGGCCACATTAGGGGGCAGTTTTTTTCTATAAACTGACGTTGTAATCCTACGTTGTCGGTTTTTGACGAATAACCAACGCCTATGTTTTGATTTTTTTTCTTATCAGTTTGCAGGCCTGCTGTATGGCTGGTCGCAGGATGCAGAACCTGCAGTTTAGTTCTGAACTGCAGGTTTACATCATCCATTGATATCAGCCAACAACAGGCCACAAACCAGCAAAATTAACAAGATTCATTTTCACACATTTAGCAACATGCAGTTCCATTCAATTTTCACATTCACACATGTAGAAACATTCATGTAACAACCTATAGTTCCTTTCATTTTCACATTCACACATGTAGAAACATTCAGACACATGTAGAAACATTCATGTAACAACTTGCAGTTCTATTCATTTTCACATTCACACATGTATAAACATTCTTTAGTCAATATCGCTATCAACATCCTAATTATATTTAAAAACCCCCACTACTTGTATGGCTTTTTCCCATTCTTCTCTTACATCATTTAATTCTTTCGTTGTATAGGGAGCATGTACATCTGATAAGACCTTACCTGTAGTGGGGTCTGTTTTAAATACTTGCAAAGAGAATGATGTATATATATATAGTTAATAATATATAAATAAGATTGATATATTTCATATTATCTAATGAGACTATATATAATACCTCATGTATGGTATCGATGTCCACTGCGGCATGTTTGATAATCATGTGCATAAATCACATCACATAGTATGCACATGCCGAGTCGTTGTCTTGTGTAGAACACTATAAATTAAAACATACAAAATTTAAAAAAATACAACTAAGCACAGTTCACATAAATAATATATACATTGGAGTCGGGAACTTACTTCCACGTTCTTCCAAATTATTGACGGGTTCTTTTTCCTGGGGACCTTTCCTCTAGCCTTTTTGAACTCATGTAAACCTCTACATGTTAATGTAACACAGTAAATTGCATAATTAAATAGTAATGTTATAACAGATGTTAACGGATATAAAAATGAAATATTTCTCACCGGAATAATGCCATTTTCATTTTGTTTCCATATGGTGAATTTAATTTAGTCCCCTTAGGATCTATATAATAGATAGTGAATGTCCTAGGGACAATAACTAGTAACTCCCAATGCGTACCCCTAGAGTTAAAAAAGTTAAAAATTAATAACTCCAAATCCACAATAAAAGTGTAATTTTCTTAAGTCCAAATTATAAGCAAAGTAAATTTACTCTACATTGAATGGAGCTATTATCACCGTCTTCTTATTTTGACCAAAATTTGTAAAAGCATCACAACAGTATTGTTGAACTGACAAAGGGTCTTTGGCTACTAGACTAATCAAAGATGGAATCAAAAATCCTACATGTTCAAATGAAAAATCTGGAAATATCTTGTCTAAGTAGCTGCAAAACATGTATTACGTATGCATTAATATATAAGAAACCAGGTCATTGGATCCTACACAAGGTATATGGATGTATAATCAAGATCTCACCTTATCCATAGCTCTATCATAGATGTATTCAGTCAATCATAGCCAAACAACTCCAAAATATCTTGTATAAATAGTTTGTTTTTGTATGATTGACCTCCAGCATCCGCATCTATACAAACAGTTATAAGGCAATTTAAATCATGTTCGCCTAACCATACTGCCATACCCCTACAATTAGGTCCTAACGGGGTAGGTAGGTCCTGTGGAACCCAACTTGGTAATGTAGGAGGTGGAGGTGGAGGCCTAGATGCTCTGGGTGTCTTCGTTTTAACCTGTATATATAATTTTAGATCAATTGACGTCATATATACACACTAACAATTTAACGTAATGTAAATTTACCATACAATTTCAATATAGACAACATCCATTTTTGGCCACAATATCACTCCGCCTTCTGCCTCACCAAGTGTTTCATAATCTGGGTGGGCATATGGCAATAGAAGATCTATCCAATTGGGGAATATATGTAGCAGGCTCACACGAACCCAACAATCTAGTAATGGAGACCCATGAAAAATTTCCCTTGGAAGGGATGGGTAAGCCGACACCTTTACAATGACATATTCTTTACTTTTTAGATGAAATGGCTTCAACTCCTAAAAATTTACATAAAGAATGTTATACACATATATACATATCATCTTGAAAAGACTAGCTACTATGTCATAAAAATACTTACTGTGGATGTGCTAGGTGGTGGGTCTACATGATTACTCCCAACCTCTGCAGTAGGAGTAGAGCGGGATGCCATATGTACTATCTAAGTGGCCGTCAGAGATGCCTGCCACTTGCTCATTGCTTCATGGAGTGTCTTATCAACTACTTCCTTGACTCTCTTATCAACTACTTCATCGACTCTACTATCAACTATCTTATCTACCTATACATGGATAAAAGAAATGTTAGCTTCTGATTATTGAATTCCCTTTTAAAGTAACATTCTAAAAAAAGAATAGGTTACCTCTTCTTGTGAAATTCCCACTTTTGGGACATGTTTGCACTAGGATGGACCAAAGAACGCTTTGATGCCCACAATAGTGCCTGGACCCCTAACACACCCAAGATGATCTGGGTTACCCGGAGAAACTGTTAGTTCATCCCTGATTCATCCCTTGTTTCCTCAGGGATGAACTTGCCTTGTTTCCTTAGCCCGTGTAGCTCCTGCTAATCGCCATCAACAGAAATTGGTAAGTGAGTAAACACCACAAATAACCAATATTCGAATGATTGCTCTAAGAGTTGTATTTTACCATTTTTACAGCCGCCTCAACAGTTGCGGGATTCTTTATTTCTCCCTTCTTATTTTGCCTCCCAGCTATCCAGACATAATGGCGAGGCAGAGGTGCAGTACACTCAGCCTGTATCCTTTGGCGAACGCCTGCATAGCCCTTTGGACCCATTATGTGGTCATGCACATTCAGTACACACCTTGCTCTTTGCGCCTCACTAATAGCCTATTTAGTATGCACATTGATTTGGTTAGTAGTACTAAATGTTAATATTGAATAGGTGAATATAATGTATATTAATTAAATAGGTAGTAACACCTAATACCTTGAATTCATCAGTTTTTCTTCAAGCAAGAAACACGTCCCATTCTTCTGCGTCCAGGAAGTTCCAATGTTTAGTGGCTGACTTCTTCCTCTTCTCACCATCTTTTATGAATTCTCAGTTGAGATTTTTCCTATAGTTCCTTAGGACCCTCCCAAAGCGTTTCATCATGCATTTACCATGCAACTTTTCATCCAACGCAAATATACTCTGCAAAATAGAATTGCTATTAACTAGTATGCAAAACATTAGTAATCTACAAAATAGAATTGCAAATAATAATAACTCACGCATAAATCCTTCCATATTAAGTCTTTCTTCCCCTTAGGAAATTTATACCAAGAATCTATCTCACAACCACAATGGCTATGAGTAACAAACCCAAGATATGAAACAAATGAATTGCAGTTCACTCCAATTGCATTTCTTGCATTATCAAAATCCACAACTAGTTTGGGTCCATTGCCCCTTAGCGCAGTTAACTTCTTCATCGTAGTGATGCCCCTTCGCTTCTCAACTTTTTGTTACTACTCATCAAGTGCCTCAAGTGCTTCAGAGGGTACATGTGCATCATCAACCTAAAATTTGACAAAATAAACACACCTACAAGATATAACTATAAATGGACATATAGATAGAAATATATGATATATTTTTAAAACTTACATTGTGAGGCGGTGCATTGGTATCCTCACCATGCTCATCATGGACACCATGGTCCTCATTCCCATGCTCAGCCATCTGAAAATTTCTTTAAAAAATCAAAAATTTAGCATTTGACATAACTAGAAGATAATGAAACATTGAAAAATGAAACATTGTATAGTTCACATATACAAATGAAACATATAAAAAAATATAAACATGCATACAACTAATATTGTGATCATTTATCAATTAACAATCCTTCATTGTGATCTCCGCGCAATACAAGTCATCATTAGCTTCAATATTTTGTGGTGTTGGCAACCCAACTAAAAATGGATTGGAGTCATCATACTTATCATAGTATTCTTCTTCATCTATAGGATGTTCAATGAACTGTCTTTTACCATGAAGAACAACTGACCATTTATCATTTGTAAGATCATCAATATAAAATACTTGTTTCTCTTGTGGTGACAATATGAATGGTTCACCCTTCTCGCCAATCTTTTCAAAGTTCACTAAAGTGAAACCCAATTCATCCAATATAACTCCTTTTGTGTTGTCAACCCAATTACATTTTAAGAGCGGAATTCTGAAATCTATGTAGTCAAACTCCCATATGTCTTCATTGACACCGTAATATGACATTTTAGCTTCACGTGGACTCTTATCCTTTGCACTTGCAAAAACATAGTCGACGCTTAAAGGGTGACCCCACCATTTTGTACAACACTCTTATCATCTTAGCGCTTTGTGTAATATGTGAATCCATTAATGTCATACCCTTCATAAGACATAACATTCAATTTTGGTTTAAAGGCGAGGCATTTGATAGTTTCACTAATATCATCTGGTGTTTGAGATAGTTGATGTAAGACTTTATCTTCAAACCACTTAATAAATGTCTTGTTATGCAATCCAGTAAGCCACATTGAATTGGCTTGAGGATATTATCTCTTGATGAAATTGGTATGTTCCTCGATATAAACACTCACTTCGTCCATGTTGTGTAAAATATGCAAGTGACCTTGTTCCAACTGCTCACGGCTGATTAGTTTCACCCGTGATCCCAAAATTCCTTTGCCAAATTGCTCCTTAATATTCTTGTCATTACCAGGAGTGTCATTACCACTCAGAAAGTCATTGCAAAAATCCATAACCTCTCTCATCACATAACCCTCAATAATACTCCCTTCATGCCGATAATGGTTTTGAACATCACTTTTAAAAATGCTCTTTTATCGTTCAAAGGGATACATCCAATGCAAGAAAATTGGTCCCAACATTTTCACTTCCCTAGTCAAGTGGACAACAAGATGTACCATGATATCAAAGAACGAAGGAGGTAAATACATCTCAAGCTAACATAGGGTAACAACCACTTCTCTTTGCAAAGTATCGAGAGTATCAGGGTCAATAACTTTGCTGCACATACTGTTGAAATAGAAACAAAGTATGGTGATTGCAAACCTTACATGCTTTGGCAATATAGATCGAATTGCCACAGACAATATTTGTTGCATTAGAGTGTGACAATCATGAGATTTAAGACCTATCAACTTCAGATCTTTCATCGATACCAATCTACAGATGTTGAATGAGTAACCCAGTGGCACCTTAACATTTACCAAGCATTCAAAAAAAGCATTCTTCTCCTTTCTAGACAATGTGTAACAAGTGGGAGGTAAGTATGTTCTCTGATTTCCCATTTCACGTAATTTTATTAATTCTAACCTTATTCCCATTTCACGTAGGTCCAGTCTGGATTTTATCCCATCTTTAGTCTTACCTGGTATATTCAATAGAGTACCAATGACACTATCAAAGACATTTTTCTCAATGTGGAAGACATCGATACAATGCCTGATTGTCAAACAACTCCAATAAGGAATATCCCAAAATATTGACTTCTTCTTGAATAAAGATTTATCACTCTGTGTGGCCATAGTACTGTAACATCCCTGACTTGGGTTATGCTTTAACCCTAGATGTTTTGTTTAAGAAAGATAATTATATGCTTGCTCTTATCTTTTGAAGAGTAATTAAGGCTCAAGAGGAGCTTATGTTTCAATTTTAGTCCTTTTTTAATAATGTTGAAAACAATGTTTTGCCTATTTTGGACTAAAGTCCAAATTACCCAAGTTGAGGGGTTAACTTGCAAATGTTACATGGTAAAATGTTCCTCAAGTGTTGAAGCATCATAAGAATGATAATGATGCATAGGTATGGCTTCTGGTAGCCTGAGCACCAAGAAGAGCTTTTTTTAGAGCAAATGGATCGATTCATTACTTGTTAGCCATACGACATCTACAATTGAGAAGAAACATACAAACAGAACATACAAACATCACGTTCAGTAACCCAAGGGCACTACAACTCATATTGGAATAAGAGAAAAACACTTCTGCATTGATTCTTCTTCCTTGAGGTTGTCTTAAGTAGCTTTTCATGAAGAATTCCTTCAACATGAGCGTTGAGTAGTGGTAGAGGGGCTGGAACAAGACGATATTATGCTCGTATATCAACTCAAAAGAATCCATACAACTGAGTAATAAGATCAATCCAAAGCAAAGATGAGATCTAGTATTAGCAAGATATCTCATTGCTCTCCTGAAGAGAGGTCGCAGTGAAGCGCGACAGATAAACGTCGACTAGTGGCGACAAAATAGGCAGATCAACTGCCAAGAACCACTGGCTAAACAAGCCAAGATAGAACAAAAAAAGGGAAACAACACAGACTGATAAACGCACAAAGGAATGGGAGATTTGGGTTATGTGGTCCCAGAAATCCGGCAAGTTGTGGCAGAAAGCAATAGCAACAACAAAGAGGGGAGTCGAGGTGTGCCTCAGCGCCACTTACGCTGCAGCCACCACCCCCACTGTGAGTACCGTCGAGAACCAGACCCTAGGGTCCAGAAGCCACCATTGCTCGGAGAAGAAGAGGAGGAAGCCGATCCCGCCACAGTTGACCGCCATGATCTGGATCCGCCCTACCCAAGCAAAGAGAGAGCCCGTGGGGAGCAGGTCGGCGCACACCGGCAGACGGAACCCCTCCCCTGAGCCAGCCGCTGTGCACATGAGCGCCATCCCTAGTCGCTCCTTCTGTCTCCAGATGCGAGACACATTTCTTCCCCATTCAGCATACTAAGTTCACGCCGATTAATATTTCATCTTATTACCTAAATTAGCACCAAGAAGAGCTTATTAAGCAATGTTTGTGCATTAAAACCTAGTTTTGGTGTAATGTGCACTTTACCCAAAACCTAGGGTTCAATATGCAAAATACCACTTCTAGAGAGTCCCTAATGTTTCTTGGTATCAATTAGAGACAAGAAAATCAGAGGGGCTCTCGTTTGAATCTCTTTGGAGGAGAGAATCTTGATATTAAAATAATCAAGATTTAAGCATAATCGAAACCCTAATTCAATTTAATGCAAAAATAAATATATTAATGGAAGTGCCCTTCAGCCAAAAGTGTGATGGTTGAATTTGTATAAGTGTGAACGTCCTTGTTCCTTGCAATGGCACCGAAATATCTAAAGTGAGTGGAGAGCCCACTCACATTAGTTAAAGAAAAAGTAATATCCACTCATTTTTGGATATTATTATTATATTGATTAAGGTGCTTCATTTGTTTTCTTTAATTCATGGATAAAGAAGAGGATTTTGAAGGAGAAGATGATGGATTTGTATGCAAGGAAGTGAGGGGGATAAGTGGCACCAATTTTGGAAATTAAAGGATTTTTATAACACTTTCTCTCTTGAAATTCCCATATATAAACCCCATTTTCCACACACATGAAAGACTTTTTTCGACTCTTCTTTCTTTCCTTGCTTTGGCCGTGCACAAGGGAGATTAGGAGCAACATGAGGACGTATCCCAACCTGTAGGTGAACTCCTTAATCATCTTCAACCTTGATTTCATGGTGGAAATCGAAATTCAATGCTTATTTTCTTCTTTTCTTCATTCAATCTTCAACTTTAGCCAATCTTTTCACTCAAACACTTGAGAACGGACCTTGGACAGTTGAGAAAGCTTCATTCACCATTTAGGACGTGAAGCTTGAAGCTTGGATTCAACTTTGAAGATGGGTTATATAACTTGAACCCTTAAATATCATTATTGATTTCATTTCTTCATCATATGTTGATTCCTTTTTCATTCCCAAATTTCTTTTGGATTAATTGATGAAATCACAACAAAGATCACAACAAATTTTTGATGGTTTGTAGCTTGAAGATGATGATGTCATCTTAGCACACACCTCAATAAAAATCTTGTGTAATCGGTTTCAACTTGATGACCAAACGATCTCAAGACCGTTTGGGGTCAATTGCTGATGTAGTTGGATGAAAATCCAATGGTTCAAATTGATCTAATTATAATGGTTTCAAGCATGGATGATCCACTGATTACAAATTCTAATCGGATTAATTGGTTGAAACCCTAAATTTATTGAGTCCATTTCTATATTGAATGGCTCAAATGGTCTCAAGACTGTTTGAGGGCAAACAGTCTCAAGACCGTTTGAGGGCAAACAGTCTCAAGACTGTTTAAGATCAAACTGTCTCAAGACCCTTTGAGGTCAACAGGAGTCATGGATGGATAGATATCCAAGTGTTACAAGTTCATCTACAATCAATGGTCTTAATGTTGGATGGTTCAATGAGTGGAAACCCTACATCGATTCATTAAGAAACCCTAACTGATCCATTTGGCTTCAAGGTGGTTTGGACCAAATGGTATTGAGACCGTTTGAGTCCAAATGGTCTTGAGACTGTTTGGAGGGCAAACGGTCTCAAACCATTTGAAGGTCCAATCGGTTTCAAGGTTGACTTATCTAATTGGTTTCAATGATGGGTTGTTCATTCGGTTTCAAGGTTATTTTGTTCAAATAGTTTCAAGGGTTGAAGGCACGAAATGGTTTCAAAACCGTTTAAGAGAAAACAATGTCAACCCTAGATGCCCAAACGGTCTCAAGACCGTTTGGAGGGCAAACGGTCTCAAAACCGTTTAAAGGTCAAGGAGGTCAAAACCGTTTGAAGGTTCAAAAGTATCAAAACCGTTTGAAGACTTAATGTGATGAAAGATCAATTAACCCTATGATTGATAATGATGATTATCAATGATAATTGCAATGGTTGTACCTTTAAGGTACTAGGGTGATTAGTACCCTTAGAAGGGTTAACCTTTGATGCTTATGGAAGCAGTATCTCAATACACTATGCTAACCATAAATGTATGTACTTGAATGAAGGGTTGACCTAATCAAATCAAGCTGAAGTAATCAACATCCTAGAGAGGATGAGAGAGAGAGGAATTCATACACGTATAATAATCATGTAGTGGTTAAGCCTCAACACTTTCAACATGAATAAAATATGTAATTAGGGTATGATACTTGATATAGAGATCATGAAACCCTAATCAAGAAGATTGATGAGCCCTAACCTTAATTTAGGGAAAGCTAGATGTAACCCTAATCCAGGGTGATGTGATGTGAAACCCTAATCAAGGATGATGTCATGTGAAACCCTAATGCAGTGATGTGATGTGATACACTAATGAAGGATGATGTGATGTGAAACCCTAATGCAGTGATGTGATGTGAAACCCTAATCAAGGATGATGTGATATGAAATCCTAATGCAGTGATGTGATGTGAAACCCTAATCAAGGATGATATGATGTGAAACCCTAATCAAGGGTGATGTCATGTGAAACCCTAATGCAGTAATGTGATGTGAAACCCTAATCGAGGATGATGCCATGTGAAACCCTAATGTAGTGATGTGATGTGAAACTCTAATCCAGGGTGATGCTATGTAATACTATATGAAACCCTGCCCTAATATAGGGTGAAGGTATGTGAAACCCTAATTTTGGGTTATTGTGCTTATAACCCTAATCTTGGGTAATATGATGATAAACAATAACCCTAATTCTGGGTAATGGGATGAGTATCCCTAATTGACATGAATTTCGGAAACCCTAACTCTAATAAGGGAATAGTGATGCTACCGTTACATTGCATAGTACTGATATGTAATTGATATAACTGTTATCATGTGTACTAATCATGCAGGTATCATGAGATGTTGGACATAGCCAGGTATGAGCTATGATGTTTTATTATTGAAATTATTTTATGGGCCTTGTGAGCCATAATATGCTTTGTTACCTAATAACAGGTTAGAAGAGATTAATGGGCTTTGAGAGCCATGTGCGATGTATGTATTGCAAGTATCATGTTTACCTTAGTCATATGACTTAAAGGTATTAGTTATCTGATATGTGGTAACAAGTGCTCTTTAATGAATTAAGAGTTTGAATACCCATATTCCATAATCATGATGATGAGATATTAAGGGATGAGAATGTCCATGATGTGACAAGGGATTGAGATCCCAATATTATATAAAGCTTTGAAAAATACTTGATAGAAGTATTACACATTCTTTGTAGCATTTGTGATAATAATTTAAGTTTGAAAACCTGATTGATGCTAAAAAAATATGGTAATGTACTTAATTAATCAAGTGAAATCTTATTATGTAGAGCCCTGACCATAGATCCATCATCCTCAGTAGTTGGGGATGGTGAAACAGGTTTCCCTATGGGATCTCCTAAAGGGCATATTGTTGAGTATGTGGGGGTTATGGGCGTGAATATCCTTATGCACTAATGGAGAAATTGATGTGAGGTAAACATTAAATCTCTCAATCCTTCATTATATATGCCGAGATGGATGTATCACGAATCTCCCGATAATGTTAATGCCGGATCAATGTGAGATAAACATGAAATCTCTCGATTGAGAAGAGAGTACAACCACCACTGTAGCTCTATAGCGAAGTTTCCAGTATACCCTCAAAAGCTATTTAGTAGAGACACAAGATGTCTTGCATGGGATCTCGTACAGACCGAGATAAGGATGAGGTCATGGAAATCTGGCTCTTCCATTGACCTAGGTATGGTACCGATTTCGATTTCGCAATGGTCGGTTGGAGTATGAGCAGTATACCTCATCTCCTCAGGGCTTAAGTATGATTGTAAAATGTAATCATCCATGCAACATATTTGCTTAAGGTTGAAATACGAGAATCATTGGTTGATGTTACCTTGCTTAGCATATCCTAGATTGATAAATGTTATATATGTTCTTCAATTCCTTTTTGGATAAGTGACATGCTGCTTTATCAAGATATAGCTGAAATGCTTGGAATAAGAATATTGCTATAATCTGTTTAGCCATTGATTTATCTGCTGTTGAACATATATGATTCTTCTGCTCAGTTTTAATCTATTAAACTACAATAATAATGTTTCTGGCGGAGAGTTATATCTCTCGCTGGGAAAATTTCAATTGTCTCCTCCCCGTGGGATCCAACATTTTAGGTAAACGTAGAAGAAGAGATAGAAACCCTACAGCAGGGGAAGAGCAGCAGCAACAGTAGTAGGGACAACAACGATATTCTAGGTGGAGGCACTGGCTGTCATTTTTGTATAGAGGGTCCTATGTGTCGTCTCTATACTCTCAGGTCCTCAGAGTTAGTAGTTAGTACTTTTAGTGAACCAATATGAGTTTTTGGCTTGATGCCTCAAGGTTCTTATGTTGTCTGTGTATAATTTTAACATAGCAGTTGATGCTTGTAATCCTCGAGAAGAGACGGTACATGATATGTACTTATGAACTAGGATGTAAATAAAGAACAATGGTTCTAGATAAAAGAGTTTTCCTGTGTTTGGATCTCTATGTAAATGGTTTTAATTTGTAGTGGTTTCAGTAATCCACTACTTATGTTTAATTCCGCAATTATTTACACTGTGACAGTCTGATTTGGTGTCTGGTCGTCTCAAGTACATTGTGATCTCTTACCAAATTCATTAACAAAGTCTTTTACTCTTTCATAAACAACCTCCCCTGGTATAGGTTTAGGTGCACTCCGTTCCTCATTCCATGCATTGAATGATTTGCGCTTCCTACGATGCGGATGGACTTTTGGAAGAAAACTTTGATGAACAAGATATACAATCTTGCCGCCATGTTTTAGTCTTGTTGAATCAGTGTTCTCTTCACATATAGGACACACTTTAGCTCCTTTGACACTATATCCAGACAAATTCTCATATGCTGGAAAGTCATTAATTGTGCAAAACAACATAGCATGCAAACGAAATGTCTCTTTTTCTGAAGCATCATAGGTCATCACACCTTCACCCCACAGTTTCTTTAAGTCATCAATCAGAGATTCAAGATAAACATCGATATCATTTCCAGGTTGTTTAGGGCCCGATATCAACAATGATAGCATAACATACTTATTTTTCATACACAACGAGGGAGGAAGATTGTATATAACAAGCATGACTAGCCAAGTGCTATGTTGGCTTCTTAATGTACCGTACAGATTCATCCCATATGTACAAAGCCCAAGTATTATATTCCTGACTTCTTCACCAAATTTAGGGTACAATAGATCAATCTTCTTCCACTGTGGGGAATCAGACGCATGTCGTAGGATCTCATCATTATTTTTCTTAACATCTGCATGCCACCTGAAATTCTTCACATCTATCATATTGGCAAACAAGCGTTGAAACCGTGATATTATAGGTAGATACCACATTACCTTGGCAGGAGAACTAGTTTTGGACTCCCCCGAAGTCATCAATTTATACTGTGACACACCACATTTTGGACAATCTTTCAAAACCACATAGTCCTTTTGAAATACTACACAATCATTTGGGCATGCGTGTATCTTCTTGGCCTCCATTCCCATTGGGCACAACAATTTCTTTACCTGATATGTTGAGATTGGCAACTCGTTTCCTTCAAGAAGCATTTCTTTCAGCAAAGACAACAATGACGTGAAGCTTTTGTCACTCCATATATTGTGAGCTTTCAACTTATACAATCTCAACACAGTGCTAAGCTTCGTAAACATAGTACAACCTGTGTATAACAGTATCTCAACATCATGTACAATGTTTTTAAACATGGGAGGTGGATCGGTTTCGGTGTGCTCTACCCCCAAAACTATCCATCATCGCATCAACGATGTCTACTGGAACTGGTTCGTTCACATCTACATCATCGGAGGCAATAACTTCTTCCACACAAGCACTGCTATCGACATCCACTGGTTTCGAGTTTGAAATATCTCCATGCTAGTGCCATTCTGTATAGCCTTGTTCAATCCCGTTACACATGACATGACTTTTGATTTCGTCACTAGTGTTGACTTTCAAGTTGTTACCGCTATGCCTACATGGACAGTAGAACCTATCTCCAGGTTGTTTCCTATGTTCCTCAGCAAATATCATAAACTGATCAAGACCAGAAATAAACTCTAGGGTGCACTGATTGTGAATGGACATCCATGATCTATCCATTCTATGATCAAAGAAAAAACAAGTATATATTACAACAAGATTAGGGTGTAGGGTTAACAGATTAGATTTTAAGCATGGTTAAAACTTTAGGGTTTAAGGTCATATATATAAGTAATGGTTAAAACATCCTAATTGAGATTAGGTGTTCAAGAACAGTCCCAAACCGGGGACTATCCAAGATTTACTCCTATTGAGTAAATCTTGGATGGGTTTCTAAGCCAACAAATACATGTGATGTCATTCTTACATATAATAAATGTGTACCACCTATCCCATTCTTGAACACCTAATCTCACTAGTAAGTGTATAATGTGTATTTGGTTTTCAAGAAAATTTTGGCATCATTTCCCCACTGTTCTCCAAGTACATATGTACTTAGAGAACAAACGGTGAAATGCTACCAAAATTTTCTTGAAACCCAATACACATTATACACTTATATCCTAAGTGAGATTAGGTGTTCAAAAACAGTCCCAAACTGGGGACTATCCAGGATTTACTCCTATTGAGTAAATCTTGGATGGGTTTCTAGGCCAACAAATACATGTGCTGTCATTCTTATATATAATAAATGTGTACCACCTATCCCATTCTTGAACACCTAATCTCACTAGTAAGTGTATAATGTGTATTGGGTTTTCAAGAAAATTTCGGCAGCATTTCCCCACTATTCTCCAAGTACGTATGTACTTAGAGAACAAATGTGGAAATGCTACCGAAATTTTCTTGAAACCCAATACACATTATACACTTACATCCTAAGTGAGATTAGGTGTTCAAGAATAGTCCCAAACTAGGGACTATCCAAGATTTACTTCTAATGAGTATATCTTGGACGGGTTTCTAGGCCAACAAATACATGTATGTTGTCATTCCAATACATACAATCCTAGTTTCATCATTCATATCCTAGGTTTAGTGTAACATCATTTAATCTAGGTATCATATTCTATAACATTGATTGCAACATTTCGAGTGTCCATGCTTGTTCATCATCAAGATAAAGATTACACATAAATTAGTATGACCTAGGGATGGAGAGATTCATAATTGATTTCAAAATTTCAAACTAGCTCATGCATTATCATCAATCTATATCATACAATAGGGATTCATGTAGATGTTAGGGCGACACATCACTACAAAATCAGAGATTTAACATTAGGGTTTTAATATCTTCGATAGATTGATCACAAGATTTCAGAAATATAGTTAATACAAGATTATGGTGAAATGTGTATTAGGGTTTTAACATTAGGGTTTTAATATCTTATTTCAACATGCATCAAAATTTACAAAATTAGGTCAAGCATTAGTATTCAATTGAAATGTATCTTCTTCTTTCTGCTCCCTCCTTACCAAATGGATAAAAGAAAGGCCACGACCGTGTGGGCTGGCCACGGTCGTGGTTGTGTTGGCCGATCATGGTTGTGCTGGCCAGCAGGGATTTGGCCAGCACGGCCGTGGTTGGCCAACACATCCACAGTCGTGGCCAACCCACACGATCGTGGCCTTTCTTTTATCCATTTGGTAAGGAGGGAGCTGGAAGAAGAAGAGCTGGCATATTTCAGCCACCTCCGACGTCCCTATAGCATGGCCATACATGTCAGCGGGAACAAAACGAGCAAGCAAGGGCAGTGGCAGCGAACTACCTGTCAGCGGCGTGGAGGAAGAAAAGAGCAGCTAGCAGCATCCCTATCGGTGGCGGCGACAGCCGGTGTGAGGAGCAGCGGGCGGGAGGAAGAAGAGAGCAGGGGGCGGCAGTGGAGACGGCCATAGGAGCAGGGGGCGTCGACCACAAGAGTAGACTGGAGTATAACCACAGGCGCGGCAGCGTCGAGAGGGGAACAACAACTTCGGGGGCTATTTTTGCGATGAAACGGAGAATGGGGAAAAGTCTATTTCTTGCGGGTGCTATTTAGTTAACAAAGGCATCAGTTGTCTCAGAATCTGATACCTAATAACCATCAGCGTCGGTTGCTAGAAAAAACTGACGTCCATTGGACAATCTTAACCCAAAAAATTTTCACAGGGACGGCGTGCGAAACCTTATCAGCGTCGGTTTTTCCACAAAAACTGACGACCATATTGAAACTTTGGAGGTAATTTTTTTCTTTGTTAGGCGTCAGTTATTAGGTAAAATACCGACGACGTATGTGGGACAATTTCTTTTCACTCGAAAAATTGGATTTGGTGGGCTATTTTAGGCGTCGGTTCATGATAGGGAGCCGACGCTAAATAAAAAGCGATACCTGTCTCTGGCCGATCTTCAAATATTGATGTCGGTCTCTATAATTTGCTGACGTTCTAGGTTTTAGGCGTCGATTTTTGGTAATAACTGATGTCTCTAAATATGAAGTTATAAGATATTTTTGTAGTAGTGTGTATCGAGATAGGACCTCCACCTGACATAGTCATGTCGGGTTTTTGGCAATGTTAGGCTGCAGCCATGATGGGTACTGACCATATCAGGTTGGGTACATATCAGGTAAACATTATCTTAAGGCTCTTGGGTTCCTCGTGTCAGGTATAGGTGGGCAGTCATCTCGGGTTGAAGCCCAGATAGGAACTCGACATTGTTGAAGTAGCCTTGAGGGTCATATCACGCTGAATGCTGCTACCAGGATGGTTTCTAAGTGAACTCCTCCCGTCCCTCTCGGGTTGGGGGTGTGCTCACCTAGTATTGCCCAGCAGGTGTTGGAACTCAACGCACCGACTCCTTTGTTCTAAGAGTTAGCTCTTGTAGGGTCTGACCCATCCCATCGTAGGCTTGTAGCTACTATTTATAGGCAACGAGTTGATGGAGTCGTGGCTTTTATTGGACCATGTATCCTCCGCCTGTGGCTCCTTTCTCGAGGCTTCAGGAGGGGCCGATATGTATATCACCCGACACGCATGTAGGGCCATCAATCGTGTCGGGTAGTGAGTGCATCGCACACAATTTTGGTAGGTTGGGACCTTGGCGGGCTACTGCACTGAGGGGTAGCCATATCGTGTAATCTGTTGGTATGTATGCCCTGAGAGCCAATCATGGGATGATTGGTGGGATACATTAAGATTTATTTGATAAACATCAAAGGCAAGCTTCCGATTCTTTCTGGTTCAGTCATATGAGATAGTGACAGAACAAATTGAATGTCTAGAGAATGACAATACTCAATGACGTATGCCTTCAGGTTTAGGACCTGAACGATGAGATCATACGGATGCTAAGAGTTTGTACATTCTTGTTATGTCCCTAGTCGGATGTCATTGCGGAAGGTAGATAGACAGCAATGACACACAAGACTAGATTGTGGTGTTGGTTGATGACAGAATCTCATTAGTCATGATATAGAGATATCAAACCAAACACATAGGTACTTTTTAGAGAACAAGGTACCGGACAGACCCACCGTGAGTTTGACACATGGAACCATGAGGTGGTAGTCACAGTCAGTACTCACAGTGATGGTGGTGAGTGTGATTCTTAGACCTGAAATCACTGCACTCAACACAAGTCGTTGGGAACACTTTGACATCATCAAACACAGTCCTGAAACATGGGTTGTTATAAAGGTGATGATTGGGTGGCTTTGACACATGGGGCTTTTGAGGGGCGAGTGATAGATATGGGATTTTTCCCTCCTAAGGGAGTTTCATATCCATGGCCACTTGATGAGTAGGATTGAGAAAGGCGTGCACGCATGTGTGAATCAGTATGTGATACTGATGTCATACATATCTCTTCCAGTCTACTCTGAGATCAAGAAAGTGAGTGAACGTTGACAGGATGACAGATCCATGCCTCGAGTTCATTCGGGATATCAGTGACAAAAGGAATTATACACTCGTTGTAACACCATTCACGGTTTGTAGGATGAAAGTTGTTCTCCAACTTTCTACTTTCACTTGGGTAGCACTGATGTGTGACTAGGCACCGCTCTGTGCTTGTGAAGTCATAAGTGTTATGGACTTTCACTGCCAACGTGAAATGGACCTGCAGGGTCACACACATAGGATTTAACCTGGAAGAGGAGTTTTTCCACAAGCAATGTTTAGATTGATTACTAAAGGAGTTTAGTAGTTCAATTAAACACTCAATCTGTCGATGGCTCAATATCAGATGGTTCAAGGTGTTGGACGCATTGATTGGAGTATCGGATTGATTGAAATCGCATTTGACTGTTTCTGCACAATCTACACTCCCAACCGGTCGGTTCATGAGATGAACCGGTCGACTGAGGTTGCTGAACCGGTCGGCTCAAGGGTTGAGTCGATCGGCTCATGCACTGTGTGAAACGATTGGTTCAAGTGTTGAACCGATCGGTTTAACTGGTGCAATCGAGCAACTTGGGAAAGTAGGATTGGTGCGAGTTTTCCTTTCGTTTCGATTTCTAATTTGATTGGAAATAGGATTTCCAATTTGATTGGAAATAGTATTGGTATTTCGATGCCAATTGGGAAAGAAACAAGGAAAGTCAATTTGAGTCAGATTAGGACCATGAATCGATCGGTTCAGGGCACCAACCGATCGGTTGGAGTGCCCCAAAAGGTCGGCTCATGTCCAACCGACCGGTTCAGTGGCTGAACCGACCGGTTCAGCAATGAACCGATCAGTTCAGGTTGCGAGATGGTTGCTTTTTTGTGGAAAATCTCGAACCCTTCTACTCCTGCTTTTAGTCCCGCATTGCCCGGGATGGAGAACCCTGTCCCATGACTCTCCTATATATAGGGGTACTTGGGGGCTTCTCACAGTACAGCTCAGTGCAACCAGTTGCTCTGCGAGTTGTCGTTCTCTCTGGTTTTGGTAACCGTGAGAGAGCCCGAGCAAGTGCTTCCCGCAAAAGGGAGGTGCAGCAAGGGAAGGACAACTGCAGTTGCAACAGGAGGCAGGAGAGCGTGTAGGCGACTAGTACGTCTACAGGAGGGTGCGACTCCTTCCACTTCCTTGTGGGACAAGGAGTGTGGAGTTCCAGGTGGTCCGTGTGGACTACTACGGAGGCGGGAGGACACTGCCGCTTTGGAGGACAACTGTCATCCGACAGTCCGGTTCGAGTAGGAGTTGTGAGTCCCGGTGCGACCAGGAGCTGCACAGACACCGTCGAAGTCCAGAGTTGAAGACCGCGCATTGTGCGAGGTATTGTCTCCGAGCAAGCCTCGGGACAAGGTATGATACCGCAAACCATCCTTTCCTATTACATAGACGTTGACGTGTTTCCTCGGTATGGGTTTGGGGAGAAAATTTTTGTTTCCGCTGCCTTCTCTGTCTCCCCTAAAACCCAACAGTGGTATCAAAGCCACGTCAACTGCTCTATGTTTTAGGAATATCGATATGATCGATTTTGGTTTGTCGCCATTATTTATTGCATACGATGCGAATAATATCGGCTTTATGCATGTCCAATCTTAAATCCACAAATCCCTAATTACATATATGATATGTATTATTAATGCACTCGATACGCGTCGCCCTTAAACGAGTTTTGTGGTGGATGTATGTAGCGTGGTTATGGCCTATAAACCCCTATCTGTGATTGGTTGTGTGTGGCTGCTTGCATCTCGGTCTGCGCACCGATCTTCCCTCTCTTATTCCTGATGTAACTCGAAATAATTCGAGATTCTTTCCTACCTTTGCTCCCCCCGAATGTAACTCGGGGTTTCCCTATTAAAGCAAATGTAGAATAGGATTTTATTTCCTGTTATGTCAAAGACCGGAGGACATCAAGACGACTACTCAGACGATCGGTTCAAGGAGTGAACCGATCAGTTGATGACCGGTTCGAGGAGCGAGACAAGCAGGTGGCAGACATGACAAGATGCACGACGACCGGGCGAGCCAATCAGTTGAAGGAGTCAACCGATCGGTTGGTGGCACCCAGACGACCGGCTAGAGAGTACAGATCATTCATGTGATGAGTTGATCAACTCGGATGGCAAGGCACAAAGTTCATCTTGTACAGGTTGCATGTGATGTTGACCTAGATGACCGTGATTCCTCTTGGCTCGAGGAATCACATTAGGATGGCCATAATCATCGCTTTTTATCGTTTGTGCATGTTTTCTGTGGGATATAGCATGTATATGATACGTACTATGTATTGTGGTGATTGGATATGTATATGTATATAATACCAAATCCCTCATTAAAATATTAAGTTTTAGATGCCTTCCAAATGCGACACACGTGAAAAACTTGATCGACCAAGTGTGGGCACGCCCTAGCGTGGTGCACCGTCTATCTCGTGGAAGCGTGAAGGATGAAAGTGTGGGTCTGCCCTAGCAGGGTGCATGTTCATTGTGTTTGCTTTGGGTCGGACATAACAAGGTGACCTAGATAGGATCTAGCGCCTTGAGGCATGGAGATGATCATTGCAAAGAGTTGTATATGACATCTTATCAAGAGTTGCATATGATGCAATTGGAAAAAGTTGCCTACCTGAGAGATCTATGTTGTGGGTGACAGCCCTAGCTGGTCCATGACTTAGAGGATTTCAGGATCTTGCCCACTAGAAGGTTGTACGCCGCAATATTCCGAATTGATGGTGAGGGCTATCAATTTGAAGTAAAATAGTGGGAGCGATAATTAATTAAAGGCCTAATTATATCGTCAAATTTTCAAATCAATCAAATAAGTCAAAAATGTGTTTTGGACTAAAATTGCATATTTTCCTTTTGTAGTTCAAATGGCAACAAACAACAACAACTTTTCTTTGCGATCGGTCCTTGACAAGGACAAGCTGAATGGGACGAACTTCCACGACTGGTATCGGACATTGAGAATTGTTCTCACTCAAGAGCGTAAGCTCTATGTCCTGGATACTCCAATTCCAGAGGAACCCACTCCAAATGCACCAAAGGCAGAAAGGGATGCTTACAAGAAGCATTCTGATGATGCTATTGATGCAAAGTGCTTGATGCTGTGTTCAATGAACCATGAGTTGCAGAGGCAACATGAGAACATGGGTGTCATAGAGATGATTCTGCATCTCAGGAACATGTATGAAGATCATGCACGGCAAGAGAGGTACAATGTTTCTAGGGCGTTGTTCAAGTGCGTCATGACAGAAGGAGATCCAGTTGGTCCTCACACACTCAAGATGATTGGGTATGTGGAGAACCTGCAGAGACTGGGATTTCCAATGAGCCAAGAGTTGGCTACTGACGTGATACTGCAATCGTTGCCAGAATCTTACAGTCAGTTTGTGATGAACTACAACATGAACAACTTTAATAGGCCACTGTCAGAGTTGTTGGGCATGTTGAGGACAACCGAGTTACAGATGAAGAAGGACAAGCCTAAGTCCGTGATGGTGATCACGAGCAAGACGGGCAAGTCCAAGCGCAAGGGCAAGGGCAAAGCTAAGAAAGGTTCTGAAGCTAGCCAGGAGTCCAAGCCATCTTCAGCTCTCAAGGCCAAGGGAGGCATGACCAAGAAAGGAGATTGCCACCATTGTCAAAAGCCAGGACATTGGAAAAGGAATTGTCCTCTCTACCTGGAAGAACAAAAGAAGAAAGAGGCGACTGAAGCTTCTACTTAAAGGTGTCATGAAAGTAAACTTGTAACACTTCTGAGATATATGATATCAAGATGTAAAGTGTAAAGCATTCTTACTTTGGGAAAGTGTTGCCTTTATAGATAGGAATACTTTAGTTTATTTTCAGCCAATAAGGCATGTAATACAGTTATGAACTGCTATTTCATATTTGCCAATAGATAGAAACACTTTATTTTTGCATATTGTATGACAATGATGGCAATTAATAAAGAGATGTTTCAATTTATAAAGATGTGATCTTTGTGGCAATGCCTTATTTATCTTATGATATTTGATATTCATAATATAAGATGATACCTAAAGTTATAGATAACTCAAACAATATAATTAGCATTGATCATGAGAAATTCATTTCTATTTTCCATATGATGGATAAAGATAGACTCTTTTGGTTAGAGAACCAGTAAGAGACATGAATATCTTGGACATGATTAATCAATCTTCACTAATGTAGTGGGAGAGTGATTATCCTATTAGGTGTAATACATGTGATGTATTTACATACCTATTGGAACAAATGCTAATACTTCAAATGGTGTTTAGAGAAATACCAATATGAATATCTTGAAGTGTTCAAGATTATCATAAATGAAGTACAAATTTGGTAAAGTATTAATTCTTGATGAGATCAATGAATAGAATACTTGGACCAAATGTTTGAGATCCTTGTGAGTGATTATGATAGTGTATCATAGTGAACTCATGATTAAGGCATGATGATGTCTAAATCAAGAAGGAATCATACTCTAAGGAGTTAGAGAATGATTATCAAATAACTGAATTCTTCTTAATGAATGAATACCCCACACTAATAAAAGGAAATTAAGAATCACAAGGGTTGTGAGTTCTTATATCCTTAACAGATACACCTCAATTATCTATGTGATGAGTTGTTCATGTGATGAGTCAACTATCTAGATGAATATGAGGAACCGAATCTTGAGTTATGGTTTATGACCATTACATCCTAAATGACATCCATGTGAACCATAAGGTATGACCTTGATGGTAGCACTCATTGGATCATATCCATAAGTGCAAATGAGTCTTAAGTGTTAAGACACATGGATGACATTTTGAGAAGGATGATGCTTGTTGATTGCAACTTAATGACTAAGACATTTGGCATATGGATACTAAAACCGCATTCTTGTAAGGAATATAACAGGGATGTGTATGTGACATAGCCTATAAGGTTTATGAATCCACTAATGCAAATGAAGTCTATAAGTTACAATGGATTAATCAATGTGATTGATTGAGTACAAGCAACTCAAAATTGGATCTTTACTTTGATGATATAGTCAAAGGGTTTGACTGATATGTCAATGATAAAGAAGGGATCTGTGATTTAGTGGGAGCGTATTTACATTCCACATATTGATGTGAAATGGAAATGTTCTAAATTGGAAATCCAAAAGTGGAAATTATCTTTAAGGAAGATAGAGATGTTTCCTATATGATAGGAATAGAGATCTATAGAGATAGTTCTCTGAAATCTCTTGACCTGAAAAGAGAGAGCATACATTGGCAATCTGTACTGAAATGTTCAGTATGAACAGATTAAGTGGGAGAAAACTTGTCCATGTTACATGGAGTTAGTATCCCAAGGCCAAGTGTCCAATTCTTATGAAGAATGGGAACACTAAGAATAGATATGGATCTATCATGTATGTAATCATCCCATTGTCTTGCATGTATGACATGGCATGAATAAAATGTATTCATCATCTTGTATGTATGACATGACAATATGATGTGATCATCCTGATAACTCGTATGTGGGACATGACGAATGGGTGTCTGTATACTTCCAGTAAGGGTTACTGGAATACCATAAGAACTTGATGAGTACTTGTGAAATACTAGTTCTATGGAGATAAGGAAGAGTTCGATGTAAGGAGTTACATTGATGCGAACTTCTGGAAAAGACAAAAAATTAATCGCAAAATATACATAAGATGTATAGGATGAAAGTTTGTTGATAATTGGAAGTGTTCCAATAAAGTCATTTAAAAAGGGAAATGTCGAGTATCTATGTGTTAGTGAACAGCAGTAGATACTATATGGATCTAGATGTTCATGAGATGAACTTATATATATTCCACTCATTGATGATAAGTCTGGAATCCTTGATCATGCAATGTGGCTAAAAGTTAGCAAATGGAATACTAGATCGCATATTACGACAACTCCATCTCATACGTGTGACGTACAACGAAGAGATGTGAGACATGAAATTTGTACAGACTTTGGCAAGGTGTTGTCATTTCTCACTATATTGGCACTAGAAGCACAGTAACATGTGGGACATGTTTGAAGATCACTATGAATATGATTCAAGGGTGATTGGCTCACAGTGCAAGTGGGAGTCTGTTGGTATGTATGCCCTGAGAGCCAATCATAGGATGATTGGTGGGATACATTAAGATTGATTTGATAAACATCAAAGGCAAGCTTCCGATTCTTTCTGGTTCAGTCATATGAGATAGTGACAGAACAGATTGAATGTCTAGAGAATGACAATACTCAATGATGTATGCCTTCAGGTTTAGGACCTGAACGATGAGATCATACGGATGCTAAGAGTTTGTACATTCTTGTTATGTTCCTAGTCGGATGTCATTGTGGAAGGTAGATAGACAGCAATGACACACAAGACTAGATTGTGGTGTTGGTTGATGACATAATCTCATTAGTCATGATATAGAGATATCAAACCAAACACATAGGTACTTGTTAGAGAACAAGGTACCGGACAGACCCACCGTGAGTTTGACACATGGAACCATGAGGTGGTAGTCACAGTCAGTACTCACAGTGATGGTGGTGAGTGTGATTCTTAGACCTGAAATCACTGCACTCAACACATGTCGTTGGGAACACTTTGACATCATCAAACGCAGTCCTGAAACATGGGTTGTTATAAAGGTGATGATTGGGTGGCTTTGACACATGGGGCTTTTGAGGGGCGAGTGATAGATATGGGATTTGTCCCTCCTGAGGGAGTTTGATATCCATGGCCACTTGATGAGTAGGATTGAGAAAGGCGTGCACGCATGTGTGAATCAGTATGTGATACTGATGTCATACATATCTCTTCCAGTCTACTCTGAGATCAAGAAAGTGAGTGAACGTTGACAGGATGACAGATCCATGCCTCGAGTTCATTCGGGATATCAGTGACAAAAGGAATTATACACTCGCTGTAACACCATTCACGGTTTGTAGGATGAAAGTTGTTCTCCAACTTTCTACTTTCACTTGGGTAGCACTGATGTGTGACTAGGCACCGCTCTGTGCTTGTGAAGTCATAAGTGTTATGGACTTTCACTGCCAACGTGAAATGGACCTGTAGGGTCACACACATAGGATTTAACCTGGAAGAGGAGTTTTTCCACAAGCAATGTTTAGATTGATTACTAAAGGAGTTTAGTAGTTCAATTAAACACTCAATCAGTCGATGGCTCAATATCATATGGTTCAAGGTGTTGGATGCATTGATTGGAGTATCGGATTGATTGAAATCACATTTGACTGTTTCTGCACAATCTACACTCCCAACCGGTTGGTTCATGAGATGAACCTGTCGGCTGAGGTTGTTGAACCGGTCGGCTCAAGGGTTGAGTCGATCGGCTCATGCACTGTGTGAAACGATTGGTTCAAGTGTTGAACTGATCGGTTTAACTGGTGCAATCGAGCAACTTGGGAAAGTAGGATTGGTGCGAGTTTTCCTTTCGTTTCGATTTCTAATTTGATTGGAAATAGTATTGGTATTTCGATGCCAATTGGGAAAGAAACAAGGAGAGTCAATTTGAGCCGGATTAGGACCATGAACCGATCGGTTCAGGGCACCAACCGATCGGTTGGAGTTCCCCAAACGGCCGGATCATGTCCAACCGACCGGTTCAGTGGCTGAACCGACCGATTCAGCAATGAACCGATCAGTTCAGGTTGCGAGATGGTTGCTTTTTTGTGGAAAATCCCGAACCCTTCTACTCCTGCTTTTAGTCCCGCATTGCCCGGGATGGAGAACCCTGTCCCATGACTCTCCTATATATATAGGGGTACTTGGGGGCTTCTCACAATACAGCTCAGTGCAACCAGTTGCTCTGCGAGTTGTCATTCTCTCTGGTTTTGGTAACCGTGAGAGAGCCCGAGCAAGTGCTTCCCGCAAAAGGGAGGTGCACCAAGGGAAGGACAACTGCAGTTGCAACAGGAGGCAGGAGAGCGTGTAGGCGACTAGTACATCTACAGGAGGGTGCGACTCCTTCCACTTCCTTGTGGGACAAGGAGTGTGGAGTTCCAGGTGGTCCGTGTGGACTACTACGGAGGCGGGAGGACACTGCCGCTTTGGAGGACAATTGTCATCCGACAGTCCAGTTCGAGTAGGAGTTGTGAGTCCCAGTGCGACTAGGAGCTGCACAGACACCGTTGAAGTCCGGAGTTGAAGACCGCGCATTGCGTGAGGTATTGTCGCCGAGCAAGCCTCGGGACAAGGTATGATTCCGCAAACCATCCTTTCCTATTACATAGATGTTGACGCGTTTCCTCAGTATGGGTTTGGGGAGAAAATTTTTGTTTCCGCTGCCTTCTCTGTCTCCCCTAAAACCCAACATAATCAACCTTGTCGGGTGGCAAACCATGACAAGTAAAGTACCTTATTGGGTAGAGAGTTGCAGCGGTCAGGACTCCCGCATGACACCCCCGTTTCGGTTTGTCGTCGTATTGAGCAGTGACCGTGACGGGTAAGAGGGTGTGTCACCTTGCGTGCTACTGGGTCGGGACGGGTACTTCATTGCTGATGGGCCATAAGGGCCCATTGGTGCTCTTTTTGTGAGAAAATAAGAGAAACTCTACACATAATGGGAAATATTATCAGGGGCATAGTGGGCATGATTTCCTTACAACAAATAAGATAAAACGAAGAGGAAGTTAGGTTTGGAGGCTGTTTTGATAGTAAATTATAAGCTCTAGCATCCACAAAATAGGTGTTATCAACTCCCCCAAACATAGCATTTTGATTGTACTCAATCAATCTGTACTTATTTTAAAACTTTTGTTTGTGGTACCTTTAAAGCCAAGCGTAGTCTTCGGGCAAAGGTAAAGTGGATTTTTGGGATGTCCTGAGGAAAATTACGTTTAACCACAAAAAATGCACTTTATTTTTCTTGCCTTATTAAACAAAAATTTCTCCCTAGCTTTTGTGAGACTTTGGTGCATGATTTTGATGTTAGCTTTCACACCAAAATGTTACAACCCCAATTTTGTGTTCTTTTAGTGAGAAATGTAATTTCTCATATTAAAGATATTGGAATGAACAATCTATTTTGAATAAATGGATTTCATTTACAATAGCCTTGATGATTGTTTTGTGGGCTTTATTGTCTATTGGGCCCGAATAACAAAGAAATTTAATTAATTAAGAAATCGAGAAAAGAAAGATGTGGAAACCTCTAGAAGGTAAATAACTTAATCCAAGGGTGATTTCGTGCCACATGGATTCCTTGGGTTCTAAGGAGTCCAAAGTTGCAAAGAAAAGCAATAGGAAAAGAAAAGATTAATTAAGTATTTCTTTATTAAGAAAGAAATTGAAAATATTGATGAAATGTGGAAAATGAGTAAAAAGAGGTATCCTTAGTGGAATTTCGTATCCCAAGAATTCCTAATGATAAAAGGAATACTAATGAGGAAAATAAAAGAGAAATGAAGAGAAATTCTCAAAAGGAAATATTTTAATAAGAAATAAACAAGATAATGTGAAATAATGCATTTAGATGCATCTAGAAGGAAAATGAGTATCCAATAAAAAGGATTTCAAAATAAAAGAGTTTGTTGGGATCCAAGGAGTCCCAATGATGAAAGAGGAAAGAGAAAATACCAATTTGCAAAGGATAATGGGATACATTATTAAGGAATTTTGTGGTATTGATAAAAAGGGAAGTATTTTCTATTAAATAAAAATAGAATTTCGTGACTAATGATTAAAAGGAAAGTATAAAGAAAGTGAAAGAAATAATTCTCATTTTTCTAAGTGTCCATGAGATAAGGAATATCAAGGAAGTATATAGGAGAGAGAAGGACTACTTTTCAATGAAGGAATAGGTTTCCATATGGGAGAGAACTTGATTTCTCTTAAAGGAACGTCCTAGGGCATTGCTACTCACTCCTATATATAGGGAATAGCCCAGGGTCGACCCCAAGGGATATCCCACACGTATCTCTCTATTCCCCATCTTCTTCTTGTTCTTCTTTGAGCAAAACCTAACCAAGGAGGTAGGGAGAACCCTGGTGCAAATGGAGGATCAAGGAGGGTCCTAGATAGTGGCTTGATGCGCCCACAAGTGATCTAAGGAAGCTCTGCCCTTGTCTTCCTACTCTAAACCCACGCAAAACCGGCAAAGAGGTCTGCGACCTAGCTGCAGATCGCAGCATTAGCCCCCCTAGATTGGACGTCTCGACCATGGGTCCAGGTGTGGCTGGACGCGTGGCGAAGCGGCAGAGGCAGGGGAAAGAGTTCGGAGGTGGTTCATGCCTTGGAAAGCTGGAACACAAGCTCAGTATCAACTGCATCACGGCTGCATCGTGGAAGAGAGTCACAGACGATCTGGGCTTGCATGCGGCTGCTATGGCCACATATTCAGGGTGCTTTGGCTGCGCCAGGGTACGGCGGGGGCAGCAGAATAGTCCTCGGTGACTTTCGAGGTGAAGGGAGGCCAAGAGAAGTCGCGCCCAGTCCGGCTAGGGCGACGCAGCGGCCCCCTGCGGAGGTTGAAGACAGCTTGTAGCCGTTGGACGATTTTGCCCCAAGCACGCAATAGAGGACCGCAACTAAAGAGGGGCATAAAGGTCATTTCGAAATATTTCCTAATGCATGGAGATAGAGGCGACGTGGCACCCTCTCATTGGCTGTGGTAAGTGATTCCTTACTAAAATCATATATAATTAGTGGTAGGTCGAATAAAGACATGTTATATATGAAAATTGCTCAGAAAAATGAGGGGAATCTAATAAAAATAAAACTAAATCTTTATTCTGATTGCAATTCGAAAAGTAATGGAAGATATCAACTTTAATGTATTAATGTTTAAAGAACCCTATTGTTATATGATTAAAGTGATTAGTAGGGTTTAATAGATATTAAAGTTGATTTTAGCATGTTAATGATAAAAGGGAACATTAGGAACAAAAAGGATGAACCTTGCACATAATTAGTTAATTTAGGGTTTATTGTGCATGATTATACTTTAAATGGGCCTTGAAACCCTAATGTTGATTAATTCGAATATTAATGGCTTTAATTGATTAATTTCATGATTAAAGATGGAATGTGCTATTTCGAGCATTAAAGTTCCTAATTTGTGGATAAATACCCTAAATGTAGTAATTAGGATTTTCTCATGAGTAAAAGGTGGGATTAATAACATTCGAGTTCATAAATTATTTGGACTATAATGAACCATGAATTGATGATAAATATGTATAATGATCTTGTCTTGGGTTAAAGGGATAAAAATTGTAGCTTTCATGTAAAAGAGGCTTAATGAACTTAATTAATGGTTAATTACGCCTTTAATCCGAAATTGAGAATTAGATATGGAAATAATTAGGGTTTGTGATCAATTGTGTTTAATTAGGGTTTAAGATAGTGAAGGGAAATCTTATTTGTAATGGAAACCCTAAAAAGTGGACTAGAAACCCTAAGAAACGAGTTAGATTTAATAGATCTTAATGACATGAGTAATAAAAGGGAATTGTATAATTGTTTCAGGATCTTATTGAATGCTTGCTTGCCTATTGTTGATTGGACCTTTCTGTCTCAAATATGCATGTACAGGTATGTGGTTACGCTTATGACTACCCGAATTAGTTTTCCGGGATTTGATCAATGTTTCCATCGTGGCTTGAATTAAACTGTTGGATGTATTTAATTCATGCAAAGTATAATGTGAATATGAGTATCACATAAGATATGTGCCTACTAGCTCAGATCTTGGTCCCCTCTGTGGCTTAAGAAGTTGACCTAGTAAATGGCTACCAATGGGGTAGGCCCATCAGGTCATTGGATGACTTAGTAAATGGCTACCAATGGGGTAGGTCCATCAAGTCACATTGAGTTAGAGATTGGACTACCTATGGGTAGGTGCCATGCGACTCAACCCTAGATATTGATCTACATGTTAGGTAGGATCATGTGGGGTTTAATAAGGATCTACCTAGAGAGAGGTAGTATCTCAGTCCGCTGTAGGGACAGCACAGAGATAGGGGATAGGAAAGGATTGAGTAGTATGGTTTAAAATGTAATCTTGGCTGTTAAATGATAATTGGCTGATTACTTTGTTACTATAGTTGCACAATTATTGTTTCCCCCACATACCAGCTTCTTGCTGACCGACGTTTTGTTTGTCGGCGTTTTAGGTACAATGAAAAGAACAAACAGTAAAGTGTCATATGTGGAATTAAATGAGAGGTAACGTGCATAGGAGGATTAGTTAGATTAGTATCTTCATGGATAGAAGTTTAGAAATCCCAGATTTTAAAAGGTAAACAAAGTTCTATTTTATACCAATTTTCAGTTTAGTTGGTAAAGTTTATTAATTGTTATTGATTATTTGTCGAACCTTTGATCCTGCTAGTTGAATAACGACTCTGACCTTCAGGTCTCCCTTAATTGGGGGTTACCGGGAGACGGGGTCGTTACAGTTGGTATCAGAGCATAGGTTCCTCAAGTAATCTTTAATAATTATTAAATTTTACAAATTCTGTAGAACCCAAGGGAGTTATTACAGGATTATCCGAAAGACAGAGGTGTCTAGAAAAGGATCACGACTGGGGGCTCGCAATATTTTCCTCTGCACCGCTAATCAGAATACGAGGACTTCCGGATCTGTGTGACTGCCTGGCCAAAGTCTTAGGGTATGAATCGAAATAAGATACCTTTAGGACTCTCTCATCTTGTTCATCCCTTCTCAACTCAAATGCTATTAAGGATCTTAAGGATTAGGGTTTTCTCTCTTCTCCTCACCCTCTTGAGGTATGGGTCGGGTTGATAAGGATTAAGGAATCATGCACCAAATTAATAAAAAACATGTAAATAAAGATATCATGGACATAAACTTAATAGAGTAAGAGAAAAATGTATAGATACATGCTTAGGTCATATGACACGAGTTGTCGTTGCCCTCAGGAGAGACCTGAGGATAGCCGTCCTTGGTAGGAGGATGAGTAGAGAGAGTTAGTCTTGGAGGTAGAGACCTCCATTAAAGGTAGAGACCTAGCACATCCTTTGAGGATGATGGTAACCCTAACCCTAAGTTAAGGTTAGAGAGAGAGAGATGACATGATGAGTTAGATGTCATGATTGACCGAGTGTTTGGTTGGTCATGCCTTTGGGATTCCATAAGAGGGTAGATGACCTAGTACCGTTGGCGACCCAACCCGGGAGATAGCAAAGGATAGATCATTTTTGGATGAGGTTAGAGAGCATATAGTTACCCTATGGGCTTAGGCAAGTAAGGTATAGCTTGATGAAATCCTAGTTAAGAGATCATGATGGATGGCTTATGAAAGGGGTATGGATGCTCTTGAGCCAAACATGAGTTGAGCATATGCTTCAACCACATAGGGGTATGCTTGTGAGCATGAGCCTTCATGGAGAAGGGACCTCTAGTAAGTATGGTTGGAGGCATAATTAGCTCTAGAGGGAGGAAGCAGAACCCAACAGGGAGGTTGGAAGCCTAAAACCCCGAAACTTGAGGAATAGTGGGGAGTCGAGAATGATGCGACCTAAGTGGATGATAGTGGTTGCCTTATGCTTGATCCCTGGAGGCTGATGATATCTTGGTTTCCTTTAGAGGAACCAAACCCTAGAGAGAGGATGGTGCTTCTAGTACCCAGGGTATAAGTGATTACCTGCTGGATGAGATAGAGAGTGCCTTAGACCCTGAGGAGGTTTAAGTACCCTGATGTGAGGTTTTATACCTAGTTGAATATCCTTGAGGAGGACTCAAATCTGAGGTGTTGCTCATATAAAAGGATCATGGGAGTACATGGCATACCTTGGACATGATTGATTCATGGTTAAGAGATTGAGCATGCAGTTGGATATCCGAAGGAGAACCTAGGGTTCCTAGGCCTAAGAGGGGAAGCAGTGTATCCAATGCTCATGGTGAGATTTGAGTCTATAGTTTTGAGCATGTTACTCTTAATGTGTAGAGGTAAAGGAAACCCCTTAAGGTAAGGGTATGTTTGATGAACCCCTCACGACTAAGTTGATCTAATGTGAGGATGAGGACAAGTGTGATCTAGCATGGTTTAGTAGGTACTCTGGTGCCTTAGTAGTTGTTGTTTTAAGCATGCTCATGTGAATGTAAACCCTCAGGACGCTTGTGACCTTTGTTATCAAGGTGTGGTTTCCTCCCATCCTGGGAGAGGGGCCCTTTGGTAGGGGGTTTACCGGTGTGGTTGGTTTTGAGGTAACCTAAGAAGGTTTCATAGGATCTTGAGAAGCTAAGTGAAGAGTACATGGCATGAGAATGAACCTATAGACCCATAGATAACCATCTCTATGTGCATGTGGATGTGTTACCATGGAGGTAGCCGATATGGGGCTTGACCAAGGTAGGCAGGTTGCCATGATCGCTATGAAAGGATGAAAGTCAGCCCACGAATGCAGGAAGAGAGATGATGAATGCTTGGGTAAGGTTCTAAGTTGGATATGTACTATAATGGAATCCTAAGTCTATCCTAGGGTCAGATAGGGATAAGACCAATGGAAGTAGGAGTTGCCTAATTCCCTAGTTGTGCATGACCATAGGGTCGAGAGGTAACAACTATCATTGTCCGAGGGCCATGGGTTAGGAGATTGATCACCTTCATGAACTCATGGGACCCAAAGGGCAGATGAGTAAGGCACTCTCTGGATGCATAAGGGAAGAAGGATGACCCCAAAAGTGTCGGCACCCTATAGACCTAGAGGAGATGACCAAGGATTGTGTGGTGACCCAAGTAGGTTCGAGACCAGTTTTTCCTGGAAGTAATTTTCGACATCGTGATGGTTGTGATGTGGAGACACGAGTTGCACGTTTCAACTTAGATTTGAAGGTGTACCGGAAAGGTGGGATGTACCATCTCTACTCTTGGAATGGGAAGAACTCTGTATTTGGACGGCCGCCAAATGATTATTTCTTGTTGTTATGGGAGTGACATATAGGATAGTACGCATGCCTTACACCAAGGATAAAGGATGATACAAGTTGGAACATTGCTAAGAGGTATGAGGACATATAGGATAACATACCGTGGTGGAGTGAATGATACATGGACAGGTACAAATGATAAGAGTATTAAGGAAATCATCTTGTGAGGATATTTTATCATGAGCTACGTGGAATCTGTAAGTTATACAAAGTTGAGTTTGATCATCAAGGAGATGAGCTCAAAGTATCCTCAATGAAGATAGACTTAGAATTCGAGTTTGAGATGATACATGGAAGAGTAGATCTTCAACTTTACCTAACATCGAAGGATAAGAAGTGGTAATAAATGCTCTGGTTGAGATACAGCTGCCTAGTTAGATGGAGGCTAGAAGAGGTTGTTAGGTTAACTCTCAGATGGAAACGAGATAAGTTCGGCTAACATACAGATGTAACTATATCGGTTGATCAAGTTAAAAGTTCTTTGGTTAGCCAGCCTAGACCTTGATATAATGAAAGGATGGCTGTAGAATCCCAGATGCACTCCTCTGGAAAGAAAGGCGATGAAACCCTGATTAGAGTGGTGTAGGGTTTTTGAGGAATCAACTTGAGGAATCATTACACGCTAGGGATCATGATTTTAAGATCACCATATACCATGTTTTTACTGAGATAGTAAGATATAGTAGCACTTTGGATGCTTAAGATGAAGATGCATGTGGCTTGTGGCCATGCGTGATAGAAGTAAAGGACGAACACCAGTAACCCAGTGTATCGATATAGAGGGTAAAAGAGTCCCTGAGAGGAATGGGAGTTCATCACTATGGATGATGTGGAAAATTTCCCCTTAACCAAGGAAGATCAATGTGGGTTATGGTAGATCACCTTACCTAGATGACAGGAAAAAGAAGAGTATTGTCAAGTGACAGATCAGGTTGAACTACTTACTATAGAGAGAGAAATGGTTCAACTACACCATGATGCGAGCTCAAAAGTTCTTGAGCATGAGTAGAAGGTTTACTTCCATGTGGTGGAAGTAGGTGCATGGAGAACTTATTTTTAGTACCGCTTATCACCCCTAACTAATGGTTAGTATGATCCAGACTAGAGGGTCTGATGAGAGCAAGTGTGCTTGTTCAGGGTGATACCAAGAGACAGTTCTAAAGATATGATGTTAACCACCATAGCCTTTACCGGGATGCAAGAAGTAAGGAGGTTGTGTCGGTCGCCACTTCAATATGATGATGTTGGTGAAGGAGGTCTTGTGAAGGTCATAAAAGAACCACAGTGTGTGCAGATGAAGTCGCTTGATCGTGCAATGGATGAGAGAGAGCCCAAGAGTGACATGTGTCACAAGCTGATGCAGAGCAGACTGACATGCAGTTCACTGTGGGAGAATATGTGACGTGAAAATCCGACCCCTATGAACTACAGCTGAGAAAGATGAATCCTCGATATGTGGGCCCTTTTGAGATGGATTGGTGGAGAAGGTTGTGTTTAGCCTTACCCCTCAGGATAACTTGATAAATAAATGTGTTCCATGAGTCCGATCTAGAGCACTATGTGAGGTACCCAAGCCATGTGTTGAACCCTGAACCTATTCAGCTTTTGAAAGGTTGAAATGTCCTGAGTCACCAATGAGGGTATGATATACCAAGGTAAGAAAGAACTCAGATGGAAGAATATGAGATGATGAAGGTTCTTGGGAAGCACCATGGAAAGGGTGAAGCTACATGGGAGCCATGATGGACATAAGAAAGGATTATCCTGTCTGTTTGCTTGCTTGATGGAATTTTGAGGGCAAAATTCTTATAAGAGGGGAAGGATGTTACAACCCCAATTTTGGGTTCTTTTAGTGAGAAATGTAATTTCTCATATTAAAGATATTGGAATGAACAATCTATTTTGAATAAATGGATTTCATTTACAATAGCCTTGATGATTGTTTTGTGGGCTTTATTGGCTATTGGGCCCGAATAACAAAGAAATTCAATTAATTAAGAAATCGAGAAAAGAAAGATGTGGAAACCTCTAAAAGGAAAATATATTAATCCAAAGGTGATTTTGTTCCACATGGATTCCTTGGGTTCCAAGGAGTTAAAAGTTGCAAAGAAAAGCAATAAGAAAAGAAAAGATTAATTAAGTATTTCTTTATTAAGAAAGAAATTGAAAATATTGATGAAATGTGGAAAATAAGTAAAAAGAGGTATCCTTAGTGGAATTTCGTATCCCAAGAATTCCTAATGATAAAAGGAATACTAATGAGGAAAATAAAAGAGAAATGAAGAGAAATTCTCAAAAGGGAATATTTTAATAAGAAATAAACAAGATAATGTGAAATAATGCATTTAGATGCATCTAGAAGGAAAATGAGTATCCAATAAAAAAGGATTTCAAAATAAAAGAGTTTGTTGGGATCCAAGGAGTCCCAATGAAGAAAGAGGAAAGAGAAAATTCCAATTTGCAAAGGATAATGGGATACATTATTAACGAATTGTGTGGTATTGATAAAAAGGGAAGTATTTCTATAAAATAAAAATAGAATTTCGTGACTAATGATTAAAAGGCAAGTATAAAGAAAGTGAAAGAAATAATTCTCATTTTTCTAAGTGTCTATGAGATAAGGATTATCAAGGAAGTATATAGGAGAGAGAAGGACTACTTTTCCATGAAGGAATAGGTTTCCATATGGGAGAGAACTTGATTTCTCTTGGAGGAACGTCCTAGGGCATTGCTACTCACTCCTATATAAGGGAATAGCCCAGGGTCGACCCCAAGGGATATCCCACACGTATCTCTCTATTCCCCATCTTCTTCTTGTTCTTCTTTGAGCAAAACCTAACCAAGGAGGTAGGGAGAACCCTGGTGCAAACGGAGGATCAAGGAGGGTCCTAGATGGTGGCTTGATGCGCCCACAAGTGATATAAGGAAGCTCTGCCCTTGTCTTCCTACTCTGAACCCATGCCAAACCGACAAAGAGGTCTGCGACCTAGCTGCAGATTGCAGCATTAGCCCCCCCTAGATTGGACGTCTCGGCCGTGGGTCGAGGTGTGGTTGGACGCGTGGCGAAGCGGCGGAGGCAGGGGAAAGAGTTCTGAGGTGGTTCGTGCCTTGGAAAGGTGGAACACAAGCTCGCGATCAACTGCAACACGGCTGCATCATGGCAGAGAGTTGCGGACTATCTGGGCTTGCATGCGGTTGCTATGCCCACATATTCGGGGTGCTTTGGCTACTCCAGGGTACGGAGGGGGCAACAGAATAGTCCTTGGTGACTTTCGAGGTGAAGGGAGGCCAAGAGAAGCCGCGCCCAGTCCGTCTAGGGCGACGCAGCGGCCCCCTGCGGAGGTTGAAGACAGCTTGCAGCTGTTGGACGATTTTGCCCCAAGCACGCAATAGAGGACCGCAACTAAAGAGGGGCATAATGGTCATTTCGAAATATTTCCTAATGCATGCAGCTAGAGGCAACGTGGCACCCTCTCATTGGCTGTGGTAAGTGATTCCCTACTAAAATCATATATATTTATTGGTAGGTCGAATAAAGACATGTTATATATGAAAATTGCTCATAAAAATGAGGGGAATCTAATAAAAATAAAATTGAAGCTTGATTCTGACTACAATTCGATAAGTAATGGAAGATATCAAATTTAATGTATTAATGTTTAAAGAACCCTATTGTGATATGATTAAAGTGATTAGTAGGGTTTAATAGATGATTAAAGTTGATTTTTGCATGTTAATGATAAAAGGGAACATTAGGAACAAAAAGGATGAACCTTGCACATAATTAGTTAACTTAGGGTTTATTGTGCATGATTATACTTTAAATGGGCCTTGAAACCCTAATGTTGATTAATTCGAATATTAATGGCTTTAATTGATTAATTTCATGATTAAAGTTGGAATGTGCTATTTCGAGCATTAAAGTTCCTAATTTGTGGATAAATACCCTAAATGTAGTAATTAGGATTATCTCATGAATAAAAGGTGGGATTAATAGCAATTCGAGTTCATAAATGATTTGGACTATAATGAACCATGAATTGATGATAAATATGTATAATGATCTTGTCATGGGTTAAAGGGATAAAAATAGTAGCTTTAATGTAAAAGAGGCTTAATGAACTTAATTAATGGTTAATTATGCTTTTAATCCGAAATTGAGAATTAGATATGGAAATAATTAGGGTTTGTGATCAATTGTGTTTAATTAGGGTTTAAGATAGTGAAGGGAAATCCAATTTGTAATGGAAACCCTAAAAAGTGGACTAGAAACCCTAAGAAATGAGTTAGATTTAATAGATCTTAATGACATGAGTAATAAAAGGGAATTGTATAATCATTTCAGGATCTTATTGAATGCTTGCTTGCCTATTGTTGATTGGACCTTTTTGTCTCAAATCTGCATGTACAGGTATGTGGTTACGCTTATGATTACCTGAATTAGTTTTCCGGGATTTGATCGATGTTCCCATCGTGGCTTGAATTAAACTGTTGGATGTATTTAATTCATGCAAAATATAATGTGAATATGACTATCACATAAGATATGTGCCTACTAGCTTAGATCCTGGTCCCCTCTGTGGCTTAAGAAGTTGACCTAGTAAATGGCTACCAATGGGGTAGGCCCATTAGGTCATTGGATGACTTAGTAAATGGCCACCAATGGGGTAGGTCCATCAAGTCATATTGAGTTAGAGATTGGACTACCTATGAGTAAGTGCCATGCGACTCAACCCTAGATATTGATCTACCTGTTAGGTAGGATCATGCGAGGTTTAATAAGGATCTACCTAGAGAGAGGTAGTATCTCAGTTTGCTGTAGGACAACACAGAGATAGGGGATAGGAAAGCATTGAGTAGTATGGTTTAAAATGTAATCTTGGTTGTTAAATGATAATTGGCTGATTACTTTGTTACTATAGTTGCATAATTATTGTTTCCCCCACATACCAGCTTCTTGCTGACCGATGTTTTATTTGTCGGCATTTTAGGTACAATGAAAAGAACAAACACTAAAGTGGCATATGTGTAATTAAATGAGAAGTAACGTGCACATGAGGATTAGTTAGATTAGTATCTTCATGGATAGAAGTTTAGAAATCCCAGATTTTAAAAGGTAAACAAAGTTCTATTTTATACCAATTATTAGTTTAGTTGGTAAGGTTTATTAATTGTTATTGATTATTTGTCGAACCTTTGATCCTGTTAGTTGAATAACGACTCTGATCTTCGGGTCTCCCTTAATTGGGGGTTACCGGGAGACGGGGTCGTTACATGCTCTTTTTGTGAGAAAATAAGAGAAACTCTACAGATAATGGGAAATATTATCAGGGGCATAGTGGGCATGATTTCCTTACAACAAATAAGATAAAACGAAGAGGAAGTTAGGTTTGGAGGCTGTTTTGATAGTAAATTATAAGCTCTAGCATCCACAAAATAGGTGTTATCAACTCCTCCAAACTTAGCATTTTGATTGTACTCAATCAATCTGTACTTATTTTAAAACTTTTGTTTGCGGTACCTTTAAAGCCAGGCGTAGTCTTCGGGGCAAAGGTTAAGTGGATTTTTGGGATGTACTGAGTAAAATTATGTTTAACCACAAAAAATGCACTTTATTTTTCTTTCCTTATTAAACAAAAATTGCTCCCTAGCTTTTGTGAGACTTTAGTGAATGATTTTGAAGTTAGCTTTCACACCAAACTACTTGAATCTTGGGAGTAGAAGGTGGGGTTTTCGGGAAGGCTTAAGGCTTTTTGGGTTTTTCTAGTTTCCCATTGGTCCTTCCAGGTATGGGTCTGTTAACAGGCATGTGGTCCCTGCAGTCCAAGCCAATTGGCTTTAGAGCAGTGATTTCATATCCTACGTTCCACTTCCCCGGATCTATCATGCCTAAAGATGGGTACTTTTAGGAAGACAAGTGTGTGTGTGCATTTTTTTTGGAGGGGCACAACTCTCATGTTTTTATTCCCTCTCATAAGGCTTTCCTCTCTTTTTGGGATTTTGGTAGGTAGGGAAGGGGGTTTTCTATTTGGGCAGCTTTTTCCTTCTCATGCACATCTATTAGTTGGAATGAGATTATTTTTCAAAGTTGGCATAGAAAAGTTATAGCCTTAGTTGTTTAAGACTACATTTTCAACAGAGCATAGTAGAAATGTACACCACCTTAGGCATGGAGGGAACAAACTAAAAGAAGTTGTACCAAATATTTACGATAAAGTAATTTTTACAATTTTCAAAGAACAGATAGTATGTATATATGGTGTATGTATTTCTTACTATCAAACATTTATATACATGTATACACATAGTATTAAGAAGGGAGGGAAGGAAAGGGAAAGATGAAAACATTTGAGAGTACTTCCCTCGCTGATGCTATGAAGTCCTCCCCCAAACTTATCCCACACCTTGTCCTAGAGTAGTGAGATGAATAGGAGAGAGTAGTCATAGATCAGTGAGGGTTCAACGGATGCTTGCACCTTCAGCAGTTAGAAGCTCCATGACATATTCTCCTCATTGATTGTGGTAGTCGATGTCATGCCGCTTCTCTGGTGCCTTCTTTAGTGCTGCTACGTAGGATATCCAGGGAAGCATGTATATCTCGCAGTCATTTGATAGAGGAGCTTGTTATCGACTGCGGTGGTAGAAACACAAGTCATTCCAAGTTGTCGTCGGGTCTTGAAGGTGTGTCTTTATCATGGCCACCGCCTCGGTGTAGTATTTCTTTGCTAACCATTTGAGGGGTGTTTTCGGCATTGTAGGAAACTCCATCGGCCAGTCACTATTGGCGTATGAGTTGTTGTAGAAGATACCCACGCGGGCAAGGGTATATATCATTATAAGCATCCAGTGGTTGTTGTGCAGCAGAGGAAGGAACATTATGTGTGACATACGCTTCTTGATTTGAACTTGGAACAGCTTGCACGCCCCAGATTCGTCGGCTAGGCAAAGATCGTTGAACAATATCATATGTGCTATGTAGAGCTGTCCAATCTTGTCTTCTAATATAAGGATGTAAGTGGATGCCACCATCATAGCTAGACATCCTACATCCTTAACGAGGTCCCATAGGTCGTCGAGGGGGACCATTGCATTTTTCTTCTCTTAGATGATGTCTGCAGTGTTAGAATCAGCAAGTTGTAGAAGTATATGATTGACTTGTTCTTGAGATAGAGAGCTATAGGTGGAACAGTAAAAGTTGTTGATAACTGAGTCGGAGATGACAGGCGAGATAGAAGCGCCTTCAGCGGTGAGTAGGGCTCGCAAGTGCTCTATCTACTTGCCTATCCTGAAGACATCAGAGGCGCCCTCGACCTCTATTCTTGGATGTTTTTTGGGTGGAAAAGAGTGGGAATCATAATCAGAATCAGAATCCGTCTCTTGTAGTTCCTCGGGGAGCTATGGATCTCAGAAATAGCACTTATCCTTTATCAGCAGCAACGCGTAGATTCTGCTGAGATGATAGAAATTTGTGTCTTGGATTTATAATATATATCTGAATGATTTTAGTAGCTCCATGGCGCGTAAGACAATAAAGGTGCTATTTCTTTTCCCAGGGTCTTAATGAACTGGGAAGTCCTTAATTGCGTAGAAGTTCCATACGTCGTTGTGGCATTTGATGCTGTGTTTGATGACCCGATGAAACTGCAGAGGAAGAAGCTTGAGGTCGGCGTCTTCATGGCGGATGAAGATTTGATCTCGGTGTGGGACCTCTGCGGTGCAACAACTGAGCAAGGTGACGTCAAGGGAGCGGAGGTCAGCCATGCAGAGGAACTAGTACCCCCTATTCTTTTAGGGTGCCAGCACCAGGTCGGGGTTGTGCTCTTGTACATGATTCAACATATCTACCACTGGCCGTGTGTCATCCGCCCCTGCTAGGGCCGGAGTGGCATTATAAATTGGCCGTCAGCTTGTCGTGAGTGCTAAATTCTCTATCATCACACTCTCCAAGACTCTGAATAGGATCTTCCCTACAACATATTCTGAGCTAAACATTCCTTTGAGTGCTTGGCATTGTACAGATAAGTATATGTTACTCTAGAGGATTGCTTCTTTGTCAGTATATGGCCTCAGGATCATATTAAACAATTGTTGGTCCCGGAATGTCAAATAGCCGTTGGTGCATGTGTCAAAGTCGGCCATTGTGAAGACTGGAATCTCAAATGGTACGCGAGGGCGTGTCCTCCGGGTGTGGTGTTAGCACCTTTGGGGATGTCTCTGCCTCCTCAGTGTGGGGTCGTGGGGAAGGTGGCGGAGTGGGAGGGTGCTGATTGACCACCCGACTCTCTGCCTTATCCTCCATGATGATCATTAGCGTCGTGGATGGCGGTGTTGGGAGCTACTGGGAAGACCTGAGCTCAGCATCCAAAAGCTTGATGAACAACTCATTGTTGTTGTGAGAGAAATATGGCCGCACCAAGGTGGTGGTTGCGGCCTCTGCCATTACCGACAGGGCTGAAGCTTGTAGCGCCACGGTAACTGCTTCCGCAGCGACTACTTCCGAGACGACGACCGTTGTGGCGGCCTCAATTGAGTCGAAGACCTCCATGATAGTCAGAACTTCTTTTATAGCCACGGCGGGTGTTGGTGTGGTCGCCGTGGCTGGTTTGGTGGTGGCATTAGCAACCACCAGAGTAGAGGTTATTGGTTCAGCGGTGGTGGTGATTGGCTTGACGGTGGCAGCGAATGACGAGTCTTCGAGGACGACCACTGATGACTTGTCCCGCCGAACTTCCATTGGTGCGGGCATCCATATGGCGACTATTCTTTTTTAGATGGCCGTTGTGGCGGCATAGGCTGTGTTGACGGTCAGAGCTTTGACCTCTTCGATCGTGAAGACTAGCTTCTTTGCATCATAGTTGATGCAACCTAGGATGGGTAGGAGGATGTTGGTCCTCGTGACCCTATAGAAGAGGCGGCGGCCCTCCTTCTTGATGATGTTTTCCCTGGTGACGAACTTTATATCTATTTTATCGTCACCCCTTGTTTGCGATAGGCTGTGTGCGTCCCTTGGGTATCCAAGCCCGGCCACGATCAGGTTGACTCCTCCTCCCATGTTGTACTCCTTGGTTGCGTCCTATATCAGATGTAGATGATTGAGAAGGAAGCACCCCAAGTTGATCTCCTTGCCTGTCATGATATACTAGATAAGGTGCAGCTATTCAGTGAGGAGGTTGTTCATCTCATATTTGTTGAAGAGTAGGCTGGCTACGATCTTGTAGACTATCCTTTAGAAGTAGGTGTGGACCGCCGCCAACTTGCTTCCTGGATTTGAGGACGACTCGTCCGTCAGTTTCTTCCATAGCTTGACCGGGTCAAAGTCGTTGATGTCACTGTATCAAGCTCCATTGTTGAGTAGTTCCTGCTTGGCTGCGCTGGAGGATAATATATCATGGAGCAGCCTCTATGTTATTTAATGATCTTAATTAAAGAGGTACCCCTGCAAAATGTCCGCTCTGCCATTCCTTTTGCTTTCTTAAGGGGTGTTTGACACCCGATAGAGGGATGAGATGAACTCCTTTGTCAACTCGGTGTATGAGTTGGAGAAGCTAAAGCAGATCTTCCGAAGTCCGATAGCTTCTAGGACATTTTCCATCCTGTCAAAGATGAGGATCTGCCGGAAGGATGTGTGGTGGCATAATTGGGTTGGGCGGTAGACTTTCACCGTCGACTCGTTGTAATGATTTTCGTGGTCCGCGTCCCTCATCACGAACCTCCCTAGTTAGTGGGGAAAAACATCGGGTTCTGCCGTCGTGGTCGGGGTTGCGGTTGCTTCTACCCTAGGCCGCTTCTCGACCTCAGAGGGCTCAACTATTGCTGGGTTAGGGCCTTTTTGCCCGACGGTGGCTTCAGCTGTGGCCTTGGGGTTGATCCTCTGGCCCTTCTTGTCGACCTGAACGACAGTCTCTTTGTTGCGTGCTATTTTGTGAAAAGATAAGGAAATTAAATCAAAAAATGTTATTTGATCAAAATTCTATCCCTCTAATACTTAGGGTTGTTTATAACTAAGAGATTGTAAGAATGGTGCCGCCAGATACAGTTTGGGTGATACACGCAAAAACCGATATCGGTTTGCAAAAGCTCAGTGACGAGCTATAGTAAAACTTTAGAAATCCTGGAGCGCGACACAGAAGTGTGTGATATTGAGAAACCCGGTCTGCTCCTTAAACGATACTCATTATAAGCGGATATCAGGTAGAAGGGAAAATGATGCACTTGTGAAGTCGACAGCAAAGGAACGTGATATGGTCTAAGTGATACGCACATCACCGACACTTGGACAGTATCAACAAGCTCCTCCTAACTTACTTAACACGATAAAGATGCACGATATATGTGTCGCGTGATACCTATGTCGTGTGGTATAGGTGAAAGTATGACACACATCTAAATGATAGGAAAACCGATGCACTTTTAAAGCCTTGCGTGATAGAAATGTGTGATTCATTATGTCACTCAACACAGATGAAACCCGATACAAAATAAGCGATAGGAAAACCGATACACTTTTAAAGCCTTTCCCAACACAGTCAGGGACACAAAACATGATGCGTGATATAGTCAAAGTGTTAACGGTGCATGATATGGATTGGTGATAGAGTCTGCACGACACACATGTTTACATGACACGGGTTACGCGTCACATGTCATTACCTTGTCGGGCAGAGAGTTGGTGAACACGACACGAAAGGTCAGTAGATTGGGAAACTGACACGGGTCAGATAGGAAGAGATTGCACGATACGGGAGCAAAGGCTTTGGTAACTTCCGTAACCCGACATGGTTAATCTCGAGCTGCTATATATAGCCATCTGTGAGTGGGGTTAAAAGGTAAAAATAGGGACACGTGTCACATATGCATGTGAATTACCTTCTAAAGCAAGGTAAATCCCGTTTAATCACGTCGCACCATGAGACTTTTGAGGAGGCGGTGTGTCGTCCGACATGCGTGTTGTACGGCAAGCGTGTTGCCCGATATGAATTTCTCTACACGCCCGTTATGTGCCATGGGTTCGTGCGATATACGTGTCGCAAGTTACGTGAGATCCAAACGACGCGTCGGGCGCGATACCTTCCCGACACACGCTTACAAAATCAGCTAAACTTGAAACGCCAGAGCGGACAATGTGGATACACGATACATGTCTGAAACGGGTTGACCGACAAGGTATCCCGGTATGCAAGCCATGAGCGATAAGTTAGGACATCGTGCATGCCCAACATGCTTGAAATTAAAGAACTATAAGAATTTATTAAGTATGAAAACCTAAAATTAAAAGGCGCTTGATATGTAAAACATCACTGACTTAAGTGTGAACCTCAACCTTAGCTAGTATTACACACCAAGGCGATAAAACTAAGTCGGTGGCCCAAAAAATGTGAGATACAATGCATATGGCGCATGCACAGACTCATGCCTTATTATAATGAAAGTGTTCATAATGTTATTTGCAGGAAAAGGAAGTAAAATCCTATCCTAGGAAATTAAAATCTTGGGCTGCCTCCCAAGGAGCGCTATGGTTTCTGTCGTTAGCTTGACATCCTCCTTCTTTTCTCGGCTTCTTCGTAAGGTGTGTCTTCGGCATCGTCCAGGGGTAACTTCTAGTTGCAACTTTGGTGACGGTCTTGGTTGCAACTTCTGCTCCATTATCTCCCTTGATCAACGTTATGCATCCCTCCTTAGAAACTACCTGAATGGGACTCACCCATGTACTGTCACTAATGGCGTATATGATTCTTGCATCATGGAGCTACACAACTTCCTTGCTGACCACCTCTCGTAGCTTCTCGTTTAGCTTTCGTTGAAGCTGGGCGTAGGGCTTGGAATTTTCTTCAAGGTGGATTTTGTGCATACACACAAAAGGTGTGATCCCCCTTAGGTCTCCAATTGAGTAGCCTAGGGCTTTTCTCCTTAGATTCAACTCCACAAGAAGTTGTTCCTTCTAACTGTCAGTTAATTCAGAGTTGATGATGATGGGTTCATTCTTTCTTCGTCTAGGAATCAATATTCCAAACCTTTCGAAAAAACTTTAATTCGGGAAGGATCTTCTCTTCTTGCTTTTTGGCGGGACCACTTCATAGGGCAGCATACATCACTGTCTCCACTGGGTCTTCTACTTCAGACAAATATTTGGCTTCCAGAAATGCTAGTAGCTCCTTTACTTCTGGGTCCTCACCCACATGTGCTTCTCTAGCTAAAGTGTGCATCAGCGGGTCTACCATAGCTTTTTCTTCCATTACCTCATTACAGAGCTACTGATAGCCTTCAACGAAATAAGATGACTTAAAGAATGAGGGTCTTTCATACAATCACAGATGTTGAAGTTGATGTATTCTCCTCCAACTCTAATTTTTATCATACCCGCCTCCACATCAATGAGTGCTCTGCTAGTTGCAAGGAAGGGTCGCCCAAAGATAATGGGGAAGCTAGGGTCATCCACAATGTCGATCAAAATGATGTCATAGGGTATAAAGAACCGCCCAACCCTGATGGGCACGTCTTCAACCTCTCCAACCTGTCAGGTGAAACGGTGATCTTCAAACTGGATTCTCATATTTGTACTCACCATATGGGTAAGTCCTAACCTCTTTGTAAGGGACAAGGGAATTAAGCTAATACTTTCTCCTAGGTCTGCTAGACCTTTACAGGTCATGTTGTCCACAACTTGAAAGGGGATGACAAAGGCTCCAGGGTCTTTCTTCTTAGAAGGCATACTTGTCTTGAAAAAAGAACTAGACATTTGTGCTAGCTTCACGGTTTCAACATCTTCTCCTCTTTTCATTCTCGAGATCAAGTCCTTCAGGTACTTTGCATAGGTGGGCATCTCCTCGATAACATCCAAGAACAGGATGTCGAGGTTGAACTTTTTTACTGCAGCCATGAACTATTCGTACCTCTTCTTCAACTAGGCCTTTACCAACTTGTGCAGGAAAGGTAAGCGAAGTGCATACCTATCTGAACGCTCCTCAGAAAGGGCGTCGTCGACTCCTTTCTTTGTCACTTTCTTTGTATTCGTGGGTACTTCTTCTGATTCCTCAGGGGTTACATCCTCAACTAGTGTTGTTGTTGTTGCTCTCTTCTTGACGACTGACTGCATCACTGTGCCTGACCTCATGATGCCCATGTTTGTGGTTTTTTTCCCTCGCGGGTTCGCCTCAGTGCTGGACGTGAATCTCCCTACTTGGTGGTTGATACTATGGGCTAGGCTTGCAGCTGCTGGTCAATCTGTTTGTTGTGCTGCTGGAGCTCTTCTATCTGGGCTGAAAAACCCCCCATCTTTTGTTACATCAATTTGAGCAAAGTCGTGCTATCCATATAAATTTTGTGTAGCTTTTCATTCAGATCGTTCTGCTTCTTGGCAAAAGACATCAACTCTGTCATCACCGACGGTTGCTATGGGTGGCCTTACTGATAACTTCTCTGATGCGGGAAACCTGCTTGGCATTGCTGATTTTGTGGTCCTCCCAAAGAAGTTCCGCCCACCAGCTGATGAGAATTCTTAGCCGCATTGGCATTCCTGTAAGAAAAACTAGGGTGATTGGGGGGGCGATACTAGACGTAGCTCACATTCTCCATGTTATCTTCATTAGGTTCACTTTGGATGGCTGTGTGTGGGCAGAAGTCAGACAGGTGATCCGGCTCCCCACAGGTGACACGACTCCTAACTACTTCTTGTCAGACTTTTCCCTTATATCCATGTTCCTTAAAGGCTTGGACGTCAGTTACTATCTTGTCCAACTTAGCCGCCAGTGCCTCCATCGCCTTCGATTATCCAGGGGTGGTGTGGCTTGTTGACTCTCAGTCATATTCACTATCCTGCCGGTTCGTGGCCATATTGTCTATAATCTCTTTGGCCCTTTGAGCACTGTGTCCCAAGAAATCGCTGCCAGCTACAACATTTAGGGATTTCCTTTCTCCGGCACACAGCTCATTATAGAAAGTAGTGATTAGCTTGGGCTCAGAAAAACATGGTGGGGGCACTCTCTCTGATCTGATGCAGCCCTAATCCCAGGTACTCTCGTACACCTAAATCAGACCAAGATCTAGAGTTGACGACATCCCTCTCTCAAAGGAGTCAAAACAAGAAACATGATTTGATAGCTAGTCAAAATCCTGAAACAGAAAGAAGAGACTAGAACTCAGATGCTATAGAGAAATACTCCAACGAAATGAAGCCATACACAGAATAATATGAAGTAAACTCCACATATTCCAATAGTCATAAAGAAACAAAAATGTTTAGTTACAATGATGTAATTAAATGAAAGTAACTATTGTAAAGGGAAGATAGGTATCAGTCTCCTTGATTTAGGAGATCGAAGTACAAAACAACGGACACCTAGGGTAATGTTACCGATATTGGGTAGCAGCCCTATCGGGTTACGACCGTGTTGGGTCTTTGACCGTGTTGGGTCGCTGAAAGTGACAGGTAAGATTCGTATCGGGATAGGGCCTCCACCCGACATGGTCATGTCAGGCTATTGGTTGTGTCGGCCTGCAGCTGTGACAGGTACTAACCATATCGGGTTGGGTACATATCGGGTAAACATTATCTTAAGGCTCTCGGGTTCCTCATGTCAGGTATAGGTGGGTGAGTCGTCTCAGGTTGAAGCCCAGATAGGAAACCGACATTATTGAAGTAGCCTTGAGGGTCATATCGCGCTGCATTCTGCTACTGGGATGGTTTCTAAGTGAACTCCTCCGGTCCCTCTCGAGTTGGGGGCGTGCTCACCTAGTATCGTCCGACAAGTTCTCAAACTCGACGCATCAACTCCTTTGTTCTAAGAGTTAGTTCTTGTAGGGTCTGGCCTGTCCAATCATAGGCGTGTAGCTTCTATTTATAGGCAACGAGTTGATGGGAGTCATGGCTTCAATCAGACCACGTGTCCTCCACCCATGACTCCTTTCTCATAGCTTCAGGAGTGGCTGATACGTCTATCATCCGACACGCATGTCGGGCCATCAATTGTGCCTGGAAGAAAGTGCATCGCGCACAGCCGTGGTGGGTTGGGACCTTAGTGGGCTGCTGCATCGAGGGGTAGCCATATCGTGTAATCGACCTCGTCGGGTGGCGAACCATGACGAGTAAGGCACCTTATCAGGTAGAGAGCTGTAGCAGCCAAGACTCCCGCACGACACACCTGCGTCGGGTTGTCGTTGTATTGGGAAGTGACCGTGATGGGTAGGAGGGTGTGTTGCCTCACGTGCTACTGGGCCGGGATGGGTACTTCATTGCTGATGGGCCTGAAGGGCTCATTGGTGCTCTTTATATGAGAAAATAAGAGAAACTCTACAAAAGATTGGAAATATTATCAATGGCATAGTGGGCATGATTTCTTTACAACAAATAAGATAAAACGAAGAGGAAGTTAGGTTTGGAGTTTATTTTGATAGTCAAAATATAAGCTCTAGCAGCCATAAAATGGGTGTTATCAAATAGAATTAATGATCTAGTAAAAATCAAAGTAAAATATTTAACATATGTTACTGAAGATTACATCTATAAAAAATGAATTCACACAAACATGGAAGTAAGAACTCTATAAAAAGCTAATGGTGAAGAAGACAAGAATATTTTATTAATGTATGCATGCAAGAGGCACTTTCCAAGGCATGAAACACTTGTCAAATACACAAAGTTGAAAGAGAAAGTGGAAACTATGACAAATTTGAAACTAAATCAAAAAGAAACACTTGCCAAAGTTACAACTTGAAAAAGCAAGTGGAAAGCTAAGCAAATTCATCCATTCCCTCCAAAGTACCTATATAAGGAAAAGAAGTTGAAAGAGAGAGAAAGAGTTGTAATAGCTACAACACCCTAATGAGTGTATAGTTTTCCCAGAATGAAAGGAGAATGCTTACATAAAATTAATTAAATAATAGTAGACAATATACATATGACAATGACCAGTGGTGAAATAGAGCGCTAATGACTTCACCCTGTGAGTGTCGAGCACTTCACCGAAGCACACCAATCTCCTTGATATTGCTTTTTAATCAAAGCAGTCATCTTTGATTATGATTCACAATGGGAAGAACGTGGACACATAATTAGTCTTGACAAAAGACAAATGGAAATTTTTGTTGGATAATGGAAGGTTACACTCGGGAATATGTAAGGAAACTAAGAACACATGAATATATGGATGAGGTTACAATATATGGAAGGTGGAGAAAGGATTACAACACTTAGTAAGTAGAGAGAATTTCGAACTAGGATTACTCTTACTAGAAGTAATAAGCACAATAAGCAAAGAGAGCTCTTTGGTTGGAAGAGTGTTATAGCTATTGCAACTTTTACTCTCTCCTTCAACTTATTTGTCTTTTATAGGCACTTGGAGGGAATGGACGAATTTGCTTGGCTTGCCACTTTCTTTCTCGATGTTGTGCCTTTGGCAAGCATTTCTTGTTTATGTAGTGGCCAAAATTATTGCAATTGCCACTTGCTCTTTTAACTGTGTGTCTTTGACAAGTGTTTCATTACTTGAGAAGTGCCTCTTGCATGCTTGCATTGATAAAATATTCTTATCTCCTTCTCCATATGTTTTTTGTAGAGGTGTCACTTCCATGTTTGAGTAACTTCATTTTTTATTGATGAAATCTTAAGTGAAATATGTTAACTACTTTACTTTGACTTTGACTAAATTGTTAATTCTATTTATTTTTATCTTTTAGTGGAACGTTATTTTTTATTTACTTTTAACTACTACCACTATTTTATACCATAATTGTTTTGTAGTCCAGTAACTATTTTTTGACGTTGTGGCTATTACAACTTTTTAGTAGATATTTTTATCTCTAATCATTTCAAGATATGTTGCGAGTTTTGTGCTTCTTTCTTTTTATTTTAGATGGAATCTATGGTTTCAAGTATAAATTGCTTCTCATTAGTTAAAACATTAATTCGATCTGATGATGTTCATTACTACAATAATTACATAAACATCCTTCTTCATTTTCTTCCTTTTCTAGTCCTGAGGATTCATTGAGATTTAATTTACTAACAAAAATATCAAGTTCTTTTGGCATGATGCTTTTCAATTCTCGTAATATTCATTTAATTTTTCTTAAACTCTCATTTGAAACATTTATTTGCATAATGACCCTTTAGGTTACAATTATTAAAAGTTATGTTTTTCTTTTCATTTACTTGTCTTGTTTGTTTTCTTCAAGTATAAACCATCTTTTATTTGGTATTATATTCATAATTTTCTTTGTAGGTTTTGTGCCTTTTGTTTTCTTTTTGTAAATCCATTTCAAAACGAAATTGATAACAAAAGTCACCCAGTTCTCTTCTATCTATTGTTTGGTGTTTCTTTAATTGACTTTTTAATTTTAGGTCATTACAAATAGATAATCATATCTAGTTTACTCTTTTTATTAATTATCCATAGGATATGTGTTCTATAGGGACAATGTTATTATATGCTTTTCTAATATGTTGTCTTACCTTTTCAGAAAATAAAGTAGGTAATCCACATAAAAAACTTTTCTTTCCAAACAATAGAATTGCAATCTGGAAATTGAATTTTTTTTTGAAAGGAATACATCTTTATACTTACAAAAGTCACTCATGCTTTTACATCTTAAGCTCATTAGTTGTTCTCTTAATTTTTCCACTATAGTACCATTATGGCCTATACAGGTTGAGTTATGTTGACTACTTGGGTATATATTGCATCTGATTGGGGTTGACTATTTTCTAATTTTATTGAGAACCATGCTCATTCCTTTTTGTAGTTTGAAGTTGTCATATCAATGTATTTCAGTTATATAATTAATCCACTATCCTCTTAATTGACTAGTAAAGGATGATGTTATCATTTTGACATGTTTAGTTTTAGGACTACCATGTGCTCACAAAGCATTCACATAAATTACATTTGATGGAAAACTTGCAGTTTTTGGTATTAAAAAAATCCATCAGAGTTCCATTCTATAAGAGACTGGCCATCAAATTGACATAATGTAAGATCAAGGATTTCTTCAAATTGAGGGTCAACTGGTGTTGGTCTAGATAGTAAATTTTTTTTTTGAAAATCATGCAGTTTTACCAAAATTAACTATATTTAGATGTAGCTCTTCAGAAGTATTTTCAGATATCTCTGCTTTATCTGAGGATGATGAGTCTCCATATATTATGTTAATGGTTGGCTTTTTAATATTTAATTGATTTAGTCTACTTGTGATTGTTGACTCAAGATCTAAATTGATTAAACCCTTATATATATATATATATCTACATATATATAGAGATATATATATACACAATATACATATATATATATATATATATATATATATATATATATATATACGTATATAAATATATATATATACATATATAAATATATATATATATATATATCCCTTAGTGATGTGAGATTAGTGATAGCCTTGAGTATCGTTGATAAAAACCAGAAGAGATGACGGGAGGACGATTAGGGTTGTCCAGTGGCGGCGGCCGCGGGGGAAGCAATGGCGGGGGTCGGGGCCGTGGCTGGCTTGATCGTCCGCCTGATCCACAAAATGCATCCGGTGAGAATCTACATTCTGAATCGGCTGGGCACAACACCAACGAGAAATTTGTTAACCCTGGGACGGAGGGTGTCGAGATGGATATGGACACTTCTGCTACGGCGGACAAGAACACACGACTATCGTACGATGATACAGTCGCCGGCAAATCTGTGGGATCCTTGACGTATGAAAATCCTATCTCTCCAAATGTTCTTCTTGACTCGAACATCAGTGTTGATTTGAGAGGGGTACTCCCGGCCTTCTTGGTCCGCAACGAAGCGCTGCAACCTCTCCTGGTTCCATGGCAGTTCGCAGTTGTCGTCAAGGCAATAGGAATTAACATCGGATTCAAAGACCTAGTCAATAAGATCTACTCAATCTGGGAACCAAAGCAAGAATTTCGGGTTATTGATCTGGAGTGCGGCTATTATATCATCCAATTCTCGGGGTAGGCAGACTTCATTCACGCCATGACAGGGGGACCTTGGACGATTTTTGGAAATTACTTATCAGTCCAGTCGTGGTCACCAGAGTTCAGGCCTTCCGACCCTATCCCGCGGAAGCTTGTTGTTTGGGTTCGGATTCCTGAACTCCCGGTCTTCTTGTTTCAAAACCAGTTGCTAAGCTCAATGGGAAACACCTTCGGCAAGACCATAAAGGTGGACGCTCACACGCTCCAGGGCCATAGAGGAAAATTTGCACGAATTGCAGTCGAGGTCGAGACGACCAAGCCGCTCCTACCGGCCATCTTCATCAATGGAGAACATTACCGTCTTGAATACGAGAATTTACATGTTGTTTGCATGCGTTGTGGGTGAGTTGGCCACGCGGAGGCCGATTGTAAACAACCGGTATGCTGGGACACTACCGCTGCATCGTCATCTAATCCCATCCCATTGCCTGTTGTTACGTATACAATGGCGATCCATGCAAAAAAGCCAGAACCAAGGAAGAAAATCCAGAAGAAGGCTGAGCCTAAACAAGCATCACCGTCAGAGAAAGAGAAGCCGATCCTTGTCTCGGACAATGAGGCAGAGGTAGATGAAGGCGGAATCACTAAGGTGATTAGCCGAAAACAGAAAAAAAAAGAATAAGAAAGGAGAGGGTACAATAGTTCCAAAGGCACCGCAAACAACTTCCTCCAATGTGGTCGAGGAGACTGTGGTGACTCTGGTAGGGAACGACACTTCTACTGGAAGACCTCCCGCCGCACACGATGGCCCTAGTTTCCAATTCCAGGCAAGACCAGCCGAACCCGGACTGCACCCGCGAAGACTGTTTGGTAAGAAGGGGAAGGAAGCTGGGAATGGTTTCATCATATTGAGAAACCAGAAAGTTGTCTACCAGACTGTTCTAAGCCCCGACCGCGTCCGCAAAAAGGGTGAAACAGACCAAGTCGAGAAGGAACCTCCTGATGAAGAAGAAGGGGCTGATTCCAACGGAAGTAAGGCCAAGAAGGCACTTGAGTTCTATGACCAAGAGGTCACTGCAAAAGAACATGATACTACGTGTATGGAAGCTGAAGGGCAATCTGAAGGATTGCTCGCTGTCATTTAATGCAGCAACCCTCTTCTTCAACCTATCTTAATGTATTGTTGCTGGAACATACAAGGTGCATGTCAAGATAGGAAGATTCGTCTAATCAAGGAAATGAAATATACTTATAAAATCCATTTCTTTGCTATTATTGAGCCAAGGTGTAGTGGTTCTACTGCCTCTAACATTATCCGCCAACTCAGTTTTGATTCCTCTCATAGAGTCGAAGCCATTGGCTTCTCAGGGGGCATTTGGCTCCTCTGGGATAAAGGTAGATGTAGTGTGGACGTTATCCTCAACCACTGACAGTTTATTCACCTCTTGATTGATAAAAGCTGGTTCCTGACCATTGTTTATGGTATCCCAAACCCTGTGCTCCGTAATCACCTTTGGGATCATCTTGAACAAATTTCCGCCGTCATTCGTTCGAGTTGGGTAGTCATTGGTGATTCTAACACCATGCTTCACACCTCGGAGAAGAAAGGAGGCAGAATTTTGGACAAACGATCCTGCGCCCGCTGTAATGATGTCCTTTTACAAGTTGGTCTCTCTGATCTGCACACACAAGGAGGTCTGTATACGTTCAGACGTGGTACTCTCTTTGAAAGGTTGGATAGGGCCATTGCTAACGATGATTGGATCCATCGTTTTAGCGATGCCACCATCACTTTGCTTCCTCGATTGTTCTCTGATCACAACCCACTACTACTAAGACTGTCCAGCCCACAGCAAGTATATCGCGCTTCCTTCAAAACTAAAGCAAGCTGGGACCTCAATCCGAACTTCAAATCGAACGTCATGATAAATTGGAAGTCGGAGGAATCCTTCCAATCTGCGTTTGCAGCCTTCCGCAAGAGGGCGGTCAAATGGGATCACGATTGCATGCGGCAACAGCGCCGAGAGAAAGAAATTCTGCTGTCTCGTATCCACAAGGCCCAGGTTACAGCTGAATCCAACTTTGTTAATCCTAATAGCTCGATTGACATTGACTGCAGGAACAATACAATCAAATCCTTGAGAGGGAGGAAGCCGACTGGAGCAATGGGCACATATAGACTGGCTTCGCCATGGTGATGGAAACACAAAGTACTTTGAGTCTTTTGTAAAAGCACAGAATCATCATAATAAAATTACGCAGCTCAGAGATGCTTCGGGGATTGGATTTCTGAGCCCACTGCACTCTGTGAACATGTCTGAGCCTTTTTTGCAAACCTCATGACTGGCTCCTTCCAACCCGATCCTCGGAAGGTTAGCCTATACCCGGGCAGATTCAAGCAGTTGACGCCCCAGGAAGCTTTTGCCATTCAAGCTATTCCTACAGCATAAGAGATCCATGATGTCATGTTCAAAATGGCGCCGTCCAAGGCTCCGGGGCCCAATGGAGTCTATAACGGCTTCATCCAAAATAACTGCGGTAAAGTTGGCCCCTCCATCGTCAAACTAGTCACAGATACCTTCGCATCTGGCAGAATAGATGCTAAAATTGCACATTCGCATATGGTCCTTATACCTAAGATTAAGGCCCCGGTTACATGTGGTGATCTGAGACCAATTTCCCTTAATAATGGCTGCTTTAAGCTTCTGTCAAAGCTCCTAGTCGAGCGCCTTAAACCCTATCTTAATGACTGGGTTTCACCATACCAATCCAGTTTTCTCCCTGGTCGTAAAATCAGTGATAATGTACTCTTAGTGCAAGAAGTCATCCATTCGATGAGGAGTAAAACGTCGAAGAAGAAATGGGTTTGTATCAAGCTTGATCTGTCTAAGGCGTTTGATAGAATGAACTGGAAGTTCGTGGCGGACACGTTGGAGAGAATAGGTATGACATGTATGTTGGTCCAGCTTATAATGCAAATTATTACCTCTGGTGATACATCCATTCTTTGGAGTGGTCGCCCCCTTCAATCTTGTAAAGCCACTCAAGGAGTCCGCCAAGGGGATCCTATCAGTCCCTACATGTTCGTTCTGTGTATGGAAAGGTTGAGTCAAGCAATCCTTAATTCTGTAGAAGATGGATCCTGGAAACCTATCATCCTCTCCAGAGGCGGTACACCTTTATCCCATGTCTGCTTTGCAGAAGATATTCTCCTCTTCGCTGAAGCTTCCACTGCCCAAGCAGC